>JALPQD010000133.1:597498-1197498 GCA_023101885.1 Typhlomys cinereus
ATCAGAGGGGGATAAAGGTATATATGCAAAAAAAAAAAAGAAAAGAAAAAGAAAGAAAAATAAAAAAAAAAAAAAGAAAGTCTGAGAACCACAATCATCTCCACCAAATATTGGCTTAACTATCAGACTTTTGTTCTGTCCTGTGTGGTGTGACAGCTGTGGCTTTTAACAAGTAGGCACTTTTAACAAGTGGGGGACGTTTGGAAATGGCCAGAGACATTTTTGCTTGAGGCAGCCGGATGCCACTGGCATCTGGTGGGAGAGGCCAGGGGGTAATGCCACACATTCTAAAACCTTCAGGAGCACCTCCCACAGCAAAAATTATTCTGGCCGAAATGTCAACAGTACGGGGGTTGAGAAACTCAACTTAAAAAAAAAAAAATCTGGGTCAAAGATAGTGAAAAAGGCAAGAAATTCATAAACTGTAGCGCTTGGGTCCAATGCAATTTCTGAAACTCAGTATTCTTTGAGCTGGTAACACTAACACATGCCTCTTTGTCAGAATGGGGCCAGAGAAACACGCAGGGGGCTTCTCTGAGGAGACCCAAGTCCCACAAAGGAAAGCAGCAGGTGTGAAGGCGACTCAGGGAAAATTTCCATCCAAGTTTCCCACCTTACACAGAGGTTCTAAAGTGCCGTTGTGTATTAGCTCTGAAGAATACCAGATCCAAGGTATGTTATGATTTAAAAACATAACACACCTGCATCCTAGCTTGTCTCTGGGCTCTTCAATTTGTTAAGGGAGTTTTCATAAATGAGGATCTAAAAAGTTAATATTGGCTGTTAAGATTTCTTTATACACTAGGCAATAAATGGACTTTGAAAATAAAAAGATCAGTCTCTATAAGAAGCTTATAAAAAAATAATAGCTTATATAAAAGCTATATATTTATATTGATATATTTATTGATGTGGAGTCAATACCCACAATAATATAATTTTGTTTACGTAAAGAATATAAAATACATATGTAAATTTGGGGATTAGATTACCTTAATTAACTAACTAATCAGGGTGATGAGATTTTTGGTTTGTGGAAAAATTTTCCACTGTTGCTGGGTAGATCTACCCTGGCCAGTTCTAACACCATCTATTTCCCCTACAAATATCCAATCCATCCTGTTTGTTTCCTCGCCATGAGCAGACTGGGGCTGTTGTGTGGCTGGACTGCTTACCCTGACAATTAATGGAACTTCTGCTTTACCATGTTAGCGTTAGGGTCAAAAATCAAGTTAGGAACTTTAGTATTTTTTGAGTTTTCCAGCCTGGCTTTTTCTTTTTCCTTTTTTTTTTTTTTTTTTTTAAATCTGAAATTCCCTTCTCTCACCAAAAGTTACCAGTAAACAAGGAAAGAGACAACTTATGAAATGGCAAAAGATAAAGGAATGCTGTGTACGGCCCTATCCAGCCCCTCAACCCTCTGCCTAAACCCAATGTGAACTGTATAAACCAGCTTTTCCCTTGAAATTTAAATACAAGGTGTGTTTACCATTTTCCCCTATGTGACTCAAAATAAGCGACTGGCTCAGTGTAACTCTCTGGGAAGTAAAGTCTCATGAAGTGGGGTTGGGGGGGTTCCCCCATTTTTTGTTCACATGATGGGAGAAATTAGATGGGAATCTGGCAAGTGAAATGAAGGGTTGTAAAGGGAAAAGGAGGGGGGATTAAGGGGTTAAAAATCATAAATTCACCATATTCGTGTATGCAACAATAAAAATATTTGTTTAATAAGTAATAATAATAATAAAGCTTTCTGTGTGGAATCCACAGCTGCATTACGTTCCTACTCTGGGGTCTTAGTGACAGGTCATGTCTGGAAGACTTTTCTCTGGTTGATTTGAAAGGAAAACCATCTTGTGACCCAGAAACTTTGAAGTCTAGCCAGTGATTCCCAACCTTCCCCATTCTGATACTTTTTGACTTGGGGGTGTGGGGGGATTCAGAACAAAACCCTCCTGGCAAAGGACTAACCTACCCGCAAAGCAGAGGGCTGCAGGCCCCCTGGAGTGCACAGCCTTGTAAGGGGTGTCAGCTTCCTGCACTTGGGAGATGAACTCACCGAGCTGTTTACGTTTGCTGTCTCCGCAGGCTTGGCTTTTGGGGCGTCTGCTCCACAGAACCACCGTTCGGGGAGCCATCTGAAACATTTTCTTCTGTTCTGTTGGTCCTTTTGTTTTGCGAAGAAGGATCTGTGGACAAGGAAAAAGTTTTTTTTTTTCTTCTTTTAAAGGAGACACACAAGCCATCTTTATTAACAAGAACAATGGCCGAAAGAAGTGGGCCCAAGAGCCGAGGGATGAAAAAGCCCACCACCTCCACCCACGACCCCCTGGCCTTGTCATCCCCAGCGGTCTCCAAGCACACAAAATGAGGCGGTTGCTACACCACAGACCGTGTATTGAGCGCCCCGCACATCTGTCTCACTGGCCTAGAAGGCGGTTGGTAAACATCCCAAGGGTATCACATACCTACAGCTGGCTAGCGGGGAGGAACTGATGTGTTAGGCTTGGGGCGCGCGCGAGGGGAGGAAGGGGGGGTCTGATCTTACATCTCCGGCTTCTGACTTCAAAATCGTAATAAACAGTGCAAGTGACCAGCTAGGGAGCATTTGAAATCCTAGCCGTAACAAGTTCGTTCCCCTAAAGTTACACTAGAACCTGCTGGAATTTAAAAAAAATTTTTTTTAATTGAATACGGTATGGCAGGCATAGCGGCGCCCTATACAAGCATTTTAGGTTTCTCGAAGGATCATTACCGTCTGCTGCAGGTCGCTTCCTCACCCCTGCGCACTGCTCCGCTAATCCCGGCTGACCGTCGGACGGGTCAGGCTTTGGGTCCACCAAATGCATGTCCTCAGAGTTTGCCTGCGCCCCAAGGGGAGGCACCGCCTGGCGGCTCCCGCTGACACCCTGGCTCCCTAGCGCCGGCACCTTGCAGGCGCTCTTGGGGGGGCGCGGGGGTCTGTAGTAGAACTCCGGCAGGCTGCCCTTCTCCACCTCCTGCCACTCGTATCTGCCCTCCAGGGGCTTGTGATTCTTAAAATCGAAATTCCACTTGCGCTGGCTCGCCTCTTCCATGTCTCTGCAATGCTTCTCCAAGTCCCGGGTTAACTCTTCGTGATTCACCGGGCCGAAGAGATTTCTGCAGGCGGAGGGCTTGGGGTGATCCGTCTGTCTGGCGTCCATCCGCTCCAGGCTCGGGCTCCCGTTAGACACTCGCACGTTTGACATCTTTCCTCCTCGGGCGGGTCTGGACCACCGCCTGGCTCGCGCTCTCCAAGAGAAATAAACAAGGAAAGCGAACAAAACGCAGGGCGCCGACGCGGCGCGAACGGCTCTCAGGAGTGCGGCGGCTGTCCCGGGAGCACAGCCGAGCGGAGCAGACCCCGGCGGGCGAGCGAGCGAGCGAGCGAGCGCCCGAGCCGCAGGAGCGCGCAGGTCTGGGGGAGGGAGCGCGGGGACGCCCCGGCCGCGCAGCCCGAGTCTCGCCGATCAAGTGGCAGGGAGGGCGGGGAAGGGAGGGGAGGAGGCAGGAGGAGGTGGCGAAGCCCGTCGAAGTCCAGGTAGGGGCCAGCCCACGGATCCCGCGGACGCAGCCGTTCTCCAAACCTTGCCGCTGGGAGCGTCCGGGAGCCGCGAGCCTGGGGGAAAGAAGGGTTGGGGAGAAAAACACCCCGAAAAGACGAGCCCCTTCTCTTTTACTTGACCAATATGGCGGTGGAAGGGAGGCTGACGAAGAAGAAAATGATTGACACTGCAAGTCTATTTAAACAGAGGAGGAGATCCATTGGTCGCCGCGCCGGGAGCCGCCCCGCCGAGGCTGGCGAGCGCGCTCTTAAGGTGGCCCCGGGCGCGGCGTCGCCGCCTCTCCGCGCTCCCGAGCGCGCCGCCTCCTCGAGCGCCGCCCGGAGATTGGCTGGTCGCGTGACTGCTGGAGGTGTACCGCTGCCAACAAACCTGCTCTGGCTGGCCTCGGAGAAATTAAAAATAAGACAAACAAACTAGCCAAACGGCCGGGGAGCTGGGGAGGGGCCTGCGCCGCGGCCGGGCGGGGCCGGTGGGGGCTTGGGACTCTGGGTCCCCGCGCAGCGCTAGTTGGCGGGCCACCGCTCCTAGCCGCGACCTGCAGCTCGTCGCCCGCCGAACTCGGGACCTCGGACCCGATGAGCTCCCGGGGCGCTGGGCAGGCTTGCTGGGAGCCTCGGTGGCCAGTTTGTTTCCACCGCACCCGCGGAGCTCCGGATGCGGGGGACTGCGGGGGAGGTCGGGTTGGCCCGGCGCCTGGGACCCCTCCCGCCTGGGTGTCTTGGCTGGGGAGGGGAGGCGGTGAACAGCTCAGCCTGACCCCAGAAGTCTCTGGTATCCTAGGAGAGATCGGGGGGTTCGGGAAAGAGCCAGGACGGACAAATTTCTCTCATTTAGCAAGAAGTAGCACGGCATTTATCACGGTTTTCAATCCAAGCACTCTCTTAATAAGAAACTCAACATTCCAAACCTCCAGTGGTCTCCCAAGCCTCCTAATAGACTATGGGACCGTCCCAGGCGCATTTTAGTGTTGCAAAAGCTAGGTCGTCCCCCCCTCCCCCCACACACACGTTAGGGCTCCTGCTTCCCAAGCAGTTATAAGGCCACTGGCTGGAGGCTGCGTGTGAGAACTCGCTCCTTTCTCCTTTTCGATTCTTTCCCGGGCTGAAGCAGTTTCCTCCACCTGAGCCCAGACGCCAAGTACAACAGTTCCTTCCTTCCTCCACTTTTCTCTCCCTCCCGACTGTGGCTCTCGCCGAGCCACTTGGAACAGTATTTAAACGTAAGCCAATGCTTTTAGAGGGCAGCAGGCTGTCGAAGGGAGACAGGGCTTCCCTAAGGCTCGAAGTCCAGATTCCGAAGTGATTTTTAAGAGGAGCACCATCAGACAGTCCTCCGCCTCCTGGTCTCGGGCAGTGATACCATAGGGGCGTTGCTTCGCTGCGCACCTTCGGGTTTCTCTCTCGCTGTGTGGAGCGGTGATGGAAGTTAAACCCGAATGGGCAGGTCTATGGAAGCTGACACAGAGTTCAGGGGGCTCTAACCGCCTCCCCACTGGCATGCCCAAGACAGCCGCGGTTCGGACCCAATGCAGGAATTTTACTGGAAACTAAACTTCGGTTTGAATAGCCCCCAGCAGCAGCATCTTCGTAGGCATCTGTGCTGCTGTACGGTGGATTCTGAGATCTGAACGTTTCCTTAGCCACGTCTTGTCAGTGTTGTGTGCCTGCCTCACCTCCAGTGCACAGAATATTACAGTGGGGAGGGCCCTCGGGGACCCTGTGGTTTAGCCTCTTTTTACTAACTGAGGAAATAAAGACTTGGGTTTCCTGTCTGGGGACATATGTACAATTGATGGCAAAGTCAGGGCTGGATGAGGGGTCTCCTGTGCAGGCTGGTTCATTTTCTGTCCCTTTCCTTCCTGGTGGTCGCAGTGGTTCCGGGTTTTGTCTGGATTTGCTTGGGCTGAAACCTCTGGGCAGGATCTAAAATGGCTCCTTGGAGGCCTGGGCTGCCTGTAGAAGTCTCCTTGATGTCCCTCTGGTCACTATTACTGGGGTGCAGCTGTGTGCCACAGGCCTTTGGTATCACTCTCCACTAGTTCAACTAAAATACACATTCCAACAGACGGGGTGATACTCAGCAGAAAAGACAGCGCCCAGAACCACATTCATAGGGTCAGGACTGCTACCACACGCTCAACAGGGTTCACTTGAGGTCAAGCTGGCAAGGCAGGTGCGTATGGGTGTGTGTGTGTGTGTGTGTGTTTTCTTTTTTGTTTGTTTGTTTTGTTTCCCTTTTCCTTTTTTTTTTATTTTGAGATGTATTGACCTTGGGAAGGTGGGCTTTCACTAGAATTGCAGGCACAGTTCTATGTTATGCTGTCATAGTGCCTAGGTAAAGGAAGATCAGCAGCTCAAAGTCATCCTTAGCCGCACAGCTGAGTTCTTGGCTGGTTGGGGCTACGTGAGACCCTATTTCAAAACAAACAAAAACTGGAATTGTGCACAGCTATTTATTTTATTTTTTGTAGATTTAACATTTCCATTTAAATCTATTAGCCTGGGTACTGGGGAAGAAGGGACAGAGAAATCAGGTTGGGACTCACTGCCACTATATATGCCCTTCTGTGAACTAATTCCAAATTTAAAAAGTGCTAAAAAGTTGAATATGGTGTTGCATGTCTATAAGCCTAGCTCTCAGGAGGCAGAAGGGTCAGGAGTTCAGGGTTATCTTTAGCTAAATAGGAATCTGAGACTAGCATGAGCTATTTGAGACCCTTTCTCAAAAAAAAATATGTACACACACATATATACAAACACAATTGCTGTGTACTTGTGTGCACTCAAACTCAGCAATGCGTTAAATGTAGAGCTTTCACCTTTTTACAGAAGTTTCCTATTCATCATACTAATATCTGTATAAAACAGGAAAGTACTGCTTTGACCCCCCTACACACGCTGAATCAACGGTATGTAGGCGCACCATTTTGTTGCTCTGCTAATCTGAAAAGTAAACCAGCCAGGGCCATGCCACCTTAAGAAGTTTGGCTGCCAGCAAAAGGCTGTGCTACAACAACCTCACTATGATCTGAAGTGTTTTGTTTACAGTCAAAGCACCCGAGATCGTAAGGCAAATAATGAGAAGGCAGGCGTCTGCTGTAGTAGCAGCGAAGCGTGAAAAAAAAAAAAAAATACCGAGTGGAAAAAAAAATACTACGAAGCACCCGAAGGAAGAGGAGACGTGCAGATCAGATAAGGCTAGTCCCGCAAGAAGTTAGGGACCTCCGGAAGAGTAAACAGAGACTTTCACGTATTCAGTGGAAAGGCATAGCCTGGGTTGAAGAGAGAAGTCTGGCAGCCCACCACTGCTGTAGCAAGGGGCTTGCTCCCCAAGATCTCAAGTCCTCTGTGATTCCGCACCGGGTGCTTTCTTACTCAGCTGAGAAGTCACACGGCCCCACCCCCAGGCTTCCGATCTTTCACAAGCGGAGGAGAAAGGCAGAGACCAAAACAACTTAAAAGAAAACACCTGTGGGGCAGACAAGTGTCTGAGAGGGGCGGCTGGCTCCCAGGTGACAGGCGGCTGTCCTCCACCACAAACACGTCGTTAATCCTTCCTCAGGGACCTTGCGAAGTGGCAGCTTTCCCTCAATCCCACCATTCCTCGGGACTGCCATTTCTCAGCCTGGAAATTTAAGTCTTCTGTTTCTGACACGTTTGGTTCAGCTTAGCAAATACACTTTTAACTCAACAAATATTTAATGAGCACTTAATTCCTTCTACCTGCTTATTCTCTGAGCTCATCCCCCACCCCACCTTTTTTTTTTTTCTTTTCCTTTTCCTCTTTCTTTTTTTTTTTTTTGTTTTTTTTGGTTTTTTTTTTGTTTGGAACAGGGTCTCATCATGTATCCCTGGTGGTCTGGTCGACACTGAGTTTTCAGTCATCCTCCTGCCTCAGCTACCTGAGTGCTGGGATTGCAGGTGCGCCCCACACGCCTGGCTGCTGTTTAACTGGTCTGTTTTGCTGGACATAGGGTCTCTGTTAAGTAACATAGGCTACAATCTTCCTGCAGCATCCTCCTGCATGCTGAATTACATTGTACCATCAACCACCCAGCTTTCTTTTTATCCAGTATCTTTTATTAATGCCTCCTATGAGCCAGGCATTATCCTAAGCTCTGGGAATGCAGAAACTGTTTCAAGTGAGAAGGAAGCATACCTTCTAACAGGGGAAGTGAGGGACAGGAAGTCAACACAGTAAAGGGATAAAATGTATCATGCAGGAGGGGGATGCATGTGAAGCAATAAGCAGGGGAGAGGAAAAGGGGTTGGAGTGTTTCATTGTGATGGGGGCAGCAGGGAAGGCCTCACTGAAAAAGCACCTTTGAGAGAAGCCCCCAGGAAGAGAGAGAGCACATCAGTATCTGGGAACAGGGTGCCCCATAGAAGTACACACAGAGGCTCTGAGGTAGGATCTTGCTGGGTGCCATCCGTGAGGCCTGTGTGGGAAACCAGGCAGAGCAAGGGAGCTGGACCACAGGAGTGTGGGCTCTTACAGGATCAGGTGGGTCTCAACAGGGCTTCTCATTGAGTGTCGGGGGAGACACCAGGACTTGAGCAGAGGAATTATTCGTGCGTGCGTGCATGCATGCATGCATGCGTGTGCATGCGTGCGTGCGTGTCAGAGAGCACTGTGTGTGCCTGTGGAGGCCCAAAAATGACTTGAGAACCACCCTATATTGTACTACCTCCTGTTTGCTTTGCTTTGGAGTTTCCCAGACTCCAAGTACAAGCCACTGCCATTTCCACCTGGTGTTTTACATGGGCTCTGGGATCTGAACTCAGGACCTTCTGCTTTTGAGGCAGAGGCTTAGCCTCTGAGCCATCTCTCCAATCCAAGCAGAGGAATAATGTGATCTTACCATGTTTTTTTAATTGCCAGGTGGCATAGGGAATAAACTGATGAATAAGTCACAGGCCAGACTTGTGGGTGTATATTCCCTGGACAGGCCAGCACAAGAAACAAGAAACAAATAGCATGCTGTCACATGAAGGTGACTTTGGGAAGATGTGGCATGAGTATATGACCTTGAATAGGAAGGTGTCTGCTGGTCAGCCAAAGATGTAATTCAGTAGGTAAAGGAGCCTGTGTGAAACCTGGTGACCTGAGTTTGCTCCCCAGAGCCTACATGGTGGAAGAAAGCACTACCTTTAAAAAAAAAAAACCGTGTGTGTGTGTGTGTGTGTGTGTGTGTGTGTTTGTAGAGGGCCAAGGGTGACTTCTGCGAATCACCCTGAATTGCTTCTACCTCCTTCTTGCTTCGCTCAGGCTCCACCTACCAGGGCTGGAAGTGCAGGCTGCAGCTGGTTCTGTCTGGCATTTTTACATGAGATCTAGGATCTGAACTCAGGACCTTCTACTTGTGAGACAGAATCTTAACCCCTGAGCCATCTCTCCAGCCTAAAAAGCACTAGCTTCTTAAAGTTGTCTTCTGACCACACTCACACCATTATATGAGCATACCTGCTGGCTCATTCTTGTTCTTGCTTTCTCTCTAATAAATATCTTTAAAGAAAGAGAGAGAGAGAGAAAGGAGTCAGCTGGTGGCACAAGCCTTTGGGAAGTGGGCAGGAGAATCAAGTGTTTCAAAACCAGCCTGGATGGAGATGGCAAGATGGCTCACCATGTAAAGTCACTTGCTCCCAATCCTGCCATCATGAGATTGGGTCCCAGAACTCATGTGGTGGAAGAGGAAAACCAACTCTTGTAAGTTGTTCTCTGACTTACACATGCACACAGTAGTGTATGTGTACTACACAAATAATAAATGTTAAAACAAACTTTTACATGAAATCAACCTTGGCTATTTAGGGAATTGTAGGTCAGCCTGGGTTGCAGGAGACCCTTTCTCATAAATTGAAAGAGGGAGAAGGAGGGAGGGAGGAAAAAAAAAGGGAAGGAAGGAAAGACAAAAGAAGGAAGGAAGGAAACCATCAAAATTATAAGGATTTATGAGTAGAGGTGGTAACAGAGCTAGTCATGGGCCACCGAAGGATGCTCAGGGAAAAAGTCTGTGTTCCATACGCAGCAGTGGGTACTGCCAGAACTTTTAGTGGAGAATGGCATGCTCACTGTCCAAACTTATCCCCTGAACAAAAGCAAGCCCAGGGCCAGCCAGAGCCTGGGACTGGGCTGGAGTTCTGGATGTGTGAGACGGGATGACTTTCAGGAGTTGGGACCTTCAGGGGTTATCAGAGAAGCAGTGTATAAGGACTCGCTCCAAGAGAAGCTGGACAGAGGAGTCCACTGTAGTGCTAATTCAGATGGAATTGGGAGATGGGCAGAGTCCAGTGGGAGGCATAGAGCCCAGAGGAGGTGGATGAGAAGATGTGGAACAGAGAACAGGAGGCAGTCTGGCATGATCTCCTGAACCTCGAAGACGTGGCTGCACATGCTCTTCCCTGCCTCCAGCCTCGTTCCTGCAGGAGGGGGTGACTGTTAAGGGGCCCCCAGCTGTCTTGGACAATCAGATCTTTGTTTTTGGAAGTGGAGTGTGATGGCAAAGTCAAGGATGGGTGTGACCGGCTTGGAGAGGCTAGACTGGGAGGTAATTTGGGAGGTTGCTGCACACCAGCAACAGTTCATTGTGAGTTAGAGACTAATAAGGTAATGCGGACTTGGGATTAGAAGTGCCCTTTAAAACACTATCTTCAATCCATGTGTGATAGAGATTCAGTTAAAGTCTGCAAAGTTTCAGAAGAGGAAAGGGACAAGAAAAGAGGGTCTGAGAGCAGAGACCACGAGGTTGCTGAAAGATAACAGTAACTACAGCCGGTTGTCTAGGCCTCTGGATCCTTCCATCCATGAGTCCCCTCCCCCACTGCCCAGCTCCCTGCACTTAGGTTCACAGAAACAGCCCTGTGTTTATAGAACAATTTTCCCCCTTTTGTTCCGATCGACTCTGTTGTAGTTTTCAGTTCCTTGAGCCTAACATCCCGATTAGCACGGCACTTCGTGTGTCTGAAAGCAGCTTCCTCTGGTGCCACCAAAGCTGATCCTGCTGTGGCTGCAATCCAGCAGCACACACCACGACCTTCTCCTGCAGATGAAGCCCCAAGATAAAGGACAGTGTGTTCCAAAGCAACCCAAGCAAGTGGAGGTGGCCCTAGGACAGGTGTACCCCCTTTTCAAGGTGACTCCAGAGTCTATTTTAGGAGATGCAATGGCTTGGTGGGTTTGCAAATCCCATCCAAGGCCTCACTGCCTTGACTAATCACAAAAAGATGATTCTGGAGAATCATGGGGTTCAGATCCTTGGGGAAAGAAAAGTCATCATATCTGAAAACAAAACAAAGCAAAACTCACTAGATTTGAAAGGGTTTAGCTGGGTGTGGAGACTCTGCTTGTAAATCTTGCCCTTGGGAGGTTCGAGTTCAAGGCTAGCCTGGCTACATAGTAAGTTCTAGCCCAGCTTGGGCTATGGAAGGAAAACAAATGTGTGTGTGTGTGTGTGTGTGTGTGTGTGTGTGTGTGTGTGTGTATTTAAATCTGATAAAGTTAGGATTTAAAGAAGTGGCCATTTTTCTTTAAAAAATATATAGATAGATAGATAGAGATGTACGTATACCAGAGACAGGAAGAGAGGAAAGCACATGTGCATGCCACATGTACGTGAAGGTCAAAGGACACCTCTCAGAAGTCTGTTCTTTCCTTCCCCCCATGGGCTAATGTGGGGACTGAACTCAAGCTGCCAGGTTTGTAAGCAGGTCCTTTACCTACTGCCCCATCTCCATAGCCTTAAATTAGCCAATTTTTAGAGGGAAAAAAATGTTATCTTCAAGGAAAATGTGACAAAGGCAAGTTCGCTAGTATTTCCAGTATCTTCAGAACAGAAAATAAACCGCAAAGCTGAACTCCTGACCATGAGAATAATTCAATTTCCATGGCTGAAATGTAAGTGGGCAGCTTCTGTAACTATAACATGAAATTTGAAACAACAAATATATTTGCCACCAATCCACCATTTTCAACTACACTGAATTTTTCAAGAAGAGAAACCACGAAGAAAATCTGCTTTCCTCAAAGAAAATCCTGGTCTTCAGTTTATGCAAAGTAACACCCCCTTCAAAAAAAAAAAAAAAAAAAAAACCTGGAAACTGCCCACATTCTGTTTCTGATCACTCCCTCTGAATAATCATTCACATGATTATTTGTTCATTTCTTCATTCATTAAATTTTTAATGAGCCTTCAGCAGATGCCAGACTCTCTGGGGACACAGCAGAGAACAAAGGTAACCAAAGTCCCTGCTGTCATGGAATGGTGCTTACACTCAAGTGTGGAAGGCACACAATACACAAATAAATAGGCATAATACGTCATGTTGTTATGAGTGCCAAAAAAGACAAATAGATTGGTTGAGGGGACAGAGAAAGTAATGAACGCAGATGCTGTATTCATAGGAGAGGACTCTTCCACAAACTTACATCCGAGTAGAGACCTGAACACAGTTCAGCCATGGGCCGTGTAATTTTCCATGTACTAGGCAGAGGAAATAGCAAACCCAAAAGTTCAGAGGTTAAGAATGTCCCTGGAATGGTTGGGGGGTGGGGGGGACAAGCAAGCTAGTAAGTCAGAAACACAGTGATGGGTGTTGGGAACAAGGAAATGAGACCAGAAAGGAAGTAGGGGTTCTGATGAAGCACGCCTCATAAACTATGGTAACCACTTTATTCTAACTGAAATAAATCATCTTTTTTTTCCAATTTATTTTTCACGAGTGTGTATGAGTGTAGGCATGCACGTGTGGAAGTCAGAGGACAAGTTTTGGGGAATTGGTTCTCTCTCCCTACCTTGTTTTAAGGCAGAATCCTACTCTACCTGCCATCTCACTGTGGGAGGACTGCAGTTAATAGATGTCTGCCACCACATTCCTACATAAATTCTGGGGATTGAACCCAGCTTGCCAGGCTTCCATTTACCAGCCGAGACATATCACGGGCCCAAGTTAGTTACCTTTGAGCAGAGAGTTTGCGCCATCAGCTTCGCCTTGACTACTAAGTGGGAAGTTCTTCAAAGAGGTGAAGATACCACTTGGCAGATATGCAGTATCCCCTGAGACCAGAGTGGCAGCAGTGTAATGAAGAGGTTGATAGATATATTTTTCAAGATACAACCAATGGGATTTGTTGAAGATGCGGAAACGATCGGTGTGAAAGGACACCATAATGATGTACTTAAAGTTTGCTAAGATAAGGTTGGCTAAAGGATGAACAAATCTTGTTTTAAACAGGTTAGCTGTGAGTCAGGCATATTGGTACATGCCTGGATCCCAGCCCTTGGGAGGCAGAGGCAGGAGGATTTGGAAGTGCAGGTCAGCCTCCATCCTATACTAAGTTTAGTCTAACCAAGACTACATGAAACGCTGTCTCAAAAAAAAAGTTTACAAGACTAGAAAACATCACCAAAGGAATGGATGTAGACAGAGGAACAACAAAAACCTAAACAGCTTTTAGGACACTACAACTTTTAGAAGTGACTCGGAGACCAAGTGAAAGTGTTTCTAGCAGAGGAGAGAGATCATGTGATCAAAGACAACTGAGTAGTCCAGAAAGACAAGAGCTAAGGCCTCATCAATGTGCAATCTTGGTGAGGGGAGTATTAGTAGAGTGGAAGCTTCTAGGGTGGGCGAGAAAGAGAGTCATGGAAAGGCTCCCATAAATAAAGGTATGCTGACCTCAGCAAATGACAGGTCTAATATCAGGGAAACAGTCCAGAACAGACTGGCCGGGTGGGGCCAGCAGTTCAATTTGGCTACTGGGATAACAAACAAGAGAGGGAGATAGTGACAAACAGGACTGGAGTTGTAGCACAGGGAGAGGGCACTCTACATGTACTTGAGTTCAGTAACCTCCACCCCCCCCATAAAAAAAGGAGGCATATACTGACTGATTACATTGTTACCTTTAATTTCTTTCTCCTTTTTGAATATAGCCCAAACTGGCCTTGAACTACATATAGTCAGGAATGATCTAGAATTCCTGATCTTGTATCCTTTCCCAAGGGCCAGGATTATAGTGATGTGTCACCACACCTGTCTTCATTTCTTAATTTTCATGACAAATTGTCATGCCAACAACCTTAAATTTCTTAGAAAGCTGAGCCTGGTAGCTAAAGGCCACAGCAGGAAGCTTGCCCAGAGTTCGAGGTTAGCCTGGGTACAAAGTGAGATCCTGTCTCAAAATCAAACAAAAAAAAAAAAACAAAAAAAAATTTTTTTTTTCATTTTTAGAAGCAAATTTTCAAGTAGCCCAGGCTGGCCTTGAGCTTCCTAGATAGCTGGGGCTGGCCTTCAACTCCCAATCCTCCTGCCTCAACTTCCCAAATGATAGGATATGGGTCCGTGTCAGCACACTCAGCTTCAGGGGACTATTTAGCTTAGACAGTCACAGCAGAGCCCACTAAAATAGTAAAAGGCATCATTATGAATTCTTACAGAAAAGGACAGTGAGTTGCAGGTGTGTGTGTAATATAAACTGTATTATTTGCTTATATTTGAGAAAGTGTCTCACCACGAAGCCCTTGCTGGCTGGAACTCCCTGTACAAACCAGGCAGTGGATTACAGGTGTCGGCCACAAAGCTGGTCTTTTTGACTTTCTGAGGCAGATTTTCACTCTGTAGCCCAGACCGACCTGCAACTCACTCTATAGCCCAGGCTATCCTTAAGCTCACAGTGATCTTCTGCCTCGATGGCTAGGATAGTAGGTTTGAGATGGTCCTGAGAATTAGAACTGCAGGTGTGAGCCACCACACCTGGCTGGATCCTGATAGCAAGCCTTTCCTAACACTGTCCCGTTACTGTCCTCGACAGCAATCTGCTTAGGTTCTTATGTCCAGGAAGGGGACGTCGTCAATGTTATATACAATGTGCAAGTTTCTGCTTTTTTCCTTAACTCAGAATTAGAGTTTTCTGATCTAAACTGTTTTAAAGTAATTTTCCTTTCCTTCTTTAACTGAAGAAACAGAAATACCAAAAATAGTTAGGTCCTGCATGGCCACAGGAGGACAGAGGAGGGGTAGTTGTAAGATACAGTTCCCCCGAAGAACTCTCAGCAGCTGGAATGCAGTGACCTCTGGAGTTGTTTGAACAGCACAGGAGGGCATCTGAGGCCAGAACTGTCAGCTACAGTTCCGCAAATATTCTAAACCACAACCATATTTGTAATCTATATTTCCAATGTAGCTACAAGAAGTTTAATCTTCACAATTTTAGCGGGACTCCAAATTTGCAAACATTCTATTAGATATCTTCAAGTCACTTTCGTGTACTGCTCACCTCGTAACCTGAAGGTGACATTTATGGTAGGGAGACATCCAAGGTTGACCTCTGACCTCCGCATTATATGTGTACACGAACATGCACACACATCTCTGCACATGTGTACATGCACTCACCTGAACATAAACACACAGTACACCACAGATACATGCACATAACTACACATGCACAATATATAAAAAACTAATTTAAAATAAAAGTAAGTCTGATCCTTTCCTATACACCGAGGTCTTTCAGAAAACCCCTTGCTCTTGCTCCCCATTCTAATATGTCAATAACACTCACCTTGATTTCAGAAACAAATTCAGTTTTTAGCTTTTCCTGTATCTTCCAATGCTCTAAAAAAGAATAAATACAAAATTGGTGACTAATAACAGATGTTATCAGATTTGCACATGGACCTAATGAAGATCCCAGAGAAAGCTTCCAGCGTATTCCATTAGGAGTCCTACACATGGCAGGCATGGAAACTATTAAGCCTACAGTCCTTTCCAAGACAGAGTGTCCCATCCCCAGGCCATGGCATGGGATGCTAACCAAGAGCTGTGGTTTATAATGGGGCTCAGCACAGACAATTCTGCCCACAGAAAGGAAAACGACTATTGGCAAAGCCCTCCCTATACTCACACAAGGGTTAAACTTGGGAAATACAGAAAAACTAGAGGATCATAGAGAGAAAAGGCCAGACAGACTTCTCATATGGTCAGAGGTAGCTTCAGAGTAACAGTTACTTTCCATATCTAAGATGAGTACACAGTTATGCAATCTGGCTCCCCAGGCAGTTTGATCAAAGATACATCTTCTCTCTTGGTGGGTGTGTATCTGTGGATCCCCTCCACTGTGTCAGGCATTGTGCTGGGTGCTGGAATCACTGACCCAAATAAGCACAGAAGACAAAGTGTATCTGAGCGGCTCCCACCTCAGTAGTAAAAGCACAGAAGTCTGGGAACAAATGGAAACAATTCACAGGAGACTTAGAGAAACGACACAGTTCTAATTGTCTAAATGGTATTCTTTTAAAATTTATTTTTACAACTTTATTCACTTATTTAGTGTGTGTATCAGAGAACCCTCTGAATGTGTGTTGACACTCTGACACACACACACCTATGAAGTCTGCATTCATGTTTAATATAGTTACCTTAAAGTTAGTATGAGTTCTGTCCTTACAGTTAGGTCATTCTGAATTCCAGTGGTTAAGGTACTGAGGAGCTGTGTTCTAATTCTGTCCTTATGTTTCTATAATATACTGATGCAAATCTCATCATGAGTGATAAGTTGGATATGGGTAGAGATCTATTAGCATATATATATGTTTTTTTTTAATTTAGTGTGTGTGTGTGTGTGTGTGTGTGTGTGTGTGTGTGTGTGTATGTGTACCAGAGAGCATTGTCCCTGTGGAGGACCAAGGGTGAACTTCCGGAATCATCCTGCATTGCTTCTGTCACCTTTTTGCTTTGCTCTGGGATTTCCCAGACTCTTCCCACTAGGGATAGAAGCCCTGGCCACTGCTGTTTCCACCTGGCATTTTTACATGGGACCTGGGATCTGAACTCAAGACCTTCTCCTTGTGAGGCAGAGTCTTAACCCCTGAGTCATCTCTCTGGCCCTCTTAACAGCATTTTAAATTTAACTATGATGCCTTAGACTTAAGAGTTAGACAGTCCTTAAAGATTCCTTTTGTTAATTTATGCTTATTTGAGATAGGGGCTCATTATATAATATATGAGATGGCCTAAAAAATTCCAGGTATACATTCCAGGCTGACCTCAAAGTTGAGATCCTCCTGCCTTAGCCTTCGAACTGGGATTACAGGTGCATGTCACCATGCTCAGCTCCCTAATGATTTCACATTCTAAGAGATTTATCAAAACACAGAGGTAAACATGTTTAAAATAGAGGAGGAAGGGGGGATGATACTTAGTGAAGAGAGCAGGAAAATCTAAAAACAAGCTTTAAATCGATTCATCATTGTTTGTATCTAGATTCTCACAGGTCTATATCCACCACGGATTTAGTCATCATCACTTAAAATGAAACTTCATGCCTCACCAGTGCCTATTCTAGTCTGCTCTAGCCTTTTGACAACCACTCCATTCTGGGAACTCTGCTGCGTCTTTTTAAGCGCTGGAGATGAGATGCAATATCAACAACTCTGAGGGGCGAGAGTGCAGCTCAGTGAGCAGCATGTGCACAAAGCGCCCATCCCACGCCTGTAGACCCAGCGCTCAGGACGCTGGGCCGAGAGAATCTCCTCCAGTTAGAGGTTTGCATGGGCTACTCAGTGAGTTTCAGGACAGCATGGGCAGAGAACAAGACCCTATCTCAAAAAAAAAAAAAAAACAAAAAAAACCCTTTATGTGTTTCACAACACTGAGTTATGTGGTAAAGCTGCAAAGTGTAAATGAAGGTGTGAAACTACTTTCCCTTGTATATATTGGGGGAACAGAGTGATAAAGCAAAATCTTGTTGGGCAAGGTGACACATGCCTGATGTTCAGACATCTGGGAGGCTGAGGCAGAGGGACAGAAAGCCTGGTCGATTTGCAACCTTAAGGGAGGACTGGGATGTTGAGTCCAAATGTCAGCTGAAACGTGTGTTAGTGGTTTTCATTCGCATACTAACTTCTGTGGTTCTTAAGTTTCAGTGGTCTGCTCCTCCTAAGCCTGTATTTGTCTTTAGAGCAGCATTTTTTTTTAACGTGAGACAAGGTCTCATGTAGTCAAGGCTGGTCTTAGTGTTCCGTGCGTGTGCCATCATGCTAAATTTATCTCTGTGTGGTATATGCAGGTATACATAGGAGCACTCGCCCATACAGGTACATGTGAGGGCAGACTGATATTGGGGTACATCCCTTAACTGCATTTCCCTTTTGTTATTATTACTTGTGTGTGTGCCACCATTTATGTGTAGACATTGGGGGCAAACTATGGAGTCAGTTCTCTCCTGCCTTTATGTGGATTCCAGGGGTGAAAGTCAGTTTCAGCTGGACTGGCCGGCCCTGGGGCCTGTCTGTGTCCACCAGCACTGGATTCTCATGTGTGTGCCTCTGGGGATCCAAACTCAGGTCCTTGACCCGTTGAGTCATCTTCCTGCCTACAACATCCTTTAAAGAACGTATCTTCCTCAGACTTATTCTTAGTCTCATTTGCAGGGAGTCAACATATGATGGAGTCTGGCAGTGAGACTAAGAAAAGTTAAATGGGAAAGAAATCATTTGTCTTTATGAGACCTCAAAAAGAAAACAATCATATCCCTATTTTTTGTTAGCTAATTATTGTTTTTGAGACTAAGTAGCTCAGGCTGGCCTGAAGTCAGTGTCTTAGACCTTTTTTTTTTTTTTTTTTTTTTTTTTTTGGTGCTTGTGAGCATATGTATGTGGGCCCAAGGAGGCCCAAGGTAATTCTTGGGGGATCATTTTGGATTGCTCTATCTCCTTTTTCCTGAAGTTTCCCAGACTCTGCATTCAGGGTGGGAAGCATAGGCCACTGCCATTTCTGGCTGATGTTTTAACACATGATCTGAACTCAGGTCTTCCTGCTTTCGAGGTGGAGGCTTAGACCCTTGAGCCATCTCCATCTCTGTGGGATTTCCAGTATGTGCTGTCCCCTCTTTTCTGTTTGGAACATTCATACAGAGAACATGATGTTTAGGGCTATGGCAGCTATTTTTGGATGATGATAAAAAAATTCCTTAACACAGGGAAGAAAACAGAAAGGCATCTTTTTTTATCAGAGATGTAAGTGAAAGATGTTACCCATGCAAACAAGGGGCGGGCAGAAGAAGGCACACTGCATCAGAGATGGACATGCGAACAGGCTTTGCTTGCATGCATACAACCACAGGCAGTCCTGCTGCTGCTCATTTTCCCCTGAAGATTTTTTTCCTCTGTGAATCTTTCTTTAGTGGGCAATGAGTGCTGAGTAACCCCCAGTACTCAAAGAGTCTACCGTAGAGCTAAAAGTAACAGCAAAAATGGTTATTACTATTTATATATGTGATTTAGCCCTAACCTGGAAATTTAATTTTTTAATGCTTATCATGAAAAGAATGTTCTAGAAAAGGGTAAACTAGATCTCAAAGAACCTATATTTCTTTATAATTTTTTTGAGAAAATGTCCCACTGTTTCTCACCAATATGACTTCTTTTCAATGACGGTGTTACATGACCATTTACCAGTTTTAACTGATTTTCATTACATGTAAATAAACTAGAAATTTTAAAGAACTCACAATTCTTTAAAACTTTTTTTTTTTTTTTTTTTTTTGAGACAAGGTCCCATTACCCCAGACTATCTTGAAACCTCAACCCTGCTGTCTCTGTCCCCTGGGTGCTAGGATTATACACACCACCATATCTGCTTTATCACCTATTCACTTGATTTTCATACGTAATTTTGTTGTAGCCATTTCATCATGTTCAAGAACTTTCAGGGTTGTATGGTGGTGCACACCTGTAAGTCCCAGCATTTGGGAGAATTAGGTAGCAGGATTGCCAAGTTTGAAGCTTACATGAAGTATATAGCAAGAACCTCTCTATAAACAAAACAAAACAAAACAAAACAGGGCTGGCCAGAGGGTTCAGCAGGTAAAGGCACTTGCCACTAAACATAAAGAACCGAGTTCTATCCCTGGCACCTACAGGATGGAAGGAAAGAACCAATTCCCAAAACTGGCTTTCTAGACCCTCACATGTGCTCTATGGTATGTGTCCCTCCTGCCACACACACACACAGACAAGATAGATATAAACAACCCCCCCCAAATTAGTTTATCATAGCTGTCTAGACAACACAGTCAGTCTTATCATAAAGGTGAACAAGAAATTCATGTGTCTTATCTGCATATTTCCTTTATGAAGAAAACGTCAGCTCAGTACAGGCTTGGAAAACAGGTTCTCTCTCAAGTAAATCAGTGGTACTGTAATGACAGAGAAAAATTCAAATTAAGTTCACACTTGAGACAAAGTCTCCTATAGACCAGGCTGACCTTGAACTTCTGATCCTCTTGCTTCTACCTCCTAAGTGTTGGATTACAAGTGTATACAACCGAGACCAGGACCTAGGTCTGAACCAGGGTTTGGTGCAAGGAACAAGCACTCTGCAAGCTGGACTACATCCCAACCTTGTTTTGTTGTTTTGTTTTGTTTGGCACACACCACCACACCTGGGTGGTACAATTTTTCTGTTAGGTAAGTACAAAATAGTGGACTTATTAAATTTTACTATAACATTGAACATAAGATAATCCAGAGGATATATCCTTTTTGAAATGACTGCTTCTTTGTGAAAGATGGCTAGAGGCACGCAGAACCTTCCATATTGAGTCATCTGTTCACATGGGTGTACATTTTTCTACCTGATTTCATGTTACTGAAACTCTCTTATAGGAAATTAGTAACAAATTAAGTCTTAAAATGTAACAGTTAAAACATAAGAGACCGATAACATCTATTTGTTTAAAATCCAAGATAAATATCCTGGTGTAGCGGAACCTACCAGTTATTGAGTATATTAAAATGTAACGTCAGAAACCGCTCGTAAACTTGCTTTAAATCAGTTTGTCTGCCTCTCTGCTCTGCGCATGGACACTGCCACCGCTCATCTACATGGTGTTTCACAGCTCTTGGCACCTTATTGTCTGCTGAGCCACCCGAGACTTGGAAGAGACGCTCGAAAACTTTTAAAACTCGGTTTGCAGGCTTGTGCTTTTTCTCACACTTGTTTCTAGATTCCGGCTCTCTTTTTAGTGCCCAATTTGCATGACTGCCCTGACTTCAGGAACAGCAGCCTGGAGGATTGCTCGAAGTTTCCACCTGGCCCGAGGTGGCCTAGGCGCTCGGCTTTATTTGCATGTGCACAGCGGCACGGAGCGCGCTTTCTGTTTGCGGTGGCGGCGGGACTCCTCCGCTAGGGCGCGCGTGACCGTCCTTTACGTCACTGACGTGTACGTGCACGACAAGCGCCACAGCTCTGCGCGGGCCTCGATCCCGCGGCGCGGGGGACGGGGGGGAGGGGCGCCCACGTCACCGGCGCATGCGCAGGCGCTGGGGCGGCGCTGGCCCAGCCGTAAACAAACAAGCACCGCGCAGGCGCCGTGAGGCGCGGCCGCCCGCCAGAGCCACGTTAAAAAACAAAAATAAAATACAATAAAATAAAAAAAAAGAGCCAAAGCCTGGCCAACGCTTGTGTCCTCGGGCGACAAGACCTGTAGCTTGGTCACAGATATTATTCGAGGACAAGTTGCGGGGCCTCGGGGCCCAACTTCCTCTCAGACCCCCGCGCCCTGAGCGGCCCTGACACGACGCCCGAGGCTGCTTCAGGGGCTTGCGACGCTGATCCCGACCTGTTTAGAAACGGCCTCCAGCTTGGCTACGTTAGCGCCCCGAGGCAAAGAGGAGGGAGAAAAGAAAAGAAAAAAACAGAGGTGGTGGGCGGGCCTCGCGGCGCCACACAAAAGATGGCTGCGGCTCCGGCCTCCTCCAAACATCGCGAGATCCATAAAAAACATGGCTCCGGCCTCCTCCGAACATCGCGAGATCTTGGGCGCAGCGACCCCGCCCCCTTCGCTCCCCGGGAGCGTTTTCGCGCGCAAACGTTTCAAAATTTCCTGCCCTGGGCACTAAGCAGCTACACGTTTCGGCGTTCGCGAGATGATCTGTCCGTCATGTGGATGACGGTGGATCTTAAGGCCACGACGCCACATTCTAAGGAATTTTTTTTTCTTTTTTTGGGAGGGGGTCCAGAATTGCACTTGGTTGTTTAGTCGCCCCCTTCTTTTTAAAATAATTGGTCATTTCAGTGCATCCAGAAGAAGCAAAGGCGAGGAGGGCGTGGGAGAGCCCATCGGGGTTTTCAAATAAAAGGGGTGTGTTATGTATGTATGGAAGGATGAGGAGCGCAAGGATCTTTTTTTTTTCTTTTTCTTTCTTTCTGAAGAGCTTGATGTGAATGTGGACCAAGGTAATTCCGTGGGAGAAAGTAGATGAGGAAAGTGAAGGTGGAAGAGGTTAATAAAGGGCAGTAACCAGCATACTTGAGAGATGAGGCTAGAATTGTTTGGCAGTGGGGGGAAATTCTCCTTAACATACCTGTACATATTTAGATGCCTTAAGGCAGAAATGCCATCTGTTTAAGGTGTAGGAAGAGTGACTGGGGAATGTGCCTGCGTGAGTGGCCACAGAGCCCATTCTAAAAGGGCTTGCCCATGACAAGATTTGAGGTTCGGAATAGGGGTCAAATGGTTCTGACACTGGCAGCAGGAATGTTGCTAGCTTGGGGGGGATCTGACTGATCTGACCTCTTTTCTCCCTCAGGGTACATGGGATGCCTGCACCCGCCCTGGGTCTTGCCCTGCCAACGTCTTAAAGGTATCATCACTCAACATTTAAGCTTGCTCCTGCCAATAAGAATCCCCCTGCCATTTGCCACCAGCCTTACCCCTCAGTCAGAATGAAATGTGGATTTTTGTGGGGTCTGAGGTGCAATTTAGCCAACAAGTTATTCCGATGTGGCATTACAAAATTGCACATTATTATGTGTTTCTACTTTTTTAAAAAAATCTATCTATGGGGCTGGAGAAGTGGCTCAGGGGTTAAGCCTCTGCCTTGCAGGTGGAAGATCCTGAGTTCGGATCCTAGACCCCACGTATAGACGCAGGGCAGAAGCAGGGGTGGCCTGCGTTTCTGGTCCTGGTAAGGCGGAGCCTGTGAATCCCGGGGCAGAGTAAACAAAGAGGAGGTGGAGGTTGTTCCCAAATTCGTCCATGGTTCTACACACACACACACACACATACATACACATACATACACACACATATATGCACACACGCATACATGCACAATTGAATAAATAATAAAAAAAATTTTTTTAAAATCTATCTATACCAGAGGGCACTGTGTCCCTGTGGAGGACCAAGGGTGACTTCAGGAATCATCCTGGATTGCTTCTACTTCCTTGCCTCTCTCTGGGATTTTCCCAGGCTCTGCCCACCAGGGCCAGAAGTGCTGACAGCTGTTTCCGCTTGGTGTTTTTATGTGGGACCTGGGATCCGAACTCAAGACCTTCTGCTTGTGAGACAGTCTTACTCCATGAGCCATCTTTCTAGCCCCTTTTAAAACAATTGTGTGTGTGTGTTTATCAGAGGCCCAAGGGTGACTTTGGGAATCATCCTGGATTGCTTCACAAAAGTACCCATTTCCAGTCTGTAGTGGCCGAGTGCTCTAAATCTTAGATTCCACCTGATACTGAGAGCAGGACTGTATAGCTTAGCCTGTGTGCACTCAGCCATCTCTTAGCTCTCGTAGGGATTGTTTCCAAGAGCACCCAAGTTCCTTATATGGTAAGGAGTGCCATTTGACTAGAATACATCTTCTTGTAAACTTTAAACTATAGGCAGATTACTTATACTATGTAAATCAATGCAAATGCTATGTAAATTTTTTAAAAATATGGTAACTTTTAAGGAGTAGTGGCAAGAAAAAATATGCAGAACATGTGTGGATCCCCCATTCCAATTTTTTTTTCTTCTTTTGGCTCAATCGAAAGATGTGGAGCCCTTGGACATGGAGGACTGACCGTGTGTGTGGAATGAACAACTATAGCTATGACCGTGTGGCTCAGGTTGGCCTGAACATCTAGGTCCTAGGTTCACTCAGTCCTCTTGTTTCAGATTCCTGAGTAGAGTTTGGGGTGTGTGCTACTTACTGTTTATAGTTTGGATTATATTTTGATTCTTTGAGAACTGTGAGTACAGAAAAAACTTCTGTCACTGTTTCGCTCTCTCTGCCTCATGATGGCTGCGATGACCTGAACCAGCCTCCTGCCTCTGCCTGCAGGCATGCCTCCTGCTGCATGATTCCCACCATACTGGACTGTATCCCCTCTGGAACTGTAAGCCAAATAAATATCCCCTTTCTCTCTCTCTCTTTTAAAAAAAGAAGGGTGGAGAAATGGCTCAGGGTATAAGACTCTTATCTACCAAGCAGAAAGAAAGTCCTGAGTTGGGATCCCAGGTCCCATGTAAAAATGCTAGGCAGAAACTGTGGCGACCTGCACTTCCAGTCTTGGTGGGCAAAGTCCGGGAAATCCCAGAGTGAAGCAAGAAGGAGGTAGAAGCAATCCAGGATGATACTCAAAGTCACCCTTGGCCCTCCACAGGGACACACACAGTGCCCCCTGATATCCCCCCACACTAAATAGATAAATAAATAAATAAAATATTTTAAAAAGGAAAAGAAAGAAAAGAATACTGAATGAGTATATGATTTTACTAGGCCCAACAAAGAAATATCTGAAGGATAAGCAGTACAGCTTTGCCTGTAAGAAAACTGAAAGTGGAAAGATACGGGGTTAACTGCAATGATGGAGAAGGATCTAGAATCTTCATGTAAGAGGGGAAGTACTTTAACAAAAAGCCAGACATGGAAACCAGGTTTGGTGTCACACTAAAGTCCCAGCTGTTGAGGAGACAGGAGGACCGAATGAACCTAGTCTATCTATGAGTCTATCCTGGAAAATAGATATCTGAGAAGAAAGAGAAGGATTAGGAGAAAGAAAGGGAGAGAGGGCCAGACAGGGTAGTACTCCCCCAGTTAGATGGTCTGCTTGCTACACTTTATCTTGGCACACTAAAGTCCAGCCGCACCGGGATTTTATATAGTGAATTCATAGGAAAGTGCTATAGGAAAAGTATATGGATAAAAGGATTTCAGGGCTGAGTAGAATGGGATTTCTTGGTTGAAACCTGGATATCTTGCTTTAGGGACTGAAACCATCTCAATGTAAAGCATGATATGTAAATGTGACATGAAAAGAAAATTTTAGAGTTTGACTCCAATCTGGGGTTTGACTTTCAGATTTGCCAATCACACTGTGACCTCTGAGCCTTACTTTATAAAATGAAGATAACAGTTAAAAAAAGGTTTTCTAATAGGCAGTGACAAAATTAGATACTGTTAGAAAGATTATATGAGTTAGCAATGCAGAACTTGGTATATAGTATGAGGTCAATAAATTAGTTTCTTCCTCAAGCAACATAGATGCCACCTACCCACTGAGATGTAAATACCTGGGAGCATAGGTCCTTGTGTATTTAGAGCACTTTAAAACAGTTCTCTACCTTACTTACGAATTAGAATTTCCTGGAGACCTTTAAAGATTTACCCAGACTTGACCTTATATCCGTTAATCAGAATGTCTAGGGATAGAACTCGGACATCAGGAATTTTCTAAAGGTCTCTTTTATAATTAAAGCTGAGAGCCACTGCTCGAAAGAATTCTCTCAAGAAAGCAAAAAGAAATTAAACCTGCAACTTAAAAATCTCCTGATGTGGATGGTTGTGTCTTTGAAATTTTCTGAGAAAGTAAATGCTACAGCTTATATTGTGGAGGGAAGCGATTGTGGTAAGTATGGTGATTAGCATGGCCACTAATAGAGATGCCAGGAAGCTACACGACTTACTGTAGAGTGAAGACTTTGGAGCCCCTGGGTCTTTTGTGTTAGTAGCAGGCAACCCAGATGACAAAGTCTGGGGTAGGGTAAAGTTTTACAACTCTGCTGAGTTGATAGGAGAGGGCAGGAAGGCAGGGTTGAAGTGTAAGCACATGGGTGGTCTTCTCTTCTGGGAGGCAGGTGAGAGTGCGATGATGAAGACTTTCTGTGGTAGTCTGACCACACAGTGGTTTTGATGGTACTGACAGTTAAGAAACATGGGGTTCCAGCCTATCTTTACAATATCTTTTGAAACAGGAGAGGGACCCTGTCTGACATATATTTCTGCCTTTTTTTTTTTTTTTTCTTTTGAGACAAGGTTGCTTGGCCTCAGACTCACTACGTCTGATCCTCTGGCCTCCCATCTTTTGAAGGTTGACATTATAGGTATGTAGCCCCATACCCATTTTCTAACGTGTCATAGTTAGGCACAGGTGTCAGTTGAGGGTTTGAGCTCTGGGCACATTTGTGGAGAATTAGTGGTTGAGTTGGGCCCAGAGCAAACCTGCAGGAGATTGTCTAGCTGATGGGGAAAGCCCAGCCTATGGTGGGTGGGATTAGGCCCTGGAATAAAAGACAGAGAGCTGGTTGAAGGAGTTGGTATCCTTGTGTACACTTGGCCAGACATGCTGGTCTGGCAAGTAAGGATTGTCCCTCTCTCAGCCATTATGTAGAGATGGTGTGGCCAGTTCCCTTGGCCATGGTGTTGGTGTGAGCTTTTCTGTCAAGCTGGACTGAGAATAAATTGTAAGAGACAATAAACCCTTTGTTGCCTTAAGCCGTTTGATGGTCATTTATCAGCAACCATGCAGGCAGACTGCAACATAATGTAACTATGGTGATTAAACCCAAGGCTTCATGTGTGCTAGGCAGGTACTGTACAGACTGAGCTACGTCCCAGTCCTAAAAATTCAGCTTCTAGAAGACAAATGACTTTTTCTTTTCTTTTTAAAAAATCCGTTAGAGGGAGGGAGGGGGAGAGAGAGAAGAAGCATACATATGTGCTATGACACGGGTAGCGGTCAAGGCAACTTACAGATGTTAGTTCTTTCCTCCCACCCCGTGGGCATGGAACTCAGGTACCAGGTTCGAGAGCAGTTGCCTTACCTATCTCAAACTATCTCAACTAGTCCAAGACAAATTACTTCCTAGTAAGACAGCCCTGACTTCTAGCGGTTCAGGAATTTACCTCCCCTTCCCCCATACTACCATCATCAGGTGCCAAGATCCCAATGTTTTGGTGATGGCTAAGAGTATCTTTTACCACGTGGGGAAGCTGTTTTCAGTTGGTTCCCTTGTTTAAGAGAAGGAAGCACATGTGTAAAAGATAGTTCTTGTGGGCCAGGCAGGCGTGCTAGACAGATTGGTCTCAGCCTTACATGGTTTTTATGAAGTAGAGTTAAGCCAGAACAAGCAATGCTGAAGGCTCATGATGTTTTTTTTTTCATCTGCTGGAGACCACTGTTTTCCCATGGGTGGCGGTGAAGCAGGAAAAAGTCTAGGCCCAACTGGGGAAAAAACTGTACTTAGGAAAATTGAGGTTGCAGCCCAGTGGTAGAGCAGTACATGCTTAGCCTGCATAAGATCCCCATTTCAATCCCCAGCAAACAAACCAGCAAAAGTCCTGTGGTTAGGATATTTCTGCTTTGTAGATGTCAGATACCTGTTGCACTTTGTTCAAAAGTTTCATGTAGTGTCAATTTGGAGGGGGTGTCTGGTCCTCCATATAAGGATGTCCAGTCCATCTTTCTGCCCCTTGGTGGTGTTGGGGTATTAGAAATAAAATCCTAATGGGGGTAGCTTCCTGGAACTGTATTTTTTCTGTACAAAAGACTGTGCAGCCCGATGGCATAATGTGTCCAATTAATTGGAGTCCGTCATCCAGTGGGATGTCATTTTGAGGTTGTGGCAGATGATGACAGAACTGCAGACTTGCTCATGCCAGAGGTGAGTAGCTCAGAGCAGAAATATCAGTTCAAGTGGTGTAGCGTCTGCAGTTCAGAGGGGCTGAACTAAACCTGCCTGTCTTCCTCCTGAAGAATCTTCCAGGCTAAACAGAGATGATGGTTGGCTGAGAGAAGTGGATCTTCCCAGTGTCAGTCAGAGTAAAAGAAGACAAGCATACATGTCAGAAAAGAGCCTGTAAAAAACAAAATAAAGTAAAATAAAGGAGATATGGTTCAGGAGTTAAGACTCTGCTTCGAAAGCAGAAGGTCCTGAGTTTGGATCCCAGGTCCCACATAAAAATGTCAGGTGAAAATGCCTGCACTTCCGGCCCTGGTAGGCAGAGCCTGGGAAATCCAGAGTGAAGCAAAAAGGAGGTAGAAGCAATGCAGCATGATTGCTGAAGTCACCCTTGGTCTCCACAGGGATACACAGTGCCCTCTATACACACACACACACAGAAGAGGGAGAAGAAAAAGAGGAGGCGAGAACTAGCAAAGGCCATCATCTGGATCTCACCAGGATAGACATATAAAGGAAAAATGAAAGATTTTTCTGGAGTTAATGCAGGTGGGGCAAAGGAGCTACAGATTTATCTCCTCAGATTCACAAAGCTGTGAGAAGGGCCGACTTCTCCTATCTGAGGTGAGAGAAGTGATGTCAGGAGCTCACAATGATGCTGACAAGGAAGACAAGCTCATTCCTCTCTGGTCTTGCATGGGCTCTGAAGGCCAGGGAAGAGCTGGTGGTTGGCTCACACCTATCATCCCAGCACTTGGCAGGTGAAGGCAGGAGGATCAGGAGTCCAGGACATCTTCAGCTGTATTTCAAATTGTTGGCCAGCTTGGGCTTCATGAGACCCTGTCAGGAAAATAGAAAAGGAGCCATCCCGAATATTTCATTCTCTACAACAGATCCAAACTAGGAGTGCCAAGTCTTCATTACGATACAGAACTGGATATTTAGTAATATCTCTAGCAATATTTGTAATATCCAAAAGTATCCAGAAAAAATAATAAAATCATTGTTTTGTTTTTAAAGATTTACTTGTTGGAAGAGAAGAAAGAAAGAGAGAGAGAGAGAACACAGACAGGCTTGCCACAGCATATATGTGGTTAGAGGTTCTTTCCTTCCACCACGCTGGTTGTCCAGGGAACAAACTCATGTCCCCAGGTTTGTGTGTGTGCCCTTTATCAGCTGAGACATCTCTCCAGCCCTCCTTTTTTTTTTTTTTTTCCTCAAGTTTTAATTCAGGAATAGAAGTAACAATTCCTAAAAGGTGTTTGTTTAATATGCTAGGATATAGTCTTGCTGACCATCTTCATTTTAGTTCTTAGAAATAAAAAGATAAGTTGGTTGATGATCCTCTTGAGAAGTTGTCTAAAAGAAAGACAGACTTCATTAGCAACACTGAATAGCTGATAGCACTTTGTGTTAGGCATCTTAGCTCAGGTGAGGCTACATTCATTCACTTGGTTGAGATGGTTATACTGTTCCAACCCACCACCTATTCTGCCCAAACTGTCCATGAAAAAAATACCCATTTCTCACTGGGTTTGGTAGTGCATTTGTATGGCAAGGCAAGAGGGTTGCAAACAGGAAGCTAGCTTGGAGTACATAGGGAAACCCTATGGTGTTTCAAAGTAAACACACGAAGCCATCTTTCTTTGTGTAGTTTATAAATAACCCAAAAGCAACCTATTTCCCAGTACTTTTGTTTTCTTTTGTGGCTCTTTCACTGAGGCTAACCTTGAACTCCTGAGCTATAGAGAAAAGCCAATGACCTGAGTTTGCATTCCAAAGCCCATGTAACTGATGGGCAGAAATGGAGCCTGAAAAGCCTCAGAGCAGAACAAATAAAAGGCAGGGCGATCCAGGACAATTCTGAAGTCACCTCGAACCTCTACAGATACACACACACGTACACAAGAAAGAAAGAAAATCTTAAGAAAAAAAAGGTTCTTATTTTCATATCTTTGTTCATGTGTGCGCTTGTGAGAGAAAGCGTGTGTGTATGTGTGATCAACTGAGTTCAGTTAGGATTGCTTGCATGAGCGTGGGTTGGGATTATGTATTGGGGTATAGACAACAGTGTTATAGTGTACGTGTAATGTTATAGTGCAACAATTATTTTTCTCCAACAACCACTAATTGTCAATAGCTCCTTGTGGAGTGTTTTTAAGTTTCATTTCTTTGTATTGGTGGGATCTTGCTATGTAGCCCAGGCTGGCCTCAGATTTGTGATCCTGTTGCCGCCTAAGTGTGGGTCTAGGAAGGTACCACTATACCCAGCTTAATTGTCTTTTATTTGTCTTTTTATCTTTGACCAACCTGTTGACTAGCAATTTCTCAGAGCCTGACTCAGTGGTACTCTAATCCCAGCCCTTCGGGAAGCTGAGATATGAGGAATTTGTTTGAGGACTCCCTGAGCTACGTGTAAGGCCCTATTGAGAAAATAAATAAGTAGATAATACATCTTTGTTTAAAAAATAAGTAAGTAGATAGTTCATCTTTTGTTTGATACTTTCCAAAGATGTAGTGTTAAAATTAAGAGTGGAATTTCTGGCTGGGCAGGGTGGCACATACTTGCGCTCCCAAACTGGGAAGGGCAGAAGCAGAAGGATCATGAGTTTGAGATTGTGTACGCAGCTGCAATAATGAAGGCATTCTGCATCCTACAGGTAGTTAGATATAAATACAGAATTAATGAGCATTTTTCTAAAATACAGGTAGAAAATACACACGGCAGGGGAGATGGCTCAGTTGGCATCCGTGGCTCAGGGGACAAAGATGCTTGTGAAGATAAAAGAGAATTGATCCCCCTTCCCCACATGCACGTCTTACACACACAACAATAATAGATGTATTTTTTTTTTAAGTGAAAAACACCTGAAGTTGTGGGTGTTGAGCCAGGAAGGAGCTTCATTGTCTTGGAATTGTACCCTGGTGCCACTCTGCCCCTCTCTAATTACAAAGTTGGCTTTTTTACACCCCACAAGTCAGGATCCCTCCAGAACATCAATATCTGGACTCGTCATAGTTTGGACGTTCAGTCAGAAGCAGTAAGTTATAGATCAGCCTTATGAAACAGGAGTGTAGCTACTCCAAGTTCCTCTCCTGGCAGAATCCAATGCCACCCAGTGATTATTTGAGAAGTACTTGTTTCTCCTGTTCAGTGATAAAGCGTCTGCAAACTGCTTTCCAAGTAGCCTTCGGGTGTGGGCCTGATGTCTCTCTCCACGGAAGGCAGACAGTCTGTGAGGGGAGCCTGCAGCCGTGACCCCATTGGCATTTTCCTTCAGTTCAGTCTAGATGGGTTTTTAAGAAAAAGCAGCAGGGGAGGATGAGACTTACTGTCTTAGTAGAAGCTCCTGGAATCCTTTGAATCAGACAGGTCAACAGACCAGGCAGGGGACATCCACAAGGTAAATGGAGAGTCCTCCACAGCAGTGCAGTTCTTGCTTGCCCCTTTCTTCAGTCTGCAGGATCCCATGGTGGCCGGTTTTGAAGACAGTCATCCCTTCAGCAGTTAACCTAGCACCATGGCAACTAGGACGTCAGCAAAGCAGGGTAGACCCACACAAAAACTGCCTCCAATTCAACCCTGCCTGAAGCCTAATGGGTCTAAAGACATATAATAAGTTCATCCATTGCCGGGATTTTTCCTGTAAGCAGACATATGAGCATGCAATGATCTGTGTCATGAGAATGGTCCTTTCCTCCAAGTAGTACCATATTGTATAGGTGCGAGGGGAGCCTGGGGCCTTAGGAGGTAGTAGGTATAGATCTGGTGAAATCAAATTATTTGTATTTATATAAGGTTAGTAAAGCAAGCTAATAGTAGAGAAAGTCAAAGGCCCAGATATATGGTATGATTTATGTTTATATGCAAGACTCTAGGAAATGCATGTTAAGTATTTTTATTTACCTGAAATAGACAAATGGCTTTGACAAGTGCAGAAGGGCGTAATGCTGTCCGTGGTGCTGAACACACATACTCTGGAGGAGACTGGGGAGCACCTTGCCAGGTCAGGATATTGTTGTTAGTCAGAAAATGAGGGGTGGGGAGAAAACTGCTCCTTCCCACATGAAGAGCCTGAAGGCTCAGGGAAAACCTGAGCGAGAATGGGAGATTTGGGGCAGTTAAATCTTGCCCTTTTCATATGGAGATTTTCGGTCAGAGCCAATCAGGTCAGAGATTTTAGCTGCTTGCTCCTGAAAAGAACAGAGGGGGAAGGGAGAAAGAAGATGGCCACATTTCCCCCCTGAGCCACATGATCCATTTCCCATGTGACACATTCCAGAGCCTTGGAAAAGAGAAAGGAGGGGCACCTGAGCGTGGGACTGGGGGTGGGGGGAGATGGCTTAACGGTCCACCCTGCACCGCGTCATCTCGGCTCCCTACTGGGAAGCAGGCTGCCAGTCGAGAAGGCGGAGGAGAGCTAGGGATGTGCTCCCTAGGATTCCTGCGGTTGATGGCATTCTCCAAACTCCTGTGCAGGAGCCGTTCCGCAGCGAGAAGGCCCAGAATACCCACGGACGCCGGCTCTGAAACCAAGTCCAGATGAAGGTATGTGATAGCGTTTGGTATCACTTGGCTTGGAGAACATAGCCCCCTCTTTCTCTGTCTCTGTCTCCCTCTCTCGTTCCCAGGCCATTTGGAGATTTTTGTCCTGGCTTTAGGTTTGTTACAGGTCCAGAAAAGATGCTCAGGTAGCTCTGTAAAAATGAGTGGTTCTCCAGAGTAAGCTACTGAAGAGAGAAAAAAAATGGGCTGGAAATTATGTATAGTAATTAATAATGAAAAAGTATACTCACCAATGGAAAGATTTTTTCCCCCCGTGAATCCTGGAAAGAGAGGGAAAATATTCCCGAGAGTAGCTTGATTTTGTTGTCACTGTAAGAAAATTTTGCCCCCTCCCTTCCCAGCGGTACTCTGTACCCATGTTCCCAGAGGTTACTGGCAGTGGCTTAGAGAGGCTGAGTGGGCAGGTGTGCCGGCTGTTCCTTTGTGCTGTGCGCCCATCTTCTGACGTCGACCCGGCTCTGCTGGAAGACCCTGACCGCCACAGGATTCCCCATCAAATGGAAAGCTCTGGGGGAGTTCTTAAAGGAATCCACCAAAGTGAGAGGCTGAGATCTGCCACAAACACGTCTTGGTTCCTCTTGGGTGTTCCTGCCCCACACAAAGAGAAGAGCCTCTAGATTCTCTCTTGTTCCTTTACCAAATGCTTGTAAAGTTCTTGCTCTGTGCAGCCATCCTCCCAAGCACAGATGATCGTCTCATCCTTGTAGAATTCAGCGTAGAGATGGAGCACAGGGAAGTTGAGGGAACTTTCCTGGGGCCACTTGGCTAGCGTATTAGAACCAGAATGACTCCCAAGAATCTTGACCCCCACAGTCCGTGGTCTTAACCACCAAGCTGCTCGAGTGCTGGTATTGTGTCGAATGATGTCAGCAGACTACGGCGCTACGAATCTTGTTCAGCTGACGCTACTAGAAGATTGAGTCAGTTCGCCTGGCTAACACAGATCTCCAGTGAAATCTATATTTAATCTTGAATTACCCCAATAGTCATATTCTATACCCCCAAATAACCCAGTAAGTAATTGCCTATTCTCTTTCCCTTGTGCTGTATACATATCTAGTAGTAAAACACTGTGTTACTATGGTGACCACTGATTTCTAAAGGAAAAAAAGATAAATTTGAATTACATCATTTTTTTAAAAACCTGGATCTACTCTTCCATTCTCAGAACCTAGTATCAAGCTTAGCCTAAGCACATTGTCTTTGCTTCTTAAAATAAAATAAAATAAAATAAAATAAATAGATTAAGTCAGGTATGAGGGCTCATGTCTGTAATCCCAGCAATTAAGAAGTAGAACCTGGAGAATTGCTACAAGTTTGAGGTTTTTAAGTATATCTTATAATGTAGGAGATCCAACTAAATTTGTTGCTTTAAAATATGTTTTTACAATAGACACATTTATCTTTGAAAATTATTTTAAATTTACAAGGGCAAAAAGAAGAAATTTATTAAAATTTTTTTAATGTTAGGGAAGCTGGGGAGACGGCTCAGTTGGGTAAGGTGCTTGCTGTTATGCAAGCAAAAAGGACCTGAGTTCAGATTCACAGCATCTATGTAAAATGAAATAACAAAACTACTGGGTGCCACAGAGCTTACTGGTCATCAAATTTCAGGTTCAATAAGAGACTGTCTCAAAAAATAAGGTGGAGAGGGATGAAGAACAAAGACATTTGACATCAACCTCTGACCCACAGGGACACACACTCACATTCTCACACAAACACACACTCTTACAAACACACACACTCACAAACACACACAAACAGACGTATACACACACACACAATGTTGGGAATTTCCAACATAAAAGGATTTTCTCCCTGGGACTGGTGTTGCACACTTGTGATCCCAGGTGAAAATTGAGAGACTGAGGCAGGAGGATCACCATGAGTTCAAAGCCAGCCTGAACTATCTACCCAGTGAGACCCTGTCTCACGGAAACAAACAAAACAAAAAAGATTTTTCTCCCTGGATCTGTGTAGATTTCCGCTAGCCCTTGATATTAAAAGCTGCCTGGTCTTGTTCCTGCAAGCTATGGGAAAACCGAAAGATGGTGCTAGGCCCAAGACACAAAGAGGAAGAAAAAGACAGCAATCTCAGATCTGCAACATTCTTCACCAAACACAGTAATCCTTCAGTGGCTCGGTGCCCAGTTCTTTGAAGAGCAATTGTGTCTTTCTGACATGTGGATTTCCCTGGACAGCCCATTCTTTGATGTTATTAAAGTAGCCTGAAATGTGGCCTGGTATATGACAAGCTCTTTGTACATACTTGGGAATGGCCAATAAGAAGACTAACAACATTCTGCTGCAGCCAATGTAGCGGCCCATGTCTATTTTAGTTGGTTTTGTTTTGTTTTGTTTTGTTTTGTTTTTTGAGACAGGGTTTCATGGAGCCTAGTTAGGCACGAAACTCATGATTCTCCTGCCTTCACCTCTCAAGTACCAGGATTAAGGGGTGTGCCCCCACCAAACCCAGCTCCATGTGATTACAGCAAAGGGGCTAATATGTAGTAAAAACCTGTCAACAGTCAAAAGTTGGCTTGAAGTTTATGTTGGCTGGACAAGACTTGATGCACCAGCCAACTAGAATTCAGTAGGTGTTCATAGATTCTTTCCCAGGATCACCAATCATCCTCACATTTTTTGTTCACCCTTAGAATTAAATTAAATTAGGGTCTGGAGAGATGGCTCAGGGGTTAAGACCATGAGTCTAAAACAGAAGGTCTTGAGTTTGGATCTCAGGTCCCACGTAAAAAATATAAGGTAGAAACGGCTGGTCCTGTTGGGCAGAGCCAGGGAAATCCCAGAGTGTAGCAAGAAGGAGGTAGATGCAATCCAGGGTAATTCCGGAAGTCACCCTTGGTCCTCCACAGGACACACACTGCCTTCTGATACACACATAAAGTAAATAAATATATTTTTAAAAAATTAAATTAGAAATAAGTTTATATGTAGTTAGAGTGAAGCACCCCCAGTAGTCTCATTTTCCTGTGACATGTTTGCTGTTTCCCAATGTTAAAATGGCTCATCTCAGGTTCAGAGTATCTCCAGTGGTCCTGCCCCTCTTGTCATCCAGTGTGGAATGCAGCCCCCAGAGCCCTACTCCGAGACATCTCTGAACTGCATGGACTCTTCCCTGGGGATCTTCAGCATCAGCTTGTGTTTGGGTCAAACTGTAGTGGAAGGCACGTCTCAGAACATTTTCCCCACCTGGGACTCAAACCTTCATGTGTGCCAGGCAGACGCTCCACCTCTGAACTTGTCCTCAGCCCTCTTGGGACATTTTCAAAAGCTTGCTTAAGATTTGAATTCAGGGTAGCAAGATGGCTATGACTAACTTGCCACCTTCCTGGTCATATACGTGGATGTTAACTTTATAATTTATCTAATTAAATCATTGGAGGAGAACAAGATGGACTTGTGGGTAAGATTTGAGCACATAGCTTCTTTCCCTCCGGGGTCACCTGTGGGGTTGCTGCAGAGGAAACAGCAACCTACTGTGTTCTGCAGCTGTGCTGGTTGCTGCCTGCCTGCTGCTCACATGCAGGTCTGCACAGTTTGTCTCTCTCAAACCTGAAAGAGGCGGCCCACATAACCAGCTGAACAGAAGACGGAGAGGTGGAAAGACTCTGCCAGGTTTGCCTTCGATTTAGGGGCTGAGTGTGCAAGATCGGAGGAGGTGGCCAGCAGCCTAGCAGAAGGATTCACGTCTACCATGGCTGGGTCCCACCTTGCAAGATGGTCAGAACTCTCCCCCGGGGTGCATATGTCTGGGTGGCAGGAAATAGAGCCAGGGCCAACATGTGGGCCATGTCTCCTCTGTGAGTCGGGGCTTCTCCAATGGATGGGCTGGAAGCAAAAGAGGAGTCAGCATTCCGGTTTATAGAGTCACTCTCCCCGGCCAGAGCGTTAACGCGTGCGTCTGGCGTCTTTCGTGCAGCCAACTCCAGGCATCTGGTGTCTGTCATGGTTAATCCTCCCAGCAACTCTCTGATCGGGTTTATTAGCCTTGATTTCCAGTGAGGAAACTGCAGCTCAGAGAGATTAACTTACCTAATTCAGTACAGCAGAGTCAGACTCTAGTTCTTTTTGGTCCTACTCGTATATTGCCAAAAATGTTCCTTCCTCTATGTTCCTATATATATATATATTTTTGGGGGGGATATTAGGCCAGTGAAAGATAGTTAAGCTAGAACTTTTGAAAATTTGAATATGTTTCTTGTCAGTCTTTTTCAATGCATGTAGCAAAAAAAAAAAAAAAAAAGAAAGCAAATGTTTATTGAGGCCTTGCTTTGTTCTACATATTGCTTCTTAGCTCCTTTTTTTTTTTGTTCTGGTTTTGATTTTTCTGAGACAGTAGCCCATGCTAGCCTAGAACTCAGTATGGAGCAGAGGATGATCTTGAAGTGCTGTTCTTCTTCCTGCCTCCTCCTCCTCCCAGATAGGCTTACGGGCATGTGACGTGAGGCCTGGAGTAGTGTTTTGTGTAATTCTTTGGTGTCCTCACACAGATCGATGAGGTAGGTGCGCCAGTGTTATTGGTGAAGACAGTAGGCACAAAGATGGTAAATAGCTTGCCGGAGGCGGCACGGATTGTAAGTGATTTAAAGCGCAGACAGTCTGGATCCACAGCACTTTCCCACCGTGTATGAATCATAGACAACTCTGTGATGCTCACTGCAGACTGCTTAGCAACCCTGGCCTCTACCTACCAGATGCCAGGAACTTCCCCTCCGCAAACCGAGAATGTCTCCAGACAGTGCCAGATGTCCCCTGGGAGGCAAAATTACTCCCACATGATGCGCTGGTCTGAAGCCCCACCTCTCTACCCCTGCGCTGTATGCAACCTCTTCATATTTGTTTTTAGCAATTGTGTCGGGGTGGGGTGCGAGTGCATACATGTGTGTGAGTGCACCTGCCTTGTGTGGCATGGCACACTTGTGGAAGTCAAAGGACAACTTCTGGAAGTTGGTTTTCTCCTTCCACCTTGCAGGAATTGAACTCAGGTTGCAGGGTTTGCACGCTGGCACCTTTATCCACTTAGTCATCTTTCTAATCGCTGATAATGATTTGTTTTTAAAAATAATTGGAATAAGTTTAAGGATAAATACATGGGGATTTTCTCTTCAAGTTTTTAAACTTTATTTACTTTGTGAGTGCGCGTGCATGCACGTGCATCAGAAGGCACGTATGTGTCCCTGTGGAATACCAAGGATAACTTCGGGAATCATCCTGGATTACTTCTACCTCCATTTTGCTTCTCTCTGGGGTTTCCCAGGCTCCATCCACCATAGGTGGAAGTACAGGCCACCACTGTTTCTGCCTGGCGTTTTTACATGGGACCTGGGATCTGAACTCAGGACCTTCTGCTTGTGAGGTGGAGGTGTAGCCCCTGAGCCGTGTCCCCAGCCCGCACCATGATTTCATAGGTGGAGGACTGAAGAATCAGAGTTACAGGCTGTGTAATCCCAGTTCACCTTTTTGAAGCCAAGCCTCTCACTGGACCTGCAACTCTGGGGATACAGAGACAGGAGGGGCCTGGGGTTTGCTAATCAGCTGCTTCCTGGTTCAGTTAAAAGAAAATCTGTCCGGAAAAGTCGAGTACTGGTTGGTGAGACACTCAGCAGGCACCTGCTCACGAACTGGTGACCTGAGTTCCCCACCCAGAGCCACATGGTGGGAGGAGATGCTAACTTCTGGTGTGTCCTCTGACCTCCACTTGTATGTTTTTAAGTGTGGGATCTGGGGATCTGAACTGAGGTCATCAGGCTTGCAAGGCAAGCCCTTTCCCCGCGGAGACATCCCAGTCTCCTCCGTGACCTGACTCTTCTCGCACCACGCGTGGCAGCTTCCGCCTTCACCTTCCAGAGCCGCCATTGAATGTGACCCCTTCATCTGCTTTTCCTGCTGGTTTCTGTGCTCTTGGCACCGGCTCTCCCTTTGGGTGTGCTTAAGTGTTTCCCCTGTGTTTCCTTCTAGTACTTTCATAGTTTTGGGTCTGAGGGTCTGAGGTTCAAGTCTTTTATCCATATTGGGTTGATTTTTATAGCCGATGAGAAATAGCAACCAATTTCATTCTTTTACATGTGGATGTACTGTTTTCACAGCACCTTTGTTGAAATGACCATCCTGACTCCAAGATGTGTCCCGAGCCTCTTGTCAAAATCAGCTGATGGTTGTGTGGGTTTGCTTCTAAGGTCTCTATTCCGTTCTGTGTGTGTGTGTGTGTGTGTTTTATGCCAATATCACACTGGCTTAATTACTACAACTTTATAGTATAGTTTGATAGGCTAATTTGTTTATTTTGCCAATGTGTATGTGTGTGTGTGTGTGTGTGTGTGTGTGTGTGTGTGTGTGTGTGTTTCTGTGTGTATCAGAAGGCACTGTATGTTCCTATAGAGGACCAAGGGTGACTTTGGGAATCATCCTGGATTGCTTCTACCTCCTTTTTTGTTTTCCTCTGGGATTTCCCAGACTCCACCCACCAGGGAAATAAGTGCCAAGCGCTGCCATTTCTACCTGGTGGTTGTTTTCGTGGGACCTGGGACCCAAACTCCGGACCTTCTGCTTTTGAGGCAGAATCATAACCCCTGAGCCATCTCTCCAGCCCCACATGTGTATTTGAGTGTGTGCATATCGAGGACCAGAGTTGATGCTGGATGTCTTCCTCAGTCACTCTCCATTTTATTTGTTGAGGTCTCACTGATTCTGTCCAGTGTAGCTAGCCAGGTTGCCCACGGACTCATACTTGATTAGTAAGCACATCTCCCTTGCCTGTTGCAAGAAATGTTTAGAGCTGGAGATGTAGCAAGTTTATTTCTATGAATTGGTTTGGTTTTCATACTTTTTTATTACTGATTTCTAGTTTTACTGCATTGTAGTTGGACAACATACTAGATCCAGTTTTTTTTTTTTTATTCAATTGTGCATGTGTGCGTATGTATGTGTGTGCGCGCGTGTGTCTGTGTATGTGTAGAACCACGGGTGAATTTGGGAACCACCATGGACGCATCTATTTCCTCCGCCCCGGGATTCACAGGCTCCGCCCTACCAGGACCAGAAGCGCAGGCCGCCCCCACTTCCACCTGGCATCTATACATGGGATCTGGGATCCGAACTCAGGACCTTCCGCCTGCAAGGCAGAGGCTTAACCCCTGAGCCACCTCTCCAGCCGCTGGATCCAGTTTTTAAAAATTGGTTGAGATTTGTTTTGTGGCCCATCACTCTGGAGGTTGTTCACGTACTGTTTTGAAGGGCTGTTCTGCAGTTGTTGAATGGAATGTTCTCTCGATGTCTGCTAGATGTCAGTTAGGTCCATTTCGACTGTGGTGCAAGTAGAATCTGTTCTTTCCTTGTCGTTTGTATCTGGATGATTTGTCTTTGTGTCTTCCCTGGGATCTCCCAGTGTTTGCTTTACATAGTTGAATGCTTTCACAGTGTCTACATGTACACTTAGAATTGTTTACTAAACTGGCTCTTTATCATTATGTGATGACCTCTACCGATTTTTTTAATTTTAAATTTATGTGATATATAAATATGATATATATTGTGTTTTGCTATCTTTTGTAACCCATTTGTGTGAAATATCATACTCCATCTCTTTATTCGAAGTTGGTATGTATCTTAGTGGTATTGAATTTCTTTTTTTCCCCCCAATATTTCACTTATTTATTGAGACAGGGGGAAGAGAGATGAGGGGTATGTGCATGCATGCCATGGTGCCCAGGTGGAGGTCAGGGGACAACTTGAGTCAGTTCTCTCCTTCCACCAGGTGGGCTTCTTGGGATTGCATTGTCAGGAGGCTTACAAGCAGGCATCTCACCTGCTGAGCTGTCTCCCCAGCCCTGTGAGCTGCTCCTTGTAAATACCATATAGTTGAGTTTTTTAAAAAGACAGCATCTCATGTAGACTACAATTTGATATGTAGCCAAGGAATAGGACTGTAGGTCTATACCACCATACCAACTGTCCAATGTATATAATATTTTTAAATAGCCTGCACTTATGTTTACTAATTCTGTTGAATTTACCCTGAGAATCAATATCTTCTTATATTTTAATTTCCCTTAATAATCTTCCCAGCTCCAATATTGTTTGATTTGGGTTTTGAGAGCAACTTTTGCTCTTTTTTGTATAGCCCAGGTTAGCCTCAAGTACACAATCCTCCTGCCTCAGCCTCCCAAGCACTGAGTATCCGAGATTATAGGTATGAGCCGTCATATGTAGCTTATTCAGTTTTTCAAGAATTTCCTTCATTTCTTTGTGAGGTTTCTCTATTAGATTGAGTCATTTTATGTGTGTGTGTGTGTGTGTGTGTGTGTGTGTGTGTGTGTGTACTGTGTATGCCTGTGGAGACCCAAGGGTGACTTCAAGAATCAACCTAGATTGCTCTCTACTTCCTTTTTTCTTTGCTCTGTGTTTTCTCAGACTTCACTTCCAGGGCCAGAAGTGCAGGTCGCTGCCATTTCCACCTGGTGTTTTTTTAATGTGGGATCTAGGATGGGAACTCAGTCCTTAATCCCTGAGCCATTTCTTCAGCCTAGATTGAGTCATTTTTCTGTGCAGTGTACGTGAGGGTGTGTGTGGGAGGTGTATTTGGAGACCAGATGTTCTGTTTCGTTCTTCAGGCTCTACCACCTTATCTTACAATACAGAAATCTCTTACTGGCCTGAAAACTCATGAAGTAGGAGCCCCTAAGAGCTGCCATCTCCCCCTTGCCTGGCTTACAGGTGCATGGCCATTCCTTGCTTTTTTTTTTTTTAAGTGGGTTTTGGAGATGGAAGCAGGCTACTTGCTGAGCCTTCTCCCCCACCCATTCTGTGCTCTTTTGAAGTACTTTGGGTTGCTTTAAAATAGCAGTTTTTGTTTCAGTTTTTTTTTCCACTTAATTTTTATTAAAATATTCTACCTCCTGCTTTTTTGCGGGGAGGGGAGTGAGAAAGATTCTCACTGTCCTGGAACACTTAATGTAGACTTATGACTCTAACCCTCCTGTCTCCACCTCTCTATTGCTTGGCTGAAATAGCAGTTAAAATTTTTTTTCTTTTTCCACTTTCATGAATGTATGCATGTGTGATGCATATGTGTTCATGTGTATATAAGTGCATGTTCAGTAGTACGTGCACATACCCAGGTGTACATATGTATATGAAGGCCAAGATTAATATCAGGAGTCAGCCTCAATTGCTCTTCTACTTTGTTTTGCCATAGAGTCTCTGACCAGATCCCCTTGCTAGTAGGGCTAGTCTGGCCAGTCAGCTTGCTCTGGGGATTCCCAGTCTCTGCCTTTTGAGGTAGAATGATAGACAAGCTGTCACACCTTCTAACATTTCTGTGGTATGTGGGGATCCAGATTGCAGTCCTTTGGGTTTAACTGTGGAGCTATCTCCCCAGCCCACACTATTAAATTCTTTATCTAAGCCAGTCCTGGCAGTGCAGGGTCTGTAATCCCTGCCTATGGTAGGCGAGGCACAAGGATCAGAAGTTGAAGGCCTGTCTGTGCTGTACTTGTGAGTTCTCTGCCTGGGAGCACTTGCTGACATCCTGTCTTGTCCTGGCCTTCAAACCTGGACAGGAAACAGAAGTGGGATCCATAGAAATTGATCAGGCATCAGGTCCAAGAGAGCCTAGGATGTCATCTAAGCCAATTTCAGTGTAGCATACATATTTATAGGAAAAAAAATCAATGAAGAGCAGGGCCAAATTCTTTACAGGATTATGTTAAATGTATACATTCTGGCTAACAAGAAAAGGCAGGAGTGACATCTACTTGCTGGGTGGGACCAGACATGATGTCTCCAGGTAGAGTTAAAAGCAGGCATGACACTTGGTTGCTAAAAGGGAATGGACAATGAATGGCTCAGAGCAGAGTTACCTGGTTATTGTGATATGTGCATAATCTTGTGGTTCATGTATTAATATATCTAATGTCTTAAATGCACAGGGAAGAAACTACAGAGGGAAGTTTCAGCCTTGCAAGTTCTGAGATCTAAGAACAGATAGGAGGCAACTCAACTCACAAAAGGAGGAATCCAGCCTAACAAATGTCCATTCTAGACGCTAATGCATCAGTTCTCTAGAGAGCAAGCTTGGGCTCAAAGACCCCCACATTGTCATAAAAAGTAGAAAAAGGGAGCAGTGCGTGCTGCTCAGTTGCAGCACCCCAGTCGATATCTGGAATCCTCATGGTGGAACGAGAAAACCGACTCCTGAAAACTGTTGGTCTCCTGGCACATGAGCTTGCATGCGCGCTCGCGTAAAGAGAATGAAGGTTCAGTAGTAAAACACTTACTAGTACTGCTGCAGTTAATCAATTCTCCGTCTGAAAGTGGCCCAAAGGGCCAGCAAAGTATCTCAGCAGCTGCACAAACCTAGAGACCTGAGTTGGATATTTGGATCCCATATGTTTAAAAGGAAAGAACCGAGTTCTGATTGAAAGTTTGTTCATAATGGTTACTCTGTGGTCAATTTCTGGTACCGTACTTTGACCAGTGTCACAGAATCATGGCAGCTGTTATGCCTGGTGCTAGGGGTTGAACCCATTGTGTATACGTGGCAAATACTCTACAACTGAGCTACATCACCAGCCAGGTTCTTTTTAAAAAACTCCTTGAAAGATACAAATATTTGTCACCGTGTTTGGCTAAAGTAGCAGTTAAAATTTTTCATAAATGTGTGTTTGTGGTGTGTATATGGATTCAAATGTATATAGTTGCATGTGTACATGTGAGTAGATGCACATATATAATATAGATATATTTTTTACTTTTTTATTTTTTTGCATATGTGTACATGTATGAGGGTGTGTATAGAAGAGGGTAGATACTGTGTGTGCTTGTAGAGGACCAAGGGTGACTTCAGGAATCATCCTGGATTGTTCTACCTTGTTGCTGAATCCCCTGGGGTGGAGGGGGGGATGGAGGGGTAGGGGGATGGGGAGGACAAGGACACAGCAGGGGCCTCATGGTCTTGAGGCAAATGGGCGAGCTAGCGACAGGGTCACCACCCAGACCCCAGGAGTCAGGCGAGAAGCAGCAGGCAGAGGACCAGTTGGCTGCAGACTCAGAGTCATTAAGGGCTTTTGGGCTTATATAGGGTCGAAATTCAATCAGGTATTGCCATCCCTCCTGGGGGGCAGGTTAGACGGCTCCTTCCCATTGGTTCATCCCTCCACCTGCATGGTCCTATATTGGGACATGTCTGGGACATGTCTGTACATCCAGGCTTGTCCTGAATTCGAGAGCTGGGCTAGGGCCTCCCTGAGTCCTAGTGCCACACTATTGCCTTATTGTTTGCTCTAGGATTTCTCAGGCTCCTCTCTCCAGGGTCAGAAGTGTAGGCTGCTGCCATTTTCTCCCTTTCTGGCCTTTTCTGCATTTTTTGTGTGGGATCTGGAATCTGAACTCAGGTCCTTCTGCTTTCAAAGCAGAAGCTTAACCTCTCAGCCATCTCTCCAGCCCGATTCTTTATTGTTATTGTATGTGCATTTGGTGGGTGAGTGTAGAGGAACACGTATTGTGGTGCATAGGTGGAGGTCAGAGGACAATGTGAATTTGGTTCTCTCGAGAGCTTCCACCTTTATGTGGGTTCTGGGAATCAAACTCAGGTTGTTAGGTCCACGCAGCAAGCACGTTACCCGCTGAAGTATGTTGTCACCCACTCCTTAAAGTTCATAAAGTTAGTGCGGGCTGTGGTCTGCACACAGAAGAGCTAGTTGTCTTCATATCTGGTGTTTCAGGCTTTCGAGCATGCGGCCTGCAGCGCCTGTAGTCTTCCGTTTCAGCACTAGGTGGCGCCCTAGGCCTGGGTTCACTGCAAAACCACTGTTGGCGCACTGCCGCCGTTGTACACTAGAGGGCAATGCAGGGCCCGATTGGCTCCACGTACAATGGACTTACTGTTCCGCGTGAATCCGGAAGCTCCTAGAAAGACCCAGAGTCAAGGTAGGCCAGATGCCTCAACCATAGACACTGTCCTGGGATGTAGCCCGGTGGAATTCTGCCGAGCACTGGGGAGAATCATTCCTCTTCCCCCTTCCCCCCTTTCTCTTCCTCTTCCCCCACAGCCAGATGCTGGTAGATAGTGCCACAGGCTGCCAAGACCCGTGGGGTGCAGGCTGCGCACACATTTATTTTTACTAAGACATGGATTTCAGAGATAGCACACAGTGATCACTACTGTTTAAACGCAAAAGTATTTACATTTTAGGGACTGGTGAGATGGCTCAGGGGTTAAACCTCTGCTTCGAAAGCAGAAGGTTCTGAGTTCGGATCCCGGATCCCACATAAAAATGGCAGCGGCCTGCCCTTCCCTGGCTTCCATGTGTGCATACAGTGCCCTCAGAAACAAACGGACACATTCGCACACATGTTGCAGCAGTCCAAACTGCAACCTCGAATCCAGGGCTCCCCTCGATAGGTGGGCAAAGACAGCTCTCTGGGCTCAGTGAATGGAGGACAGACAGACAGCTCTCTGGGCTCAGTGAATCTGAACTCTTTTATTGAAATTTTTAGCAGAGTTGATATACTTTAGAAAATCTAGAGTAAAGGGCAAGGGATGTGTCACTACGCCCATAGGGAAAAACATCAAAGAAAGACAGGACCAAATTCTTTACAGGATTATGTAAACCGTATTCATTCCAGGTAACAAAGGAAGAGCAGAGGTGACATATATTTTCTGTGTGGGAACAGACATGATGTCACCAGGTAGAGTTAAAGCAGGCATGACAGTTGCTAAAAGCAAAGGGACAATACATGTTTCAAAGCAGATTTACCTGGTTTATGTATAAATATCAAATGTATAGGGAAGGAACTGTAAACTAGCTCGTCCTGAGAAAAACAAACAAAAAAAATCTAAGAACATATAGGAAGTAAACTCAACTCCCAGAGGAAGAAATCCTCCTGCAAGAGGCAAAACTTAATTTACATAGGAAGAGCCCCTAGCACCTGGCATTGCCCATTTAGATGTTAATGTGTCACTCCCCAGCTAGCAGGCTTCAGGCCAGAACCAGACAGTAACATTGAGGCAGGCGGGAACAGTAAGGCCTGACTATCCCTATATTTTCCTTATTTCTCTTATTTACATCAAATAATGTCACATTCTTTATCCAGAAATTGTTTCCTTGAAACAATATTTTGTCATGCCGGACCTTGTCAAAACAGCATGGTTCAATAAGGACATGGCACACACATATGCACGTGCATGCAAAAATAATAAAATAAAAAAATTCACATTTTAGTGCCCATCAGGATGGAGTGAAGGGCATTGCAGGAACAGCAAAACTGCAAAAGAAAATCAACGAACCACAATCCAGAACTTCAGAGACTCTATATCATCCACATAGAACTAAGCCAGCCTAATCTCCCCCCATCCTGAAGCTCAGGGACATTTGCAGAAGAGGGGGCGGTAAGATTGTAAGAGCAAAAGGATGGGAGGAGCAACGATTTGAAGAGTCTCCACACTAGTTAGGGCTGAAGCAATCATAATAGGACTTTGCATGCCCTGCGCAATGTCCATCACACTATTGACCTCACAAAGTCTAACATCGGCTAAAGGCACCAAGATCCTTGGAGGCAAGGGATTGACAGCCACAGTAGTGTTCCTATGCTTAAGGAGAACACGAGAAAGGGTTCAGGGAAATGCCACTGGGTCCTTGTAGTCATCGGAAAGGAGGGCCCAGAGGAGAGTTAGGCATACACAATAAAGGACTCTCTGGGAATTGGGGGGGGGCACTGGGAGATGGGGAGGGAGGAAGGGGGAGCAGGGAGTTTGGGGGGAGGAGGGGGGGAACTGGTCTACCTATTAAGTTTGTATGAGCGGAAATAATAATAAAAAATGTTTAAAAAAATAATAATAAAAAATGTTTAAAAAAATTCACATTTTAATGGAGACCCTCCACCACCTGAGACTCCTGGATACAAGCCTTCCTAGCTACCTGAAGTCACACCAAAGATGCTGACTTCCTTAGTTCCTGATTTGTGTATAAGAGACAAAGAAAGAAGCAAAGGCAGAAACAGTTCCTTGGGTCTAGTTATCCAGAATCTCTCACCAGTACCCCGCTGGATTGCTGTGTCAGTTGGCGTGCTTGCCTAGCATGCTCAGACCCTGGGTCTGATTCTCAGCATCACATACAGCAGGACTGGTGGAACATGCCCATGTTCCAGCACTTAGCAGGCAGAGGCAGAAGGATCAGAAGTTCAAGGTCACGCCTATCTGAAAGGGAGTTCAAAGCCAACATGGGCTACATACAACCTTTTCTAAAGAGAGAATGAATGAGAATGCGCTCAGTCTGATACCTAGAAAATTGCTCAGCCCCCAATTGGGAAATGTATTGAAGTATAAAGCTGGGAATACTATGGAGACATTTAAAAGAAATGACAGAAAGAACATGGGAGAAGATTCCAGGAGTCTCAGGTGGTGGAGGGAAACACTGTTTTCAGAGTGTCTTCTGAAATTATTCAAAATACCCAATGGAGTTCTGTTTGCTTTCAAAAAAAGACATTCAATCCAGTTACACTCTACATTTTGGCCTAAAATGTAGAAAAGTCTTATGTGAGTAACATGACACTATAAAAGTTGATACCCAAGCTGGAGAAAGGTTGTGTTTATTTGTTTTAGGACTTGATGATTTTCTCCTCATTGTAGCCTCTGAGTCTAACACTTGGGATAGGTGCAGGAGGATCACAAGTTCTAGGCCAGACGGATGATCCACACAGTAAGATCCTGTCTCAAGAGCACACATTTACACACAGTACACTAGAATTGATAATTAGGTACCCAGGACCCTTCACAAAAGCTGTCTATACTTAACAGGGCCCAATGGACTAACATTAGATCGCTAGTATGTAATGTGTGATGTGGGTAAAATACTGACTATTGCAAAGTTCTTTTTTAAACACTTGATATGTGCCAGCCACACAGCTAGTGCTTTATAGAGCTATGGGAAGATTTGTACATATTAACACATTCAACATTTGTCCATACTGTCTCATTTACTTTTCATAGTAAACAGATAAGCCGGGAGCAAATCATATGTGACAGGTAAGGAAAGAGGAGATCAAGAGGGTTGGCGTGGTAGCCCATAATCCCAGCATGTGGGATGCAGAGGAGGGAGATAGGAGTTGCAGAGTGGTCACAAGAAAGAGTAAGGCTGCGTGTCTAAGGTCACACAGCTAGTGAGAACTTTTACTTTGCCTGCCCCCTCCCCTGCAGATCCAGAAGCAAAGCACGTGACATAAGGTTGGTTCCCGGAGCTTTTGAAGAGATGGGGTTTTATAGTCACTTAAAAAGATGTCAATGTTACAACAGTGTCAGGAAGACACAAAACTGGTTGCTGCCTTACAAGACAACAAGCCTTTGGGATTGTTTCTGCTGGACAGAACTCTGTGATGCTAGTCAAATAATAAAGAGCAAAGCTAAGCTTTTTTTTTTTTTAAGAGAGAATTCATCTTTTGGAAAACCCATTTAAGAATGTCTCAAGGCTCTGAATTGTGTAGCTCAGTGGTAGAGCACTTGCCAGGCATCCATGAGGCCTGGCTTCTGTCCCCAGCACTAGAGAGGGTTGTTTCAGCATTTCAGGACAACATAACCCTGTGTGTGTGTGTGTGTGTGTGTGTGTGTGTGTGTGTGTGTATCAGAGGGCACTGTGTGTCCCTGTGGAGGACCAAAGGTAACTTCGGGAATCATCCTTAATTGCTTCTGCCTCCTTGCTTCACTCTGAGATTTCCCAGGCTCCGCCCACCAGGGTCTGAAGTTCAGGCCACTGCCGTTTCCGCCTGGCATTTTTATGTGGGACCTGGGATCTGAACTCAAGACCTTCTGCTTGTCTGCTTGGGAGACAGAGTCTTTACTCCTGAGCCATCTCTCCAGCCCCATTTTTTTTTTTTTTAACATTCTTTGTTGTTTCTAAAATTACCAAGTATGGAGATCTGAAGACATAGCTAATTAAACAGCCCTTTTATTTCAGATCGGCTCCCTAAGAAACACTCTTCTTTCCAAATTAATGGAAGCCTTTTATTAACCCAGCCACTTCCCACAAAAACATACGGGAAAATTGCTGTCTTTTATTAAAAATTTTCTGTTATTTAATTTTATAAAAATTCTTTTAGTGTTACATTCATGAATATAGTGGATATATGATATTTTCCTCCCTTAAGTCCCCAGTCCCATTCTTCCTTCTCTTCCCCTTATAACCCTTCGTCCATCTCCTCTGCCAGTCTACGTCTTATTTTCATATCTTTCCCATGTGTGGCCCACTGTGATTTTGTTTTTAGTATTTTATTATCCATTCACTCACTCAGAGAGAAAGAACGTGCATGTCATGGCACATTGGAGGTCAGAGGACAGCTTTCAGAAGACACTTCTTTCCTTCCATCGTTCGGGAATATGGGATTCCAGGGACTGAACTCCGGTGCCAGGTTTGTGAGCCGGCACCTTATCCACTGGCTTCTCCCAGACCTTGCCTTTTATTTTATTTTATTTTTTTAAATTATTTATTTATTTATTTATTTATTTAGTGTGTATGTGAGAGAGAGGGAGAGGGAGAGGGTACTGTATGTCCCTGTGGAGGCCCAAGGGTGACTTCAGGAATCATCCTGCATTGCTTCTACCTCCTTCTTGCTTCCCTCTGGGATTTCCCAGGCCCTGTCCACCAAGGCCAGAAATGCAGGCTGCAGCTGTTTTTGCCTGGCGTTTTTATGTGGGACTTGGGATCCAAATTCAGGACCTTCTACTTGTGAGGCAGAGTCTTAACCCCTAAGCCATCTCTCCAGCCCCCTTGCCTTTTATTTTTAAACTTTAAAATAATAATAAAACAAAAGCTTTCATTTTTGCCCTTGGAATTTTATAGATTTTACACATCTGAAGGTGCAAAGATTGCACTAATAAGTAAGAGGGTCATCGTTCCAGGTTCTCTATGACTATGGCAATTTTAGAACCTGTATCTTGCTGACGACACTCATCCTGATTGCTCTAATGTGGAAGTCATTTTTGGTGCTCTTACAAATGGCTGTTACTTGGTGCCCAGCCAGGATGTTGATGATCTTAAATTTTTCTTCGAGTGCTTGAGGGGCTGCCGCAGGACTCAAGCAGGCTGGAGGTAATACAGCTCTGTATTTAGCACATTGCCTTGAACGCTGCACATGTGCTGTGACAGCCTCATGGTGCAGACATCTGTAACCATAGACCATTCAAGGAAAAGAAGGTGTGTCACTAAGAACCGGTCTTCCATTCAGAATGTTCTTTAGTGGGTTAGGAGTTCAGCTCAATGGCACAGTACTTGCAGGGCCTGCATAAAGGCCCAGTTCAAGACTTAGAAACACACACACACACACACACACACACACACACACACACACACATCTATGTTGGCTGGACACACATGGCAGTACACGTGCAGGAAGCATGTAAGAGGCAGAACTGGGAAGGGTCAACTTAAGTTTGAGACGAGTCTGGTCTACCTAGCTAGTTCTAGGGCTACCCAGACTCTGTCAAAAACAAAAGAATATTAAAGAACTTTTGGGCTGTCGAGATGGGTCAGTAAACATGCTCACTGCAAGCTTAGCAGGCTGAGTTTGAGCCCCAGGACCACATGGTGGAAGGGCACTGATTCCCACCCACTTGTTCCCTGGCCTCCCCTGTGCACCGTGGCATGCACCCCCCCCCCACGTGATAAATCAATGTAATTTTTTTTAAAGAAATTAAGTTGAGCACATCAGCACACACTTGTAATCCCAGCATTTGGGAGGTAGAGGTAGGGGGATTCAAAGTTCAGGGGTCACGCTTAGCTACATAGTAAATTCAAAGCCAGCCTGGGCTACAGGAGACCCTGCGACCTTGCCTAAAAAACAATAGGAAAGAACTCTTTTCTAATGCTGCATCTGACTCTGCAAGTGTTTGTTGACGGAGTATACTAGCAGGAAAGGGAGGAAGGATGAAACAGGGGTGGTGAATATGGGCCAAGTCCATGGTCTATTTGAGTGGCAATGTCTCGTGAGCCCCCCCCACTGTGCCACGGATGTGTGCCCATGAGGAAAAGGGTTGTGGTGTCCGTGGTCCATGTGACGCCATTTTAACACGAGGTCTCATTCTTGTCTTATCCAGAGCTGAGAGGAAAAGCGCGAATATGGTTTTTGCTCCCAGAATGGAGAGCAGCAAGCCCCCCCTGGTCACTGCCAGCCTGCTGGTGTCGGCCCAGAACCACAGCTGCACGGAGGCGGCTGCCCCGCTGCTGCCCCAGGGCCTGGTTGACCTCTACGAGGAGCACGGTTGGGGGAGCAACAGCACGCACCCGCAGTACGGACCGCACCCCGGGGAGGTGGCCACGGCCAGCATTTTCTTTGGGGCGCTCTGGCTGTTTTCTATCTTCGGCAACTCCCTGGTGTGCCTGGTCATCCACAGGAGCAGGAGGACTCAGTCCACCACCAACTACTTTGTGGTCTCCATGGCGTGTGCTGACCTTCTCATCAGCGTGGCCAGCACACCTTTCGTCCTGCTGCAGTTCGCCACGGGCAGGTGGACCCTGGGCAGCGCCATGTGCAAGGCGGTGCGGTACTTCCAGTATCTGACTCCTGGCGTCCAGATCTACGTGCTCCTGGCCGTCTGCATAGACCGCTTCTACACCATCGTGTACCCGCTCAGCTTCAAGGTGTCCAGGGAGAAGGCCAAGAAGATGATCGCGGCGTCCTGGATCTTGGACGCGGCCTTTGTGACCCCTGTGTTCTTTCTCTATGGCTCCAGCTGGGACAGCCACTGTAACTATTTCCTGCCCTCCTCCTGGGAGGGCACGGCCTATACCGTCATCCACTTCCTGGTGGGCTTCTTGATCCCCTCTGCCCTCATCATCTTATTTTACCAGAAGGTCATCAAGTACATCTGGAGGATAGGCACGGACGGCCGGACAGTGAGGCGGACGATGAACATCGTCCCGAGGACCAAGGTGAAGACTGTGAAGATGTTGCTCATTCTGAACCTACTGTTTCTCTTCGCCTGGCTGCCCTTCCACGTGGCCCAGCTCTGGCACCCGCAGGAGCAAGACGGCAGGAAAAGTTCCTTGGTGTTCACAGCCGTCACGTGGATTTCGTTCAGCTCGTCCGCCTCCAAGCCCACCTTGTATTCCATCTACAACGCCAACTTCAGGAGGGGCATGAAGGAGACATTTTGCATGTCCTCCATGAAGTGCTACCGAAGCAACGCCTACACCATCACCACGAGCTCCAGGATGGCCAAGAAGAACTATGTGGGCATTTCAGAAATCCCTCCCGTGACCAAAACAGCAACCAAAGACTCCATCTACGACTCCTTTGACCGGGAAGCCAAGGAAAAGAAGCTGGCTTGGCCCATCAACTCAAATCCCCCCAACACTTTTGTCTGACTTCTCGGAATTCTGTTATTATTGTGTACCAGAGATTAAAGAGATTTGCTTACAAAGCCAGATGTGATTCACATATCTTTTTCCACTTTCTAAGTTGTTTTGTATTATGTATTCTTATCAGGACAGGTTTTGTCCGAGTTCCTTCTAGTTGTCTTTTCAGGGGCCCAGCTAATCTTTTCTGTATCAGTCCAATTTTAGTATTTGTGCAGCCAAAGTGAGCACTAGGTTTTTTTGGTTATTCTGTCCTTTACCTGGCAAGATGGTTCAGCCGGCAAAGGCAACTGTGGTACAAGCCAAATGACCTGAATTCAACCCACGGGGAACCAACAGAAGGGAACCAGCTTCGCAGAGTCATCTTCTGAGCTCCACCATGTGCCCCGGTACACGTGCCCTCCCCCCCAAGATTAGTAATGAAAGAAAATAAAAGATTTTTACAGGAAATGTTCCCATGAAGCAGTAAGGGCTCACAGTGTTCATATTCATACCCTAGTTAACAAGAGCTGCAAGTTGCAACTAATTATCAGTTTTGCATGTTTTACCTCATTCTATTCTCTCAACAGCCTGTGATGTGTTATATTTATGTCTTTTTTTTTTTAATTTGGGAGCGAATCTCACTTTGTAGCCCGTGCTGACTTCAAGCTCAAGGCATCTGTCCTGCCTCAGCCTTTGAGCGCAGGATGGGCCGTCGTGACTGTATTTGATGTATCAGCTGTTTCGATTTTTAGAAATTTGTAATGTATGATTGTTGGGGTGGGGCAGATATGTAAGTGTGAGTGCGGGCTGCACGTGGAAGCCAATCAGAGCTACTTTCAGAAGTCATTTCTTTCCCATGTGGGTTTCAGGGATCAAAGTCAGGCCACCAGGCCTGCGTGACAAGCTCCTGCACTCACTGAGACATGTGACTGGCCCCTCATCTCTACCTTGAGATGAAAACACTGGAAGTCCTGAGTGAGTGGCTTAGCAGTTTGGCGTGTGACAGACTGTCCTGATCCAGGTCCTCCTAGACTCTTTCCTTGCCATTTCTGGCTGCCCTTAGAGGTGAGTGCCACCCCCGGCCCTGCCTCCTGACCATGACCTTAGCGGAGCTGCAAGGTCTAAGTTAACCCAGCCAGTCACATAAGGTCCAGATGAGTTCATTGAGCTGGGCCTCCTCTTGCTCCTGGCTGGGGGTTGGTTCTGGGGTATGGTACCCGATGTTCTGAGCTGCAGAAGGCAGCCTGTCCCATCTACCTCACAGACAGCCAGCGAGAAGGAAAAAAACATTTGCTCTTGAGCATTTGAGCATGCTGGGAGACCCCTGTAATTCTAGCAAGCACTCAGGAGGGGGAGGCAGGGGGATTGCCTCAAGTCAAGGTCAGTCTGGTTCATAGAGAAGTTAGTCTAGTCTGGGCTACGAGTAAGACCATCTCAAAGGCAGACAAACCGATGAGAAAAACATCTACAGAAATGATGTGTGCATGCTGGATGCCTCCCTCAGAACACCAGGTTTAGGTTTTTTTTTTTAATGTATATTTATTTTTCCCCAATCGCACAAGCTCAATAGGTACCCCGTCCCCTCCCTCCACCCTTCCCCAGTCCCCTTTGCACCCTCTCCCCCTTTTCCCCCTCCTTCCTTCCCCTTCTCCTAGTGCCCCCCCCCCATCCTCCCTTCTGATTCCCTGGAGCATCCTTTTGTGTGAATGCCAAACTTCCCTCTGAGTCCTCCACTCTACTGAGGTGTAAGGACTCCGTGGCATTGCCCAGAGCCCTTTTTTGAGCTCCCCTTCAGTATGGAAACACTATTATGCCTGTTGATCCCTTGCCGCTAAGGATCCTACTGCTTGTGATCCATGCTAGACTTTGGGGGAGGTCATTCACATGTCAGTCATTGTGCAGATCATGCAAAGTCCTATGATTACTGTGGCTCTAACTTGTGTGGAGTATCTTGCATATCGTTGGTCCTCCCCATCTTTAGGCTCTTACAATCTTGCCGCCCCCTCTTCTGCAAGTTTCCCCGAGCTTTAGGATGGAGAGAGATTTGGCTGGTCTGGTTCCAAGTGATTAATGTAAGTAAGGTATTCAGTGTTTTGAATTATGGTTTGTTGTTGTTTTCAGTTGTGCTGTTCCTGCACCGCCCTTGGCTCCATATTGATTGGTATTGAAGGTCACTTCCTGAAGAGCAGGGAGTCCGCCCTGGTCCCGGTCTAGGGCAGAAGTTTTTTTTTTTTTTTAAGATTCTCCTTTTCCTTCTTTCTCTTTACACTCTGCCCTGGCAAATACCACTCTAAAATAAGACAGCTCCGATATTTATCTCCCTCGGCCTCTGCATTTTATGGTTCCAACTGTAAAAGTGAAAGAAGACACTTCCAATAGTTTTATTTAGTCTTTTTTCAGACAGTCTCATGTAGGCCAGGCTGATCCAGCGCTACCTATGTCAGAGAGGCTGTGAACTCCTGACCCGCCCACCTAGATTCTGGGGTTACACTGCCACCTACAGCTCTATGGTTTGTCTTGTTTTAATTTGTATTTTAAAATGATGCATTTTGGTTTTTGAGACAGGTGTCACTGTATCTCACACTGAACTGGAACCTGCAGTTCTCTTTCCTCCGCTTGTGTCAGCCAGCACACCTGGCCTTTTCTTTTTTATCTCTTTGAATGGATTATTTCCCCTCTTATTTTGAGTGTCCCTATGTAGCCCAAATTGGCCTTGAACTTTGATCCCGCTTGCTTTAGCTTTCCAGTGCTGGGATTTAGAATATTATTGTTTGTTGGTTTTTCTTTTAAATAGATTGTAGGGGCTGGAGAGATGGCTCAGGTGTTAAGACTCTGTCTCAAAAGCAGAAGGACCTAAGTTCAAATCCCAGGTCCCAACATAAAAATACCAGATGGAAATGAAGGTGGCCTATACTTCTAGCTCTGGAGATCAGAGCCCAGGTAAACCCACAGCAAAAGCAAAAAGAAGGTACAGCAATCCAGGATGATTCCTGAAGTCACCCTTGGTCCTCTGCAGGCATACACAATGCCCTCTGATACACACACACACACACACACACACACACACACACCGACACATGTGGAAAAAAATTAGATTGTAAAAAGTCGAATTGACTTAAATTTTATTTTTAGGTCTCAGTTTAAAAAAAGTATGTCACCTGATTTTTTAAAAAAAGTTTTATTCTCGGGGCTGGAGAGGTGAAGGTCCTGAGTTTGGATCCCAGATCCCACGTATAGATGCCGGGCAGAAGCGGGGCGGCCTGCATTTCTGGTCCTGGTAGGGCAAAGCCTGTGAATCCCTGGGCAGAGGAAACAAGGAGGAGGTGGAGGCGGTCCATGGTGGTTCCCGAATTCGCCTGTGGTTCTATACACACATACGCACGCACGCACGCACGATTGAATAAAAAAAGTTTTATTCTCTTAGAGCTTCATGCATGAATATGGTGAATCTATCTCTTCTTTTCCCAATACAAACCTTCTTCCCTACTAGTCTTCTTCCTTCCTATTTTCAGTCATACTGCATGTGTGGTCCACTGTGTTTCATCTGGATTGCCTTCGGGGGCATTTCTTCGGGATTGCCAGATGATTTTTAAGCTCTCTGTCCCTGATGATCTTCAAGTTTACCCCACACTAGAGGAAACTCAGCAAGACAGCTTCATACAGGCTGCTGCTGGTAAAAGCTTTTTCCTTTAACTCCTGAGGAATGACAAATTCAGAGCGTTAGATCACAACTGAAAAATCCTCAGTTTTATGATGTATATTATGCTAATTTAGCCATCTTCTCTTACAGTGTTGTGACAAACCGTGTGTGTGTGTGTGTGTGTGTGTGTGTACTGGAACAGGCATGCTTGTGGAGGCCTGAAGATGAGTTTCCTTCCCCAATTACCCTCCACTTTATTTATTAAGGCAGGGTCTCTGGCTGGGGTCTGGGAATCTAAGCTTCAGTCTTTATGGTTATACTACAAGTGCTTTATGCACAGAGGTGTCTCCCCACCCCTGTAGTTTTATTTAGTTTGGATTCCTGGGGCTGTGGATATAGCTAGTTGCTAGCATGGTTGCCTAACAAGCGGGCAGGCCTGTCCCACCAGCACTGGGAATAGGAGGCAACAGGATCAGGGATTCTAGATGGTCCTCAGCTACATAGATTATTCACAGTCTGGACTTCATGAGACTTTGTCTTAACACATTCAGGATTCCTAATATCCCACTTTATCTGAGGTGGAAGAAAACCAGACATAAAAGCCCAGATTGACAGTATGCTGAGAGGTAAGATGGACACTTGGCACACTTCACCTTATTTCCAGCAGCCTGCTGGTGGGTCCTGGACAGCGTCCCGAACTTTCCATCACAAACCCGTCTCAAAGCTGATTCCCCGGGCCAGGCTTCCTGCTTATGAAAGATAAATACCGATTTCTCTTCCGCTGAGTATATGGGGAACAGTTATTTGCCAGATAAATTTGACTCTTTTCCCTTCTAGGGCTTGAACCCAGGGCCTCTTACATCCTAGGCAAGCACCTTACCACTGAGCCACCAGCTCTCAGGGTGCAGTTTTTAATCTCCCTTAGTGGACAGTCCCTCCTGTCAGCCCACCCTCTATGCTGCCTTTGCTCACTTGGCTAGAGTTGAGGTCATGGTCCTCCATAATCATCATCACATGTAAGAGAAGCGAAGAGATGTGGCCTAGTGGCCTAGTGACCTAAGTCTGTGTTCCCAGCTACCCGGGAGGCTGAGTCAGGAAGATTCCAAGTTCAAGAGCCTGACCTGTCAAGTGAGTTCAAGGCCAGTATGGGCTGCTAAAGAAAGGAAGGGAAAGAAGAAAGGAAGGGAAAGAGGAAGGGAAAGGAAAGGAAAGGAAAGAAAAGAAATTATGCCAGTTTTTGCCTGTGATTAAACAGGAAGATTTCCAGAAGTCTGTAGCCATCTTGAGCTACATGGTGAGCTCTGGGCCAACTTGGGCTGTAGAGTAAAACGATCTTCACTATAGTAAATGGTGGGGACTGGTGAGCTAGCTTATTAGGTAAGTTAGCTGCTTGCAAACCTGGCACATTGGATTCAATCTCTGGAAGCCCACCTGGTGGGAGAAGAGACATGATTTCCAAAAGCTGCCCTGTGTGACACTCAAATAAAAATATTAAGACAAAAGTACAAAAAGTACAAATATGAAAGAATACTGTGGCTATTCAGAGATTAAGAGTTTTTTTTAAGTAAATAAAATAACGGAGAACTAGAGACTTCTGAGCAGAAGGCACACCAGGGTTGACAACCCAATCCCCTTATCATTTCGAAATCAAACCCAAGAGGTAAAGTTAGAGGTCACATAAAATTTCCAACGCCCAGCTCAGTGTCTTTTCAGCCGTGGTACTGTGCTTGCTGCGACATTTGGTTCATTTGTTGAAGGCAAAAAGGCCTCACCACGTGCACTATGTGAGAAGAATAGACAATTCCCTTCCTTGGTCCACTGGTAGAGGTGCCCTGCAAACCCGTGGGAACCGGCCGACTACCCCTTGCAGTTCTGCAGAACTGCCACTTGGTGGCTCTGCGGCTAACACCCTTCACATGTCACCCTGGGACTTCAGGGAGATTCCCGTCTCTTAGCAACCACACAGTGAAAATTGCTGAGCTCCCCCAAGCAGCTGTAGATTAACCAGTCAATCAGTGTGTTCAAAACACAAAGCTCCTAAACATGGGAGGAAATTCCCAAGCAAATAATACCTTTTACAGACATGAAATCACTAGTCAAAATATTGTTTTGAACCCATTTTACAAATGCAATCAATCGGAAAATAAAAAGCCCCATTGGACCACCAAATTGGCAGTAGTACCACCCCAGACTTCCCAAGCCTTCCTTTTCTGCCTTCTTTTTTTCCAGTCAGAGTCTCATGTATCCCAAGCTGGCCTCAAACTCACTATGTACTTGAATTCCTGATTCTCCCACCTCTACCTACTCAGTTCTAGAACTTCAGGCATGTGACATCACAGTTTTATGCAGTGCTGGAACTTGAACCCAAGACTTGGTGCATGCTAGGCAAGCACTCTGCCAGCTGAACTATATCTCCCCAGCTTCTCCTTTTATTACGTGATTCAGAGAACTCATGGGCTTCTTATCAGTAAGATCTAGAGTCTCTGCGTAAGATGAGAAGTAGGCAGTTAAACTTACTTTAGGATGAATTCATTTCAGGCCCATCTCATTTACTCCCAGGCCTTTTTTAGGTTTTGAGCCCCCATATCTGTGCCTTTCTAGACTTTTTGAACAGCAGAAGCTTTGGAGAGCTCTGGATAGTCTCTCTCGGAAGCCTTTTTTTTTTTTTAATATTGCCTTCGGAGCTTCTGCGATGGCTCAGCAATGAGTGTTTGCTCCCCAACCGTGAGCACTGGAGGAGCCTGGATTCTGGAACCTCCTTTATGAGCCACCCACAGATGCTTGTGATCCCAGCTTTGAGTAGAACAGACACAGGAGGATGGGGGGGGGGTGTCCGTGGCTGCCAGCTAGTCAAGACACATGCCCCAGGCTCAGAGCTTCAGCTGCCAGGTTGACACCAGGTTCTAATCATGACACAGAGTCCTGGAGCCCAGACTGGCCTGGACTAGTAACAGAGAATGACCCTGAACTTTTTTTTTTTCTTTATACTGCCTACATTCACACTTTTTTAAAAATTTATTAATTTTTCTTGTTTTACAAGCATTATTGAGTACTTATCCCTGCATTCCCTCCATCTCCCCCCTCCTTCTCATTCCTTCTCTTCATCTATCCATCCCACTCTCTCCCACTCTGCTGCCTGTCTGCTTCTATGGACCCCAGGATTCCCTCTGGCTTCGCTACTGATAGGGGAATTTCCTTCACTCATCTAGTGCCCAAGGTTTCCACTGTGTTCTTATCTCTCGAGTTCCTCGCTAGCCTATGGGGACATGTTGGTATGTCCGTCATTATGCAGGTCTGGGAAGGACGAGTCTCAATGAATGGAGGACCCTGAACTCTTGATCCTCCTGCCTCCACTTCCCAAGTTGGTGCTGGGAGTATAGTGCGTTACCTTGCCTAGCAACATGGGGCAACACTCTTCTGCTGAGACTTTTCATTAAACAAGAACACCCATGGAGGAAAACTGTGGTGACAAGATAATGGCCACAGATCCTCGGAGCAGAGGAAACCCAGTGCAGTGTGACACAAGTCCCTGAGGCCTGGCAAGGTTGGGTCACAGGAGAATTTTTTTCCTACGTAGGTCTTTATTTTCCTAGAGTAGAGATGCCTGTCAGAAGCAGCTCACTCTCCAGTTCCAGCCCAGTCCAGCCCTGCAGGATCTGGGGCCCCGAACACAGCAGGTGTGTTTATGTTTACGGTGACCCCATAGCATCAGAATTCAGTTGATCAACCACCTTGTTTTAGTCTCCCAGGCACAGCTACAGCTAGTGTGTAAAGGTCTGGGTGATTCAGGTATCTCCACTGCTTACAGCTTCGCCACAGAGATCCTCCCACTATGCCCTGTGGGAGTCTCAGCTGTACCTGTCTGGGTAGGCCCTAGCCCACACCAGGCCATTTCAGTGGCATGTTGGCAACTATCACTTGTGGCATTCACACCAATGACTACTGAACAATTTCCAAAACGATGTTACCAACTTTGCCGGCATTTTTATTCTATTTTTGCATGTCTGTGCTGTGTATAAAAGGTGCTTGGGTGTATCTGTGGAGGTCTGAAAGTGACATAGGAATCATCTTGCATTGCTCTCCCTCCTTACTGCTTTACTCTGGGGGTTTCCCAAGCTCCCTTCTAGGGCTCAAAGTGCAGACTGCCACCGTATCTGCCCAGCATTTTTACATAGGATCTGGGATTTGAACTCAGGTCCTTTTGCTTGTGAGGCAAAGACTTATTAAATCCCTGAGCCATCTCCCTAACCGTTCTGTGCACTTTTAAAAGAAGCACCCTGCGTGGGTGCAGGAGTTAGGCAAGGTGCCCCCTTTTGGGCAAATGCAAGTAGCCACCTCTTCTGGGCAGATCAGGGAAATACAGGTGGTTCGACAAAGTGATGACAAGTGACTTTCTCCACACTGTTGTTAGGGGGGTTGTGAACAAGATCTAACTCCTTAAGCATTTGACTGTCGTGTGTTGTACACTCAGCACCACCTTACCTGGCAGTCCTGACTTTTGCTCATGATCACCGTATTAAACAAAATGGATGAAACAGGAAAACAAAGACATAATCAAGGCTGTTGTTTAGCTATTTTGTTGCTGGGGCCATTTTATGTAGATAACCATAACGTAATACTACTAGCTGGATCAGTAGTTCTTAAATTTTTCTTTTTTTTTTGTGCGTGCGTGCGTGCGTGTGTGTGTGCGTGTGTGTGTGTCAGAGGCACTGTGTGTCCCTGTGGAGGACCAAGGGTGATTTTGGGAATCATCCTGGATTACTTCTACTTCCTTTTTGCTTTGCTCTGGAATTTCCCAGGCTCCGCCCACCAGGGTCAGAAGTGCAGGCCACAGCCATTTCTACCTAGAGTTTTTATCTGGGACCTGCTGTGAGGCAGACTCTTAATCCCTGAACCATCTCTCCAGCCCCAGAGGGCAAGTTTGTGAAGTAAGTTTTCTCCTTCTACCATGTGGGATTCAAGGGAGTAAACCAGGGCCCAGGTTTGTGCTTTCCCTGCTGAGCCGTCTCACCAGCCCTGCACTTTTCCTGACAGATCCTTGCAGACAATGTGAATACTGGATATACTTCTGTGCGTTTAACAAGCAGCTTCTCGCAACCCCTGTGACGGCTAATCCTGACCTTAGAGACATCAATGGGGCATTTCCAGAAAAGTTTACTTGAGGAGGGATAACTGCTCTGGAATGGAGGTGGCACTGCCCATGGACTGGGGACCGAGCACCCGCAGTCACCTCTCTGCTCCCTGCCACGGGGACCTCCCACCACTCTAGGGTGGCCCACCTAGCTGAGCCCAGATGAACTCCTTCCTTAAGGGGAGGGGCCAAGTATTTTGTCACAGCCACAAGAAAACCCATTTAGCTCTCAGTTACCATCTGAAAATTCCTCTCCTTTTCTGGCTGACAGGAAGCCGCGGGCTGAACAGAGGCCCCAGGTGACTGGTGACAGGCGCACACATCGCTTGTTTTAAACCGGCACCAGATGTACTCAGGAACATCTCACTACTGTGAAACACACAACTGACCAGACTTTGGCGAAGATACTTTATTTTTCATAAAAATATAATTGTACAATCTCTTCAGAGAAGCTTCCTTCAATGCCCCAATACCATATGGTTTAACCTCCCTTCTTTTAAAAACAAAATATGTAATCTGTAACATGCAGCAGATTTCTTATGAAAGATAACATTTATTTTTGTTAATTGTATTTGCTTTTAACTAAACATTAAACTCAGTTTAAATTTTTTACTTTCTGTAACTACCCAAATCGAGCTATCACAGTTCAAAGATGATATAATAAAATTCTAGATGAACTAGCAAAGTGACATGAATTTGCTGTGATAAGCTAGTTCTGATTTAGATATAATAGAAAGATTTTAGGAAAAATAGAAAAAAATTTTAAGAACTTCAACTACAGCCTAACACTTTGCCTGGTGGGATTCAGTCCTTTACATTCACTTGCTCCGGTACGTGGACGCTGACAGCTCTGCCCTGCTGGGCCAGGTCCTCTCCACCTGCTGTGGCTGGGTGAGGGAGTAGGTGTGTGGCGCCCCCACTGGATGGGACTCCACCTGGTTTAATCTGAGACAGCACGGCAGCCGGCACCATCCCAAACCAACCAAACCTTCCTTTTTAACAAGAAGCTTTCACTCAGATCAACTTCAAAATACCAAATAAACAGGCTCAGAAATAAACTTAAATTGTAACTAACTTTAACCCCAAATTATATATCCTCTATTTGAGAACAAAGTTGCTGCTGCTGAAAAGACAGAAGGGGATGGGGAGGGAATGCAAATGTCTTGCAGTTTACAATCGAGAGCAGCAGAAGCCTCCGAGCATGGTGGAGGGTGTCCACTCAAGGGCCACATTCTCTCTGGAATGTATGCTCGGACAAGAAGGCTCTGAGGGACTCAGACGGTACCGAACAAAACAATCATGGGCTGTTTTCCAAAATAAAAATATATAGCTGAGTAGACCAGCTGGCAAAAACGTGCCTACGGTCTGAACACTAGGTTTAAAGTGCTTACATTCTGAAGGCCTGACTCTGCACAACCTTTAACTACAGTGTGGTCCTCAGAGACATGAGACGCCCTTAAGCTCCAGTGCTCCTGAGCAGAGCGCTCCAGCCAGACCTAGTCTGCGTCTGTGTTTGCAGCCTGAGCTTGAGATCCTCAGGGGCCTAGGTTAAGAGGGGTGCCCTGCTTAGAGGCCTGGCTCCAAGACCATGCAGCGGGCGTGTCCTAACCGCAGGTGCACACCACAGAACAGCTATGTGCTGGCCCGGCACATAACCATAAACTTACTTAAACATTAAGAAACTGCTTTGTGATTTCTTTTTGTAATTCGGTTGTACAGCTCTTGCGAGCTCTCTAGTGCCGGTATTGTGTCACCATGTCAAAAGACTGGACTGTCTGATGGACACCGACAGGTCCTCTTAAGCTGACATTCTATAACAACAGTCTCACCAACATGTTGGACGCTGAGCTTGTGCTCTGTTAAGAGGCAGGAGCAAGAGAACTTAGCAGCAACAGAGAGCACAGTGCCGGACGGATGCAGGGACAGGAGGGATGTGACAACATGTCAGCCTATCGAGGGAAGGTGACTCAGAAACTATGGGTCCATGTGATATATATGCAGCAGCCCGAGCCACCTGTCAGCAAGGGTCCTTCCTCACCGCTAGGGTCCCCAACATACCACCCACAGTGGGCTTCTTTCTGGCTCAGAACACATTCAGAAGGACCCTTGTGTCCCGGAAGAAACGAGCAATTCTGCGAGTGACACAGCTGTTCACTTTGCCTGCAGTGTGCTCTGGGTCGAGACATCAAGGAAGAAACTTGTCTCAGCAGCTAGTTTCCTTCTGTTTCCTTCAGAACAAATGTGGATTTGGCCCTGGCAAACTTTCATGAATACAATTTTGAGAGACAGCAGCGACAGGCTGTCTTGAGGGTTTTCTTGTTGGGTTTTGTTAGCGTGTACATTGTTTAAAACAGGCATGACGGTGGATTATAAAAATAGAAAGGTATATGTGTAATACATAGTCACAGCTTGTGCTGGAATGGCTCACAGGAGAAGTCATGGTTCGTGCAGAAAATGAACGCTACTCAAGTAAATATGAAGAAATCACATTAGGTCCACAAAGGCCGGGTCTACTGAGAGGAAATGGCCTACTTGGTTTCTTTTAAGGGCACCCAAAAACAAGAAAGGAGGGGACACCTAAACACACATACATATGACTACAATTACGTGGAAAGAATATAAATTAAACAAAAAAAGCAATGTGGCTTAAGGTGCAAAAGTACAGCCTTCTCCCACTTTTCTCTCCTGCACTTTCAGGCACAATGACGGCTATGTCAGGACAGCAATACAGGACAGGTCTGCAAGTCTCCTACGTGTAGGAAGTCAAAGCGAGAACCTCTGTGGTGTGCAGTCCCAGTGGGCTAGAAACTGCAGGTGGCAGAGACAGCCACTGAGCAGGAAGCAGTGGGTGGAGCCAGAAGGCAAGATCCTGCCCACGTGCCCTGCAGAGAAGGGAGAATGCTGGCGTCTGGCTGCATCCTGAAGGATCTTCACCCTGAGAAAATCACATCATTGATATAAGAACTCGTTCACAGTCAGCCAGGTTTGTTTAATCTGGATGAAATTCACAGGCTTACTTTTGCTTTCAGTTTTTTGAGGCAGAGTCTTTTTAAAAATATTTTATTTATCTGAGAGGGGGAGAGCGGTCAGAGGACACTTTCCTTCCACCGTGTGGGCTTCCAGCAAATTCAGGTGGCCATGTTTGCAACCATGTGCCTTACCCACTGAGCCACCTCTCCAACCCAGGGTCTTATATAGTCTAGGCTTGCTACAAACTTTGGTAACTGAGGTTATCTTGACTTCCTTCTGCCCATTTCTCAAGTGCAGAATTACAGGTGTGTTCCACCACACCCATCTAAAATTCATAAATTTATTTTCAGGTTATTATATACAGGAAGGCTGGAGGACACAGTGAGACCTCATCTCTTAGTAATAATGAATGGAAACAAGTATTGAGATGTGAAAAAAAAAGTATCGAAATGTGAAGCCACTACACAGTGCACGTGGTTAGCAGAAGTAATGCATTTAGTCACTATAGAAAGCAGTTTGACAGCTCTTCCAAATGTTCCACAGAATTCCATGTGGACCAGCAATTTGACTTTTTGGTATCAACAGGTGTGTACAGGCACACACACCTGCAGTCCCAGCACTCAAGAGGGAAAGGCAGGAGGATCAGGAATTCAAAGTCATCCTCAGCATTCATTCAATGTGGATGGAAGTTAAGCCTAGGCGACCCTCTCTTTCAAAGAAAAGGGCACGCCACAAACGCATGCACGTGCTCATGGCAGACACGCCACAAACACATGCATGCACATGCTCATGGCAGTAGTGTCACAACAGCCAAGAGGTAGAATGTCCATCAATGCATGGAGGGCTAAACCACCGTGGTGTACATCTGTGCAGTATCTATGTAAGGAAGAGTGTTCTGATACACAGCGTAGTGAGGATAAAGCATGAAAGGATTATGCTGGTTAAAGAGGCTGGATGCGAAAGGTCATGTACTGTATGACCAATTATATCAACTATCCAGACTGGATAAATCCATTGAGACAGCAGAAGGATAGTTGTTAAGGGCTAGTGGGGAAGGAGGAAGGGAATGAGTTCGGGGTTCTCTTTTGGGGATGATTACAAATTCTATGGTTAGAGGTGACAGTTGTATAGTCACAATATTCTAAATGATTCTGCAATGTCATTTAAAATGGCTAATTTTTTGAAGTTGTTACTTTCCTGTCACATGACTTATGCCTCAACAAAAGAAAAAAAATGTGGGGTTGGGTGCAGAGTACTTACTTGGCATCTGTGAAGACCTGTGTCTAATTCCCCAGCACTGCAAAAGAAAAACAAAGCGCCTCACAGAAAGAGTCATGGTGCACTCAGAGCCTGGGCCTCACCCATCCAGAAACTCATTCTCATTCCATTTCCTTGGTTCTGACTTCTGTGTGTGCTAGGATTGAACCCGGCGCCCCAACATGCTAAACACACAACCTACTGTGGAGCCACACCCCACACCCAATTATAATCCTTTCACACAATTACTGGGGTAAATGTTTAAGATAAAGCACTACATGCAAACGTAAAATACAAGTAGTATTTAGACCTCCTGCCATTTCACTTGTCCATTACTGTATTCCAAAGACAGTAACGTTTCCTTTTATTTAAAGCCACACTCTTCAGTGGGAAGTAGAAACTCTACCTTGGGAGCTGGATGGCTCAGGGGTTAAGACTCTGTCTCACAAACAGAAGGTCCTGAGTTCAGATCCCAAGTCCTATTGTAAAAATGTTAGGTAGAAACAGTGGCAGTCTGCACTTCTGGCCATAGCAAAGCAAAAAGTAGGCATAAGCAATCCAGGATGATTCCCGAAGTCACCCCTAGTCCTTCAGAGGCACACGCAGTGCCTTCTGACACACACACACACACACCTTGGGACACCCGCTTCGGTAGGAATTCTCTCAGGAACTGAACTCACAGGAATTGCTGCTGACATCCGTCTTCCCAGCTCTGGGGTGCCTGCTGGTGTTCTGCTGGGCCTTGCTCTGCTCTTCTCCAGTGAGCAGGGCCTTTATTTCAGAAGGGATTTTTCCTTGGTCCATTGCCATGCACCACTGCTTGTACTGAAACAAAAAGGAACCCAAGTCAAATGTCAGTCAGAGCCCAAGCGCCACTTTCAAGCACACCACAGACATGGAGCTCCCGTGGGGCTGAGATGTCTCAGCGGTTTAAACACTTACTGAACAAGTAAAAGAATGGACCCCATGTAAAATGCAGGCGAGCTGGCAGCCACCTCCAAATTCCAGCCCTGAAGGCAGAGCCTGGGAATCTAGCAAGCTGCTTAGCCAGACTAACCTTAATGAGGAATGACTGAGGATTCCTGATATCACCTTCCGACTTCCATATATATGCATACTCAACATGTACACCCACATACACATGTGTGTGCTCCCAACATGTAAACATGCAATACAGATACACACGCTCCACACACACATACATGTGATAATGGGGAAAACACTTCCACAGGGTTTGTGGGGAAAAAAAATTCCTATGACTAGACATGAAGTTGTCTGCTAAGAATCCCACACTCCATGATGTTACCTATTTGTTACCTAGCATGTGTACAAGGTCTTTCAGAAGACGCTGGAAAAACTACTATGGAATCTTCTTGTGATGCACTGGAGTGTTGCTCAAATTAAAGAGGCCCGCTGGTGTGTCACCAACTGGAATTCTATGAGATATGATCATTTTGATAGTGGGCACAGTGATATTTATATTCACCAAATAATGAAATATTAGTGATTCCCTTTCTCCCATAGACATGCAGTGAACATCTATTAGACAAATGTGCACACTGCTATTATGTTTTAGAAGTATGTGTACCATGGACTTGGGGCATAGGAAGATAAAGTAAACCAACTCTGCTTCATGACTTACTCTGCAGAATGTAACACAGACATCTTGGCACACTGGAGCATCATCCCATAGTCTGTGTCTGGATCACATGTGTACTATCACATGTCCCCATCTCCCCCCCCCCAGTGGGGACAGTTTGTATGTGCATGTGTTACCTGTAAATGTGCGTGTGTGGAGGCCAGCAGTCAATGTGGGTGTCCTCCACAATTGCCTTCTACCTTACTTTTTCCCCTCTCATTTACTGATTGATTGATTTGGAGAGATGCAACATGTGGAGGTCAGAGAACAGTTTTGGGGAGTTCTCTCCTTCCACTATGTAGCACTCGAGGATCACACTCAGGTCACTAGCTGTGGCGAGGCAAATCCCTTGCCCACTGTGCCATTTACTGGTCATCTCCACTTCAACTTTCGGAGACATGGAGCCACTGATTCGTTTAGACTAGGTTGGCCAGCTGGTGAGTACCTGAGATAACAAGTGTGTGCTGCCACGCCCAATGTTCACGTGGGGTCTAGGGACTGAACTCAAGCCTTCAGTTTGCAAGGCAAGCGCTTTACTGACGAAGCCACTCTCCAGCCCCTGTGTGTTTTCTGAGACAAATTCTCATGTAGCTCACAGGCTGGCTTTGAACTTCTAATCCTTCTACGCCATTTCTCAAGGACTGGGATTACAAGCAGGTGATACCATGCACATTCTTATTACTTTCTGAAAACTCAGCAATGATTGCACTAGTATCACCTCTTTTCTCCCACCTCCTTTCTAAGTTCAAGGTAAACGGGTTTCAATTCTATTTCATCTACTCTTACATTTATACCAAAGTCTGAATGGGTGAATGAATAAAAACATGTAAAATGTGTACACCAAGCACATTACTAAGCATAATTCTATACTGTTATGATGCTTTTCCACTTAGCAACATACTGTGACAATCCTAGCAGTAAATATGCATGCACATTGATTTTTTTTCTGGGGGTGGGGCAGATTCTCACTATGTAGCTCAGACTGGCCTCATACTAGTGATCTTTCTGTCTCAGCCTCCCAAGTGCTGGGACCATTCATGTGCTCACCCACACTTGGCTCCTTGTGATTTTCTTTAGTGGTCACAAAGCAAGCCGACACAGGAATGCAGCGTGCTGTACTTAACCAACTCACTATTGCTGCACATTTTTCTCAGTCACAACAATCCCTCAATGTTATGCACATTTTACTGCCATTGGCAGCGTCTGAAAATGCCGATCTGCTGACAGCCTGACCAGCAGATTAACATTTTTTCAGTGTTTGCCAAGTGGATGGGTGAACGCTCGCTCGTGTACTCATGTCACATTGCATCTTCCTTTGACAGCCAAGGTGGATTGACGTTTTCGAGCATTACTGATTTACCATTTCCAGTTCTTCCCGGAGGGCACATATGGCTCTTTCTCGACTGGACACCAACTCCTCCAAATACTGGTATCTCAGCTTTTTTCTGGCTCTGCATTCTCTCGCACTCTGCCGACTCCTCTCGAGTTTCGCTTTCAAGTCAATTTTGGCTGGTTTCCGCCCTCGCTTCCCGGGCTTCTTTACTTTGCCTCCAACCACCTTCAGCAAGAGAATAGACAACATGGTTTTTCCTTTCACTTCTCCTAGGAAAGCAGCCATGGCTGCCTATTAGCAAAGACAGTGTTTACAAATAAAATACCAGTGAAACCAGCTAAGAAAGCATAATCCTATCTCAGGATCTTGCTGGATTTTTTTTTCTTGATTTAAAAAGTATCTCTTTAATTAATCATGTGTGTGAGAGATAAATGCTGTCGTGGTGCATGGGTGGGTTTCAGTGCCCTTTCAAACTCAGGCTGTCTGGCCTGTGCAGCAAGCGTTTGCCTGCTGAGCCATCTCACTGACCCTCCTTTTTTTTTTTTTTTTCTTGTTTGATATTATGAATGTACAATAAGATGTGATGTAAGTTATTCTTACTTCTTCGATAATAATCAAGTTTAAATAGCTTAACAGCAAATATTACAAACATGGGGATGGATGATATACTATTTTTATTGCCTTGAGAAAAGTACTTTAAAATAATTAAAAAAATATTCAGGGTATCTATTACGTTTATATGAGCAGAAAAATAAATTTTTTTAATATTTATTATTTATTCAATTGTGCGTGTATGTGTTGTGTGTGCGTGTGTATGTATGTGTATGTGTGTGTGTGTGTGTGTGTGTATGTGTGCAGAACCACGGACGAATTGGGAACCACCATGGACTGCCTCCACCTCCTTGTTTACTCTGCCCCGGGATTCACAGGCTCCGCCCTACCAGGACCAGAAACGCAGACCCCCCCCCCCCCCCCCCCCGCTTCCCCCTGGCGTCTATACGTGGGCCTAGGATCAGAACTCGGGGACCTTCCGCCTGCAAGGCAGAGGCTTAACCCCTGAGCCACCTCTCCAGCCCCAGAAAAATAAATTTAAAAAAATTAAAAATTATTTGAATTTTAAATTCATCATGTCTCACTGTTTCAAAACAATACACGTGAGAAAGGAAGTCAACAAAGTTAATGAAGATTTCTTTGCCAGGTGTCATTACAAATAACTTTTATCTCATCTGTACTTTCAAGATTTTTAAGGCTTACAATTAGACAAAATATATATTGTCTATATTAAATTACACATAGATAGATCCTCTTCAAATTTCTAGACCCAATGGAACACACACAAATCCAGGAACGTTCAGGAAGTCCCCTGACTTGGAAGCTAATAATTCCAGCTGCAGACTGCCCCCAGATTCTGCCTCCCAACCCCACCCTCCACCTTGGCCTAGGCACGCTTGCGCGGTGACTGTCAAAGTAATCTTTCATTTGTTTAGCTCCGGAATCTTCCTTCTCAAACTTTTACAAGGGGTAAATATCACGAAGTTTATTTTTTAAAACCTACCTTACTTATTTGAGAGAGATGGAGACAGAAGGGGGAGAGGAAGGATGGGGAGAGGGGAGAAAGAAAGGGAGGGGAGAGAGGGATGGAGGGAGGGGAGAGGCAGTGAGTGTGCATACAGCACAAGAATCCCACTGTATGCATGCATGTGGTAAATGTGGAGGTCAAAGGACAACCTCAGAAGTTGGGTCTCTCCTTCCTGCACGTGTGCTCCCTAAACTGAACTCAAGATGTGGGGTTTGCATACAGGCACTTTACCAGCTGAGTTTTGTTTTCTGATTGATATTTTTATTTATTCATTTTTTCTACTTTTACAAGCATATTGAGTATTCATCTCAGTTTACCTCCCTCCCCCTCCCTTCCATTCCCTCCCTTCCCTTCACCATTCCCTCCTACTCCCTCCCACCCTTTTGCCTGTGTGCTTTTATGGACCCCAGGGTACACTCTGGGTTGTCTACTCCTGTGAGGGGCTCAGGCTTCCATACCAGCTGAGTTCCTCACAGCTACCACCTTGGAAGGGGGTGCGTTTCATCTATTCCAGTAATGTCATATTCCAATCCTTGTTTTGAAAAGTGCTATCGGGTCCAGTTTTTCCGAGATGCAACATAGCAGCTTCATTATTTTAGAGCTGAACGATGTTCTTTATATCACAGTACAATCGATGTGACTGTCCACATCAGTTGTCTGACAAGATTTTGCCCAATGCCTAGCTTTCCTAAAAAGTACCCTCAGAGAAAAGCTGAGGGTATATACAGCTCAGTGTAGAACAAGGATGAGTCTCTGGGTTCAATCTTTGGCCCTCTTCCCCACTCTGGAAAAAAAAATCACCCTCAAGAAACATGTTTTGGGCTGGTGAGACAAGTCAGTGATTAAAAGGCACCTGTGCACAAACCTGGACAACCAGCGTCCATGACTTGGAACACACATCGTAGGGCAGAACCGACTACCAAGAGTTATTCTCTGACCACATGTATATCAGTGTACTATATACATTTCTTTATTTACTTATAAAAGAGTGAGAAGGGAAGGAAGGAAGAAGGAGAGAAGAGGGGAGAGAGATATTACACGAGTGTAATCCAGCACCTAGGAAGCTGAGGCAGGAGGATCAGCCTGAGCCTCCTTCATAGCGAGCTCTTGTCTCAAAAAATGAGAGAAGAAAGAAATGGAATCTGTCTCAGCATCAGTGAGTCTGCCCTCCCACACTGCTGCTCTGATTAATTCAGGGGCAGCGGGCGAGAGAACAGCATAGCCTGCTTTCCTTTCTGAAATCTAGTACAGAGCCAAACAAAATCCTTCTGTGGATCCTACAGTAGCAAAGTATCTAAATGGAGGCCACTGTGTTTTCTTTTAACTGCAAAGGCAGCGTGATGAGATGTGATGTGAGGCCACAGTACAGTTACACTAATGCCACAGTCATCATTTCTCTGGCTTAACTTTTCCTCAGTAAAGGGCTCAATCTTTTAGTACCAGTCAAATTTTGACAGGTACACAAGTTTCCAAGAAAACTGTTAGTATCAGAGGACTACTGTAAATCCTAAACATTACTGATATGTATGAGTACTCCATAAAGACAAAGTATTATACAAATGTTAGCTGCTTCACTACCTGACCATGTAATGTCTCATTCACCATAGAGGTTGAGGAGCGGAGAGGGAACCAGAGGCTGAAGATGAACTCGACCCACAAATTCCTTAGATTTCTCTAGGGGGAAAAAGAATCTCCAAACCATTTCACCAATTCCTAACTTTCCAAACTCACAGATAGTCTCTCTGTTTTCTGTTCATATTTAAGGAAGCAGTAATTTTAATATGGCTAAATAGAAGTACTGGTTTTCCACTCTTTTTTTTTTTTTTTTTTTTTTTTGACACATTCCACATTTCATTAGGGCTGGAGAGATGATTCAGGGGTTGGGGCTCTGCCTCTCAAGCAGAAGGCCCTGAGTTCAGATCCCAGGCCCCACATAAAAACACCAGGCGGAAATGGTAGTGGCCTACATTTCTGGCCTGGTAGGTGGAGCCTGGGAAAGAGAAGGCAGAAGCAATCCAGGATGATTCCCAAAGTCACCTTTGGACAGGAACACACAGTGCCCTCTGATGCACCCACACACACACAGATGCGCAAAAAAAATGAAATTGTTAAAAGACTAACTTTAATCTCAAAATCACTTATATAATCCATATACCTATATTCTTTTTGTTGACATCACTTAAAACTTAAATGCATGGTTTATTAAACAAAGACTGTAAACCAATATTTATCATGTCTGTTACATGTTACATGTAACAGGAACAGTTTTTAACAGAAATTCATCAACACTCCTGTCATAGTTAAAGCAAAGGTGTCAACTTGACTGTTGAGGGTTTGAGCTCTGTGCACAGTTATAGAGAGTTGATAGTTGAGTTAAGCCCAGAGCAAACCTGAAGGAGATTGTCTAGCTGATGGGGAAGACCCAGCCTATGGTGGGTGGGATTAGGCCCTGGAATAAATCAGAGAGCTGGTTGAGGGAGTTGGCATCCTTCTGTTCACTTGGCCAGACATGCTGGTCTGGCAAGCAAGGATTGTCTATCTTTCAGCTGTTATGTGGTGATAGTGTGGCCAGTTCCCTCGGCCCTGGTGTTGGTGCATGCTCTCCATCAAGCTGGACTGAGAACTGTAACCAGGAATTGTAAGAGAAAATAAACCCTTGTTCCTTTAAGCCGTCTAATGGTCGGTCATTTATTAGTAACCATGCAGGTGAACTGCAACAACCCCCCACAACATCTTTTTAACAGGCATCAAAACAATCCTGACCTAGTTTTGATACCGCTAGTAGTCAGCACTCACACTGCTTCAGAATTAACACAATTTGTGACCACAGTCATTGTACCTGTTACTTTAAATAATTTCAGCAGCTGCTCTCTAGCATGAATAAGGCATGTCTTTTGCATTTTTCCGTCTTGACATTTTAGTTCTCTGAGACATGCAATCCCCACTGGCGTCTGACATTCCTTGCCATGCGTTCATCAACCTGAATCTGAATGTTCACATTTAAATGACAGGCCCTTAACAAGAGAATGGAAAATTGTGCTGCATTGTAACTCCTATTTCCTGAAAACATAATGGGCGTATATTAAATATATTCTTACAAATGTCTGGATCATGGTTACCAGCTGGAATATTTTTAACATTTTTTATTATTATTTCCGCTCATACAAACTTAATAGGTACACCAGTTCCTTCCCTCCCTCCCCCCCCCAACCCCCTGCTCCAGCTGGAATTCTTTTACTTAATGTGTGGGTATTCTGTATTAGGATATATAATCAAGATATAAACATGAGTAGAAGGTTGTTGATTTAAGACAAGTGTGAGATCCACTAAAGTTAACTGTTGTATGTCTGTCCTGTGGCAGTGGAAGCTTCATATTTCTTTGGTCATCACTAGGTGTCTCAGCTTCTGAAGTACTTTAGTGCTGTGAGTTTTGCCACATTGCTGACACTGGTGAGTTCTGTGCATTTGCCATTGCATTGGAATTACTTAGCTCATTTGCACTAATTTTTGTTACAAATCTAACTACGGAGGAGCTTGTGCTTTCAGGCTGTGCATTCTGTTTTCATAGTTCATCCTGTCCACCTTGTGAGTGTCATATCGTCGTCAGGCCCAGCTAATTCTACCATCGCCTACTATTTATCCTTCTTCAAGTTCTTCCAACAAGCAAAAATTACAAGGAACTTTTAACTCCTGTAGAGACCACCATCTTCTGTAGCCCAATGCAGCTGCCACGTGTCACTTCCCCCCTCCTTTTTTTTTGTTATGACAAGCCCCTCACTAGGTGACCCCAGATGTCTGAACTGCGCAGAGCAGGCGGCCTCAATCAGTGCTCCTCCCACCGCAGCCTAAGGTGTAGGGTATAGTCTCAAGAACAACAGTAACAACAACAAATACACACACACACACACACACACACACACACACACACACACACACACACAGGAAGCTCACAGCCTGAATCCAGCTGCATAAAAGAGGACTCCATGGCAGAGAGAATTTAGCCTAGGAATCAAGGCTGGAAATCCTTTAATATACCACACAAGCAGAAAAAAGGAATTAAAATCACATATCCACACAATAGACTCAACAACAGCAGCAAAGTCCAAGATCTTTACACAATAAAACCACTCAGCAAACGAGAACAGCGCTTCCTCAGACAGAGACAGGACCTCTGAAGACCCCACGGCTAACACCATCCCAATGACCAATGCGTATTTTCTGCCCAAGGTCAGAACAAGACAAGGATCTCATCTTCCTGATGGAAAAAAGAAGAAACAGAAGCAGAAGACCATGCAGATGGAGAATGAAAAAGGAAATTATCTCTATTTGAAATGATCATGGTCTTGTACACAGAAAGACCAGAAGAATCCAGAGAGAGAGAGAGAGAGGGAGAGAAAGCTATTAGTGCGAGTTTGTAAAATACAAGATCGATGTGCAGAAATCAGCTCTTTTATATACTACAAATGAGCAATCTGAAGATAAAATTAAGAAAAGTTTCATGGGTAGGTGACTGTCACTCTCATGTCCAGTATTCTTGTTGGAGTGTACAAAATAAATTACTTGTCCCCCTGCAAAAAAAACAGAAAGAAAGAAAAAAGAAAGCTCTACAGGTCAATGGAAAACAAAATCTAGAAATAAATCCTTATATTTACAGTCGACTATCACAAGGGTAGGTGGGTGTTGCTCACTGGCAGAGCATAGGTATGTGTTTCAAAAAGGTGAGACTCTGGATTTAATCCCAGTACCCTCCTTTCCCCACTAAAGACGCCAAAATAATTTAGTAGGCAAAGAATAGTCATATCTATAAAGGATGCTGAGGCAGCTGGGTTCCACATGACAAGGAATTAAGTTGGACCTTACACAGTACACAAAAATGAACTAAAAATAAAACCCTAAATAACAGCTAAAAAGTTTTGGGCGAAAACAGGAATTAATCTTTGTGACCTTGGGTAGGCAAGAGTTTCTTCAATGTGACACCAAAAAACACAGTCAAAAATATTATACAGTGGACTTTATCAAAATTAAAATTTTGTGGTTCACGGACATTATCAAGAGGTTAAAAAGCAACACAAGAGCCACAGAGATGACTCGGGGTTTAAGCCTTTGCCTCAAAAGCACAAGATCCTGAGTTTGTAACTCAGATTCTACATAAAAATCCCAGGAAGAAATAGTGGCAGCCTATACTTCTGATCCTGGAAGGCAGAGCCTGGGAAACTCAAGAGTAAAGCAAAGAGAAAGGGAGCAATCCAAGATAATTCCTGAAGTCATTCTGGCCTTCCACAGGCACACATAGTGCCCTGTGATACATATAGACATGCAATAAGTAAGTAAATAAATAGGTAAATAAAGTCTTTTTTTAAAGGCAATTTAAGGAACGGAGAAGATACTTACCCATAATATATATAGTAAAAGATTTGTGTCTAGAATGTATGAAAAGCTCTTACATCTCTATACGAAGATAGCTCAATTAAAGGGTGCCCAAGGCATTTCTCCAAAGAAGACATATAAGTGGCCAGCAAGATGGAGGAAGACACTTCGAGCACTATTAGCCATTAGGGAGTTAAGACAAGCTTTAGCCTTGGTGAGATGGGTACATAATCAAAAAGGCCATCCGTCTCAACAGCTGGTGCAGACTAATGGAATCAGAACCTCCACATTCTAGTAGAATGTAAGAAGATATGGCCACTTTGCTAAGGTTGCCAGTCCCACAGACTTATAGGATGTGCGGGAAAACTAAGCAGGAAGCGGAATCCCACATCCTCCCTTAAGCTTCCAATTCGCCGGTTATTACATCACCTTCCAAAAGGGTGGTACATGGGTGAAACGTGGCTCATGTCCATGTCATTTGCTGTCAACAACTGAAGTCCAAACTTTGCCTCAGGGTGTGCTCTGGTGCTGCACGGCTGTCTTTATCCACTACTGCAGCTCATGCACTGTAGACGTCGCCTTGTAGTGCTGAACTCCATCTATTCCTCTCCCCCGGACCTTCAGAATGCCATCCCGGTTCGCTGCACTTCAACCTGGCTCCTTTCACTGGTAAGTCCTTCGAGCCCTCATGGCTTCACATGCCCTTTACTGCTAAGCAGTGCTGCACCTACGGACGGTGCAGTTTGTAAGATGCTACAGAACTGTGCTACAGAGTGGTGATTGTTACACAACACTGTGATCATACGAAAAATCACAGCATGATACACACGGAGGGTGAATTTAATGGATTATCTATCTTTCAGTAGAGCTATTTTTAAAAATGGGGACCTGCCTAACTTTAAAAATTAAAACTAGCAGAAAGAGAAGATTCAAGATGATGCATAGAAACCAGATGTGAGCACCCAGCACTCAGGAGGTACAAGCAGGAGGATCTAGAATTCGAGGTGATCCTATGCTCTAAAGGAAAGGAAAGGAAAAGGGAAAAAGGAAAGGAGAGGAAAGAGGAGAGGAAAGGAAAGGAGGTGAGGGAAGACGGGAGGGAAGGGGAGGAGGTGAAGAGAGGGGAGGAGAGGAGGGGAGGGGAGGGGACGGGAAGGGAGGGGAGGGAAGGGAGGGGAGGAAAGCATCTGAGTAACAAGACATCTGTGTAGCTCGCAGGAGGCCCTCTAAGGGTGGGAGTAGCACAGGAACTCATTGTGAAAAAGGAGAATATCAATGTTCCAAGTATGAGTTTTTAAAAGCAGGAATTAAGTTTAGCCAAGGGGAGGGATCTTGATAATTCTGTTACCCTAAAAGATGGCAAGAAACCAGTCTGCAGGGCCTGGGCATATTCTGACTAACTCGGGCTTCACAGGTGGCAGCTTAAATTTCCACAGCAAGGAAGATGTGCCTGTGTCTGTGTGCCCTTTAGAAACCAACTGGGACTAAGACATCAGGAAATCTGGAGCTTCCAGACTAGCTCCTGTTCCAAAGACTCTTCTACCATGGGGACAGCCGGCATTATCACTTTGACACTTGGTGGGAGGAGGGCTTCCAGACATACTGGAGAGGACTTTCTAGATCAAGTCAGTGAAGGGCTATCTGGAACAGGTTAACAGTGGGAAAACCCGGTCGTTGGGCAGGACTCTGCACTGCAAAAGTGGGAAGAGTTCACCTCTGCCTGACTGTGGGTGTTACGGGACAAGTGCCTCCCAGCTCCTGCGGCCCCGACCAGGGATCCAGGACACCCTCTCTCCTGAAGTGGCTTATGTCAGGGCAGCTTCTTCCAGAAACAGCGAAAGAAACTAAAACAACCATTTTGCCTCCAGTTTTTGGGGAAAGAGATAGAAATTTAAATTCTGGGCATGGTTGGGGTGTGGAACATGTGTGTGACTGCAGCCCTGAGTGAACCGTCTTGTTACCTCATGCTGTCACTTTACTTCCTGGGGCACCAACACCCTCACCTCTTTCAGGTGGAGAGGCAAAACCTGTTCCTTTGTCCAGCATCCTTTGACTCAATTGCTAATGAGTTTAACTTATTTCACTGTCCTTAGTACAACTATTCCATACTCAGGCATCTTTTAATACTCTAGGGTTTTTTTTGTTTTGTCTTTTATTTTGAGACAGGGTCTCATTTCTGTCTCTTTCTTGCTCGGGCTGACCTAAATTTATTATATCATCAGGGCTGGACTTGAACTTGCAGCATTTCTTCAGGATTACAGTGCTAGGATTGCAGGCATGAATCATCACTGGTTGTAATATTCCAGTTTTTTTGCTTTTTTTTAAGTTTTCAAAAATATTTTTATTTGTTGGAGGGGCAAGAGGTACACAGGTGCATACATAGTGCCCTAGAAGTTGGTCTCTGCTTCTCCTACGTGGGTTCCTGGGAAAATGCTCAGGTCACTAGGTTTTCTTTACTGCGAAGCCCCCTCGCTGGCCATCAGGCCCTAGTTCTCAAGGTGACTGTAAAAGTGTTTAAGATGCTCCGTCCAGGAGAACCACTCTGTGCAAAGGGCGGCGGCCTGTTCACCTTTCTCTTAAAAACTAAAGCAAAGAGGCGCTGTCCACCGGTCAAAGCAGAGTGCGCCCAGCCACAGCTCTTCTGTGCCTTAAAGAACAGAGCTGGCAGGCCATCACCTTCCTGAGCACTGGGGTTCCTGGGGAACGTCTCACAGCAGAGGTGAGCTTCAGAAAGCGAAGGGTGTAACCACAAGAAAGAGGGCAGAGTAGGCAAATCAGGCTCTTCTGTTTTGACTCTGGAGCCACACAGCAGCTTCACATGAATACTGTTGACCTTAGCCACAGCGGGCTCAGTAAGATGGTCTACGCTGACCACCGGAGCTCCTTTCCCACCCATCTCTCCACGGTAACCACATTCTGCTTTCTGCCCCACCATTTTTGCTGGAGATGTATATGCACAAGTACACGTGTACGTGTGTGTTTGAGACGGGGTTTCATGTATCCCAGGCTGGCCTCGCGCTCATTCGTGATGAAGCTCCGATGACTCTCGTCCTCCTGTCTCTACATGCTGAGAGCTGGGATGACAGTTGTGCACCACCACGCCCGGCTGGTACCCTCGCTTCCTTCTTCAACATAAGATTACCTTTCTAGCTACCTGCCTCACCCAACAAGTGAAAGCACCCAGAGAATAATTACCACCCTTATCCATCTTTGTATCTCTAATGCCCACCTCAGTGCCTGCTGCACATGAAGTGGGCACCTACTGATGAGTGAATGACTAAACAAAGAAACAACTTTCTTTAAGACCTTAGAGAAAACATCATTCTGAATAAAGGTATTTAGATTTTATTTTATCGAGGGTCGGGGAGGAGACGATACAAGGTCTCCTGCCTCAGACTGCTTGGAACTTACTATGTAGTTGAGGATGACCTTAAACTTCTGATATTCCTGCCTCCACCTCCCAATGCTGGGATTGCGGCTTGTGCCACCACACTTGACTGGCTTCTGAATGTCCATGCTCAAGTGGACGCAGGGTGGAAAGGTAAACAGGAACATTAACATCTACTGTCAGAGACTTACTCGGATCAGCCAGTTTTTCTGCCCTAGTGTTGTGGAACATGCTGATGGAGGAGGAGGCCAGAGACAGAAGCAAATGACTGAGCTATGTGGCACTACCCAGGCGGGCACTGGCCAACTGGCGGGCATGGATGTACTGGTACTGGCTTTCTGCTCTCACTGTGGATGCGATGTGTCCAGTTCCCTTGGCTTCTGATGCTGTGTCTCCTGCCATGATGTAACATAGAATGGTAAGCTGAACAAACCCATTCTCTCCTACATTGCTTAGACGCAGCAACGAGTCATAAATCTAAAACATTAGCTACAAGTTTTTTCCTCCCCAACTAGCCTAACAGGACTCTAGTAGGTCAGTACTGAATTCTGCTATTTAACACTCTCCCAATCCCTCCTTTTTGTGCCCACCTTTCTCTTGTTTTCCCCAGTATGTCTGCTCTGGCCAGTGTGCTCAAGCACACTGATCCACAAGCCCAGGATCAGTGGGACAATCTCAGTGACACTCTGTTCCGATACATCATTCTCACTAGTACTTCAGGGAATACTACTGGATGAAATTTTGTATCATCCTCACCACCATCTGCTAGCTTTAGAAATAACCCTTGCATGGTTGGAGATACAGTTCAATTGATCGAGTGTTTGCTCGGCGTGCATGCAGCGTGGTAGGTTGCATTCCTAGTACCACAGAAGCCCAGGCGTGGTGACATAAGCCTGAAACAAACAAGATGGTGGTGCGGGCACTGGATTACAAAGTCAAGGTCAACCTTGGCTTCACAGAAAACTCAAGGCCAGCCTGGGCTACATGAGAATCCATGGAAAGAAAAGAACAAATTCTTTTACGTTTTTTTGAGTAATGCAAAATCCTATATACTTTAGCATGAGATTACGAATAACTTTAAGAAAGCTGTTAAATGCCCAGAGGTCTGAGAAAAATGTACCTGAAAGTTATAGACAGTGAGTGTCTCAGGTAGATGAAAAAGATTAATTTATTCTTTCAGCACCCTTATACTATTTTCTGGGAAACACAATGGATACATCTTCAGCCTTCATTTCAGAATCAACACTGGAAGATCAACGTAGCAAAGACTCTAGGGCAAATGATTTTCAGAACTCTCCCTTGCTATTTTGGAAATGCTGCTTCTCTTGTCAGGAAGGGTTTGCTGCTTCACAAGCCACTTCCTCTAGGGTGTGTCCTGACCCTGGAACATAGTGCCAGGGTTTCCTTCCCATCAGTTGTCTCTGAGCCTCCCACAGGAAGAGGAAGAGGAGTTAATAATGTAGAATGCAACAGGTAGCACAGAGAAGCTCTGAGGATGGGACAAACTACTTGACAAGTAAAATCTGTGTTGGTTACTTGGAGAGCAAAAGGGCGCCTGCAGGAAAAGGCTATCCCAAAGATAGGGAAGGATTTTTTTAAATATTGGCAAGTTTTACACCAGGCATGGTGGTGCACACCTGTAATGTACAGAACTTCGAGTCATGACCAAGTTCAAAGCCAACCTGGGCTACATGAAGTCCTGTCTCCAAAAAAAAAAAAAAGTTTGATTCCTTATAAAGTTCAACCACTGAACATCCTAAAATATCAAAATATCAATACACAAATCTCTGACCATCCCTAGAGTATGGAATATTAAGAAATAGTATTTACGAAATAATGTGAGATGCAAGAATAAGGGATCTTTATGAATTAACTGATATCAACATTGTCTATTAGTTTATAGACATACAGCAAAGTGCACCAGACATAAAAAGTGGGCTAGAGACGCAGAGGAAGGGAAAATGCCTACTTTTCTAGAAAAGGTCAGATTCTAGACTCTGGCCAGGAAGGCAACAGTGTGCCAACCAACCACAGCAAGACGGCTCGGGGGGGAGGAGCGGGCCCTATGAATGGGCACCGGGCGCCGCGGGCGCCGCCAGGAGCAGGCTCGGGTGGGAAGCGCTAATTCCGATCCCCGAAAGGGACGCGGCTGAGGGCGAGCGCGGCAGCGTCCCAGCGCCGCGCAGGTCAAGGACGCGGGCTGGCGCTCCCGGCACACCTGGCACACGCGGGCTCCTGGCTGCCAGACCAACCGCCCCGCAGGGGAGCGAGGCCGGCCACTCACCTTACTGTCATCCATGTCGGCGCGCGGGCCGCCCGGCCCCCGCCCCGGGGAAGAAGGGGATACGCTTCCGACCGCCTCTCCGCCTCCGCCTAACAGTCCGCTTCCCCGTAGCCACGGTCACGGGGACAGGGACCAGTTCAGGAATGGCAGAGCCGACTCTGGAGGCCGGCCAAGGCGCCTCCCCGCGCGGCCGCCGCCTCCTCTTCCGCCTCCATGACGGTCCGGCCCGTGTTTACCGACGCGCAGGAAAACCGCCCAGAGCCGAGGAGGGGCCGGTAGCGTCGCTGAGCCTGCGGCCCCTTCGGCCGCCGTAGCGCCGCGCGGCATTCTGGGAGTTGTAGTTTTTCTTCGTGCGGCCGGATGGAACAAGAACCACAGCGTCCACATAAGTCTCAGCCAGCCAGGCTTATCTGAGAACACCAGGAACCTCACCCAGGAGGAAGAGGAGGATGAGCTGGAGGTGTGGAGCTGGAAACGGATATGCAGGTCTTCTGGAACGCTTGGACAAACGCTAAATAAATTCTTGCTTTCTTACCTTTTTTTAAATTAGTGTAAAGACTGTAAGATGGTGCATCTGCTTCAAGAAACAGTTTGGCAGTTCCTCAGAATATTAAATGTAAGAGTTATCATGTAATCTCTAGATATATATATCCAACAGAAACAAAACCATACAACTACACAAAAACTTGTACACAAATATTCTTTTCTGTCAGCATACATTCTTTTCTGTCAGCATACATTCTTTTCTGTCAGCATAATTCATAAATTAGAAAGTTTTAAAATACCATCAGTGGGTGAATGGAGACACCACCTGTGATATAAAGGAATATTACCAAGTCTTTTAAAAGAAAACCAACTCCACAAAGGTGTCCTCTGGTCTGCACACCTGCCCCTGAATGGCATTCCATGCCCAAACACACAAGAACAATATTTTTAAAGAGAAGAGAGACAGGCAGAAAAGGATGGGATCAAACCTTGAATGAAGTGAAAGAAGCTGGACACCACAGGCTACATGGTATATGATTTGGTTTATAAGCTAATGTCCAGAACGTACTTACTATCCACAAGGGGACCCCCAGGGGGAGAAAGGGTAACTGCTGGATGGAATGTGGGTGAAGGAAATGTGAACAAAGAAGAGGGTTTTTGAAAGAGCCTGGGGAAGGGCTGGGGCTGTAACTCAGTGAGAGAGCTTGCCTAGAGTGTGAGAGGCTGGGGGCAGGGGTGGGGTGGGGGGGATGGCTGCACTTGGTGGCAGCACACCTGTAATCCCAGCACGTGGCAGGCAAAGGCAGGAGGATCTGGAGTGTAAGGCCAGCCTCAACTACACAGTGAGTTTCAGTGAGGCCAGCTTGGGCTACATAAGCCCTGTCTCAAAAGATAAAATAAGAGGAAGATAAACTCTATCCATCATTCTCAATCTTTTCTTTCCCTCTCTCCTTTTCTTTTGGATTTTTTTTTACTTTTTTTTTTTTTTGGAGAAGGCTCACATGCCACAGAAGATATGTGAAAGTCCGAGGACAACCTGAGGGAACTGGTTCTCCTACCATGTGGATTCTGAGGTTTGAACTCAGGTCGTCGGGCTTAGTGGCAGGTCCCTTTGCCCACTGTCTTTTTTGAGTCAGGGTCTCATGACTGTCAGACTGAACTGGCTGTGGAGCCCAAGTTGGTCTCTTTTTTGTTGTTGCTCCTATGTGTGTGTGTGTGTATGTATCAGGGTACAGTGTATCCCTGTGGAGGCCCAATGTTGACTCGGAAATCATCCTGGATTGTTCTACCTCTACTTTGCATTGCCCAGGGCTAGAATTACAAACTACTGCCATTTCCATATGTTGTTTCTATGTAGGTTCTAGGAGCCAAACTCAGGCCCTTCTGCTTGAAAAGTTGAGGTTTAAACCCTAAGCCATCTCCCTAGCCCCTTACGCTGGTCTTGAACTTTCCACCCTGCTGCCTGCACCTCACAAGTGCTGGGAGTACAGGCCTATGTCATCGCTACAGGCTCAGTCGTTTTGTCAAAACAAACCTTTAACACACACACAAAGTCCTTTAGAGATACTGCAGGTATCTCTCCCTCCTTCCCTCCCTCTGCAATATGCACAACCCACACATCTACTCCCAGACACCCACAAAGAGGCACTGTTGGCCTGCGGTGCATCCTGCTGCCCAACTTCCCATAGCGTTTCAACAGACACACGTCGACACTCATCCTGGTCTCCCCACTCTCAGGGCACTCTCTCTCTCTCTCTCTCTCTCTCTCTCTCTCTCTCTATCTCTCTGTCTCTCTCTCTCTTCTTGCTCCCCTTACAGCTGGGCTGAAAGAATACCAGTATCTAAATACAGCCAAAATGATTGTGCTATTTGCTGAGCCTTGTGGGTCTCGCCGGCACACAACACACAGCACATCAGAGAGAAAAAAGGTTCATTTCAACAGCTTGATGGGCTGGGGGTGTAATCCCAGGGCTTGGTAGGTGAAGTAGGAGGGTCAGGGGTTCCACATCATCCTCAGTTATATAGCCTAGGATACATGAGACCCTGCCAGAAGAAAGAAGGAAAAGGAGGGAGGGAGAAAAGGAGGGAGGGAGAAAAGGAAGGAGGGAGGGAGGGAGGGAAGAAGGGAGGGAGGGAAAGCAAGCTGACTTTTTACTAAGTTTGACACATATGACACTCAAAAATTTCAAACTGGAGCATTCATCAGTCTCTTCTTTCTGACTGTGCACACATTTTTTAGCCACTCTGAATTTTAGTGTAATAGAAATGATTATGCACGATTCAGTGAGTGAATTGAAAGTACAGATAAAGGTGTTTGTTCCCAAGTCTCATTATTTGAGTTCAATCCCCAGAGCCACCAGTGGAAGGAAAGAACTGACATCCAAAAGTCATCCTCCCACCTCCACAAGCTTTGTGACAAATGTGCACACATGCGTCTTCTCTCTCTCTCTCCAGTTTATTATTTGTGTGTGTGTGTGTGTGTGTGTGTGTGTGTGTGTGTGTGTGTGTGTGGTGTATGTATGTGAATCAGAGGCACTGTGTGTCCCTGTGGAGGGTCAAGGGTGACTTCAGGAATCATCCTGGATTGCTTCTACCTCCTTTTTGCTTCTCTCTGGGATTTCCCAGGCTCCGCCTTCCAGAACTGGAAATGCAGGCTGCCATTGTTTCTGCTTGGCATGTTTTCGTTTTCTTTTTTTCTTTTTTTTTTTTTGAGCAATCTGGAATTTGAACTGAAGTCTTTCTGCTTATGAGGAAGACATTTAGCCCCTGAACCATCTCTCCAGCCCCTCTCTTTTTTCTTATAAGTGAAATATTTTAAAATATCGTTACTTTCGGGGCTGGAGAGGTAGCTCAGGGGTTAAGCCTCTGCCTTGCAGGCAGAAGGTCCTGAGTTTGGATCCTAGACCCCATGTATAGACGCCGGGCGGAGGCCCGGAAAGGGGGGGGGTGCCTGCATTTCTGGTTCTAGTAAGGCAAAGCCTGTGAATCCCGGGGCAGAGGAGGTGGAGGCAGTTCAGGGTGGTTCCCAAATTCGTCTGTCGTTCTACACACACACACACAAACACACACACACACGCATACACACAGGCACACACACGCATACACGCACAAGTGAATAAATAATTTAAAAAATCATTACTTTCTTAACTTCCATTGTTTGTGGCAAATCTGGCTTGAAACAATACAATCTAGAAATAGCTGTCTTTTCTTTAATGGCCTGTTAAAGATGAGTGGAGGTGGGGTGTCCCTCAGTTGATAGAGTGCAAGTCCTGGGTTCAAGCTCTAGAACCCCAGCATTAAAGAATGGGTGTCATGGTACAAAAGCCTAATAATTGGGAGGCAGAGGAGGGTCAAGAGTTCAAGACTACCCTTAGCTACCTTTTGAGTTTGAGACCAGCCTGGGCTATATGAGATCTTATTTCAGAGAGAGAGAGAGAGAGAGAGATCCATGAATCCAACTTCTCTATAATATGGGGTTTTGTATGGCTGGTTTTGTTTTGCTTTTAATATTTTATTTATTCATTTATTTGAGGAAGGGAGAAAGAGAGAGAGAAAACAGACATAAATGTGAGTGTAAAGGCCAAGGACAACTTTTGTAAATTGTTTCTCTCCTTACACTGTGTGGGTTAGAGGGATCAAACTCACTTCGCCAAGTTTTCCTCCAAGTTCCTTTACACATTGACACATCTCAGTGGTTCATGGTTTTGGTTTTCTGAGACAGGGTCTTTCACTATGTAACTGAAGCTGACCTCCAACTTGCTGCCCCAGCAGTCTGGAATTCTGGGATGGCAAGCATTTACTGCTCTCCCCGGCTCTACAATGCTGTGTTTCATTTTGCATGCTGGGGATCAAATCTATGACTCCAGGGAGTTAGACAAGATCTACACCCACAGCACTCCATCACCCTGTTTGTTGAACTGCCTTGCCAGACATTTGTGATTTGGGGAAGAAAATAACCCAAATGGCCCAGCCAATGTCTCTATCCCTGGCTTATCTTTTTAAAAACTGAATTGTTTGTAATGAAGATACCACACACTGTGGTTATAGGATGTAGAGAAATTAGATGGGAGGCCATAGAGATAGCTCAGGAGGTAAGTGCCTGCTCACAAACCTGGAGACCTGAGTTCAATCCCTGGACATTCAGGTGGTGGAAGGAGAGACTGATTTCCAAAAAGTTTCTCTCTGATCTCAACCCATAAGCCATGATGTGCATTCTCTCTCTGTCTCAACTAAGTTGGTAAATAAATATGTACGTTTTTAAAGCCTTATTTAAAAAAAAAAAAAAGAAAAGAAAAACTGGAAGTGAAAGTCTATCGTGGACAGCTGGAGCACAATAGAAAACTGCCAGGCAAAATGTGTCTGCTGGTGTGATAGTGGTATGACTGTTGTGGAGGGAACCACCCATTTCAGGACCACTCCACAGGAAGGAATTTATTCTTTACAAAGTAATCCTCCAAAGCCCCTAGCTAGGAGGTCATAAGTTCTACAGGGGAAGCTGTTTTTTTGGTAAGTGGATATGGTGTCAAACTCCCTTCCAAATATTTATGTTTACACCTATAGATTAGCAATGCTACCATGCCTGGCCGGAGAATCTTCTTGCATGGGTGACGGTTAGTGCAGAGATTCATCACTGGTTGAAGTGCTGACGGTAAGTGACTGTTGAATGTTCAGCTCTAGGAAGTATCTGTATCACTCCCTGCCCCAGGCTCAGAAACACAGAAGAAACAGGGTGGGACATATGTAGAAGAGCATGAGGCAGGAGACGGCTCAGTGGTTAAAGTCCTTGCCTCGAAATCAAAGGAACCTGAGCTTGGATCCCCAGATTCCATGCTCCATCCCCCGAGCAAGCTGGTTAGTCAGACTTGCACCAGACCCGGCGGCTCTGGGTTGAATTAAAGACTGGGGCTCACCACAATAGGGTGGAAGAAGGATCCAGGATGACTCCAAAAATCACCCTCAGACCTCCACAGGCATGCACATCCAAATCCACTCCAGTATATACACCCACCCATTTGTGCTATCCCACATACACACACATATAATCATGCACTCGAGTGCACACACACATGCACATACTCCAAACATATTCCCCTTATACACATACATGAAAGAAAGAAAAGAAAGAATGTAGGAGCTGGAGGAAGAGGAGCATTGTTCCAAACACCATCTTTGTCTTCAGGACGTGCTTTGGCTGTAGTCCTCTTGAACAAAACCTGTACAAGATCAGGCCCTTGACTGTCCATCATGGAAGGAGGTGGGGTCTCCCAAGACCCCGCTCCTCCCTGAAGACCTATTAGCCATTAATGATTGTGGATGTCCACAGGGTCATTTTTTTTCCCTTGGTACAGCCACTACTAAGCTGCCTGTGCTCACGACCACCCATATTAACGCAAGCAACCCTAATTAAACTTGGCCGCAGAAACAAAACAAACAAGCAAACAAAAGACAGGAAATAGGACGGGCCTAGTTAGGAAGAACTAGGGGTTCTGTGAGAGTGTGTGGGGGGGACAGGGATGAGAGAGGATAGTGGGGAGTGAAAATGACCAAAATACATGATAGACACGTAGGAAAATGTCAAAGACTAGTAAATCTGATAAAATTAAAATTGAAAAAAAGCTCAGTCTTAAAAAATAAAAAGTAACCTATCTGTGCCGAGTGATGATGTTAAAGCATAGTATGGTTTGCACAGTGAGTGTCTGCACGATTCAAACCCTGATAAAGGGGAGAAAAGGAAAGGAGGAAAACTAAGCAAAAGAAGAAACAAAGCAAAATGCAGATTAAAGCGCCGTGTGGGGGGAAGGCGCCTCCTTTAATCTCTCCGAGAAACACAAAGGAGGGAACAGAGCAATATTCTGGGCTCAGGAATGCCATGGCCATGCCGAGATGCAAATCTGACCCTGGAACAACGAGGTCTCGTTGCTGGGATGTGGTCATCTTCCGAGGTGCAGAGAAGTGGGTGGGCCAGGCGAAATTCACAAGATGCTTGGGGTGAAGTCACTGGTGAAGTATTAGTCATGTTCTCCTTTATGTATGTTCCCCCTCCTTTCCCTCCCGTCCCCCCCCCCACCAGTTTATTTTCTAGAGAAACCTTTCTCTGTACTTTTTTTGTTTTGTTTTCTAAAAGTCTAGCTAATTTTCAGGGATGCGCTGTAATATTCCATCACAGAAGTTTGTTGTTCTGAAAAGATCTGGCAGCGAGCCTCGCCTCCTTGTGGCCTACGCAGGGAACTATGCCACGACATTTGCATAATGCAGCCCAGCACCTACTCAGCTCTAAGCATTGGCTGGAAAATTCTGAGGCAAGGGATGTGAAGGATTCTGTTGAGAGTGAGCAGAGAACTGAGCTTCCAGCTTTTAAAGGAGGGGTGTTAAACATAAGGCCAAGAGCTGAGAACCAAGGGGCAGGTCTGTAATCCCAGCACTCCAGAGCTGAGGCAGGGGGATGATCACAAGCTCCAGGCCAGCTTGGTTCACTCAGGAAATGAGTTCAAGGCCCTGTGTCAAAAGGCAGACAGTGGCACATGCCTGTAATCCCAGGACTCTGAAGGCAGAGGCAGGAGGATAGCAAGTGTGGTCCACCTCAGAGATTCTAGGCCAGCCAGGACTACATAGGCAGACCAAAAAAAACAAACAAGCAAACAAACAAAAATCTGGCAACAACCAAAAAGAAACCCCTGTGTGTGGTGGGGGAGTAAAATCAATCATCAATCAATCAGTCAAGAAGTACTGAAACAGTCTATTCATGTATTTCACTACTGTTAAAAACTGGAGGCTCTGGCTGGAGAGATGGCACAGGGGTTAAGACTCTGTCTCAAAACCAAAAGGTCCTGAGTTCAGATTCTAGGTTCCACCTAAAAACACCTGCTGGAAAACGTGGGGGACTACACTTCTGGCTCTGGTCGGAGCCTGGGAAATCCCAGAGCAAAGCAAAAAAGAGGTAGAAGCAATCCAGGATGATTCCCAAAGTCACCTTAGTCCTCCACAGGGACCCACGGTGCTCTCTCTCTCATACACACACAGAGGTAAAATAAATAAATAAAATATTTTTAAAAAAGAAAAAGCTAGGGGCTGGAGAGATGGCTCAGGAGTTAAGCCTCTGCCTTGCAGACAGAGGGTCCTGAGTTCGGATCCTAGATCCCACGTACAAACACCGGGCAGAAGCGGTGGTGGCCTGTGCTTCTGGTCCTGGTGGGCGGAGCCTGTGAATCCCCCGGCAGAGCAAAAAGGAGGTAGAAGCAGTCCGCGATGATTCCTGAATTCACCCTTGGTTCTACACACACACACACACAAACACACACACGCACGCACGCACGCGCACGCGCAATTGAATAAATAAAAAGAAAATGAAAAAGCTGGAGGCAGGTCCTTGCTCGGTTCTCAACTCGGTCCTTCACATCCCTTGACTCAGAATTTTCCAACCAATGCGGAGAGTTGAGTCAGTGCTGGGCTGCATTATGCAAATGTCATGGCAGAGTTCCCTGAGAGCCAATCATCAGCACAAAAATAAGGAAGAGATGGGGGATGCCAAAATGAGTCAGTGGGTAACGTGCCTGCCGGATGGATTAGTCAGGGTTTTCTAGAGGAACAGAACTGATAGCGTGAACTATGTAAGAAGGGACTGTGTTGGACTGACTCACAAGACAAGGTCAAAGTGATCCAATAGCAGTTGCCAGTGGCTACTCAGGCCAGGAGCTGAATATCCGAGTAGTACCAGGCCAGAGGATTCCTGGAGAGTCTGGATTTCAGTCACCTTGGAGAGTGGCAGAAGGGAGGATGAGTTAGCCAGCACTGGGTGAGCTCGTGAGAGAGAGAGCTCTTCTTTCTCGAGCTCCCTTTTATCTGGCGGGCTGCTGCAGAATCCCACCTGCATTTAGGGTCAGCCCTTGTCTTTTAATATCTTAATCCAGATGGTCTCCAGGTGCTCTGGGGGCTGATGGGTTGACTAATCCCAGGTCTGGTCAGGTGACCAACCAAGATTAACTGTCACTCTGTGCAAGCATGAGGCCCTGGACAGATTCCCCGAACCCATGAAGGAGCCAGGAGAATGGGCTTCATCCCAGCACTGGGAGCAGAGACAAGCGGATCCAGGGGTGCTCACTGGCCAGCCACTCTACTGAAGTGGGGATCCCTAGGTTGAGGGAAAGACCCCAACTCTTAAAATCAAGTAGAAAGACAATTGAGGCAGATATCTCGATGGCAGCCTCTGGTCTCCACAGTGCCCACACAGGCAAGCTCATATGCATGCCCCCTGAGTGAGCCTGCAGACCCCCCCCACACGAATGAATGAATGAATGAATGAGAGAATAAGGTCATGAAACTAAAGTTTCTAAACTTTATTATTTTGCATGCATGTGTGCATGTGTGTGTGTGTGTGTGTGTGTGTGTGTGTGAGAGAGAGAGAGAGAGAGGGCACTGTGTATCCCTGTGGAGGACCGGGTGACTTCGGGAATCATCCTGCCTCCTTCTTGCTTTGCTCTGAGATTTTTCAAACTCTGCCAACCAGGACCAGAAGTACAGACCGAAGCCATTTCTGCCTGGCATTTTTACGTGGGACCAGGGATGTGAACTCAGGACTTTCTGCTTTTGAGACAGAAGAGTCTTAACCTTTGAGCTATCTGTTCAGCCCCGAACTAAAAGTTTCTATATTCAAACTTTCTCCCGCTATTTCCTCTTCATATGCTAAAAGCTTTGCCTCAAACTCAAAAGAAATCTTTCTCTCCCTCTCTCTTTCACTTTTCCTTTGAGGCAGAGTGTTTGTATGCTGGCCTTGAACTCATAGCAATTGTCACTGCTGGGTCTTCTGAATGAGCCCTCTAACCCAGCTTGGACCAGCTCTCCTCAATACTGTTCCTTTGCCACCTGAAGTACTGCTGTTAGTCCTAAACCATATGCGTATCTTACCCAGTGGACAAGAACAGAGATGTACTCTTACATGAAGGAATGATAGAGAATTTATTTAGCCACGAGCAATAATTACTTAAAACCACACTAACATTTCTAAGAGGCAGAGGGCACTGTAGTGGAAATGTGCTTTCTCAGGCTCTGATCTGTTCCCTATTTTAATCCATGTGAGAGAAAAGAGGAATATGGATGATTTGGAAGAGGGGGAGGGTGGATCTGATGGTCACAATGAAGCCTGGGCATTGAGAGATCAGCTCGAAGATACTAGATACCTGCTGGAAAGAGGGTGGGAGAGGTCGGGGGACTGATGAAGAAAGAGCCAGCGATCCGGGTGCTGGGTTTCACAATCCTCTGAGGGTTTAACCGACGGACACTCATGCCGGCCAGGCACATTTTATTCCGGTGACTCAAACCTGAAGATATTCAAGCTTATCACAGCTTATCACCCAGAGCAAGGCAGAAACTGCCAGCCTGAGTTTCTAACTTCCACTTTGTTGTGGGATGCAGCTTCTTTCTGTCAACGGGCGCTGCCCACGTTATTTCAAGCCTCAGGTTTGATCCACCCGACTACTTTCCTGAACGGAGATGGGGCAAGAACGCTGCCTGCTCTTGGACTGCTAGAGAGCGGAAGGACAGGAGCCCCAGCCACTGACGACAGAGCATGTCTTGAGAATCTTCTAGCCCTGCCGTACATTCCCTGGCACAACACCCATTCCCAGTAGGCGTGGAATTTAGCCTGTTATTGCTGGTGCAGGTGAAGCCCACACACCTGCTTATCACCTTCCCACCCAGTCCTTAGCTTCCATAGTACAAGGTGTGGCCTCCCCTTCAATAACCTCCCTCCCACCCCATGGCTCATCCTCTCTGCCCTCACCCCCAAAACTACATAGCAGGGTCCACCTTTTGTTTGGGGGAACCGTGAGCTAGCTACCTTTGCTAACCCCATTTCTTTTTCACACAGTGTGTTTCTGCCTCCCCACCTTCAAATCCCCTCATGTGGATCTCTGGCTGCGTTCCCAGGCTCCTGTGATCAGCCGTGCTTGGCCAGGAAGAAAGAGCGCGTCTACAGCTGTACCAGCTGTCTTCACACAGGGCATCTGGGTTCCCAGCACCAGGGTTAAGGTGCCTAGCAAGGTGCCTGTCCTGTTTCCACAGCTATTGCCAAGGTCTGAGCAGGCCACCTGTGGTGGTGAAATTAGACCCTCTTTGGCCTCCTTCAAGCCTTCCCAGCTTTTCCTCGTCAGTGCCTGGAGCAGACAGGTGGTCCCTCCTCCGGTAGTAAATTCCTGGGTATTTTTACTCAGTGCTCCCTACACAAGACGACAGTGTTATTGGAAATGTCATCCAAGCAGGCGGATGAGTGATTGTCCCCATGAATCATTTGGCCAAAGAAAGCAAACATCCATCCAAGCGTGTTTGGAGAGATGCTTACTATGTGGAGGAAGAAAAACTTGAGTATCTACTTGGGAGTAGATTGAAAAGATGGACACTCAGCACTCTGGTATGCTTGAAAGTAAACCCGTCCCTCATCAAGTCCCCGCCAGCTGGGCAGTTGACGCTGACTGGCTTGTACAAAGAGCTCGCTGCCCAAATGTAGAGGGGAGGGGGGTAGTTTACACAGAGTATGGGGGGGGCTGACCCAGGGATGGGAGATCGGACCCTGTTTGTCTCTGCACCAAGGCATGTCACCACTGTGCAGACATCCACATGCACTATGGTAGTGATAGTGTCTATTTGTTCTTTTATACACTCATTCATTTGATAATGTATGGAGGGGCTGAGGAGATTGGCTCAGGGCGCAAAGCCTTTGCCTTGCAAGCCACAGGACCTGCATTTAGATCCCCTGATCCCATGTAAAAACACTGGACACACACGGCAGTGGCCTGATATTCCAGTCCTGGAAGGCAGAGCCTGGAAGAATCTAGAGCAAACCAATAAGGAGGTAGAGCAATCCAGGATGATTGTGTCACCTTTGGCCTCCACGGGCACACACATTCAAGTGCCCTTTTGTAACACACCTGAATGGGCACAAGTGTACACGTGTTCATGCACGCTGCATGCATGCACACATGCGATTAAGTAAAAATAAAAATGGATTCTCCCAGGCCGTAATGATTTAAAAAAAGGTTAACTAGAGCTGGGATGGTGACAAACACTTGTAATTTCAGCCCTTAGGGGGTAGAGACCCGAGGATTAGGAGCTCAAGGCCATCCTTGGCTACAGAAAGAGTTTGAGGCCAGTGTGGGCTACAGGAGGCCCTGCCTCAGAAACCCCCCACAAACAAAGCCAACAGCAGCAGCAACAAAAATAGAATAACCAGCTAGATCTCTGTTCTCAAGGATTAGTTTATATTCATTCACACCGTTATAAAGGACTGCAGGATCCTTTAAGTGTGGCAATAAAAACGTGCATAACATAGAGAACATCTAGGACAGCCTCTTGAGAGGCTAACTTCTGAGCCAAGTTTCAAAGGAGGAGCACAAGCTTGCAAAGTCATAGCACCTTCCAGTAAGAGTGCTCCTTCCAGCAGGAGCTTTAAGTAATTAGGTCTTGGGTGTAACGAGACAGGGTGTTCTCAGGAAATGAGAACAGAGTCAAGAGCCAGGGCCAGAGAAGTAGATAACTGACAGGTGAGGAAGGTTTTGAATGCCAAGTGCAGGAGACTGGCCTTAATTTGAAAGTGCTTGGAAGCCACTTGGGGCTTAAGCAGCAGCTCAACAATAGGAAGTGGGGAAAATCAGCTCTTTCACACCCAGCCAGCCATTCCTCAGTGTCTCTCGCTTTATTTTGGAAATTGGTATTATACTATTTGAGAACTCACTCATAATACACACAGGATGATGGCTATTGCAGGTAGTCTACATGTTACTGATAAATTCATGACCAGATGGTTTATGGAGGAACAAGGGGTTTTATTTTCTCTTACGATAGCCCGGTTACAGTTCCTAATCCAGCTTGGCAGAGAGTCCACACCATCACTAGGGGCTGAGGGAACTAGCCACATCGTATCCATATATCCACAGGACTACTGAGAAAGGGATAGTCCTTACTTGCCAGTCGAGTAGGTCTGCCCAAGTGTACCAAAAGATGCCAATTCCTTAACCAGCTCCCTCCATCTTATTCATCTGCTCGGGGACTAGTTTCACCCACCATGGGCTGGATCTTCTCCATCAGTTAGACAATCTCCTGCAGGCTTGCTCAGGGCCTCACTCAATTAATAATTCTTCACATCTGTGCCTGGAGCTCAGAGTTTTCAGTTGCCAAGTTGACACGAGAATCTAATGTGACATCAATATAGCACATGAACCTGATATTACACCGTAAGAGCCTAGCTTATGTTAGCCACCAACATAAACTCATGGAACTCTCTCAGCCCTGCCCAGTGACTTGCTTCTCGGCCTGGCACATCCTGTCACACATAAGCTGCGAGGAACAAAGGGAGGTGTTCTTCTGGATAGGCAATATCACTTCACGACAATTCCTTGATGTATATTTCCCGAAGTCTGTAGTCTGTGAGCCCTTCCACCACTCCAGATTTTAATTCACCCTGGAAAGTGATCTCTGAAAAAAAATTAATGTGTGTGTGTGTGTGTGTGTGTGTGTGTGTGTGTGTGTGTACAGGTCTGAGGTCAAACTTGGTGGTCTCCTTCAGTCATTCTCCACTGTGTGTTTTGAGACAGGGTCTCCCACTTTTTCCTGGAACTGGCAGATTCAGCTAGGCTGGCTGCTCACTGAGTCTCCCTGTCTGTCTCCACCTCTCCAGTGCTGAGTTCACAAGTGTGCCACCAAGCCAGGATGGTTTTTTTTTAACATATATGTATGTAAATATATATATACACATATATATAAATTTTGTGTGTGTGTGTGTGTGTATGTGTGTGTGTGTGTGTGTGTGTGTGTGTGTGTGTATGTGTATAAGAAGGCACTGTGTGTCCCTGTGAAGAATCAAAGGTGACTTCAGGAATCATCCTGGATTGTTTCTACCTCCTTCTTCTTGGCTGTGGTATTTCCCAGGCTCCACCCACCAAGGCTCAAGTCATTTCTGGCTGGCATTTTATTTTTACATGGAACCTGTGACCTGAACTCAGGATCTTCTGCTTGCAAGACAGAATCTTAACGCCTAAGCCAGGACTGTTTTATTCAGCTGTTAGGATCCAGTGTCGGGCCTCATACTGACACAGCAAACAGTTTACCAAGCGAGTCATCTCCTTTAAAGGCAACACAGGTGTCATGTTTGAGTAGAAGTCATCCCCTACAGCTCATGTGTTTGAATCCTCAGTTGTTTGAGAAGGTCAGGGCAACTTCAGGAGGTGGAGCCTTGCTAGGGGAAGGCGCGTCACAGGGGGTGGGCCTTGAGGTAGGATAGCCCCATCCTGCTTCTGAGGCGCTCTTGAAGTTTGCAGCATGAGCCCTCTTGGCCTCCATGATGGAAGTGGCTTAACCGCTTCCAGCCAGCCATGCCTTTTCTGCCATGATGGACTGCATCTCCCCTCTGGAACCATAAGCTGAATAAATCTCCCTTTCTCCCTTTAATGGTTTGTATATGAGTGTTGTCTCACAGCAACAGAGTAACTGCTACAACAGGGATCAATTCTTTCATCTGCACATCTGCCCACATGCTAACCAATGTGTGCTGTAGTCTGTATCTAGCATGTTCCTCAAAGGCTCATGTGTGAAGGCTTGATCCCCAGAACAGTGCCATTGGGAGGTAGAAGTCCCTAGTGGAAGGAAGTGGGTCACTGGGATGCGGCCTCAATGTCCTTTCTTGATTCATTTTGCTTCCTGGAAGCCATGAAGTGTGCCTCACCATGGGCCAGAAGTGATGGACATGGATGTGTCTTGGTTCTTTACTGTTGCTGTGATCAAATACCCTAACGAAAGCTACTCAAGGGCTGGGGAGATGCCTCACAGGCTAAAGCGCTTGCCACACAAGCAAAAGGAACTAAACTCCAAACCCCAAATCCCCTGTAAAATTCTGGGTGGGCATAGCGATGGCAGGTTGCCTGTAATTCCAACTCTGGAAGACAGAGCCTGAGAATCACCTGAGTAAACTGGCTGGCAGACCAACCCTGTAAGTGAGCGCTGGGTTTAATGAGAGACCCAGGCTCCAAACAAGGAAGCGAAGAGCAGTGGAAGATGATTTCCAGTATCACCCTTGGATCCCCACATTCACATGTATGCATTCCCACAGATACATGTGTGCCCACCACATGCAGATACACACACATGTTACTCCATATACACATGTCCACCATGTACAGTCCACCATGACAGGGAAGTCAAAGTGGCAGGAGTTTGAAGCAGCTTGTCACAGTGCAGTCACATCAAGAATCAAAGAACCAGCTGGGGAGATGGCTCAGCGGTTAAAGTCTTTGCCTTCCAAGCAGAAGGACCTGAGTTCAGTTCCCAGATCCTATGCAAAAATGCTGGGCAGAAACGGTGGCAATCCGCACTTCCAGCCTTGAAAAGTGGAGCCTGGAAAAATCCCAGAACAAAGCAAAAAGTAGACAGAACAATCGAGGATGATTCCTGATGTCACCTTTGGGCCTCCACAGGCACACACAGTACTCCCGTCTATGTATGTAGACACACACACACACACACGCGCACACACACACGCGCACACACACACACATAAAATAAAAATTAAATAAAGAAAGAATCAGGGAGCAATGAATGCATGCTGCTGCTTGATCCCTCGCTCCATGCATAGAGCCCAGGATGTCAGCCAGGAAATAGATCCACCCACAGTGGGTGGACCTTCCCACCTCAGCTAAGATAATAAGATAACCTCCCAGGCAGGCCCAGACACCTGTCTCCCAGGGGATCTTAGGCTATGTCTCATCGACAATGAATCCTAACCATAATGCATAGAAACCTCTGAAATCGTGAGCCAAAATAAACTTGTTGCTCATCTTACCAGCTGATGATTTCGGGAAATTTGTCACAGTGATTGAAAAGCCAACACAATGTGTCTAATTATAAAATTTTTAAAGCTTTGCCAATTTGTCAGGTTAAACTGATAGTTCATTGATATTATAATTTATATGTATTGAGTTAGTAATGAGGCTGGTATTCTTCCTGTCTATAGAAGTATTTTCCTCTCCTTCCTTTTCCTCCTCCCCTTCTTCTTTCTCTTCTTCTTCCTCCTCTTCTTCTTCTTTTCTTCTTCTACTTCTGTTCCTCCTCCTCCTGCTTTTCATTCTCCTTCCCCAGCAGGGTTCTATGTAGCCTAGGTTAACCTTCAGCTATTACATAGTTGAGGCTGGCTTTGAACTCTTAAACCTTCTGCTGCAGCCTCTCAAGTGCTAGGATTAAAAGTGTAGACCACCACACCTAGCCTCCCTCTCTCCCCCAATTCATGTCCCTTGCTATTCTTTCATTAGTGATAAACTTCCAAAAGGTCCATTGATATCACAGGACTTAAAACATACAGTACATAGATAGCTATTTACTTTTTTCCAAGATTGTTGATTATATTGGACTTCTTCTATTGTACTTTACATTCAAAAATTTCTTTTCTCCTCTTACTCGTCCTCCTCTTCCTCCTTCTTCTTCTGTCTCATGTATCGAAGGCTGGCCTTCAACTTGCTATTTATCTGACTTTTGGATCTTCCTGCCTCCATCTTCAGAGTGCTGGGGTTATAGGTATGACCACCACATCACCAGGTTTACACAGTGATGGGCATTGAACGCAGGACCTTGTGCATGCTAGACAAGCACTCTACTAACTCAGCTATATCCAATCCTATTTATTAATGGTTCCTTTATGACGATTGAATTTTATGTTATAATTAGAAAAAAATTTCTCCATGTCAAGATTGTATGAAGCGATTATACACCTAATTACCATTGCGGCCAAGCTTTGCTTTCTATCTTAGACTAGCCCTGAACACACTGTGTGGCCCAGGTTGGCCTAGAATTCAATCAATCCTCTTGCCTCAGTCTCCAGAGTGCTGGGATTGCAGCTGTATACTGTCCTTCCCTGCTCTGGGATCTATTCTTTTCAGAGAAGGGGAAGGGGGAGCATTTATGTGCCACCGTGCATGCATGGAGATCAGAGGACAATTTTCCATCTTGGCTCTTTCCCCTACCAAGTAGACTCTGGGATTTGACTCAAGTTACCAGGTTTTATCATAGGTGACTTTACTGGCTAAGTCACCTCGCTGGCTCTGGGATTTATTTTTTATTAAAGAGAAAATTTTGATTTGTTCTTTTTCTTTAAATATTTTATTTATTTTTATACATGTGTACACATACATGTGTGTGTGTGTATCTGTGCATGTGTGTGTATTCAAGGACACCATGTGTCCCCATGGAGGCCCACTTAGGAATCATCATGGATTGCTTCTACCTCCTTTTTGATTCCCTCTGGGATTTCCCAGGCTCCACCTTCCAGAGGCAGAAGTAAAGGCCACCCTTTATTCCTGGCATTTTTTTCACGTGGAACCTGGGATCTGAACTAAGGACCTTCTGCTTTCAAGGCAGAATCTTAACCCCTGAGTCATCTCTCCAGCCCTCTTTTGTCTTTAAGAAGCTCATCCTAACAGCACTCACAAAATATTTTTCCTATGGATTTGGATTCTTTTTTCTACCAATGCTGAGAATTGAAGCCAGGGTCCTATGGATTCCAGGCGAGTGCTCTACCACCGAGCTACATCCCCAGCTCTGGAGTATTCTTTTTACTATAAACTAATTTTGTTTGTGTGTGGGGCCCATTTGCAGAATGTCACCCTCTTTCCATTGATCTCCTCATCTGGTTTCACACTGTAGCAACTGTTTTAATTGGTGTAGCTTTAAAATGCATTTCAATAGCCAACGGAGCTAATTTCATTATTCTATTCTCATTTACATTTCCACATGGGCTGTACCCAAGTGCCAACATAAAATGTATTGGCACGCTTATCTCATCAGAATTCCAGTGCCCAAAGACAATTCAGGAAATCATAGTGGACAATATGATTTTTATTGTTCTTTTTCATTTCCAGTAAAACAGTACAAACATTCCTAATGAGACTTTTAGTCACATCTAATTTTTCTGATTTGTTCACAGTTATAACAAAGTCCAAGCTTTTGGTTGAAAACTATTAGATAATGTTCCAGCATTGACTCAGTCACCCAACCAAGTCTTCTTGCACAAAAGCAAGCAGCACACAGGGACCACTGGAAGACTCTGCCTGGTTTAAATGTGTACACTGAAAACTGGTGTTCTTTGCGTTTCTCATTCTACCATCTCATGGAGCTTAGTGTTTCCCAGAGAGTCTTTATTCAAGATTTGTTTTTCCTCTACAACCTCTCATATCTATGTATATAAATTTAGATGAAGGCTGTGGAGATGGCTCAGGGGTTAAGCCTCTGCCACATAAGCAGAAGGACCCGAGTTTCGATCCCCAGATTCCACGGAAAAAACACTGGGTAGAAATGGTAGTATCATGAACTTTTGGCCCTGGAAGGCAGAGCCTGGGAAACCCCACAACAAAGCAGTGAGTAGTACAGCAATCCAGGATGATTCCCTGGGTCCTCTTTGGGCCTCCACAGGCACAACACAGGCACAACACAGACACACACACACACACACACACACACACACACACACACACACATACACATACAGATGAAAACTTTCAGGCTTATGAAAGTAAAGAAACATCTAGAACTTAAGTAACTACAGACCCTGTGGCCAAGTTCTAATCCTTGAGTGGTTTGTCATGAGCTTCATCTTCCATCTGCCCTGGCCTTCGCTTACTGAAATCTCTGTGAATCCCAAGGAGGGGATTTGGAAATGAAGAGATAGAGAGATCGGAAGTTTCGACTGGCAGATGCCAGTAGCTTGTTGGCAAGGTCTGACCGTCCTCATCCTCATCCTCATCCTCCCCCCCACTCCCACCCCACATGCAAAGCTAAAGGTTCAAGGTTAGTGGGCATCTGTATAGAGCTTTAGGAGGACTTAGTGGGGTTCCCAACCTTTTTTCCTCCATCTACCTGGAAGCTTAAAGTGAGTGCTGTTTTCTTCACCTTTAACTCACTCCAGCTGAGTGCTGTTTATTTTCACTACTGGCCACAGTCAAGGTGGAGGCAGGAGACCCAATAGACCCCTGACAAGAAGCACTGAACTGAGTATTTACCTTTAATGCTAGCACTTAGGAGGCAGAGGCAAGAGGGTTGCTATAGCTTTGCACCCAGCCTGGTCTATAAAGCAAATTCCAGGCCAGGCAGGGCTACATAGAGAAACTCTGTCTCAAAACAAACAACAGTGGCTGTGCTTGGCTTGTGTATACCATGACATATAGACAGTTGTCTGCGATTTCATGAATGATCTCTCTCCTGGGTGACCTTCTGCCTGGATATCTTAGATTGAATTTGGTAGAGACTGGGTTAAATGATCTTTAGGTTGAGATGTAGATGAGATTATGATAGCTGAGCGAACTCTAAACTGAAAAACTGAGATGGGCCCAAAGGCATTCCAAAGACGAAGGGTGGAGGGTGAGCAAACACGTGGACATCGATGCTGTGTTTGTGGCATATTGATGCAAGGGAAGGATGGCTGGGATAATAGCAAGGGGTGCCCGGAATCCCTGGGATCCCGATATGCCATGGTAAAGGGCCTGGTTCTAGCCTAAAATTTTCAAAGGGATTTTAAGCAGATGGAGGACATGTGGTGACTGGAAGTGGCCCAAATGCAAATTTCACAATGATGGCTGTCACCAAGAAGAATATGAGCAATTTTCAAATTAGCCTAGTCAATGAAAGCTGGTAAGATTCTTATCATTGATATGCCAGAGGATCATCGCACCTGTCACAAAGGTGACTAGACGCTGTCTCCATCCAGCTTCTTAAACTGGGTCCATACTGTGGTTGAGTAGGAAGGGTGGTTCTAGAAGCACTGTGGGGAGCCAAGACTGGGCAGAGGGAAATAGGGAAACTTTAACTAGGTCAGCAGAGGGAGCCCACCAGCTGAAAGATGATCCAAGAGTTTTTCTTGAAGTGCCTTGATGTACAGTGACAGCCATGAACGCGCCCTGCTCAGAAAAGAGCACTGGTGACCACGGACGCCAGCCTGTGTGCTCCGAGCTCCATCGCTGCTTCTCGGGTACGTCTGAGTCAGCTGGACCAGGCCTGGCCCGGGTATGAGGATCTACCCTGGGAGACAACCTTGCTTCAAGATGTTTCATCTGCCTTCCAGAACTGCGGTCAGCAGAACGTGCCCCCATCCCGACGCAAACCGCCCCTCTGGGCACGGAACCCCATTCCCCCCTTCTCGTTCAGCCCCCCCCTCCCTCCCCTCCCCCCCCCTTCTCCCCTTCCTCTCCCTCCCTTCCCTTCCGCCCTTTTCCCCCCTTTCTTCTCTCCCCCTTTTCCATCCCCTCCCCTCTCTCCACCCTGTCCCCTCTCTTCCCCCTCCCCTCATCTCCCCTCCCTCCCTCCACTCCTCTTCATCCTTCTTTTTTTTTCTACCCTCCTCCCATCCCCCATCCTCCTCTTCATCCTTCTATGATTCATGAATGAAATTTACCTCATGGCCCAATGGAGCTCCCAGAGGACCTAGACTAGATCTAGACACTTAACAGTAGGTTAACTTTGGGGCTATGAAGTTACAATGGCTTCATAAGAATCAGGCTGTATCTAGGTGTGTGAGCTCCAATAATCAATTTAACCTATTAAAAATACCACTCAGCCGGGAATGAAGCTCAGCCTGTAGAGTAGTTGTCTATCATGCACAAGTCCCAGGTTTGATCCTTAGCACAGGGTAAACCAAGTATGGTGGCCCACACCTGTAATCCTAGTATTTGGGAGGTAGAGGCAGGAAGATCTGAGGTTCAAGGCCATCCATGTGTTCAGAGGTAGCCTGGAATATCTGAAATCCTGCCAAAAAAAGAAAGAAAAGAAAAGATATTTTGGGGCCGAGAGTGTATCTGAGAGACACAAAGAATATTTGCTTGGCTTGAGTGAAAACATGTGTTCACATACATAGAAACTGCCAATCTTGTCATTCTAAAATCACACTAATAGTTGTAAGGTGAAATGAATAAGTTTATAATGTGCTCTATGTAGTATCCGGCACACAGCGAGTACTTGATGAACATTAGAACTCTTTTTTTTTTTTTTTTTTTTTTTTTTAATGTGGGACCTGGGACATTAGAACTCTTATTAGATACAGAGGACAAAAGAGAAGGGACCCAAGAAAATTGTTTACAGATTGGCTACTTGTAATCAATAAAGTCATCAATTTTCTGACTTTGAATTCTCCTTTTGCATTTAGTAAATATCCTTGTGGTCTGAAGAGACTAAGAAATCCTTTCCTTTCTGCTCTTGAATTTCTTGACTTCTTCAGTTTTGATGACTACAAGGAAAAAGAATCCTTTCGACTCTGGAGCTTTACGAGTCTTTAATCACAAATTCTGAAGGAGACAAAAGAATAGTGTTGTATGCAGGCCAGAATCATCCTTTTAAACAGGGTCATGCAAGACAGGAGCCAATCAGCCTGTCTCCTTGGGGACCTTCAACACTAGGTAAAGGGGGACAAGGGAGTACAGAGGGGATTCTAAGTTATATGCTTTTCATAAATAGAGTTTCATCTAGAACAGTTTAACTATGAAGTAGGATCTCTCAGGTACATTGTAAAGTATACATTACAGTGATTCTCCCTTTCTTAAATACACTGGTAAGGGAGATACTATCCTTAGTGGTGTACTACTCACTGATCTGTGTCACTTGCTGGAGCATGAATCATGTCAGGCATGTGACATCAAGGACAAACCAGATAAAGTACAGTGGGCCACACAAGTGAAAAGACTTGAAAATAGGAGGGAGTATAACAGGGGTGATGAAGGTTCTCAAGAGAAAAGAAGGGAAGATGGGAATGGGGACTAATGGGAGAGAGAGAAAAAATTATTTAAAAAATACACTGGTAAAATTAAGACAGACCCAGGGGCTGGAGAGGTGGCTCAGGGGTTAAGCCTCCGCCTTGCAGGCGGAAGGTCCTGAGTTCGGATCCCAGATCCCACGTATAGACGCCAGGCGGAAGCGGGGGCGGCCTGCGCTTCTGGTCCTGGTTGGGCGGAGCCTGTGAATCTCCGGGCAGAAGGAGGTGGAGGCGTCCGTGGTTCTACACATACACAGACACACACACACACACACACACACACACACACAGACACACACGCGCGTGCACATACACACGCATATGCACACAGTTGAATAAATAATAATAATAAAAAAAATTAAGACAGACCCAAATTCAAATCACAGTAAGGTTTATGGAATTAAAACTAGAGAAGTAGAATGGAAAGACAAAATGTACACTCCCAAACAAAAATGTAAGGAATTTATCATATGAACCGGAGATGGGGGAAAACAGTCAAAATGAGCTGTGGTTTATCTGTAAAATGTTACTGTGGGTTTTAGGTTAACTGTCAGCACCATGGGCTGTGGTGTAACCCTAGCTTGTGGCTTCTAATAATGGGAAACTTCAGCTTCCTTGGCTGCTAAATGAAGAGCTGGATTCGATGATTCACAAACCCCACTTAACTCTACACGTATGACCCTGTGACTCAAAAGCTCTAAACGTGGAGCTGGGGAGATGGCTCAGGGGTTGAAGCCTTTGCCTTGCAAGCAAAAGGACCTGAGTTCTCACCCCCAAATCCTACATAAAAAAATGCCGGGTGGATATGTGGAACATGTCAATAGCCTCCAATCCCAGCCCTGGAAGGCAGAGTCTGGGAAACCCCAGAGCAAAGCAGTAAGATTTGGAAGAGCAATCAGGATGATTCTTGATGTCAGCCTTGGACTTTCACAGGCACACACACTCAAGTGCTGTCGTATACATGCTTGTACACCACATGTACGTACACACACATACACATACACACACACACATACACACAATATTCATGGAGGCAGGAGGATCACTGCAAGTTTGAGTACAGCCTCTTCTCCATAATTAGCCAGAGGTCGGTGTGGGCTCTAGACTGAAAAACAAAATAAAACAAAAAACCAGACTTCTGAACCTAGATTCCTGCATTTTTAGAAAATGGCCTTTTATACTGATCTGATGAAAGCCATCTCTCTGCTTAATTCTGGAACTTGACGTGAATCTGGGAAGGGGGGCAGGTACCATGTATGCCCTGCAGAGGCCTCTCTGGATGGATGTGGCCACCCAATGGCTGGCTTTGCTTAATCCACCTCACACCGTGTGAAGCTTCACCCAAAACTATTTTTCTTAAGGTGTCATGCTTGAGCAGCCAGTTTTTCCTGAAGTTTGCCTGGCACATATATTTCTGGCCAGCTGGGCTGTCATTCTTCTGTCTTGCGAGAGCGCCGCAGGGCTGGTTCCAGGCTGCTGACGGCTGTCACTTGGTAACCAGGAAGTTGTCAGGCGGGCATCAAGGTCAGGTTGCAACAGTGATGGAAAGACCCAGAAAGCCCTAGAATACACAAGAGTCCCATCTCGGCTACATGCTCAAAGACAAAGAAAGAGAGAAAGAGAGAGAAGAGAGAGAGAGAGGAGAGAGAGAGAGAGAAACAGAAAGAGAGAGAGAAACAGAAAGAGAGAGAGAAAGAGAGAGAGAAAAAGAGAAAGATTGTAAAAGAGACCAAATCTTGAGAGAAACAAAAAGTTTCAATAAAAACAAAATCCCAAATAGTTCATTCAGGACCCTTTTCTAGCCAAGACAGATTTGGAGAGCGTATCAGGAAGCCTGACTGTCCTCATGCCACGGGTAACTGGTGTGTGCCCTTGGACAAACCAGGGAACAGTCCTGGGCCCCACTTCCTCTTGCAAGATGAGGAGGAGCCCTACCTAGACTGCCCTGACTTGTGAAGGACCCCCGAGTTAGAGGCTGGCCATAGGGCAGGCAGGAAAAGGTTGGGATAAAGGCTTGGGGTGACCTCTGTGATTCAGAGGGAGTACCCTAGAATACTACAGAACACATCCAAAGGATAACAAGCAAGAGCAGTCACAGGACTTCCACGTCCTGACCCAGGCAAGTTCCTTCTAGGTGTTGGTCAAATTGCTCTTCTTTTTTTAAAAAAAATTTAGTGTGTGTGTGTGTGTGTGTGTGTGTGTGTGTGTGTGTGTGTATGAGAGAGAGAGAAAGAAAGAGAGAGAGGGGGCACTGTGTGTCCCTGTCCAGGTCCAAGTGTGACTTTGGGAATCATCCTGGATTGCTTCTACCTCCTTCTTGCTTCAACTACCAGAACCGGAAGCTGCCAAAAATGCTGCTGGCATTTTTACGTGGGACCTGGGATCCGAACTCAGGACTTGCTGCTTGTGAGCCATCTCTCCAACCCCATCATCTTTTCTTTTTAAACTAGGGTCTCTCTGAGACTTTATACTTGCAATCTTCTAGTCTCTGTCTCGAGATTGCTGGGACGAAAGATGAGTCTCTTGACAAGAGTCATAGAAGGAATTTTGGCAGCAAGGTGCTCAAAAGTGACTGCCTTTTAAAAGGTAAAAAGTCTTTTAAAAGAAGACATATTTTATTTATTTATGAGAGAGAGACATACACACAGAGGCATAAAGACACACACAGAAAACAAGTATACATATCATGGTATGGTGCAAGGGTGGAGGTCATGACACCTTTTAGAAATGAGATCCTGCCTTCCACCATGTGGGCATCAGGGGATCGAACTCAGGTCTCTGGATTTGTGAGCTAGTGCCTTACTGCTGAGCTATCTCACCAGCCTACAGATGACTATCTTATTCTCCTTTCTGTTTGAGAGCCACCCCCCCCAAAAAAAAGTAGCACAACCAACCAACCAACCAAATCAGCACAACCAGGCTGAGAGCCCACAGGAGCCCGGGTTGCAGGGGTTTCGATTTCACGGGTATTTTCACCCCCCCTCCAACACCGTGGCCACCAACTTGGGCAAGAAAGCAATATCTTTTTGTTTGCTTCATATAGCATAGGCTGACCTTAATGTGTACCCAAGGCTGGCCTGGTGAACATAAAGGTCTTTAGCAAAGAGGGCAAGTCCAGAGGATGCTAAATTTGATGGGCTCTTTGCAATTTTCCAGAAATACATAGATGCTTTATATTTCCATGGGTGAGGTCATCCTTTTCCTATTATGATAAAATAGTCATAACACTTTTCATGTTAGGCCTTTCTGCATACGTGCACGTGCATGTGTAAGTGCGTGCATGTGTGAGTGTGTGTGTGTGTGTGTGTGTGTGTGTATGCACAAGAAGACACTTGAATGTGTGTGACTGTGGAGACCCAAGGGTGACATCATGAATCATCCTGGATTGCTCTTCCACTCTTATTGCTTTGCTCTGGGGTTTCCCAGGCTCCACCTTCCAGGACAGGAATTACAGGTCAAAGCCATACGCTCTCAGCATTTTACGTGGGATCCAGGGATCTGAATTCAGGTCCGTTTGCTTGTGAGGCAAAAATTTTAACCTCTGAGCCACAATTTCAGCCCCATTTTAGGCTTTTCAGATGCAAGGTCTTTCTGACGACTTTAGATCTGTCCCTGTGTTGTTGTAGACAAACCTCTGGGGTAAGTTCCAGATTATTCCAAAGAGTCCCATCCAGTGAAGCTGGCTTTGTCTCCTCTAGGATGGAAACCCTCCACATGCCCAGATTCAGCACCAGAAGTCACTTTATGGTCATTTGTCCCAACACTGTCATTTGATGCTTTTTAATAATTTTTGTCTCTTCTTTGGACCTACGAGCTAAGATTTTGTTGTTTTTTTTTTTTTTTTGTTCTGTGCCAATTCTTAGTTCATTCCAACATGTTACACACGTATGTGCATGTGTATGTGTGAGACAGAACCTTGAGTAGCCTAAACTGGCATTGAACTTGCTATGTTATCAAAGAAGACCTTGAATTCTTGGTCCTTCTCTACCTCAGTCTCTCTCAGACCCACACCACTGTGCCACCTTATGTAGTACTGTAGACTTCCTGCATCCTACAGTAAGCAATCTTTCCCTGAGCTACAGTGCTTGCCTTCAATGCAACTACATAGAGCCTATTTTTGGAGGTAGAGAGGATTCGACTTGGCTCCTGTCTTCTTTCCTGATCAGACATGATTGACAGCTTCTGCTTTCTACTCAAGTTCCAAACCCACTTCCTTGACTGTCTACTGGTCACATTGGTAAGGATATGCCAGCCATTGCTTTGTGAAGCAGATTGCAACATGTCCTAAACAATCTTTCTTTCCCTCTCCCACAAACCAGCTATTTGTATGAAGTCCCTGTCCCTGTGGGTGACAGACCACTGAGTCATTTGGATGCAGCGCGCAATCTCGTTTGATGTCTCTTATCAGCTGCAAAGACAATCAGATTTTGCTTCTCACTTTGATCCGTCTTTGCCCTTCCCTCTCTTCTGCCTGTTTCTTCCTACTCACCACCTCAACTGTCACCTAGTGCCAAGACCTGCTTCCATCCTGATTCAATTTCCTGTGACCAGCTGAGGGCAGACCTAGAAAGATCTTCAGGAATCAAATCAGATCTGTTCATACCTCAAAGTTCTTCCCTGTGCCTCCAATAGAAGCAGCTTGCTTTTTATCAAGCTGTGGAAAATTCCCCTAACTCTATCCCACTGGGATAAGCCTTTTCTAGGTGGCTATTTTGCCATGGGAATTGAACAGGTTAGGAATTAATAGAGCCGTGTTTGAATCTCAGCCCTGTATTCAGTGGAATGACCATGGGTGATCCATTGACTCCTGGTACCTTGAATCCTCACTTGTCAAATGAGGCTGATGATGTCAATGCCAGAGAGAATTTTACGAGGGTTTAATGAGATAATTCACATGGAGGCGATTCAAGCATTGTCCTCAGAACCCACGTGGAAACTGACTCACCTGGCCTGAACCCAGACAGTTCCCTTCACTAATTGCGTGACCTCGAGCAAGTTCCTAAGCCGCCCTAGCTTCAGCTTTTCTGTCTGTGAAATGGAGATTCCAAGAGTACAGTTGAGAAAGGTCTGCAGTGAGGACAAAGTCATTTAATATGCACAGTGCTAGCCAGTGTGATAGACGGAAGCTGTGGTCGGGATGAGCACAGACTGGGTCCGGTGCTTGGCCATCCAATCAGCATGAGCAGGTTTGCTAAATGTGCTGATGAATTATTAGTTTTTTTTAAGTGGTCAGCCTCTCATGTGTTCCTCAGTCGCTTTCTACTTTTTTTTATTTTTTTTTTTTTTTTATTTTTTTTTTTATTGTTGCTGTTTGGTTTTGTTTAAAGTTATTTAGTTAGGGCTGGAGAGCCCTTAGGGGTTAAGACTCTGCCTCACAAACAGAAAGTCCCAAGTTCAGATCCCAGGTCCCAATGTAAAAAGGCCCAGGCCAAAACTGAGGCGGCCTGCACTTTCAGTCCTGGTGGGCAGAGCCTGGGAAATCCCAGAGCAAAGCAAAAAGGAGGTAAAAGTAATCCAGGGTGATTCCTAGAGTCACCCTTGGTCCTCCACAGGAACACACAGTGCCCTCTGATACACAGACACACACACACACACACACACACACACACACACACACACACACAAATAAATAAATGATAAAAAGAAGTTCTTTAGAAAGTTAGTTGTGTGCCTACACATGTACACTGTGCCAGTACATGTGGTAGCCAAAGGACAAGGGCTGGGTGTCACTTCTGTCTTCCCACTGTGTGGGTTTCGGGGTGTGGACCCAGACTCCCAGGCTTGTGCAGCAAGCTTTCCCCGCTGAGTCATCTCACTGCTGTCTTTTGAGACCAGGTCTCTCACCCACCAGGGGGCTCACAGGTGTCAGCTAGAGAACCCCAGGGATTTACCCGTCTCTTCTTCCCCAAGCAGGGCTCCCATTTTTTTAAATGTGGATTCTGAGAATCAGACTTATCTTCTCATATTTAAGTAAGAAGCACTTTGCCAAATGTGCCATCTCCCCAGTCTCTCCTCCCTCCCCCCTTTAAAAATGGGTATTTTTTTTTACTCTGAGACAGGGTCTTATGTATTTCTGGCTAACCTCAAAGTAGGCAGCCAACAGTGACCTCAAACTTCTTGATCCTCCTGCTCTTACTCATGAGCGCTGAGATTATATGCTTGGTGTATGCGGGGCTGGGAATTGAACCCAGGTCCTTGTGTATGCTAGGTAAACACTCTACCAACAGGGCCGTCCTAATAGGCAGGCAAGTTCTTCTCAGTCTGCTTTGTCTCTGTGAAACTCCCTTGTCGCTCCTCTATTCTTCAGAGTCTTTTCTGAACCATTTACCTCTCCCCATCTTTGTATTGTTTCTCAGACAGGGTCTTGCCATGTAGCTCATGCTGACCCCAAACTTGCTATCTTCCTGCCTCAACGTCTCAAATGCTGGGATTTACAGGAGTAGCTTGATATACCAAGATCTGATTACCCATGAGGAAGCGCTCAATGCTACTGTTCTGACAGACACACCTAGCTTGCTGGTTTCTGTATGTTCATTTTGGGTCTTCTACCGGTTAGGGAAATCTTCTCCAGCCTAGTATTATTATTAAACATATGGTGACTATTTGATGTGCTAGGGTACTTTATTTTAGCAAGTTATATCACCTTTTGAGGTCAGATTCTCATATTATATTTAGAATGAGATTTGGTATTTGTCTGATGAGGAGTATGATTCAGAATTCTGGAATAAGTTTTCCAACAGCACCTTTAAGAAATATCTTTTAAAACTTTATTTATTTGAAAAAAGAGGGAGAAAAAGAGGAAAAAGAAGGCATATGCATCCATGGGTGGAGGTCAGAGAACAACTTTTGGAAGTTACTTTCATTTTTCCACCATGCGGGCTTCTGGGGATAGAACTCGGGTCTCAGAGTTGTCAGCAGGCCCTTACCCACTAAACAATTTATGTAGAACAAATGTGAAAGGGTTTAGAAATAAGGAGGTCCTTGCATGGGACAAGGGTCAGTGGCTTCTGAGCTAAGGAAATGGAGAAGTGTTTAAGTCTAGGGGGCCTTGGCAGGTGGGGTACCCAAGGGTGGGGGTGACCTTTGCTGATGCAGGCTGGAAATGTCCCCATTTGAATGTGGCTGTTGCCGTAATAGGCTCTGCCTTTCACAGTTTCTCAAGCTCACGTACCTTTACACAACATTCGCCCTATTGAGAAACTCTGCGTGGCTTGAAGCAAGGCACCATGACGGTGCTCACATACCATCAGGGCTTTACCCGCCCAGAAGTGTCAATAAAGATGAAGTGGCTTTCAGATGACGCCATAGGAAGGACGGCACGGCGGCTCGCAGTGCTGAGAACCATTTGAAAGGTTCACACCAGGATTTCCCAACCGCAGAGGAGGCCAGAATGCAAGGTTAAGAGTCTTGTCTCCCCCCCCACCCCCAGGTTCTCATGGGCATGGCAGCCTCCTTTAGCCCCCTTTGTCTGAACTTCAGTAGCACCCACTATCGGGACCAACCAGTTCAGGGTTGCATTGTATGTGGTCTTTTCAAAAATCTCTGTATGCATTAGCTGTATTTCTCAGCTAGTTGTTAAGTTTCCTGAGAACACAGACTATCTTCTATGCTTTGTACAGTCCTCCATAGAGCCTCACAATTCAATTTGACTGAAGGAAATGATAAAATGCTCAATGAAACATGTTAATAGGTTCGTTGTTGTTGTTTTTTTTTTTTAATCTATCAACACACACACACACACACACACACACACACACACAAATGCTACTGTTTGCTTTGTTTTGAAGTAAGGTTTTGCTCTTTAGCCCAGGCTGGCTCTGTTGCCCAGGCTAGCCTCAGCTGAGCTTACAGGTGACTGTCCTGTCTCAGCAGGATCATGAATGTTGAGAATGTTGGACTCCAGAGGGAAACTTAAAGGCATTAAGATTTTTACCTTTGGCCAACTGCAGGGTTTGAATCCTTGGTACTCTTAAAAATAGTAGCTACGGCCCTTCAGTCATAGAACACACACACACACACACACACACACACACACACACACACACACACACACGACTTGATACATATAAAGCTTTATTTTTAAATTGTATTAGCCATGGATTTATGTGTTTCCATTGCCCATTTCTTATTCCTCATCGCTTCCCACCCTTTCCATTCTCCCCTGCCACTTATTCTCCTTCCTTTCCTGGTCTCCCAACATGCGCAGCTGGGTTCCCTCAAGGATGCTTGCAGTATTAGTGCTTGGGCACCTGTGAGGATGTAAATGGCCCACCAGAGCGTAGACTGTAGTGTATAGAGGCCCCCCTCTCTTTTTTCGAGCACCAGTCCCATACAGTCCCTCAGGGTATCATTAAAAAAAAAAGTCTCCCTCCTCTGATAATTTTTTTACTTTGTAACTGTGCTTGGCAAGCCCTCCTTATAAAAACGGCTATGAGTTGTGAAGCCACTGTTTCCATTGCCTACTGGCATTACCTGCGGGCAGCAGGAGCAGCGCCTTATCATGAGACAGAGAATCAAATGCAGGTGGGACGCCTGATTCCCACTACAGTGCCCCAGTGCTCCTCCTTATTTCCCTTTTCCCTCCCAACCACAAAAGCAATGCACTTAGTATTAAAAAGCAACAGAGGACTGCTGATTCCCTTACTTTGTCGATGGAAACAGGGAGGAACAGCCGATGAGGCGGAGAGGGTGTGGGGGCTCTGGAGTCAAGTAGAGCTGGAGTCTAGTCCCGGGGCTGCCATTGCAGTCCTGAGATAGTGTCTTATCATCCCCAGAGCCTCAATTTCCTCCAGTTTCAAGAGAGCAGATGCTGCCAGCCCATGAGGGTGGGTGTGGAAACTAGGTGAGATAAGGAGGACAGACAGTGCTTGGCACAGGACATGCTCAACAATTGTTGACTGTCTTGTTGGCTTTCTCTTTCCCAAAGACACAAAACCATTTAATTACCAGTCTGCCCCAATCTTCAAGCCACGTTTCCTTACCTCATATACCAAGTTAGCTTCTACCCCCAGGAGATAACTGAGTCAACTCTCAACAAAAATTTAAGGTATAAATTATCTTCTCTGGAGACTTGTATGACCTTTTTTTGTTGTTGTTGTTGTTTGGAGTGACTGTGTGTATGTGTGCATAAACGAGTGTGTGCAGGGGGCACTTGAGTGTGTTGTGCCTGTGGAGGCCCAAGGGTGACATAGGGAATCATCCTGGATTGCACTACCTCCTTATTGCTTTGTTTTAGGGTTTTCCAGGCTCCACCTTCCAGGGTCAGAATTGCAGACCACTGCCATTCCCACCCAGCCTTATTCTGTGGAATCTGGGTTTTTGAACTCAGATCTTTCTGTTTTCAAGACAATGTTTTAGCCCTTGCGCTTTCTCTCAGCCTATGTATGAACTTATTTAAGGCACATTGACATACCCTGACACAAAAGAACCAAAAACAGACAGAAATACTAAACTCCAGTGTGAAATATGAAAGGACTTAGCTTTTGCCTCCTTTGAATCCTCGGTACTCCTAAAATAGTACCTATGATCTTTTAGCTGTTTTTAAAGTCCTACCTCTGATTTTTTTTTTGCCTTGCAACCTATTATTTTTCCACCTTTCTTTCTGCTAGCCATTAATCAATAGGTCAAAGAAGCCGAAGTGAAAGTACTGTTATCAGGCTTCTGTTAAAGAAATGAGACACTCTGGCGATGACCACAGTGGGCTGTGGAGCAGTTTGTCTCAGAAGCAACACGAGCATTCATATCATTTGTGGAAATGAACGGCTGGACCAGTGAGAGGGCTCAGAGGATAAAGAGGCTTGCCACACAAGCCTGTCAACTTGAGTTCAATCCTTGCAGCCCATATAAAGCTGAAAGGAGAAAACAGACTGCAGGAAGCTATCCTCTGACCTCCACATGGGCAACATACACACATGTGTACACACACATACATATATACCCACATACAAAAATATATCCACATAATAATGTTTTAAAAAATGAGTGGTTATTGATAAACCTTTCTTTTTCAGACTGGCAAGATTTATTGGGATCCATCATCTCTCCAGAGATTTGTGTCGGTTAACATTCATTGTGTTTGGTTATAAATATATCTTTCATATGTAGCAGAATCAGATTGTACCAGAATAGAAGTCTTTTTTTCCATGTGTGTGTGAGTGTGTGTGTGTCCCTGTGGAGGACCAAGGGTAACTTCGGGAATCGTCCTGGATTGTTCTGCTCCTTATTACTGTGCTCTGGGCTTTCCCAGGCTCCGCCTCCCTGGACTGGAAATGCAGGCCGTGTTTTTATGTGGGACTTAGGATCCAAACTCAAGACCTTCTGCTTGCAAGACAGAGTCTTAACTCCTGAGCCATCTCTCCAAGTCCCAATTCTGGGATTTTTACATGTCAGGAGTATGATGGTTCCTAAGGGAGGCCCAGGGAGAAATTGAGGATCATAGAGATGTCGTCGAAGTTAGTAGAGTGTGTCTCGTGTCATGGATAACACAAACATAAATAGCTATTAGCCACAAAGACAAGAGTAGAAACAAGGCTTGAAAACTCACAAGTATTTATTCCTTACATGGCATGCTACATTTCATCCTTTAAAGAGCCCATATAGGGCTGGAGACATGGCTCAGGGCTTAAGCCTCTGCTTCGCAAGCAGACTGGTCCTGAGTTCTGGTCCTGGATGTCACATAAAAGTACCAGGTGGAATAGTAACAGCCCATACTTCTGATCCTGGAAGGTAGAGCCTGGAAAACTCCAGAGCAAAGCAAATAAGGGGTAGAGATCACCCTAGGGCCTCCACAAAGCATACATAGTACCTTCTGGTACACACAGATAGACACACATACACAGATACACATGCAAAAACATAAATAAAATAAAGGGCCCATGTCATCTTCTTATGGATGCTATGAGATAAATTTTTTATTATTTTATTTCAAAAACAAGAATTAGAGTTGACCTCAAAGCTGTTAGCTTTGGCATGGTAATACCTTGTTAGTGATCCTTCAATACTTCCTTATTCATTTTTGTGGTAACGAACCTATTATTTCAAAGTAATTGACATCACCCTTATTTAACAGCTTCCCCTTGTCTCCATTTCCTTAATATGCTGGTACATAAAAGTACCAGGTGGAATAGTAACAGCCCATACTTCCGATCCTGGAAGGTAGAGCCTGGAAAACTCCAGAGCAAAGCAAATAAGGGGTAGAGATCACCGTGATATGTAAATTCTCATTACCGTCCTCTACTTCTCTGCAATAAACTCATCATCTTTGGGGGAAAGATCGGAATCTAAAATTTAGAGAATTATAGATATTATTTCCTTTTTTAGAGGAAAATATATTTTTCCTGAGATCAGACAATAAAAAGTGGAAATAGTCTGGCCATGGTGATTATGGGAATCATTTCAGGACAACTATGTATGTCGAGTCGTGATGCTGGGACCTCATTTGTGAGTTATGATTCAATCCGGCTAAGAGAAGGGAGCCCAAAAGTGCTGAGATTATAGGTATGAGCTACCATATGAATATATAAGGTGATTTTTTATTTTCTTCTTTATGTTGTATACTTGTCTATAACTGACTTTCTATAAAAATGTAGATGGCATTATAATAAAAAAATAAAGATCATAAGCATAGTTAAAAACAAAAGAACCTGCATTTCTATGATTTCTAGTGGTAACATCTAAATTCTTTGGCTAAGTCTAGATGTCACCTGGTTTCACACTGTTTTCTAGATTTATTTTGTACTTTTCATAAAATGTTGTTTCCTGTTGTCTCTGACTCTGCCTGCTTTCTCCTCCTGGAACAAACTTTCTCATTCTCTTTTTAATGTCCCAGTTCAGGGCGGAGAGATGGCTCAGGAGTTAAGACTCTGACTCTCAAGCAGAAGGTCCTGAGTTTGGACCCCAGGTCCCACGTAAAAAATCTCAGGTGGAAATGGTGGCGGCCTGCCCTTGTGGAGCCTGGGAAATCCCAGAGAAAAGCAAAAAGAAGGTAGAAGCAATCCAGGATGATTTCTGAAGTCACTCTTAGCCTTCCACAGGGACATATAGTGTTCTCTTGTACACACACACACACACACACACACACACACACACACATGCCATGTAGTTAGATGATAGATAGATAGAAAGATAGATGATAGATAGACAGACAGAGAGAGAGATAGACAGACAGACAGATAGATAAAGTCAGATAGATAAAGTCGATATATCAGTTCAGTCTGCTGGTGAAGATAGATGTTTCTTCTATATGCTGTTCTTCCCAGAGGGAAAGCGGCCTGTCTACAGGATTTATGATGTCACCTCACATATTTGGCACATTATTTAAACCCCACAACACCTTGGGAAGGATAGTGTATGAGAACTTCGTTTTATAAATTTCTCTTGGCTTAGTGTGTGGATGAGCTGCAATTTGCCCAGCTCAATAAACTCTCACGCCCCTCCCCATTCTTGTGCTTATATGTGAATTATAAGTTTCACAGAAAAGGACTAGAAAGATCACTCAGTGGGGCAGGGCCTGCTAGCAAACCTTGGTCACTTGAGTTCCATCCCCAGAAGCTCCCTGGAAGTCAGAGAGAACTGACTTCCAAAAGCTGTCCTCTGACCTCCACCTGTATGCAATGACAAGCACGTGTGCTATTTTTCCCTCTCAAATGAATAAATAATATATATATGTTTTTCATACATGTGTGTGTGAGACTGCATGTTGCATGTGGGCGGGTGTACGTGTGTACAAGAGGACACTTAAGTATGTGTGCCTGTGGAGGCCCAAGGGTGACATGGAGAATCAGCCTGCTCTACCACCTTATTGCTTTGCCTTGGGGTTTCCGGGCTTTGTTTTCCAGGGCACTAATTACAGGCTGCAATTATGTCCACCAGGTATTTTCAACTGGAATCTGGGGATTTAAACTCAAGTCCTTTTCCTTGTGAGGCAACTGAGCCAGGATGAAATAAAATACTTGATAATTTTTGTTTCCTTACAGAAGTGCCATTGCTTCAGTGCTATATGGAACCATGTATATTTTGTGCTTTTATCCATCTTTTCAATAAAATGTCCTTGTGGAGAAACTTAGGTTTAGTTCTAGCTTGGTATTTTCTGGCTTCGTGTTTTTCAATGAACTCCTTCACTTTTCTCAGACTCAATTTCTTCCACTGAAAAATGAAAAGCTGGTCCCTGTGCTGTTTCATGCCTGTAACACGGTGACTCCGGAGAGTCTCTGTAAGTCTTAGACCAGCCTGGGCCACATACTAAGAACAAGGAACTCCAAACAACATCGTCAACAACAGCACTCAAAAATAAAATGAAAAAACCTATAGGAAAAGTGAATAAGAATAAGAAATACATAGAAAAAAAAGGATACCTAAGTTGCTATGCGGGTTAAACACCTAGTAAAAGCCAGGTTGTGGTGTATGCTCATAATCCAAACACTTAAGAGGTAGAGATAGAAGAAACAGATAGGTGTTCAAGACTAGCCTGGGCTAATGAGACTCTATCTCAAAAACCAAAACCAAACCAAAAACAACCCAAGTACATATATGATACAACACTGCTGTTGTGACATGGTGATAATTAGTTTAGTTCTAAATTCCATGAAGAGAATTTTTCTAAGATGCTAAAAAATTGACTTTCCCCAAATTTAAAGTTTTTTTTTTTTTAATATGCTGAAAATGGCATTCTCTCATTTGGTCCAAATTGCCCATCCTTCTGTTTAACCAACACTGAAGAAGAAATTAAATTTCTACTTTAAAGGCTATTCTGAAAGGCAAATGTTTACATTTATAAACATGAATGTTGTAACCGAATGTTGTCATTGGTAGTTCAGAAAGCTACTGAGAGTCTTAAAGCACACTAAGACTTATGTTGACTAGGAAATGGGAAAAACGATGAAAAAAATCACTGGTCTTAAAAAACAAGACACCATTTAAAAACATATTTAGGGCTGGAGAGGTGGCTCAGGGGTTAAGCCTCCTGCCTTGCAGGCGGAAGGTCCTGAGTTCGGATCCCAGATCCCACGGTATAGACGCCAGGCGGAAGCTGGGGCGGCCTGCGCTTCTGGTCCTGGTAGGGTGGAGCCTGTGAATCCCGGGGCAGAAGGAGGTGGAGGCGTCCATGGTGGTTCTCGAGTTCGTCCGTGGTTCTACACATACACAGACACACACACACACACACACACACACACACACACATACACACGCACATGCACACAGTTGAATAAATAATAATAATAAAATTTTAAAAAATGTTTAAAAAAATAAAAACATATTTATGTTAAATACAATCACCATATTCATCTCAATTGTTTCTATTTTAAATATTTATTAGAGAGAGAGAGGGAGAAAGGGGGAGAGAGAGAGAGAGAGAGTGAGAGAGAGAGAGAGTGAGAGAGAGTGCAGGTGTACCTATGAGCTATGGGGATTGAACTCAGGTCACCAGGTTTGCATGCAGGCACCTTTACCCACTAAGCCATCTTGCTGGCCCAGGTATTTCTATTTTTAAGATCAGATAAAAGGTAGCAAAATTCTCTTTAATGAGTCACTTTTTTTTTTTTTTTTTTTTTTTTTTTGCTATTTTCCACTCTTAAATTCCTACATAGACTTTCCACTAAAGACCTGGAAGGACTTACCCTACTGAAGGTATTTGTTAATGTGAGGACTGAAATCAAAGCCTCATGCAAGCTAAGCTCACACTGGATCAAACCTTTCTTTTATTCTCATTTTATGGTTATTTTTAGAAATATCTTGTTTTAATTTCTTAACTTGTGGCACCAAAACCCTTGACTCAAACAAGTTGGGGGGAGAAAGGGGCGTCATTCACGGCAGGAGAATCACCCCTCAGGAGCTTAGGGAACTGGCTGGATTGGGTCTGCTGCAAAAGCAGACTTGCTTGCTATAGTCCACATCTTCAGACTTGCATCTGGATCAGCGAGCAGGTGTTCCCACTACGGATTAAAGCAACCAAGACAATCTCCTGTGGGTTTGCCCAAAGGCTTAGAGACCCATTCTGCCTAGGCTGGGTCTCACCTCCCGCCACAGTCAACATGTGTCATCCAGAGTCTCACGTGCCCCAGGCTGACCTTGAACTCTCAATTCTCTGGCTTCAGACTCCTGAGCTATGAATTTATTAGTGTATCCACCACACTAGGCTTCCAAACCATTCTCTACATAGCCAAATACAAACCTATTATTTTTCCCTGTCCCCCCCCCCCCCCCCGCTTACTTAACATGAGCAATTGCATGTGCTTAGGTGAATCCTTCAGGGTCTCAGGATCTTGAGTCTGCATGGTGAGTCCTTCACATCATTCCCACCTCAGCTGCTGTTTTTACTCCATCACTCTCAACATTCAACAGCCATAAACTGGGAGTAACAAGCAAGGATTAAATGAGGTAATTCTCAGTTTAATAGACAATTTTTAGTAAAAGCTATTTAAAATTATGACAATTGAGGGTTTTGAGCTCTGGGCACATTTGTGGAGAGTTAGTGGTTGGGTTAATCCCAGAGCAAACCTGCAGGAGATTGGCTGATGGGGAAGGCCCAAGTGGGTGGGATTAGGCCCTGGAATAAAACACAGATTGCTAGTTGAGAGAGTCAGCATCCTTGTGCACACTTGGCCGGACATGCTGGTCTGGCAAGTAAGGATTGTCCCTCTCTCAGCCATTACGTAGAAATGGTGTGGTCAATTCCCTCAGCTCTGGTGTTGGTGTGAGCTCTCCTGTCAAGCTGGACTATGAACTGTAACCAGTAATCATAAGAGAATAAACCCCTTGTTCCCTTAAGCCATTTGATGGTCATTTATCAGCAACCATGCAGGCTGACTACATCACGCCCTTATTCACCTGTTTGAAAATTATTACCAACTTTTTTTCATGAAACAAAAATAAATCCAAGCAGGTAATAAAATAAACATTTTTCAAGGATTTCATCCTGTTTTCTCTGTCTTAGAATTTAGTATCAGTTCAGGTTTAAGACACTCCTGGATGCTATGAACTCTCCATCTTTTAAAAAAATTTTTAAACTTATTTTTGTCACACTCTGTGGGACCAAGGGTGTCTTCAGGAATCACCCTAGATTGCTTCTACTTCCTTTTTGTTTCCCTCTTGGATTATCTCATACTTTGCTAAACTTCCAGAGCCACTGCCATTTTCACCTGGCATTTTGTACGTGGGATCGGAATGCAAGTCTTCTGCTTTGGAGGCAAAGTCTTAACCCCTGAGCCATCTCTCCAGTCCCCCACGTCTCCCTTTTAACAACCACACTTCTCTGGTTCAGTGCAAAGTTGATTGGAGCGTCATTGCAATGAACCTCCTACGCACGTGCATCTTCATCTTCGTCTAAACCCGCCCAGTCCTCGGCAGGAAACTTCTTGAACTCGTCTCCCTCTCATCAGATGAGTCCTTAAAGTAAGATTGCTGGGGAAGCATTTTTTTTTTCATCTTTTGAAATTTTATTGCCAAATGGTCCCCCAGAATCGCTAGACTGACACATGCTCATCAGTGGTATTGAGAAAGTCTGTTTCTCCACGCTCTTGACTCAATCAGGAGATTACACATTTTAAAAGCCATTGCCAAACTGGCGATGGAAAAGTCTTCCAGTTTTTACAAGCTATTGTATCTGTTTGCATATCTGTCACAACAATTTCAGATTCGGGTAGAGAACACAGTTTTTGCTGGATACTCCTTCTTGGATGGCCAACCTTTTTTTTGGGGGGGGATGGTGGTGGTGAAAAATCATGTGTTTTTAGAATTAGCCAGTTGGAGTAATTTTTAGAGTTAGTTCAGAAGACACTGGTTTTGTTGGCGACATCCAAATCTTTGTAATTAGGAGCTAGCGGAGCACCTGCCTTCCGGTGCCAGGCCAGGCCGGAGTGTTGTCCTCCGTCTTTCAATGTCCCAGTGACCATAGACTTGGTGTTCACTGGCCTTGATCCTCCATGGTCAGGGAAACTCCATGGTGGCATGGTGGTCAGGACCATTCTTCCTGGAGTACATAAATGTCTTTGGATATTTGGGGGAAGGTCCCTAGTGCCATCATGTCTTGGGGTGCTGAGGGGGTGCTGAAAAATAGCCCTCTCTCTCTCTTTCTCTCTCTTTTTTCCATGTGTATGCGTGTATTTGTGTACCAGAAGGCACCTGAGTGTGCGTGCCTGTGGAGACCCCAGGGTGACATCAAGAATCACCCTGGATTGCTCTGCCTCTTTATTGCTTTGCTCTGGGGTTTCCTGGACTCTGCCTTCCAGGGCCAGAAGTACTGCCTACTGCCGTTTCTGCCTGGCCTTTTCATCTGGATCCGACTCCGGTCCTTTTGCTTTCCAAGCAAAGGCTTTAACCTGCGAGCCATCTCCTCAATGGGTCACCCCTTACCCCCCTCACTCCCTCACCCCACCCCACCCCACCCCATCTTGTTTGTGACTTTTTTTACGCCTTCTTGGTACTTCAAAACTTTTGCCATGACTTTGGGTGGGAAAAGGGGACTAGGAGTTCTTCCCTATGTTCCACATTGCCTTGGCCAAAAAAGAACAGATGCTGCCTGCCTTCCTTCCTTCCTTCCTCTTTCTCTCTTTTTCTCTTTCTCTCTTTTCTTTCTCTCTCTCCCTCCCTCTCCCTTTCTTTCTTTCTCTCTTCATCCCTCCCTTCCTTCCTTTTCTTCCCTTTCTTCCTTCCTCCCTCTCCTTTCTTTTTTCTCTTTCTTTCCTTCCTTCCTTCCTTCTTTCTTTTTTTTCTCTCTCTTTCTCTCTCCCTCCCTCTCTGTCTCTGTCTCTTTCTTTCTCTCCATAAGATTGTGCTCTGTAGCACAGGGTTGCCTTTAAATCTTGATCTGCTTGCCAGAAATTCCTGAGTGATTATAGCCCTGTGTACCTGGCCAGATAGCAGCATTAGAGAAAAGCAACATTTTCCTTCCTTCCTGTCTTTCTCCCTCCCTTCTGCCCCCCTCCCCTCCCCTTCTTCTTTTCCCTTCCCCCCTTCCTTCTTCTCCCCTTCCCTTTCCTCCCTTGCCCAAGCTGGTCTAGAACTCTCAAAATCTCCTTCCTTGGCTGCCCAAATGCTAGGACTACTGTTGATGTGCTACCACATCACCTTGCCATACTTAAATCCCACTGGAATTTTTGGCTTCCTTCCCCATGTTTGCTTTAAGAACAAAGCCAGCAGACACAAACCAAAGTAAAGATAGCTTCTTCTGAGTTATCAGATTATAATCTTACATGGGAAATGTAGCATTCACCTAACCCTCTAAATGTGCTGGACATCATTGTAGTTTAAGGTGCTAACTCTTAAAGGATTTTAGTTAAACATTATGTTAAGTCTAGGACATCTTGGAAAAGAATTGGTGTATAATTCTGTTGCAGTTATCCTGTACGGTTGCTGATAAATCACCATCAAATGGCTTAAGGAAATAAAGGATTTTTTTTTCAGTTACAGTTCCCAGTTACAGTTCTCAGTTACAGTTCTCAGTCCAGCTTGACAGGAGAGCTCATACTAACACCAGGGCCGAGGGAACTGGCCACACCATCTCTACATAACGGCTGAGAGAGGGATGATCCTTACTTGCCAGATCAGCATGTCTGGCCAAGTGTATACAAGGATGCCGACTTTCTCAACCAGCTCTCTGTATTTTATTCCATGACCTAGTTCCACCCATCATGGGCTGGACCTTCCCCATCAGCTAGACAATCTCCTGCAGATTTGCTCTGGGCTTAGTTCAACAACTAATTCTCTACAAATGTGCCCAGGGCTCAAACCTTCAACTGTCAAGTTGACACTTGTGCCTAATTGTGACATACTCCATTGGTTTTCAAAATCCACCAATAATAGGAAGTCACCCCAATCATTTAGGTTGAATTCTTCCATGAGCATTTTATCGTCTGATTTGTACATGTCATGTCAATCTATGCTTGAAAAGTTCATATTCTTTGCTGGGCATGATCCCAATACTTGGTAGGTGGAGGCAGGATGCTCAGAAGTTGAAGGTCAGTCCTCGGTTACACAGTGAGTTTGAGGCTAGCCTTGGCTATATGAATGTCTCAGAACCCCCAAAGTTCATCTTCCTGGAGCAACAATTTTCAGGTTTTCTATATTTGCTTATTAGTAATATGGAAGCCTTTTAAATTAAAAAGGAGAAAGGTGCTCTTTAGTAAAACAAGTTTGCTTAATAGTTTTTCCTTGACTTGGTGGCCTAGTGTTTATCCCACTCAAGTACCTTCATTATAGGCCTCAGAGTATTTTTGATTTGATGTCATGTGTCTCTGCTAAACACTGGTCTCTATTAATACTAGGAGGCTATACTCACCGGTCACCTGAACACACCTTATCCATTCTGTCTCCTTTGTATTTGCTTATACAGTTTCCCCTCTAAAATAGTCCTTCCGTGGAATTTTTAAACCAAAAGCTAACACTTTTCAAATTTTTATTTATTGAGAGAGAACACACATTCATACCATCGTGAATGGGTGGAAACCAGACGACAACTTTCAGAAGTCAGTTCTCTCCTTCCACTCTGTGGGTTTCTGGAAATCAAAATTAGGTCAGCAGGTTTGTGGGCAGGCACCTTGCCCTCAGAGCTATCTCGCTGATTCCCCCTCTCCCCAAAAAAACACCCTTTAAATTACTAAGGAGGTTAAGGCACTTACAAGCTGTCTTCACTTTAGGATCCCTCTTTACATCGCTCCTTTTCTCTTCTGCTTTTTTTCTTTTTTTGAGAAAGGGTTTCATCATGTAGCTGGGCTAACCTCAACACTTTTGCCTCTGCCTTCTGACCTCTGAACTCTTCTAGGCACTACTGTTTGCCACTTAATCATTAATTCAGATTTGACTAACCCTGTCCAAACTTTTCTAAAAACACTTCTATGGTTTTCAGCCGGTTGTGGGTTCAACGACGTTGCAGTACCCCATCCTGACCGCTAGAGGACAGGGAGTCACCGGAGAGATGGCTCCAGGTTCGTCCAAGCCTGCAAGAGGTCAAAGGCATATGCTGAAAAGGTGGAGATTTAGCCACAACTTGTAGTCCTAGGCTGTGTCTATCTCCTAGTGGGGGGCTTCTTCTCCTCTTTTGGAACGCTAGCTGAAGGCACCCAGAGGCGTACTCCATAATATTTACCTTAAATGATTAATGACTTCCAGTCCTAACGGATGCACCTTTGTTGCAAGATCTGAAGGCAGAAAAGCCGGGCAGAGATGGCTTATCTTTCCATCCCCTTGCAAACCTGCTGCTTAGTTCTTTTGCCAGTGGGAGGGGGAAAAACTCTTTTAGGCAGAGTCCACGACAAACCATATGCCACAAGAAGCCACTCTGATTGAGAGTGGGGTGTGAATGTCCTCGCTCTGGTACAGTGCAAATGGAATGTTCTAAGGGGACAGGTTCCTCCCACACAGAAGTTCTAGCTCCTGGATCATTCCACTCGCAGTGAGCTTTTCCGTCATTAATCACATCATTGTTAGGTGATATCCACGTGAGCCGTTCTCAGTAGAAGCAGCTTCATGCTCAAATGCTCAAAGAACACTGGAATAAAGCTCTGATTGTCCTTCTCGGTGACTCGGAGTTCTGGTTTGTTGCCACCCCAGGTCTCTCATTTTCCCAAGTATGTAATGCCTCAAAGCAAAATTACTTTGAAAAAAAAAACCAAAAAAAAAAAAAAAATACAAAAAAAAACCGCGTGAAGTCCTTGGAGTGCAATCTGTCTCAAGGGACAGAAAGAATCCCTGGTGTAATTCGAAAATGATTCTGTGCTGTCCGACGTAGGAACTGTTTTCAAACCTTCTAGGAAGGCGTAAAATTTGTAAATATAAAAACAAGCAGAGTGAAAGTGTTTAGGAACTTTTACATAGGGACTTTGCACGACTAAGTTGAATGCCTGCCGATCTTCTTAAACTACCTGTAACTTCTTTCGCAAGAAACGGCAGAGTTCTGGATTTGGGATTCGAGATCTTTCTTATAGGGAGAAGAACCGTTCTGGGTTCATCGTTTCTGCCTTTGACGCGCGTCGGGGCGGAGGGGAATCTCGCCCACCTGGCCCCGCACGCGGGCGGAGAGGCGATCGGCGCCCGAGGGCCCCGCGGTAGCCCCTGAGCGCGCGCGGGCGGGCGGGCGCAGAAAGCCGAGGAGGCCGCGGGCCGCCCGGGCAGCTCCTCCTCCTCCTCCCCGCCGCGCCGGCCCAACCTGCCTCCGAGGGGACGGGGAACGTGACCCGACCCCTCCCGGAGCGGCCGCGAGCGCCGAGCGCTGCGGGGCGGGCGGCCCCGCCCGGCGCCCACCGCCCTCCGCCCTGCCCTCGCCTGTCTCCTCCTTTCCCCGGGGCTCCGCTGAGTTCATTCACTGGGATTGGTTTCAAGTGACGCCATCTCTTTATTTTTAAACCAATGACCTCATCCGCGCTTGAAGTTTCCTGACCAGCGACTCTTTTCTCTTCCCAACCCCCCGCCCTGCCCCCTCTCCCCGAGTCTCCCCGTGTGGGGGGCTCCCATCCATTCCGCCGCGGCCGCTTCTCCCCGCCCCCCTTTGGGGTCCCCCCCGCGCGCCCCCCGACTTCACCTTCTCCACGTCTTCAGCCTCGGTCGACATATTTATTTATTTATTTTTATTTTTTGGTGTGGGGGAAGAGGACGGTGGAAGAGAAAGTGAAGAAAAAGTTGCAACCGTCTCGTCTCGCCCGGCGCTCCCCGCCCACCCCTCAGCGGAGAGGAAGACGCTCGGGTGCCGAGGACGCGGCGCGGGGACGCGAGCGCAACCGACCCTCGCGATCGTGATCGCGCCCCCCGGACGGAGCCGGGAGGTCGGCGGGCCCACGCGTGAGTGCGTCGCGGGCGGAAGGCGGGCGCGGGGCGAGCGTGGGTGCGGGGCGGCGCGTGCGACCCCCGCGTGCCGGGCCGGCTCCGAGCTCCGCGCCTGAGGCGGCGGCAGGGGGGGGAGCCGGGGGCCCGGAGCCGGCGGAGCGCGCGGAGCTGCGGCTGCTAGGCCGCGCTGGGGACCGGCCCGAGCCGCCGCGGGTCCGCGCGTCCCCGGCCGCGCCGCGCCGAGCCGAGCCGGGCGAGCTCCCGGCCCGGGCCCCGCCGGGATCGGTCGCCGCGGGGTCGCGGGCACCTGGGCGGGCGCGAGCTGCTCACTTCCAGGCGCCGCTGCTCCCGCACGCGCCTGCCAAGCGGCCCCCCCTCCCCCCCGCCTCCGAAGCTTCCCAGGATCGCAAGTTCACCCCGGCTGTGCGCTGCGAGGCCACCTGGGCGGGAACGGTGCGGTTTCCTAAAATACCAGCAAGGAACCCCCAAATCTCCACTTGCGTCCCAGCGCTCGAGTCGCCGCGCTGGGGTGGTCTAGGGAGCCTGTAACTTCTTTTACATCCGCGGTGAAAGGAGGAAACTCGCACACTCGCGCGCACACGCACGCACACACACGGATTCTCAACTTTCTAGCCGGCACCCAGGTCTTTTGGGGGCTCTTGTGTACCAGTGACTTATTTTACGCTAGCTGTAAAACGTGAGAAATGAACACCCACACCCACGCTTTGCACCCCGAAATCTCCACTTTCATACCCTTAGGTCTGGTATGTAAGTGACCTCTTTTACTTTAGCGGTAAAACGTGAGACATGAACTCCCCCTTCCATACCCCCAAGTCTCCACTTGTTCATGGGTCATGCTGTTGAGGGGTCTTGAGTGCTAGTGACTTATACCAACCGCACAACGTGAGAAGTTGACATACAGACATACACATACACAAACACCTACAATGCAGGAAGACAACGGAGGGTCTGTGAATATGTAAATGAGTATCATGTAATTTGGCACAGAGAGAAATATGTGCAAATACCCAACTTTTCCGATGCCGGATTCATTTCCTAAAGAAAGGCGGCAGTGAACTACCCGAGAAAATAACTTATAGTGAATGGTTCCTGCCAAAGGTGAAAGACGGTTGCCGAATGTGTGTCGCAAAGATCTCTGCTGTCCCAGATTGTTTGGAGAACGCACACCTCTAATCAGCATGCGGTGAATAAGGGAGGGCGGAAAACCAGTTACGTAATCTCATTTGCCGTGGGGTGCGCGGTGCCTTCCTCTGGAGCGGAGGGGAAGTGAGTGCAGGGTTTTAAAGACTCTCTGAAGTTTTTATTTACCCAGTACTTCTCTAGCTGCCACTTTGCTTTAAAAGATTATAAGTAAATACTCGGCTCTTACAAGCGAATCAGACCTATCAAACCTGTTTGGAAAATGATCAGGTATGTTCTAGTGTGTGTGTGTGTGTGTGTGTGTGTGTGTGTGTGTGTGAGAGAGAGAGAGAGAGAGAGAGAGAGAGAGAGAGAGAGAGAGAGAGAGAAATTGAGATTTACCATTCATGAGAGGCTTAATAGAGATTGTCAGAAAAAAAGAGACCTGGGAAGGGGGATTGATATTGCTTGTAGGTGACATTGTGCCCTCAGAGGGCCGAGGAAGACCCTTTTTTTCCCTTTTCATCGAGAAGAAAAAAAATTTTAAAGGTAAAGTTTCAAAAGAAAGAAAGTGTGCTTAACAACTGAGCTAATTCTTTTAATTACTTTACTGGAGAAGTGCACGTCCTGGTTGGTGCAGCCTGAAGACCGTAATTAATAAGGTTTGTAGAGTTCTGTATTTGAAGGCCAATGGCTTACACTAAATTAAAAAAAAAAAAAAAAGCTGAAGAATTTGTGGCTTTGGGTGTTTTAGTCAAAACGTGACTAGCTACTGTCAAAGGTTTTTGTTTTTAAAATAAAGTTGTGGAATTACTGAGTTTGAAGTCAGTGTGGGAGGGAGGCGGTTACGTTTTTGTTGTTAACATTATCTGTCTTATGTAAAAATAACTCGGGCCCAAATTAGTTTTTAGGTAAAATAATCTGTATTTGTCAAAATTCCACATGGAGAGAAAACTAGAAATGAGTTTATTTTGAATTCTAGTAATTTGGTGCCTAAATAGGCTCAAGTGCTGTAGTCCTACTCTTAGATGCTTTTGGAAGTGTGAACTGTTGGTAGTGGTATTTGCAAATTTTTAGTTTTACCCTTTGCTATGTCAGCAACTCAAGTAAAAGACTAAATTAGCTCATGATTGTATGAATTTTACTCCAGCCTTTCTGATGGCAGATAATATGGACAAAGAACAGAGGTGCATAATCACTCGCTTTCATCTCCTCACCCGTTTGGAACTCATTGTCCTTTGCTTCAGTTTGGCGAATGTCTTGAGTTCAAGCTTGTCAATGAAAAAGTTAAATGTGAAATTGGGGGTTCCTGGTCTGTTTGGTCAAAAGCGTAACGTGTGTAACCAAGAAGGGGCAAATGGAAAGATCCTGGCAAATTGTCTTTTCCTCCTCCTCCTTTTTCTTATGTATTAAAAAAAAATCACTTATGGCGTGGTTGGAGGTGAAAGCAAGACCAAGAGCAGGTGGTCTGAGAGTAGAGGTGGGCTGGAGGCAAGAAGCCTGAGTTCAAACTCCTTCTCCCTCCACCCTAAAAAACGAGTAGCTCTGAGAAGTTGTAGAATTTTGTCTGGAGAAGAGAGGACAGGATGGGTGAGAGATTGCTTTTTCTTAAATGTTTTCTTTTTTTCTAAAACTGTATTGCGATAGCTGGTGTCAGAGAATTTTGTCATATGGGGGTGGGTGATATTTAAAAATTATTTTTTATTTGGTTATTTATTTAAAAAAAAAAGAGGAGAGAGAGAGAGAGAATACATGCATGATATAGTTTGTGGGTGGGGATCAGGGGACTTTGGAAGTCAGTTCTCTCATTCTACCATGTGGGCTTCCAGGTTTTGAACTAGGTCGCCATCTCACCAGCTCAGTGAAAGTAGCTACTCAATATTAAAGTTTTGCTGTTTTCAATCAATCATAGAGTCCCATCAAATATCATTTGCTATAATTTACCAGTGTAGATTAGCTAGAATCTTAAACTTGCCTGGAATTTCTGACAAAAACTGCTTTCTAGTATATATTACCTAGACTAAAAATTTCCTTGGAAAGCTTTGTTTCTAAAAATGCTTTGAGGGGTGAGGAGATGGCTCAGTGCTTAAAACCCTTGCCTCCCAAGCAAAAGGACCTGAGTTTGGATCTCAGTCCCACATTAAAATGCTGGGCGACTCTCATGGTGGCCTACAATTCTGGCCTTGGAAGGCAGAGACTGGGAAACCCCAGAGCAAAGCAATAGGGAGGTAGAGTAACCCAGGAAGATTCCTGATGTCACCCCTTGGACCTTCATAGGCACACACACTGGAGTGCCCTCTTGCATGCAAAGAGGAGGTGGGGAGGTCACTGTAATTCGATACCCTATTTTGGGTTGGGGGAAGTAAATCATAAAAAGCTAAAGTTATTAAATTTCCTAGTTAGCTCACATGTTACAAATCAAGACAAACATTCATTAAAGGTACACCGTTTAAAAGGATACCAAAAGTTGGAGGACACAAAATGATGAGAATTTTAAGTGGCTTACGTGCTTATGCAAAGATAAACAGTTGTCAGCTCTGTCTGTCAAGGGCAGGATTCATTGTATAAGGAATGAAGATTTGGAAGGTTCCAGGCTGCAGTTCAGAGAGTCACATTGGCCATACCTTTGTGATGGTGCCCAGGAAGGGCATAGAGCTGGGGAAGGGGGCTATTCTTTCTTCTGCTTCAAGTTATGCACATATTCTCTCTACTGAGAACTGCAAATTGTGCAGTGGAAAGTAAGGTTTTTGCACATATAAAACATATACTCTGAGAACAGACACAAAATCAAGCAATAGTGAGGAAAAGGGTAACATAAGCAAATGAGCAATCTATGAAAAGTCTCGTGTCATGTGACCAGAAATAGAAAAATAGGACCAAGGAAACAGTTAGAAGGCAAATTAACATCCCAGCTATTCTTCTGTAGTGATTTGTTTTTTCTTTTACATGTTTGTGTGTGTGGAGTGCATGCATGTGTGTTTGTCTGTGATGGGCGTATATGCATGTGCAGATGTGTATATATGAGTGCACTTGAAGGTGTGTGCTTTTGGAGGCCCAAGAATGACATTGGGAGTCACTCTGGATTGCTCTTCTGCCTTATTGCTTTGCTCTGGGGTTTCCCAGGCTCCACCCTTCAAGGCTGGAATTACAGGCCACCGCCATTATCTGCCCAGCATTTTTATGTGGGATCTGGGGCTCAGGTCCTTCTGCTTGTGAGGCAAAGGTTGTACCTACAGAGTCATCACCCCAGCCCCGATGTCAGGACTTTTTGAGACAGGGTCTCATGTAATCTAGGCTGGCCTAGAGGATGACCTACGTCTCACCTCCCTGGGATTACAGGTCTGTTGCCCCAAGCCCAGGTTCATGCAGTGCCTGGGATTGAACTCAGGAGCCCAGAGCTTCCAACTGAGGCATAGCCCTACCCCCATTTCCACTCATCCTGAATCACTTACTTCACCTATGATATTCTAATATCACCAATATCTACTGTCTTTTTTTTTTTTTTTTTTGAGTCAGTCCATGTAGCCCAGGCTGGCTTGGAATCACTGTGTCGTCTGGCACTCCTAAACCCTCTTGCCAGCACCTTCTAATAGTGCTGGCATTACAGGTGTGTACATTTTATTTTATTTTTTTAAAGCAAGACCTCATTCTGTAGCCAGTCTGGCTTGGAACCTATTACGTAGCCCAGATTGGCTGCAGACTTGCATCAATTCTTCCTCAGCCTCTTGGGTTACAGTTATGCCTTGCTAAACATTCATTCTGTCTTTCTCCTCTGTCTGCAGTATAAAGCTGAAGTTGAAAGACTTCTGAAAAGGATACTTGTGGTTTATACCTCTATAGAAACAAGTGTTTCAAAAATTATTCTGTGTTTATCTAACAGGCTTTTGACTATATACCATGGTTTTTTTATGTGCAGGGAGGTGCATGCTTATGTGCATGAGTTTACATATGTGTGTGCATGTGGAGGTTGATACTGGGCTCTCTCAAGTATTCTGACACATTTGAGATGTAAGCCTACGAAGACAATCTTATGACGATGAAGGAAACTCATACTCTCTCTATGTATGTCCTTGTCTCTCTTTCCTGTCCTCTCTCCTCTTTCTTTTCCACACTGGTTAGCCTGGCCTGAGACTTGCTGTGTAGACCAGGCTGGCTTCAAACTCAATGTGCTGTGGTTACAGGTGTGAGCCACCACACTTAGCAAGGTAGGAAATGCCGCAGTGTTCCTTGCTTTCCTCTTGAATCACCTAATTTAGAAAGCAATGTGGCTCTGTCATCTGCCTGATAAACCCCACTTATTCCGGAGGGAGCAGAGAATTTAGGTTGCTATAATGTCTCTGTGAGGTGATTGGGGGGAGGTTGGTGTAGTTGTAGAGAGGAACCCCCCCCCACACACCATATCTTGTTGTAAAATAGCAAGGTAATTAATGTTGACTATGTCTATTTCCTCCCTTAGCATTAATGTTAAAAGACATGTAGAGAATTACTTGGTACATACTGTCTGTACTGTGTATCAGTTTTGTACACACAGTTCATCTCTTGGGGTGGTTCTCCCCATAGTAATCTTGGGGTAAATCCCGCTGAATACATGAATTCTCACCAGCATTACTTTTATAGAAATTTCATTATTTCTATAGGCTGGACACTGTTTTTAAGCTTTGGGCTCAGCTAGCAGAGGGGTATCTTAGGGTCTTGGGTACCTGTCTCTCATTTCGGGGAGCTGGTGTTGAGACAGGTGGTGGTCTCCTGTCCATCTCGGAGCCTGTGGCTGATCTGACTTCTTTCACTCTGACATGGCCGGTGGCTGCTTCCTGCCGCCTCTTTCTTCCAGTTCTTTCTCCTGCGGAGCAGCTGAGCCTTCTGAATCCCCAAGTGTAGTGTCACGTGCTGACCTATTTCACGGGACTTTTGTTTGTTGTTGGTTTTTGTTGTCTGGTTGGCGGAGAAGCACACACCACCCTAAGACACTTCATGACCGTGTCTTGTGAACTGTGTGCTGGATACGAAGCGGATATCATTCATTTCTTCCTAGCTTCAGTTAGGCGTCTTGGGCTCACTGTAAAAGCAGCTGGTGGGAGTAATACGCTGATAATACAAAGCAACTGAGAGTACTTGCTTGGAGATCAGGAAATTTGACCATGGAGTTTTAGATAATATTTGAGAATTAATGACATTTTCAGCTACAGTAATGGCATTATGTATAGATCAAACCTGGTCTGTTAAAGATACATTTGGAAGTATTAAATTATACTCAATATGTATTCTAAAAATTTTAGGACAGGTACAAGTAAAAGGAGGAGATATATCAGATGATATTAAAAATTGTCAAAGCTGGGTAATGGGTAAATTGGAATTTATTATTTTCTGTATATTTTTGTATATTTGGAAATACTTATAATAATAATTTGAAGTCTATACTACCAGTTATAGCTATAGAGAAAACAACAATAAAATTATATGTTTTGGCATTTGAACTAATTGGCTGATCAAAAGCCAATTTTGTAAATGTTTTTAGTATTAATAGTTTAAAATCGGATTTTAAGATAGAATTCTGTCTTTATGTGTTATGAAATAATGTACCATGATGTTGCATTTCTGTTTAAAGGTTTGGGAATTTTTTACTATACAATGTGAAGTCTCCTATTTTAAATTTTTCTTTGTGATCATAAAGTTAAAAAAGACAACAAATAAATATGCAGAACAGCAACAAAAAAGAATTTTATAGAAACACACAAGTGCTTAAAGCTCAACTTTGATGCCTTTCAGTAGTAATATTCTGAGTCTTTTGTGGGTGCTGCAGGGTATTTTGTGTTCCTTTTAAATCAGAGTGAGGAAGCTAAAGCTTTAGAGCAGACACTGAGCAAGTTTGAAATACTGCTGGAACCACAGTCCAAGTCTTCTCATTCATGTGCAGATGATACCTGTTCTTCCATATACACTTCTGTGTGTGCTGCTTTGCTGTGAGACAGTCTCCATCATGTAACCAGGCAGGTCTCGAACTCATGATCCTCCTGCCTCTTTCCTGCGTGCTGGGATTACAGGTACATTCCACTATGCCCAGCTAAATAGAATCCATATTATCTGGATTTGTATAACTTCATAACTTCTCCATCCAGTCTGTTTCGATATGTGGCTTTGGTTGAAATATGTAAAGAAAGTCAGGCTACACACAGATAATTGAGAAAGATGAGTTGGTTTTAATAATATTTGCATACGATTTTCATATAATTATGGATATTTTTTATGAACAGTGTTGAACCTGAAACTATATGTGTTTTTTGTATTCTGTACCTTGTACTGTGAATGCATCTTTGACCTGCATCTGATTTTGTAGTGTGCATGGTCATTTGAAAGAGAACGGTTTGCTGAGTTTTATTGATCTCAAAATTCACATTATAATATTGGTCAAATAGTATTCAGTGATGTGACCATTGAGCTCTTTCAAGGTCTGTAAGAATTGGAAAGTGATCAAGATCTTGCTAGTGGTTTGTTTTCCAAAGTTCAGATTTTTAAAAAAAGATTTCATTTTTATTTATTCTGTTTATGTGTCAGAGGGCACCGTATATCCCTGTGGTGGACCAAGGGTGACTTTGGGAATCATCCTGGATTGCTTCTACCTTCTTGCTTCCCTCTGGGATTTCCCAGGCTCCTTATCCTTACATTAGGGCTGAAAGTGCAGGCCATGCCATTTCCCCCTGGCGTTTTTTTACATGGGACCTGGGATCTGAACTCAGGACCTTCTGGTTGGGAGGCAGTGTCTTAATCTTTGAGCCATCTCTCCAGCCCCAGATTATTACTATTATTATTTTATTATTAGTAGTAAGCTCATATTTTACCCTTGACAGGCAGTTAGTATTGTTGGTTTTCTTGAAGAGAGACTACTTCATTTTGGAGGAAATGTCTGCCCAAATACTTAAGTCTGGGAAATGAATGTCTGCCAGTCATTCTTTTCAATCAAAATGGTATTTTGTTAGAAAACCTCATAGTTGAAACAGGTGCATAAGTCAGCATTGCACTTGGGGGTGGTGAGGGGTGCGGTGGGCAGGGTCTCGTGTGGGCACACAATACTGAGCACGGTACACATGTGCTCAGTTCTGTCATTCACAGTGAATGGACATCCCTCTCCCCAAATGACAAGAGATGGTCACTTACTTGACAGTTACCTGTCTGTCCAACTAGGGAGCTGTTGACCTTGTTTCTTTTCCTGAGAGATCCCAGGGGATGGTTGGAAGCAGACGAAATCAGTAAGCTGACATGAGGTCAGGTTGGTGGGAGGGGGCTTGGCGCTCCGCTGTAACCAGAGCTGTGCAGGTCCTTGGAGGGGTGACAGGGGACCCACAAGACATCTTGCATGCACTGAACAGGGCACCCAGTGAGGGTGGGCACAGCAGGGATCACGGAGATAAAGATACTGGAGAGATTTTTATCAAATTAGACGAAGAGCCTAAAATGGTAGTTGATAGTACAAATGCTTCTGTGGCTTTGTGCCATTACAGCAGGAAAATCATCACAGCCTGGGTTTGAGGGGTTCAGGGAGTCTCTAGGTTTTGTGTCCAAGCATGAGCATGTATTAACTGTGCAGAGTTGGAGGGTCTGAATTCAAGAGTGAAATTTTAATTATAGCTTGTTTATTTTAGTAAGGAGAAGTTAAGGTTAAAGGAGACAAGTGTCTAAGCAGTGCTTGTCTATCAATTCACTTTTTATGTTGTATTTCTTTTTATAGCTTTTTGATATTTGTATGTGTACAAGAGGACCCTTGAGTGTATGTGCCTATAGAAGCTCAAAGATGACATTGGGAATCAACCCGGATTGCTCTACCTCCTTATTGCTTTGCTCTGGGGTTTCCCAGGCTCTGCCTTCTGGGCTGCTGCCGTTTCCACCCAGCACTGTATGTGAGATCTGAACTCAGGTCCTTTTGCTTGTGAAACAAAGGCTTTAATCCCTGAACCATCTCCCTGGCCCAGTAATATTTAATACTGAAATAGATTTGAAATGACAGAAGGAAAGAAGAAAGTCAAATTCAAGGCCAAACATGATTTTAAGCAACAATTTTCCTCCATTTTTCCCCTCTTGATGGCATTTGTTTAATAGGGCCATATTGTTGAGTGGTCTGGATTGAGGAGAACTTAAATGATCTTCCCAGCGGGAACAATGTAGTCCTGCCCCCTTTTGAGTTGAATGTGCTTAAGCAGAATGTTTGTGTGTGTGTGTGTGTGTGTGTGTGTGTGTGTGTACGAGTGAGATTCTCCTGGAAAGTCCCAGTCAGAAGAAAAAAAAGTTAAATTCATGACTAAGTATAGCTGAAGCTATACTTAGCAGATGGCCCCTAGCAGAGACTTACACATAGTCATTTATCTCCTGAGACCCCAGAGCTCCGTGTTCAGGGGGCTCGGCAGATCCAGCTGCTCAGCAGTATGGGACCTGCTGTGACAGCTCTCCTTGACTCTATAGACCGTGGTGTCCCTCTTAAAAGGCTTCTCGTTCGGGGGACGTCTAGCTCAGCTGGTGGGATGTCTAGCTCAGCTGGTGGGACGCTAATTCAGGCGCAGCTGAACATCCCTTTTCCCAAAGGTAAAACAGAGAGCGTCACACGTGATCATCTCCGAGGCAGCTTTCAGTTCTCAAAGTCTCTTCTCTTGATTCTCACTTCTGACCATGTTTTTATTATCATGAAGACTGGGCGGGACCAGAGAGGCTATGACATGTAGTCACCTTGGTTGCTGGGACTTGCACGGTCCTCCAGCGAAGATCCAGATGGTGAAGAAGAGGAAGGCTGAAATTAGGTTTGGCTTTTTTGGCATTTATCATACTTCTTTCCTGAGATTCCTTTGAAAATGAGAAAGTAACTGTACATTTGAAAAATTAAGTTTTTTGTGGCACTTTATTTTTTTAAAAACTATTTCCAAGAGAGAAAGAAAGAGAAAACGCACACACATGCAGCCATGGCACACGGGTGGTGGTCAGAGAACAGCATCAGAAGTCAGCTCTCTCCTTCCACCATGTGGGTCCCGGGGAACAAACTCAGGTGTGCACGCAGACGCCTGACCACCGGGCCATCTCACAGGTCCACGTGGCCCTCTACGTGTGCTGGGCAGGCGCCCTGCCACTGAGCTAGATCCAGCCCCTCACACCCACACTTTAGGAGAGCTCCTGTGCACTGTCTACCATACCTCAGTGCAGACTTCTGGGGAGATGCCTTCCTGTCCAGCGGATGCCCAGTCCACCATCCCCTTTCGCAGGGCATTTCTTTGGCGATCACACTTGTGCTGCCTGGTGGCCTCAGATCAGATGAAAGGACAAATAGCAAAAAGTGATTCCTTTTGTGTGTTGTAGCAAGTACACTTTGCATGGGCCAGGACCACCAGCCCCACGGGTACTGAAAGTGGGTTCTGTTTGCTCCCTGGGGTGACAGCTAGTTCCTTACGTGCAGTCCTGGAGAGGTGTAGAATTGAGACACACAGCGAGTTCAGAACCATCTTCCCAACTCTAAAGCTGTGAAACCCTACGCTGCTTATGAAAGGTGTAAAATAAGCCTAAAAAGTTTTCATTTTGTACCCAGCAAAATTCTAAATATTTTATGTATGTGGACCAACACAGAGAGAGAGAGAGAGAGAGAGAGAGAGAGAGAGAGAGAGAGAGAGAAGAGAAAGGAGAGAGAGAAAGGAGAGAGAGAAAGGAGGAGAGAGAGAGACAGAGAAAGGAGAGAGAGAGGGAGAGTGCTTGGATATGCCTCATGGGTGGAAGTCAGAGAAAACTTCACAAGTTGCTTCTTTCCTTCCATGTGGGGATTCTGGGGATCAAACTCAGGTCACAGGTTTGGTAGCAGGTCCCTCACCCATTCACTGAGCTGTCTCACTGGCCCCAGCAGAGGGTAAGTCCTTTGTCTCGCAAGCAGAAGAATCTGAGTTCAGATCCCAGATCCCATGTGAAAACGCCAGACAGAAGTGGCAGCCGCCTGTACTGCCAAGGTAGAGCTTGGGAAACCCCAGAGCAAAGCAATTAGGAGGTGCTAGAGCAATCCAGGATGATTCTTGATGTTGCCTTTGAGCCTCCATGGGCTCATGCACTTTAGTGTCCTCTGTACATACACACATACGCGAACACATGTGCACATACATACACAAGAAAACAGGAACCTAGTGCATGTTATATACTTTTTTTCATGCTATACACTTACGTTATTTATTTTCCTATGGTTCTGGGGATTGAACCCAAGACTTACAGTGCTACTCAGGCACCGTGATATTTTTTTTTCCTTTTTTAAAAAAAATTCCTTTTTTCCCCAATCATACAAGCTCAATAGCCACACCCTGGTCCTCTCCCTCCCTCCACCCCTCCCTAGACCCCCCTGCACTTCTCCCCTCCCCTCCCTCCTTTCATCTCCCTCCCTCCCTCTCTCCCCCTCTCCCAGTTCCTCCCCCTTCCCCCTTCCCCCCTCTCATCTTCCTAAGCATCCTTCTGTGTGAATGCCAAACCTCCCTCTGAGTCCTCCACCCTAGTGAGGTGCAAGGACTCAGTGGCACAGTCAGGAGCCCCTTCTTGGGCTCCCTGTCAGTATGGGAACTCTATTATGACTGTTAATCTCTTGCCTCCAAGGATCCCACTGTCTGTGGTCCATGTTAGACTGGGGGGTCATTAACATGTCACTCATTGTGCAGGTCATGCAAAGTCCGATTATTGCTACTGCAGGCCTAACTTGTGTGAAGTATCTTGCATATCGTTGGTCCTCCCCATCTTTAGGCTCTTACAATCTTACCACCCCCTCTTCTGCAAGTTTCCCTGAGCTTTAGGATGGGGAGATATTTGGCTGGTCTGGTTCCAGGTGAGTAATGTAAGGTCTTTAGTGTTCTGAATTACGGTTTGTTGTTGTTTTCAGTTTTGCTGTTCCTGCACTGCCCTCTGCTCCATTCTGATTGGTATTGAAGGTCATTTCCTGAGGAGCAGGTAGTCCGCTCTGGTCCGGATCGGATCTGGGGCAGAAGCAGGCACCGTGTTACTGAGTTACATTACTGAGTTGGTTTGAGAGAAGGTCTGTATGAGCTGTGCTGGCCTTGAGCTTGAGGCCATCCTCCTGTCTCAGCTCCTGAGCCTGTGCTTGCAGGAGCGTGCCACCCGGGCTAGCTTTATTTGCATTGCAGGACAGGGTCTCTGGCCACGCCGGCCTTGAGTTTGCTGTGTAGCCTGAGCAGGCTTGGAGTGAGAGAGATGCCCACCCCAGTGTCTGAACAGCTGAGATTGCAGGCGGGGCTGGCAGCCTGGAGCATCATATTTGTGGCTTGTCACTATTGAGCAATCCTGGAGATATGTGCTGTGACCTTAGCCATTTAATTTGAGTTGTATTTTTAAGAGTGCAATGTGTATGCACATATGTACTCCATGTCTGCTTTAAACAATTTAGGGAGAGTATCTAATTTCATTACCACAGTTTTAAATATTGGTTAGAAACCGTTCCCTACCACTGAAACCTTTTTGAGTGTATGATTAAAGCAATTATTTTCATTTTTCATCCCATGAATGACCGAGACCCTGGTCAATGTAAATATTCAGGAGGTTTGATTTTTATAGCTTTTTGGGTTCATAGCCAACAATAAGAATTGTGGTGGAAAATCCCGCTCTTCTCTCCCAGCAGCCTCTGTGTGAGCCAGACCCGGATGGTTCAAATGACAAGCAAATGAGTGGCCCGTGTGGTTTCAGATGCTGCCAATGGTCGTTTCCTTATCGACGGTAACTAATGTGATGTCTGCTTAAAGAGATAGTATATTTTGGAGGGATTTCTTAATAATAGTAAGTTTGGGGCAGTGGGATACTTGTTTGTTAGGAAAAGCAGATTAAAAAAGAATTTATTTTGAGGCAGAGTCTCCTGTAACCCGGGTTGGCCTCCCGTGTATTGGGGGATAACCTCAGCTTCTGATCCTCCCTTGTCATCTAGACGGCTGGATAGCAGGCGCCTGTCACTACGCCTGGCTTTCCTGGTGGGTCTGTGTGGTGCTGCTGGAATGGAGGGAGCCCTGGAAGTGTGAGTTGTCCAAACCTTAAATCCTCGTGCCCGTCTCAGCCTCGAGGGCATCGACTCTGCCACCTTGCCTGGCTTTTTTTGGAGGGGGGCAGGGCTGTGAACTAAGGCTCTGATGTGCCAGGCAAGTATTCTGCTGCTAAATGCCATCCCCGGATCTTTTTTTTTTTTTTCTTTTATTTTTAAACCTAATGTATGTGACGTGCCAGTTGATTTTGATTGTTCTGTAAGGAATTCAATAGGAGAAATAATTAGGTTTTTTTAAAAAATCAAACTGTGGGGCAGGGCAGGGGGACTGTGTGTAGAGGGAATGGACCTATCCTTTATGACCAGTGCAGGAGTTAAAGCAGATCATTGACTCAGATGCAGAGCATAAATTTCAGGAAAAAAAAAACCAGGGGGCCAATGAACTAGCTCAGTGGGTAAAGTACTACCCTCAAATCTATAAGTTGAGTTCATCCCGGAAGCCCAGACATTGCATGGTTGCATTTGTGTTCTCTCTCTCTCTCTCTCTCTCTCTCTCTCTCTCTGTCTCCCATAAGTAAATAATATTTTTAAAAACATAGAGGACACTTTATGACTGGAGTTAGAGAATTATTTTGTATGATGTCAGAAGCAGGATTTAGATGACTGAAAAATTGGTAGAGCTAGGTGTGACTCCAACATTGAGAAGCTGAGGCAGGAGACTTGCTGTGAGTTCCAGGCCAGCCTGGAATACATAGTTTCAAGCCAACCTGGGCTAGGGTGAGAACCTGTCTGAAAAGAAAAAGAGACAAATTAGACTTCACCAAAATTAAAGACTTAATGCTCCATCAGACACGGTTGAGAGATAGAGTCACACACATGACAAAGGACGCATGTCTAGAACATACTGTCCACTCAGGACAACAAGAACATAAGCAGCAAATAAAAGGCAAAAGCCAAATATCCAAAGACACTTTTCTAGAGAAAGAGAAAGGGCAAGAAGAGCACACGAGCGGGTGGATGCTCCTAGTTAGTAGGAGGCTCAGAAAGACCAACATTGAAGCACGAAGTACCTTTCAAATGGGAAGGAGAAAGGGCACACAGCGGTGGCAGGTTTTAGGAAAGACGCCTCCAGAGCACCCAAGACTTACATTGCTGGCAGGAGTGCAAGCTGGCAGGGCGGCAGTAGGGATGGCTACTTTGGAAAACAGTGTCACTTCTTAGAAAGCTGAAACATGCGCTTCCTTAGCTATTGATTTTAAAACAGGTAAACATTTGCATATGGAGTTCAGAGGACAACTGTGGAATCACTTCTCTCTGAGTTCTGGGTTAGAACTCAGGTCTTCAAGCTCCTGCGGAAAGCGCTTTTACCCTTTGAGCCCTCATGTCGGTCTTAATTGGAAATTTATGTTCACTCAAAAATTTCCATGCAAATGCGTATTCAGCTTTAAGCAGTACTCACCTAACCCCTGAGACAGTTTAAATGTACGTCACCAAGTGACTTAATACATACCCAGCAGTAATTGCATCACTGTAACCCAGTGCCCAGCAGTCAGAAGGAGCAAAGTAATGAGAGTAGAGAACAGACTAATGTTGCCAGGATTTGTGAACAGAAGCATCGGTTACGAAAGAGAGGTGGGAGGGATCTTTGTGTGGATGGGGGGAGTGGCATACCTGTTCTATTTTTCATTTTCATTTTTACGGTGTGTGTGTGTGTGTACACAGGGAGGCCCTGCGGTGTGTGCCTGTGGAGGCTCAAGGGTGACACGAGGAATCGTTCTGGATCACTCTACTCCTCATTACTCTGCTCTGGGCTTTCCCAGGGCTGGAAGTACAAGCTCCCTCACATCATTTCCACCCCAGCACTTTACGTGGGATCTTGGATCTGAATTCAGATCTTTTTGCTTGTGAGGCAAAGGCTTCATTTAACCCCTGAGCCATCTCTCCAGGCCCACATGAACTGCTTTTTGATGATGGTGTTAGTTACAGTGGTCTGTACATTTAATCAGAACGCATACCATTGTATGTGACCAGTGGTTACTGGGTCGGTGTGTACGTATGGGTGTGTATGCTACATAGTAGCAGTAATCAGATAGTTAAATTTTTACATATCATTTATTGTATAGCATCAAAAATACCAAATGCTGGGCTGGAGAGATGGCTCAGGAGTTAAGCCTCTGCCTCAAAAGCAGAAGGACCTCAGTTTAAATCCCAGATCCCACATAAAAATGGATGGTGGAAATGGTGGTGGCCTGCACTTCTGACCTTGGAAGGCAGAGCCTAGAAAACCCCAGAACAAAGCATTAAGAAGGTAGAGCAATCCAGGATGATTCTAGATGTCACCTTTGGACCTCCATATGCACACACAACACACACACACACACACACACACACACACACACACATATACACACACACGCCCTCAGATACACACAACACGCACACATGCAAAAAATAAAATTGACATGCGATCTGTCTCAGACAGCATCAAGGACAAAAGAGAATCAAGTGCTGGGGTCCCCTGAGAGGTGTCAGCAGCTTTCTTCCTACAGGCTGATCACAAGGTGCTTCCAGCAAAGCACATGTGACAAAGGTGAGCGACAGTCTAGGTCATCATTACTGGGGACACACTATGGAGCACACAGCCATCTGCTCCGAATTGCACACCACAGAATTTGTCATCTCAGGCCCATAGGTAGCTGTAATAAACAGCATATGCACCATGCTCCGCAATCACATCGGAATTCCAAGCTAAATACTCCAGACAAGAGTTTAATGCTAGCTCCACATATAAGAGAGAGCGTGTGGTGCTTCTCTTTCTGTGTGATAACTTGTCCAACATTATATTTTTTAGATGCATCCATTCGTCAGCAGATTCTACACTCATTCTACCTGATAGCTGAGTAATCCTCTGTGAGTAGTAAACCATGGCGTCATCGCCCAGTCCTCTGTTGAGGGGCACGTTGGCTGATTCCATTTTGTTGCTGTTGTAAACAGAGCCGCAATGAACAAGGAAGAGCAAGTTCTTTTGTAGTAAGATGTAGAGTCCCTTGGGATTATTCCCAGTAGGGGTACAACTAGGTCATATGGTAGTTCCATTTTTAGTTTTTTGGGGTGTGTGTGTGTATCTAAGTGTATCAGAGGGCTCTGTGTATGCCTATGGAGGCCCAAAGGTGACTTCAGGAATCACCCTAGATTTCTTCTACCTTCTATTTGCTTTGCTTTGGAGTTTCCCAGGCCTGGGAAGTACAGCCGTCTCCATTCATTCTTATTTCTCTTTTTGATTTTAGCTGATCTAATTGAGGTAAGATGGTTATCACAGAGTAGCTTTAATGTACATTTCTCTGATGATCCAGGTCTTCTTGTATCTTGTAATTTTTTTTTTTTTCCTTCATGAAAGAATACTTTGAAGGCTGGGCTATAGCTCAGCTGGTGAAATGTTTGTCTAGCATTTACAAAGTCCTGGGTTCAGTCCTCAGCACCACATAAACTGGTTATATTACTGCATGTAATAATAGTACTCAGTCAGTGGAGACCTGAAGATCAGAGTTCAAGGTCATCCGCAGCTGTAGAGAGAGTTAAAGGCCAGTTTGGGCTATGTAACACCCTGTCTTGAATTTGGGAATATTCTAGATCAGAGCATATAGGTAGACATCTTTCTTTTGAGACAGCCATATGGGTTCCAAATTAATATATTTAGTGAATGTGTCATTTACTGACATTAAATGTGTGTTTGTGTGTGTGCGTGTGTGTGTAATTTCTGTGTCTTTTAGTGCATATTATGAACAGGGCATGAGTTTTATAACTGGAGAGAAAATTCAGGGACAGAGATGTAGTTCACACACACATGTGACAGGGCTGGCCTAGGACTTCCCTGGATAGGACCCCTCATCTTGCCTCCAAGTCTGGGGATTGTAGGAATGCCTCACCCAGCCAGTTTGGTCTGTATTCTGGGACAAGTGGGTGACTGTAGAGAGGCAGTGTTTAGACACAAGCCAAACAATTTTGTCACTTCCAAGTGACATGTTTGCTTCAAAACTTGGGAACCAGGGGTCTTGACAATGAACAACCCCCCTTTTTCCCCCGGCCTTCCAATAAAACAAGCTGGTTTTAGTAAGAGTTTTCTTCCTTTTCCTGCCTGATGTTCTGCTTTGGCCAGAAGCAACAGTGCAATCTGATCAGATAACTGTCTTGTTCTTCTGTGGGGTGTCGCTGTTTTGGGAGGGGGCTGCGGGAACACAGCGGTCTCCTCCTGTCCTGTCCGTCCTTGTCACCTCCGCCTCTGATTGTGCCCAGTGCTTTCTGGCAGGAAGCGGGCAGCCTTGAGGGCCAGGGTCAAAGACATTTGCCGGCCAGGGATGTCTCCAGCTCCTCCGGTCTCCCTTTGGCCAGAGGACGCTCATGAATCCAGAGACGGAGGAGCACCTAAAGGGGTTAGTGAAGGACATCCGGCGTCATATCCGGTGGTCAGCTCCTCGTCCACTGTGGAGGTCTCTCTTCCACTCCTGCGAGCCAAGTGTGGGGCACTTGGCAGACCTCTGCAGGTGAATTGCATTCCTCTCTCTGAATGAAGGGAGTCGTGTGCCCCCAAAGTGCTTGAACCAAAGAGTGTTATAAACAAACATGTTTAAAAAGGGTTGAATAAGTGAATGAACATGTGTTAGATCACAGTGAAACATTTCGAGACTTTTCTTTTTCTCAACCTTTTCTCCCTTCTTTCGAGACGGGATGTAGCTCAGGTTGTCCTTGAACTCACGATCCTGCCATCCAGTCCTGAACGCTTGGGTTACAGGCACATCCCACCACCATGCCTGGCTCATTTCTGCCTTCCATTGTGCTTGTCTTACTAGTGCTCTACTTACCAGTACCACTTGACCCTATACCTTCTGCTCAGTTAGCTTTGATCACTTATTTGAAGCGAGGCCGAATAGAGTGCTTTCAGATGTTATGATGGAATAATTTAATGTAGTCTGCTCGTCTTCATGGGCACTGAAAGTAATTTTTTTTTTAGTACTTTTATTTGAGAGAAAGAGAAATCGAGAGATATTCATGCCATAGCACACAGGTGGGAGTCAGAGGACGACTTTCAGAAGTCAGTTCTCTCCTTCTAGCAGCTGGGCTTCAGAGGATGGAGCTCAGGTCACCAGGTATTCAAGCAAGCTCCCTACTCCCTAACTCAGAGAGTAATCCAGTAAGGGTGAGTTTCGAAGCAGGCATGCTGCCTTGGATATACTGTCGCCAACTAGTTTCCTACTACTTTTCCTTTCATGTCAGACTTTCTAATGACTGTTCCAGACTGAGCCCGTCCTCACAACACGGGCTGCAGCTTGCACCTTACACGCCTTTTGTTTTCCTTTCTTTCCACTGTTAAATAACTTCCGAGGGGGCATTCTCCCACCACTGTTCTCATATTATTTCCATGAAACTTATAGCGGCTCTTATGATGTAAGCCCTTTGACCTTTCACCTTAGGCCTATTTTGTTTCTGGATGATGCAGTCCCAAGTTCCAGTCAGGAAATTTGTACACAACCCCCTTGCGCCCCTCCTTTTGCTCATATGTTTATTTCCTTTGGAATTTTCTCCCTCTTTCTGGGCGTTCACGCCCCGACTTTCCCTCAGAAGTCATCTTGAGATTCCCAGTTTCCAGGAAGTCTTTCTCTTTGTCCTGCCGCACATCTGCCTAGCACACTGTCCTTTTCAGTGATTCCCCACTCACACAGGCCTCTGTGTAACTCACGGTGCCTTTGTTCAGGGTAGAAATGCAGATCCATTTGACGTCAGCAACCTGACGTTGGCGTTTCTCAGAGGGAAATGGGAGGTGTGCACTCCATTGTGGGGCCCAGGGTTCTCTGCAGAGATGTCTGGGCGACCCCGTGAAAAAGAAAAACCTAGAGCATAGCAAACAGAAGTGGCATCCACTCTGACTGGCACCGTGGAGCAGGCGCTGTGGAGAATCCTTTTGAGATTTTGGATGGGGCAATGAGATTCAATGAGCTAGACTCAGATTTTATGGGGAAACTGCATGAGGATTAAAAAAAAAGTTAAGGGTCAATGGGGACAGAGGCTTGCGATCACTCTCCTGCGTGCTCTGCCATTTTTGCTTCTCCAGGTCGTCTTCTGGCGGGTTGTGCTCAGCTGGGAGGGGAGCCCGCAGCCCCCCTTCCCCCCCCCCGGAGCTGGTGGTCAGGCGGGCAGAGCCCTCGGGGCCATCCCATCTTCACGGGCTGTCTGGCCACATGTGTGGAGGCTGCCTTCCGCCTTACAGGCACGAGGCGATCCACTTCACAGTTTCTGCTTTACAGTTTGTGTAGGGAGCCCAGTACTGTAACCTGGCGTGAGAGCATGAGCACCCATGTGCTCCTGTGGTTTAGTGTCTGGATTATCACAGTATTTAGGGACGTTAGAGGTAGACGAGGAGTTAATAATCTTTACCACCTCTGGATGGTGGCAGTCGCTCGGTTCTTCAAGCTGCGTGTTACGGGAACACTTGAGGTCCAAAGGCACATTCTTCATGCCACCCGAGCACTGGTTGGAAAGCTGAAATTGGGACTTGTGATGTCCCCTAAGTTGTGTTCCTGGTTTTATTTTTGGTTCCCCCCCTTGTTGTTGTAGCTCTGTGTAAAATGCTACACTGGAAATTTTTTTTTTTTGCCTAGCCTTTAAAATAAAACTTTATATATAATATATAAATGTATATATTTATATGTATAATTTGATATAAATTCCATGTATATTTTTACAGTAAAAAATATTTAACATTGATAGAACACCTGAGTCTATTAGTGTGTTTCAAAACTATCTGGAATATTTGTGATAGTAACATGTTAAGGGCCTTGGTGGCGCCCTAGCCAAAAATCAACCAGCTGAAACACAGAAAATGGATAAATGTGGATAAATGTGCAACTTTAGAATGAAAGTCTTGGTTTCCATTGTGATAACAAAAATTAAGACGGATGTGAAGAGATACAGAAGGGAGAAGGAAAAGAATAGTTTTAGGACAAAGGAAAAGCCCAGAACTTGAATCAGATGATGAGTTGGAAATAAACTGTAGCAAAAAAGATGGGCAGGAAGGAGAAAGTTGAAAAAGTAACCAAGGGAGGAAGCCGGCTGTTCTGGCGCCCACTGATGCCTATGTGGAAGTGTGCATGCATGTGTTTGTGAGTGTAAGAGTGTGTATTCAGATATATGCGTGCATGTGCCTGTGAATGCATGTGTGTGAGAGTACATGAGTGCATATGTGCATGTGAGTGCATATGTACATGTATGTTTGTGAGAGTACATATGTGCATGTGAGTGTATATGTACGCATATGAGTATGTGCAGGTGAGTGCATGCATGTGTGGGTGTATGTGAGTGTGCATTTGTACACGTGTATGCTTGTGCATGTGAGTGTGTATATGTACTTATGTGTGCATGTGATTGGGTGCGCATGTGTGAGTACAGGTAAGGCAATGCGATCACCCAGCCTGGGATCCTGCACTGAGCCAACAGCCTTGTTTTGGCCGCAGCTCTGCAGGAGATGTCCACACCTGTGGGGTGGGAGTGACAGTTGCAGAGCTTTGGCAGTCCCAGGCCGTGAGAGGAATGGGCTGGAACAGTGGCCATGCGGACTGTGGAATCTTCGCCCCGGAGCTGCTCCTTCTTTTGATGGGAGCGTTGTGGGTGTAAACAGTGCGCTCTCCAGCATGCCACTGACTGCTCAGCGGCCTGCACTCGTCCTGAAACACTCCCGGCATCCTCACCTCTGGATGGTGGCAGTCGCTTGGTTCTTCACGCTGCGGGTTACGGGAACGCTTGAGGTGTCCAATGCCACCTGAGCACTGGTTGGAAAGCTGAAATTGGGACTTGGGATGTCCCCTAAATTGTGTTCCTGGTTTTGTTTTTGGTTTCCCCCCTCATTGTTTAGAGACAAGGCCCATACGACCTCTTCCCCTGTAATTCCTAGGATTAATTTTGGTCCCAAGAAGTAAAGAATCCGAGCGGCTTGGGCTCATTACATGCTTGGCACCGCGACTTCCCAGAGGAGGGAGCCCCAGCGTGTTTTTTGTGGCTCCTGTTGGCTGTTGGTGGGGCTGAGCTGGGGGCCTGGGCTCCCCTGGGCCTTGCCGAGGTCCCATCTTTGAGGCCCCACAGTTATTTTTAGCCCCAGGGCCGTGGAAACAGGTGTGGCCTGGGCGTGAAGGCCACTCCTGGAATGTGTTCAAGCAGAGCTGGGCATGTCTGCCCACCGGCTGGTGACGTCACCTGCTCCCTCACCTAGCAGAGGAACTTACACTTCCTCAGTGAGGAATGGAAATCGTCGTCCTGGTATTTGTGATTTCTTCAAGCAAGGTGACTTTGGAAACTTACCGGTTGAAAGACACTTTAAACATATTAGGAATTTGTTAACAAAAATATAGTCATAGAATTTTTGGCTGTAGAGTTCTTTCATGTTAAAAAGCATGTCCCACTGACTAATTTTAAAATTTCAGGTTTCTACCCACAAGTACTTTGATTTAACCTTTCATTTGGGGGAGCTAGGGATGTAGCTCAGTTGTGACCCTGGGTCCAAATACCAAAAAAAAAATAAATTATTTCACATTTTTCTCAAACATAGTTGATGTTTGAGAGTAAGTGTATTTCATACCAAAGTTAAAAGTTCAGTCTGTGGGGTCAGGTAAGAAGCTTAGCGAGTAAAAGCACTTGTGGGGCGAGTGAGAGGACTCAAGTTTGAATCTCTAGAAACCCTGGCAAGGTGGGGGCGGGTAGCCCGGACACCTGAATCCAGTCCAGGGGAGGTGGGAGTAGGGGGTGGGTGGGGGTGGAATGATCCCCAGGAGCTTTGAAGGTCACCTAGCCAAGGACAGCAGCTCATCTTCTTGCTGCAGGTCCTGTGGGGTGGAGGGGTGGAGGTGTGGCTTAGGGCTGCCCAGCGGCAGATGAGCTATTGCTGTTGTCAGAAAACCACCAGGAGTAGGAGAAAAAGAATTTTTTTTTTCTTTTGAGTTGGACGGAATCACTTTGTGATTGACTTAGAAGCCACAGTGCCTTTGGCGAAGTTGGAGAGAAAAACGAGGAGGATGCTTAACCGAATAATTTAAAAATCTTAAAAAAAAAAAAAAATCTCTGCTGGATCCAGGGGCCTCGGGCTGACATCTTAGTGTGTGTGGAGGCTGAGTAAGGAGGGTGCTGGCGAGGCCGGGGCTCTCGGGCAAGTCTGAGCCACCTGGAACAGCTTGGCCGAGGCCTCTAGAAATACCAAGCAAAAGCAGAGCAGGGGATGCAGCTGGCGTAGAGCTCTTACCAACAGGTGTGCGTGAGGCCCTGGCTTCAAATTGACACCCCCCCCCCATGGCCTAGACAGGAAGGGTACAACCCTCAGGTGACGGTCTGAAAAGTGGGTCCATGAGAAACCAGGGGCTTCTGCTCAGCCCTGAACAAAATGTTGGTTGTCTGTTCTGATGGCTACAGGTCCGAGGAAAATTAAACCAAGTCTTTCCTCCTAATTACTCTGATGACAAATAATTGTGCTTTTATACTCGGATTCCTTTTTTAATTGAAAACTAAAAAGAGACAAGTTTATTTTACAGATAAAATATTCAATTCTGCAAAAAAAAAAATCTAATTGCAAACATATAGGTGGTTAACAATAGATTCCTCAAATATACAAAGTATTTGTTACTAGATCTAAGGCAGAAAGATTCTGGTGAAATAATCATGAAGCACTGTATCAATATGTCAAAGGACCCGTATCCTAAACTTTTTAAATTTATTCATTAATTGTGTGTGTGTGTGTGTGTGTGTGTGTGTGTGTGTGTGTGAGGGGGGGGCACTGTGTGTCTCTGCAGGACCAAGGGTGACTTTGGGAATCATCCTGGATTGCTTCTACCTCCTCTTTGCTTTACTCTGGGATTTGCCAGTCTCTGCCCACCAGGGCTGGAAGTGCAGGCTACTGCCTTTCTGCCTGGCTTTTTATTTTTATTTTTTTAATTCGTAAGACCTGGGATCTGAACTCAGGACCTTCTGTTTGCCAGGCACAGTCTTAACCCCTGAGCCATCTCTCCAGCCCCAATATTCTAGACAGAAAAAAAAAAAAAATCAAGAAATAGCGTTACAAAGGAAATAACACACAACGTGTGGGAAGCATTTCTTCAACAGAATGTGTTATCTCATGAGAAACTCACCATGATAAGCAGCCATCCAATAATTTAAAGCATAAAATCATATCATGTTTTTGCTACGATTACTGTGATGATTAATTTGGCAAGTTGACAAAAATCTAGAAATCATTTAGGAGACTCAGACTTTTTCTTTCCTCATTTTCATATGTGTGTGTGTTGACATGTGTGTGCAAAGCCATTCCCATTAAATATCTAGAATGTCAAATTTTTCTCCCAAATTATTTACTAGACGCTGAATGTCAAATGCAGATGTCCAGTGTTAGACATAGAGGATTATGTGTAAGCAGACACAAACCAGGAGAGAGAGAAATCTGAGAATACTGAAGACTAAGAAGAGACCCAGGTTTTGAGGGTAGTCTCCAATCAGTGTGACCCACCGTGGCTCGTTCCCAGGAGGCTGAGGAGCCTTCAGGGCTCCCCATGTTGACTTAAAGGCTCAGGCTAAGGGGTGAGGTCTGGAAGTGTGGGGTTAGTGAGTCTCTTGAATGTGCTATAAGCATGGGAAGGGGAACGGCTGTAGTGATGGTCCCATGGTCCCCAGAAGGAGACAGGCCAGGGTCATGGTTGTGAGAGCACATGGGGTGAGGCTGGGAACCTCAGTGGGCTAACAAGCAAACCAGCCGTTGCGTCCTTCTTCTTCCTTCAAGGGTAGCTGACGTTCTAGAGCTTTCTCTTGCCCTGCCTTCTCCAAGGGCCTCCTGTTTGCGTCCTGGCACTTGCCTGTTCCCCACGGTAACTCTCTAGTCTCCAGAAAAACTTGTGTTTGGTTTTATCTTGATAATATGGGATTACTAATCCGAACCTTGGTCATGGTTCTGGGTGTTGTTTTCAAGAAGTAAGTAAATAATTTGGGAGCAAAACATTTGGAATGATACTACTTCCAGCTGCTTTTTGTAGTTTTTTTCAATTTCATGCAAGTCACTAGTTTCTGAGCCCCAGATGATTATAATTCCTGAATGTTATGCTTTGTCTTCTTGAAGTTTTTATGCAATGAGATAAAACTGAATTAACAGCAGTACACCTCCCCCCCAAGCCGTGGCTCTTAATCCTTCTGTTTGTTCACAGTATGGAATTAGGTCAATGGCAAAATACTGTGCATCACGCATTCTGTGATCTGGGCTGGTTCTTCCTTTGCTGACCTTCCTTTTGTCTTCTTTCTCTCTTGCAGGCTGTCGATTCAGTGTAAAGCCATTGGCGTGAGGCAGCAGAAGTAAAGGGTGATGTGACGCCCTGGTCACTCCCAGCGCCTTTCACGGTGTGGTTGTTTCAGTCATCTGTGGATTAAACGTGAGGGGCTGCTTTGGGGCAGGAGTTCTTTACTCACTAGGCGAGAGAGAGAGAGAGAGAGAGAGAGAGAGAGAGAGAGAGAGAGAGAGAGAGATTGACATTCAGCTGGCGGGTTCTTGCTGACAATGGGCTTAACTCTCCCCTTGCCAGTCACCACCAGTCTGACCTCATCTAGCTGCGGCACAATGGCGTGGCTGAGCCTTTGAGCACACCACCATTACATCATCGTGGCCAGTTAGGGAAGGAGGTGGGGAAAGAGGACTCACTGTTGTCATGGCCCAGGAGACGGGAACTCACATTGTCATTGAGAGCTTGGTAGCCCTGCTGGAAAGCGGAACGGAAAAAGTTCTGCTGATTGATAGCCGGCCGTTTGTGGAATACAACACCTCCCACATTTTGGAAGCCATTAATATCAACTGCTCCAAACTGATGAAGCGAAGACTGCAGCAAGACAAAGTGCTGATCACAGAGCTCATCGAGCACTCTGCAAAGCACAAGGTACGCGCCCCCTTCTGGACTTTGCACAGTAGGTCTACAGGCTGGATGAAAGCAATGTTAAGTGAAGCTACATGTTTTAAATTTAAAATTGCAGAAAGCAATTTTAGAAAGTTTTGGTTGCTTGTAGATTTTGGTAATCTTGTAACGCTGGAAAACGAGTTGTTAATCATTTTTCACATAAGAATCCCATTTTGGCGGGGAGGGAAGGAAGCTAGGATGAATACTCAATATCCTTGTAAAAGTAGAAAAATAAAAAAAGAATAGCATTTTCTACATGTGATGCAGATAATTTGATATATATGAGATATTTTGAGAGAGCTATATATATGGAAAAAAAGAAGTGTTTCCTCAGCTCGTGGGGTAGGTTTATTTTGTAAATTAGTTTATGAGCTTCACTCTTCCATAGTTTCAAAGATTTTAAACCAAGGAACTTTGAGTACACCTGCAAGAAATTGCATCAATTTTGCCTTTAAATTTTTTTCCCTTTTTTTTTTGTGTGTGTACAGGGTACATGTATGTGTGTGTGCATGTTTGTGTGGGTACACGTATGTGTGTGTACATGAGTTCCTGTGTGTGGAGATCTGAGGCTGATACTGAGAATCATCCTCGATCCCTCTTCGGCCTCACTGTTTTGAGGCTGGGTCTGTAAACCCGGAGCTCACTAGCATGGTCCGTCTGGCTGGCCAGCTTGCTGTGGGGATTCCCAGGCTTCCCTCTCCAAGGCCAGAATTGCAGCTGCCACCACTCCCAAATGACATTTCACATGCCATCTGGGGACTTGAATGCCCATCATTTTGTTTGCACAGCAAATGTTTTAACCATTGAGCAAATCCCTGCCCCTAAAAATTGATTATTTTTTTCATGTGTGTAGGTGTATGTACACTTGTATAGAAGAGGGCACTGTGTATGTGCCAGTAGAGGCCCAAGGATGACTTTGAGAATCATTCTGGGTTGTTCTACCTCCTTATTGCTTCACTCTGGGGTCTCCTAAGCTCCATTTCCAGGGTCAGAAGTTCAGGCCACTGTCATTTCCACATTTCCACAGCATTTTTGTGTGGGATCTGGAACCCCAATTCAGACTCATTTACTTTCAAGGCAAAGACTTAACCCCTAAGCCATCTCCCTACCTCCAAATTGATTTTTGTAAGCATTAAAGTCATGTTAGCTCATATGCTAACTTTATCCAGTAAATTGACTGATTCTCACTTTTTTTCAAATTATTCATTGAAAACAAGAAGCAGTTGTTTCAAGACCAGTAAGATGTGAGAGTCTACTTGACTTGTGGCTTGTACAATTATTTCTTGTTTTACTTTTGAGACAGGGTCTCATGTAGCTCAGCCTGGCCTTGAGCTCACTTAGGGGAGCACGATCTTGAGCTCCATGTCCTCCGCCTCCCACGTGCTGGGCTCACAGGTGTGCATGCCCAGCTCTGCTAGGCTCTCGCCTGCCTAACAGCCTCCCTTTCCCACCCCAGGTTGACGTTAAGTGCACCCAGAAGGTGGTTGTGTATGACCAGAGCTCCCAGGACGTTGCCTCTCTGTCCTCAGACTGTTTTCTCACCGTGCTTCTGAGCAAACTGGAGAAGAGCTTCAGCTCCGTCCACCTGCTCGCAGGTAAGGCGTGGCCCGAGGCAGGACTTGGTTTCCCACTGAGTCTGAGTGCGCAGGTCACAGCTGTCGGGCTTGCTTAAGTTAACAGTTCTTTTTCCCTTGAGTGCTGTTCATCTTTCACATCAGTCAGTGTTCAGTATTGTTTGTTTGTTTGTTTTGAGACAGGGGCTTACTCTGTAGCCCAGACTGTTGCATTGCATGCGACTCAGGCAGACTTTGAATTCGCAGTAGTGCTGCCTTAGTCTTTCTAGTGTAGCACTACGGGCAAGTGCCACTAAGTCTGCATTGGTCAGTGTATTTCTATGTGGCTGAAATGCCTTTTCCCTTGAGCGTGTGTGTGTGTGTGTGTGTGTGTGTGTGTGTGTGTGTGTGTGTGTGTGTGTGTATTTGTATGTGTTTGCATATGGGTGTGTATATGCATGTTTGCATATGTTTGCACATGGGTGGTGTGTGTATGCATGTCATAAGAACATGTCATAAGAACACCAAGAGCTCCATGTCAGCTCTTGCCTTGCGTTCTCACGCTGTGGTCAGACAAATCACAGAGTCAACAGTCACCGTGAACATGGACAGTGGATGCTGTGGATCAAGTCACCGTCCTGGGCATTGTGAACAGTGAAACGGAGCAAATGTGTGCAGAACATTCCTGCCAATCGCTGGGTGGACCGTTTTAAAACTTATTAATTTTTATGATTAAAAAAGTCTCCATTTATCAGTGCTAAACAGCCAGGTTATTTTACAAAATACATGGAAAGGACCAACAGGAAGGTCTTCTTGCCTGGAGAGAGCTGCGGTCCATGAAACTCCCAGGCAGATTGTTCATCTCCCTTCCCGGTTGCACACTTTCTCTCTCTTGCGCTGACTTCCAGGGGCCAATTCAGGCTGATACCCAAGAGTGTCTTTGGGAAACTATATAGTTTCCAAACTATGTAGTTATATTCATCTTCTACCTGTGGTGTTTTATTGGAAGGTATGGCGAACTTGACGTTGTTGGCAGTTGCTTACTAGAAGCATAAACATTTCAGTCTTAAGATGAATCAGTTGGCGTGCGAATGGTTTTAAACTGTTATCACTTCGCAACTCTGTGCAGGCTTAGGTAAGATTTCCGGATTTCCACTTCTGTCTCAGTTCTCCAAGAAAAAGCATAGTTTCCATTCTCTCCTCTCAAATAATCTTTGATCCTTTATTTAGGCTATGATTCTGTTCTTTCTCTCTCTGTCTCAGTCCTTGAATAAAGCTTGCTTTTTTTTTTTTTTTAGTATAGGATGCAGTTTACAAGATTCTGTGACTATGAATTGTAACATCCTGTCTTTTTGTCCTGTCTCGATTCATAGACTACACGGGGTGTGTGTGTGTGTGTGTGTGTGTGTGTGTGTGTGTGTGTGCGCGCGCATGTTTTGCTGGGAATGGAACCCAGAACCCTGCACATCTGAAGTGAGAAACTGCCACTGAGCTAACGTGTTCCTTCCTGCCCAGCCAATGGACACATTCTTCCTGTGGAGTTTAAGCAGGTACATTTAGCGCCTGTTATTAGCAACTCCCTAACAGGGACGTTCTACTCACTTCATGCATTATCATCCACTGTGATGGCCATTACTTCAGAAATCTATTAATGGGATCAGGATTTGTCTTTGTAGTGGTATGTGGGTATCCTCCCTACCCCCCAAAATGCTGGGATCTCACTCATGTTAAACAAGTACAGTACTACTGAGCCAGAATATCCCACCTTGATTTGTTGAGACACTTCTTCCCTATGGGGGTCGTGGCCAAGCAGGCCCCTCACAGAGAGGGAGCACACAGAGGGTTTGTAGCGTGGGTTTCTTACCACTTTACTCTCTCTGCCTGTTTTCTCACACGGTTCTTGTGGGTCATGTGGCCTTGGGAGAGGCCGTCACCAGGCCTCAAGGAAGAACAAAAGCTTATTCTGATGGGCCGCCTCAGCCTGGGGACGCAGGGTGTGATCCGTACATAGAGGCAGAGCACCCTCTGGATCCCAGGCATGCACACCGTTTCCTAGGTGGAAAAGGAAGTTGAATGGAGTGCGGAACCACGCCCACAGTAGTTACACCACATCCCACCCACTCCTGCCCAGTGCTGGGTTTCTTCTGGTTTGTTCAGAGGATCTTGATTGCCATGTCTGGGTGTTTCTGAATAGCCAGACCTCTTCTGACGCGAGCACAGGGTTCTGGTTGCTCAAAGGCCTCCCTGACCATCTCAAAGCCACTGACCAGTTGGGAGTCACCTTGGTTCATGAGTCTGAGAAACATGGGAAATTGGAGTTAATGAAAAATAAAACTTGGGAAGTATTGGGTGGGTTGTGCTGAACGTGTGTATTCCACAGCTAGTGCGTAGTCAGTGGATCACTTTTGTGGAATCAGTCCTCTCCTTCCACCCTTATGTGCATTGCTGGGATGGAACTCAGGTTGTCAGGCTTCGAAGCAAGTAAGTGTCTCTTCCCACCTCCCCCCCCCCGTTTCTTTGTCAAGGCCCAGAGGACCTTGTTCAGAGGTCCAAGCTCAGAGGACATACCAGGAATATGAGACAGAGAACACATTGATAAAAGCTAATGTTTTGCCTGGGGAGAAATAACTGACCGTGGTGAGGGGGGGGTCACTAGTTTTTCAGGGTGGCTGTTGTACTTCACGAGGTCAGTGGAAACGACTGGCAAACCCCTCCTATTATCTTCAGCAGTTAGAGGTCAGCTCAAGCTCGTGTGGATGCAATCCTAGGAAGACAAAGTGTTTTGTCGGCAGTAATTTTCCCATCAGTTTAGAACTTGAAGCCACCCCGAGAAAGGTTTTATGATCACTGAGCAGGGCAGGAGGAATTGGGCTTGGACTCTACTTGCTCGCAGAGGTGCGTTGCCTGGAGAAGAGTCAGCAAGAGAGGGACGGAGTGACTCCCATATCTTAGTGAGCGCTCCCCCTTACACAGGAGGAGACCCGGATTCCCCTAGAGACTAAACCTCGCAGGATTCCTGAAGGCAGATCGGGGGTACAGGGATGTGTACTACAGTGCAGTGGGCTTAGTTCTTTGATGGGCATAGTTTATTCTTGTGCCCCCTCAACGGCTGTGACCGCCTAAGTCTCTGATTAATATTTGATCTACCAGTTAGCTCACATATACGCCTTTTGCCCTTTACATTTCAGATGACGTGTTAGCTTAGAATGTAAATGATTATATAAAATAGCGGCAAACTAGAAGTTTAAAGGAGTCCTGTTTGGAAATGATTTGCAAAGTGTGTTGTTCACTTTGTTAGTCACTTCTCAAGAGAGGCGGAAGAAGATATTCTTTGTCTGCTCGTCGCATCAGCTGGCCTTGCCGTGAGTCTCAGTTGGAGGAGGTCGTCCATACCTGATTGTCTTCAAGCCACTTACTTACCACTCGGCTGCCCATGGCTAAGACATAATGCCCAAGACTGTTTCTGTGGCTGAAGCGGACAGCAGGGCCAAGCACAGTTCCCTGCCCTGTCCTGTCATCCGTGTGTTCTAGAGAGACACCAGCTTCCTGCATGTTCTTTGGCATTTTCGCTCAGCTGGCCTTGAGGTATTGGATGGGCATTTCTGTCCTCAGGGTATCGGTGGGCGCTCTGAGGTTCACTCTGGGGAAGCGGCCTCAGCAGAGCACAGGCCTGAGAGCCCGGTGGTGATTCTGGGGACACACGCCCGAGCAAGATGACGCAGGCAGGCCATGATCCTGCGGTGTGACGCGTGTTGGGAGAAGATTCACGTAGTATGAAGAACTGGGGGAGACTTCTTACAGCAGTGGAATTTTAATTGACCCTTGAAAACCAACTAGGATTTGAGTCGGGGTAGGGGTGGGGTCCATACCATTGGGGTAGGCGGGAAAACATGATTTTAAAAAGCCAGGGCTGGGATGTGGCTCAGTTGGCAGAGTGCTTGCCTAGTGTGCACACAGCCCTGGGGCCTGAAGTCAGGGCCAGCCTGGGTTACACAGCTTGCTGTGCAGAAAAGAAACCAGGAATGAAGATAATTTACAGGACTAGACTTGAGTGGAATGGTATACAGGGGAGAAATAAGAGCTGAAAAGTGAGATTAGGTCACACAGCCCTTCAAACTTTCGAGAAGAATATTAGACGCGATGGGCATTGCAAGCTGTTAGACTGGCTGCAGCAGCGTCTGCCATCTCTGCCACCTGCAGGGTCTTTCTGTGACTAAGAAGACCCCCCCTCTACTGCCATCCTAGCCGAGCCAGAGGCTTGCAGCAGCTGCCCCGTCCTGGGAGGGGGGGTGGAGTTGTTACTTTCACCCTAATGCCTTCCTAAGGGATAGGCCCTTGATTTCCTGGGCCACAAGAAAGAACTGCTCCCCACTGTTAACAGAACCCTGTGCTGCCCAGGGCAGAAGAGATGCACTGACTTCATCATCAAAGCCCCCTGCGAGCATCAGAAGCACAGGGGTCGGTGGTGGCTTGGATTGACCAGAATGACCCTGGCTAGCTCCACCTTTTTTCCTTCAGTAGCAGCAAAATATCTTTCTTGCCCTGCCTTCTCTTGCGCCCTGAGAATCTATGAATAGGAAGCAGATTTTGTGCCCCCTCTCATGGCAACATAGCTTTTGATTTTGAATGGAATCAGGAAATCCTCTTTGAACACTAAAAATATACAAGACTTATGTCCATCAATAGTTATTCATTGTAACAAGGAAGAATTTAGTAAACAGTTATTGAATTCTAATTATATGCCAGGCACTGTGCTGAATGCCACAGTGATTATAAAAGCGTATTCGTTATCCACAGTGTGTTATACCCAGAGAAATAAGACAGTCATAGCACATATGAAGGAATTTATAGTCAACTGGTCATTGGTAAATTTTGACTAGTCACTAGTATAGGTTTAATAGAACTTTAATAAAAACTTTTGTTTAACTTTTTAAAAATTATTTTATTTATTTATTTATTTATTTATTTTGTGTGTGTGTGCGTGTGTGCGTGCGTGCACATATGTATCAAAGGGTACTATGTGTCCCTGTGGAGGAACAAGGGTGACTTCAGAAATTATCCTGGATTGCGGATTGCTTCTACCTCCTTCTTGCTTCACTCTGGGATTTCCCAGGCTCTGCTTACCAGGGCCAGAAGTACAGGCCACCACTGGTTCTGCTTGGCATTTTTACATGGGACCTGGGATCTGAACTCAGGACCTTCTGCTTGTGAGACAGAGTCTTAATCCCTGAGCCATCTCTCCAGCCATGTTTTGCTTTTTTAAAACAGGTCTTATGTAGCCTAGACTGGCTTTGAACTTTATGTATCCAAGGGTAACCTTGAACTACTGATTCTCCTGCCTCCATCTTCCAGGTGCTGGGATTACAGGCTTGCGCATACCCAGCACATTTTATAGACCTAAATTAGCAAGACCATATCCAAATACACTATTCAGGGGAAGACATGTATTTTTATTTGACAGAATACACTATAAGCCATCAGCATTTCATATACCAAAGGAAGACTGGATTGTGAAATGTTTCAGTCAGAGAGCATCTGTGTGTGTTAAGAGAGCTGTGATATAAATGCATCTTGTTGGCCATGATAAGAAGCTTTTGGAAAAAGAGACATCACTCATGCTTACCTAAGAATTAAAAGAAAATGTGAAATGAAGTGGAAGGATTGGATTACCCGAGGTCCAGATGAGAAGACACAGGCTCATTAGGTAAATACAGGTGGTGGTAAGGAAGCCTAAGGCACAATATGAGATTGTGATTCGATTGTTTGCCAGAGTATTTTGGATTTTCTTTTGTGGGCATTTAAGATAAGAGTAGGATCAAAGCATGGTTTTGGAATGGCCTGAGGCAGAGTGGACATGAGCTGGGGCAGACCAATCACAGGGAAAGCGTGAGCGGACTGAGGTGGTGATGGGAGAACAGAAGACAGACGACGCACTGCTGGGACCCCGATGAGGGGCTGGGAGCAGAGCAGAGCAGACGCAATTAGAAGACACCAGAAAAGACGGAGATTTCAAGCTTATTTTTAACATGCCCGTACTTCTATCATGTGAAGTGGCCGAAGGGGTTTAAAGTGTTCTATCAAGGCTGAGGAGTTAAAGCTCTTGCTATGCAAGCCAAAGGTTGCATAGTTTGGATCTGACTTTGATTCTTTAGATAGTCTTAAAAAATGCCCAGTGGCTGTGGTGACCTACCTGCAGTCCAGTGCCAGAAGTCCGAGCCAGAGCAAGGAAGCGGTGCTTAGAGCAATGCCGTGTGTGATGCTAACATTTTGAGTATTTCCAGTCTTTGGTGCCAGGCTGTCTCTGGTGCAGGTCTGGGTCAGTCTTAGTTTTCTTCATGGAGAGAATGGAGGTGTGCTTCAGTTTTTTTTTTTTTTTTTAACATTTTTTATTATTATTTCCGCTCATACAAACTTAGTAGGTACACTGGTTCCCTTCCTCCCTCCTCCTCCCCCCTCCCCCCTTGTTCCCCCTCCCCTCACACTTCCCTCCCCATCCCCCAGTGCCTCCCCCCAATCCCCGGAGCATCCTTTAATGTGCATGCCTGACTCTCCTCTGGGCCCTTGTCATGGTTTAAAATGTGCTTCCACAGTCTCATGTGTTTGGCAAGGTCATGTCACCTTGCTGGAGGAAGGCAGTCACAAGAGGTGGGCCTTGAAGTGGATTAGTCACACCCCTACCTCCAGAAGTCTGCCTTTGCAGCAAGCAGTCTCAGCTACCAAGATGTCTGCGGTGACTTAGCCTCCTCCAGCTTTGGCTAGCCAGCCATGCCACCTCTGCTTTGAGAGACTGTACCTTTCCTCTGGAACCGTAAGCTGAATAAACCTCCCTTTCTCCCTTAAGTTGATTGACTGCTCTCTCACAGCAATAGTTAAGAGTAACCATTACAGCCCTCCTCTCCGATGACGTACAAGGACCCAGTGGCATTTCCCTGAACCCTTTCCTGTGTTCCCCTTAAGCATAGGAACACTACTGTGGCTGTCAATCCCTTGCCTCCAAGGAGTGCTTCAGTTTTTTACCTATGTTCTGAAATAAGCAAATGAGGGGGACTGAGATTATGCTACAGAAAAGGAGGTTTCTTTTGCAGGCAGACTACAAGAGAGCTGTGTTTAAAAAAAAAACGAGATAATGAGCTGGGAAGATGGCTTGGTGGGCAAGGCACTTGCTACACAAGCAGAAGGACCAGAGTTCGAATCCCCAGAACTTAACGTAAAACTGCCAGGCATGGCCACTGCCTGTGATCCCAGCACTCTGGAGGTTTGGATAGGGGATTTTCCGGGGCAAGTTGATCAGTGAGACTAGCCAATCGGCAAAGTCTAAGTTCAGTTGAGAGATCCTGCCTCGATCCATGGAAAGCAACCAAGGAGGGCGCCTGAAGCCAACCTCAAACCTCCAAGTGCACACACACGCACACACACACACACACACACACACACACACACACACACATGCACAAAAAACCCAAACTATGGAAACATAAATAATAGAAGAATTGCTTAAAATAAGGTTAAATTTTCATGTGACTTTTTAGAAAAATATCTTCCAGCAATGAAATGTTTGCGTAAATGCTATTTGTGTCATGGGATCTGCGTGGAGCGCGGGTAGGTGACTATTTAGAATGCTGTCTTCCCACCTGGGCTGTTGCATCACCCGACAGCACTGACGACACGTTACCTGCTTCAGATGAAAGCCTGGGTGGGAGTCCTCTGCTCTGCAGGGAGCGGCAAATAGTGCAATCGACATTTATATTTCATTTGGCTAAAAGGATAGGGTTCCATTTAAAAAATTTTTAATTTAAAAAATTGAGCACCTGGCATGGTGGCACCCTCTGTAATCCCAGTGCTGGGGGGCAGGCAGGACCGAGACCTGAGACTGACTCCTGGCCAGACCAGCCTACGTAGCAAGTGCCAGACCCGAGGGCACAGGGTAACGTCCTGTCTCAAAAAATAAAATCATGGGCCAGAGACACGGTTCAGGGGATAAAGCCTTTGCCTCTGAAGCTCAAGGACCCAAGTTTGGATCCCCAGATCCCATGTAAAATTGCCTAGCAGGTGTGCTGCCGCCTATCATTCTAGCCCTGGAAGGTGGAGCCTGGAGGTCCCCAGAGCGAGGTAGCTCTGGTGTGCTCTGGGCTTAGAGACCCAGGCCGCAGCAGTAAGGTAGAAGAGTGATCCGATGATTCCCAAATCACTCTTGGGTCTCCACAGGCGCACACACTCAAGTGCACTTAGATACATAGATACACCCACACTTACGTCCATCCACATGCAAACACACACGTGCACATACCTCATTATTACATGTATAGGAAGGGAAAAATCTAATTACGAAAGTGCTCTCAAGTTGGAGTAAAGTGCCACTTTTTTAATGATGTATTTTAATTTAAGCTGCGATTTGCAGCTGCTTGTACGTGTCCAGAGAGCAAGGACAGAGCAGCTGACCACATTTGCTTAGCAGCATTGTTATCTACATTTTATTTTACTTGGCATGTTTTCCCCACCAAATGGGATGGTGGTTGGCAATGGTTTTGCTGAAAATAGTACTTTTGACTGGAATTGTGAAGGAAGCGCCCGGGGCGAGGCTTCGTCCCGGCAGAATCAGAGCACAGGAGTACCTAAATGACACATGCTTTGAAGCCGCATATTTTTTTTCTCTACATGCATATTTTCTGGTTGGATGATGGAGACAATGGGCCACAGCCATCCTAACATTCGGGTGTATGTTAGGAAAACCATCTTTTTAAAACATATTTTACTTATTTATTTTATGTGTGTGTGTGTGTGTGTGTGTGTGTGTGTGTGTGTGTATCAGGGAGCACCATGTGTCCCTGTGGAGGACCAAGGGTGACTTCTGAGTCATTCTGCATTGCTTATATCTCCTTCTTGCTTCCCTCTGGGATTTCCCAGGCTCCGCCCACCAGGACTGGAAGTGCAGGCTGCTGTTTTTACATGGACCTGGGATCTGAACTCAGGACCTTCTGCTTCCGAGACAGAGTCTTAACTTCTGAGCCACCTCTCCAGCCCCCCCCCTTTTAAATTAATGTATTATTAGAGAGAAAGAGAAAGAGGTATAGATGCATCATGTGGGCATGTGGGGATGGAACTCAGGTTGCAATCACATCACATGCCTTTGTTGCTGAGCCACCTTGCCAGCCCCACCTATGTCAGGTGATAAGGAGCCTAGAGAGCAGGCAGGAGAAAAACTGGATAAGATCAGACGGTGAGGCCCGTCCATGAGCAGCTCCCTGAAATACCAAATACCAAATGTGCCCGCTTTTCGGGACTGCTTTCCACAGAGTTGAAGGGTGGTGAGTCATCATTGTGGCTTTTGTAAAGGATTTGAGCCCCCCAGCTTGGCAGGGTTATGACAAAGTCGGGTGGTCTTGAAGAGGTGGCTTTGAGTCCTAATCCATCAGCCATTTGGAGCAAAATACAGAAGTGAGCTGCGTTCTTCTGGCGTGGATCTTGCCCATCAAGAGAGCCTGTGAAGGGGGAAAAAAAGGGGGTGTTTTAGATATTTTGAAACTGAGCTGCTGGCGAGGGCACAGATAGTTTTGAAAGGTGTCGGATAGATCCGCAGCATCTCATCTGCTGTTGATTAGGAGTCAGGCAGAGCGCAGTTAATGGAAAAACCGTCAACAGCAGGCCCGAGTGTCAGCCAGTGGACCCTGGTCACAGATAAAGATCAGGGAAAATGTACTCTTTGGCAGAGGTATGGTTTTCTGGAAGTGACCGAGAGCCACAGTGGGAGACATGAGGCTGGACTGGGCACTAAATGAATGTTCCGATTTCCTTGACATCTATTAAACGTGTAAGAATGGCTGGCTCTTGATGTTTGTGCTGGATATGACTTGAAAATACGTCTACCAAAGAGGTTCCTCTGGGTTTTATAATGTTATTTTACAATGTGTTGTTTGGTTTGGCATCTTTATTTCATTCTGAGGTGGAAGGGTGGTTGCTCTTGTTCATTTCTGTCCCCACCATGGAATTTTCTAGACCCACACTTTTGAGGTACTTAGAAGTTAAAATGGTCTGGGAACTCTGTGCTGATTAATAATAGAGCTGGGCCTGGACCAGCCGGGCCCATGACTCACTGTGAGGATTGCTGTGAAATCAGTTCCCTCGGAGAGTCGTCCTGTGGAGGAAGGGGAAGCACGTCTCTGAGAGCTGCTGAGACCCGGCGTCAGCTGCGCTGCACTTGAGAACTGATGACACACCATGGCTGCGCCACCTTTCAGCTTGCCGCCTGCTACGCTGGGCTTTTCACCAAGCTTTTGAAATATTCATTCTCTCTCCCCCCCTCCCTCTCTCTCTCCTTTCTCTCTCTCTTTTTCTCTCTTCTCTCTCTCTCTCCTCTTTCTCCCCACCCCCATCAGCTTGGGAGAGCACCATGGCCATTGTTGGCTTGATATTGAGAACTGGCAAATCACAACCATAAGCCTGGGACCCCACAGATGCCAGCGAGGCTGTTTTTGAACCCAAGGGAGAGCTGGGAAATGTAGAGAAGGAGACTGTTATCCTAACTTGTGCTTTGCCACACGATGTAATTCTGAGCCTCTTTTCTTACATGTGAATGGAATATGACTGTCACTTACTTCTTGGGTAGTTGTAGAAAGTGAGAAAATGCTCTCAGGGCCAGGCATGCTAGGCCACACTGTGCTTCCCACACTTGGGGGCTAAGGAAGATCTAGCTGAAGGGCAACCTGAGCTACATGGTGAGTTTGAAGCCAGCCTAAGCTACATAGCTCTCTCTCTCTCTCTCTCTGTCTCTCTCTCTCCACCACTGCCATCAGTTTGTAATGTGCCAAAGTACTGCTTGTCACGTTGTGATCTGTATGCTCTGTGATTACTTACGAGGATGATTATTTATAAATTTAAGATGTGACTTAAGTGGGGTTTCCTTGGATTCTTTGCTTTCTTTTTCTCTGAGGACTTTTGTTTGACTTAAATGCGTTGTTGCTGATAAATTCTTGACCAATCAGCTTATAAGGGAAAAGGGATGCTTTATTCTGCCTTAGGATTGTCCAGTTACAATCTCTTGTCCATCTTGGCAGGAGAGCCCACACCAACACCAAGGGGCCAGGAGAACTGGCCACACCATATACTGATCACTGAGAGGGGAACAATCCTTAATTGGCAGACCAGCATGTCTGGCCAAGTATACAGAAGGATGCTAACTTTTTAAACCAGTTTCCTCCATCTTATTCACCTGCCAAGGGATTAGTCCCACCCACCGTGGACTGGGCCTTCCCCATCTGCTAGACAATCTTCTGCAGTTTTGCTCTGGGTTTAACTCAACTATTAATTCTCTATAAGTGTGTCCAGAACTCGAACCTTCAACCATCAAGTTGACCTATATCTAACTATGACACAGACTATCTCGTGATCTATATTGAAGCCAAATGAAATAAAATAGGAAAACAATCCTGGCAAAACACTATATAGAAGTTATACATTAACTTGAGTGTATGCCTGCCAGTTGTTGTGTTTGGTATGAAATAAGTAAAGACAGATGGGAACCTTTATTGTAAGAAGCACTTGGGGCAAAGGAACCTTACCTTAAATAGCAACTGTGTCACACAGAGTCACTGAATAGGAACAAAACATTTGACAGAAATAACATTTTCCATTTATGTGTGCATGATGTGTGTGTATATTTTGCATGTGGATGGGTGTACATGTATGTGCAGATACATGTACACAAGTGCATTGAGAGAGTGTGTGTGTGTGCACGCACGTGTGTGCGCGCGTATGCGCGTGTGTCTGTGGAGGCCAAAGGATGATATCAGGAATCACCCTCAATCACTCATGCACTTTACTGTTGTAAGCCTGGGTTTTTAACTAAAGACAGAACACACCATTAAGACTGTCCAACTAGCCAATTCACTCTATGGATTCCCAGGCTCCATCTTTCAGGGCTATTTTTTTTTTGTGGGATCTGAGGAGGCAAAGCCTTTCAACCAGAGCCTCTCTCCAGTCTATAGAAAGATTATATACACCCTAAACAGTGGACATTTATAAAAACCAATATTATCTGACTGTCTTTTTTGAGATTTTCTGTGTGTGGTATTTTAGTAAAGGAATTCTGATCAACTTGATTCTAGCCATTGCAGTCATTCTAATCTAGTCTTATGTGGCTATGAACTCCACTAGGAGTGAATATATTTTTGGGAGGAGTACATGGACAAATAATTTTAATAAAACTTATATGGCTTAAATGAACGAAGCCAGCTCCGTTGGAAATCATTTTTGGAACCTTTGATGTGCTAGTGGGTGCCAGCTAGCACATCAAAGGATATGGGCACATTCCTTTTTTTTCTTCTTTTTATTTAGTGTGTGTCTGTGTGTACTGTGGAGGCCCAAGGGTGACTGGATCATCCTGGATTGCACTACCTCTCCTCTTTGCTTTGCTCTGAGGTTTCCCAGGCTCTGCCTTCCATGGCCAGAAGTACTGCAGGCCACTGTCATTTCCGCCTGCTGTTTGTACCTGGGATCTGAGATTTGAACTCAGATCCTTCTACTTGTGAGGCAGAGGCTTTGCCCCAGAGCCATCTCTCCAGCCCTAGGTCTTTTACTTTTTGGACACAGATCCTGTCCACTTCTTGGAGGATACCGGTGCTCTGGAGCACCCGTGGGAAATGTAACATGAGAAGCACTGTGATTGACAGGCCTCGCCTCAGGTGGATCCCCAGAGGCTTGAGGGTGGAGGAGGGCCGCATCCATGATGTCACTGCAGGAACCACTGGTACCCGTGGAGTGCTTGGTGTGCCACACGCCGAAGCCTTTGAATGTGTCAACCAGTCCTTTGAACAACCGTATGGGATCACAGTCCTTACGACTAGGTGCTCATGGGGGGTGTTTCTGGCATTTTATGTGGCTGGAGGTCATGTTCAGAAATGGTAAGCAATGAAACATACAGATCTCAAGGGATTCTGATCTCACAAAGGAATTTGGGACTTACATAGTGGATGTGATTCAATGACTGCTTAACTATAAAGATAAGCTTGAGAGTCCAACTTTGAGGTCTAGCAGACAGAAACGCCTCGTCTGCCTTTTGCTGGTGGCATAGTTGTCAGCAACTGCCTGCTACTATAGCTCGGTGTGCACAGTGTATTGAACATAACCGGTTGAGACGGGGCTCCGGCTGGATTCTGCTTGTGTTGTGTGTGTGACATGGGATCAGAGTAAGGGAGGTCTCAGCTCTCCCGGGTCTGGAGAGCACATTCTATGCTCCTGGAAATGGTGAGGGGGAAATCTCCAGGAAGATGGAGATGGTTTTTTTGAGATGTTTAGTTTTGGAAGACTTAAAGAGGCCGCAAAAGTGGAAGTGCTCTGAGGTCTAGTTAAATGTTCTTAATTTTAATACTATTACAAATATTCCATATTTGCCATAGTTCCAATCACCTTGTTTCTTGAGTTGAGGCCTGTTATGAGATAAAGGTTTGGATGGTAGGAGATTTTATCTGAAAGTTGATTTGGTTCCTGTGTCTACATTTGGGTTACAAAGGATATCTAAATGGGAGTGTCCAGAGAAGACCCTAGTGTTTTTTTTTTTTTCCCTTGGAAAGAATGAGAGTAACCACTGATGATCATTTAATGAAAACCATAAAATTCATTAGAAGTACAGGAGTTGGTGGGAAGGGAACTGAATTTTTCTTATTTTGAGCCTGGAATCTTGTCACAAGGCCTTCATGCATCCTAAGCAATTTAGGATCCATCAGCATTTCTTTGTGGTGCTTATTAGCAAGATGAACAGGAGCTCTCTGGAAATCAGTGGTAATTGTGGAAACCTGGGCTAACTGTCTATGGAATTACAACTTGATAGACTTCCTTTAAGTATAAGGATATTTTTCGATCGATACCTTTGAAAAACTGACTAGTCAGTGTGGTGTATCTGTCACCCCAGCTCTAGGGCAGGCCGGGCAGCTTCGTAGGAAGTGACCTGAGCCAGCCTGAGCTCATGACCCGTCTCACACCGTCCTCCTGTATGGTAGGAAGACTTAAAGTAATTCCAGAAAAAAAACAATTTCAGTGTGACCAGTGGTACTTTGTAGGTAACGTTCAGCCCCTATCACTTTTTAAATACTCGTTCTGCGCGTATCTTTGGTGAATAATTGTTTTTTGCTTATTTGCTACTGACTTAAAATCCTATTAAATTCCGCAGATAACACTTGCCTGGGGTAGAGAGCAGGGGTCAGATGCCACAGGGAGGCTTGAGGCAGTAAGTGGGTTTAGTGCCAAGAAATGTGCTTAAAGCCAAGAATCGGGGCTGGATTCAGATCTAGCACAGCAGCCCTGGGAAGGGCTTCGCATGTGAAGTCACCTGCTTGGATCCGAGTGGCTTGATTTTCCTGTTCTAAGTTGTCTGCATAGTTGAGGGAGGCAGTTTGTCTTCATCCGCTGCGCACGGCCTGATCTTGTATCATTTGTTCTCAGGTGGGTTTGCTGAGTTCTCCCGATGTTTCCCTGGTCTCTGCGAAGGGAAATCCGCCCTGGTCCCCACCTGCATCTCCCAGCCTTGCTTGCCTGTCGCCAACATTGGGCCCACGCGGATCCTCCCCAATCTGTACCTGGGCTGCCAGCGAGATGTTCTCAACAAGGTATGCGCTTCGGTCCCTGTCTGTCAGTAGCAGCTGCCGCACTTGGTCCATATCCATCAGGTGACTGCGGTGGTCCCGTAAAGCAGGGACATCAGCCTCAGCCTGACACCCAAGCTAGAGGTCCCGTTTTTTTTTTCTTTCTTTCTTTTTTAAAATTTATTTATTCAATTGTGCGTGTGTGCATATGTATGTATGTGTGTGTAGAACCACGGGCAAATTTGGGAAGCACCATGGACGCCTCCACCTCCTCCTTGTTTACTCTGCCCCGGGATTCACAGGCTCCGCCCTACCAGGACCAGAAACGCAGGCCGCTTCCCCCCCCCCCCCCCCCCCCGCTTCCACCCAGCGTCTATATGTGGAGTCTAGGATCCGAAATCAGGACCTTCCGCCTGCAAGGCAGAGGCTTAACCCCTGAGCCGCCTTTCCAGCCCCTCATCGTCTTTTTAAGTAGGACTTCATTCCATGTTATTTGCTGCCATGGAAAACCCAGACTGTTCCCGTTTACTTCTTTCCCTCATGTGTCCAGGAAACCTGAGCCAGGACACGATTTCTCGTAACTTTCACCTTGTCATCTTAGTCCGTTTAATTGTTCAGTTACAATAGCCGAGGCATGGGGAGGGCGAATGCTTCCCTTTTGCAGACACACTGATCTGCTGAGCTCGCTAGACATGTGGGCGGCGAAGGGCCTGGTGACTGCTGGCTGAGGGGACAGGTAGGTAGCAAGGTGGCTAATAAGTGCACGTATTAGTCAGCTCCCTCTGCCTGAAGCCTGCCAAGCAGTAGGGGAGAAAGAGAAGCCCCTCTTGCTGGAGGTGCGTGCCGTATTTGAGGACAGAGGCCTGACTGAGACGTAGTCACGATATACTCTGATTTTATAGCTTACATGCTCTTGGCCAGGAACGTTGTGAAATGACACAGTTCTGCCTGGAGAAGAGTTTTTTTTCTCTCTCTAAACCATCTTCATTTGTATCTTGCTAACCTGAAAACACAGCCAAAGATCTCGAGGTTACTTGGTATCTTTAACATTTCCTCCCCCAGTGACCAGAACAAGCCAACTGCCCGGAAAGAACAGATTGGTCTTCCTCAGCAGCTAGAAAACGAGGGTTCCTGGGAGGAAAAGATTATATCACCTTTGGGATCAATAAGCCATTTCTGTTTTTTCTGTTTTCCCTTCAATGCTCCTGCTTTAAGATCATGCTCCCCCCCAGGGTGGTGTTAATGTAAGTTCATTCTGTAAGGTCTATTGTCTTGAGATTTGCACACACCCATTCTAGTGGGGACACAGTGCCTTTGAATGTGTGCCTATTATTAATTCTCTTTTGGAGATAAGTAGCATATGTCACTGAAAACCACACCAACTTCTGGAAGTCACACGCATGCCTCTGGCAAAGCTGGCGATGATTGGTGTATCCAGTCCCCAGACAAGAAAATAAAATAAAATTCCTAGGTGAGGTTTCTGTTTAGTCCTGCTAAACCTTAGCAGTAGGTTAGCAGTTGCCCGAGTCATGCATCACTTTTGTTGTATTTGTATTTTTGACATTAAAGGGCACGTTCAGTTCCTTTGTTCTTTCTGCAGATGTAACAGCTCTGTAAGTACTCACAGTGCAAGAGCAATCAAGCTAGAATCTGGGTCGAGAACAGGGGAAAAGTGGTTTTCTGGTCTGGTTTGTTGACTCACCTTCTAAGCCTGTCAAGAGTGTGACATGGAACGTGTGTCAGTGGGTGACAGACAGTTGGCGGGGGAGGGGAGTTAACCTGGCTAGGACTAGTTCCAAAGCCCATCGCTGCACCTCTTGATAACAGGAGTGGAAAATAACCACATAGTCACCCAGGCGTGGAGACGAGGGCTAGAGAGCAGAAGACACGGGTAGACCTAGCAGCTTCGAAGGCCGGGTCACTAGGCTCGCTGGTTGGCGGGAGCCTCTGAGGTGGGGAGGATTTTGTAGCTCGTTTGTTATTCCAGAATGTTCTATGAGCTTTCAACATGACCCAGTTCAGTTTTACTGTATTTATTCATTCATTCATTCGCTTGTTTGTTTATTTATTTATTTAAATTTTATTTTTCTTAGACAAGGTCTCATGTAGTCCAGGCTGACTGTGAGGTCTCTAAGTAGCTGAAGTTGATCTTGAATTCCTGATCTGCTGAGAGCCTGGATATTCAGGCATGTGCCACAAATTTGTCTCTTTCAGAGCAGCCTAAACAAACTGATTTTCCAGCTCAACATTTGGTCTAAAACTTCCAGAAGCCATAGTCTGTTTTAAAAAAAAATCTGTAAAGATGAGTTTTTTAAAAATAATCTCCCATAATGGCACATTGCTTTAAAAAAATTAGAAGTCGGAGTCAGAAAAACAGAGTCTACATGGCTGTAATGTTATTAATCCTTTTAAAAAAATAAATTACCACGGCTTGGGAGATGGCGGTTTCAATGAAGTGCTTCCCACACGGCTTGATCCCCAGCACCTACATAAAAAGCTGGGGGGTCCCATGCGTGTTGGTAATCCCAGAACTAGGTCGGGAGAGACAAGCTGACCCCTGGCTCGATGGTCAGTCAGTCCAGCTTGATCGGGGAATCCCAGCTTCAATGAGAGATCTTGACTCAGAAAGGGAAGTTGTGTCACCTGCACATACATGTGCACACACACACATGAACACACACGCACATAAAGTGCCACTAGTATAGGTGAAAAACATGTCATAGATATTTTCTTAGGCAGCTCATAGCTAATATGATGGAGGAATTAGAATGCAGTGCTCAGTGCTGGAAGGTAGGTTGCCCCAATGCCAGTTCCAGACTTACTTAAAAGGTTAGAATTGGGCCAGTGAGGTGGCTTGGTGAGTAGAGATGCTTGCCCACCAAGCAGGTAACCTGAAGCCAATCCCCAGAAACTACATGGTGGAAAGAGAACAATCCCACGTGTTGTCCTCCGACTGCCATGACTGTATTGTGTGTGTGTGTGTGTGTGTGTGTGTGTGTGCAGTAAGTAAATGTCAAAAGAGTTAAAATGGTAGACTCTTGGCCAGCAACAGTAGCTCACACTTATCACCTCATATGAATTCTAGGTCAGTCTGGGCTGTTTTGTGAGACAAAATACCAAAGCTAGTTTCTTGTGTGGGCACACACACACACACACACAATCACACTACATTTGATCACCGACACTACCACTGTCCTCTGTCCTCTCTTGTTGAAGCCCTTCTTTTCTTCAGTAAGTCCTCTTCCTACTTCCTTGTCTTTCATGGGGAGCAATGTGTTTAATCTGGGTCGCCTGTGGGAGGACGTGTGGGGAGTCATTTGCTTGAGCAAGGGCGACTTACCTTGGCTACTCAACTAGAGATTGACACGCTCCTATCTCCATGGAGAGGCCATTGGAGATAGGGAAGGAGCCCACGGAGGTGGGTCAAGTGGTGGTGGGAATGTGCTGGCGTATGGGCCAGTGCTTACATGTGCCACACTGAATGGTTTCTAGGAGGAGGTCACGCGTCCATCGGCCTTCTCGTTATGGAATTTGACAAAATTCTTTGCACTGCAGTAAGACTGACTGTGGGGCAGTGGGAGGGCAGCTGAGGTCCTGGCTCGCTATGTCGTCCTGGCTGGCCTGCAACTCTCTGTGTAGCCCAGGCTAGTCTTGAACTCTGGTGGGCCTCCTAAGAGCCGGGGTTACAGGCATGTACCCCCATGCCTAGCTGCGTTTTCAACTTTTACAACAGAGTCTCGCTCTTCTCCCAAACTGGCCTGGAATTCACCCTTTAGACCAGGATGGCCTCTGAGCAATGGCGGTCCTCCCTCCTCCGCCCCCTGAGTGCTGAAATTGCAGTGGAGCCCCCACACCCACCCACTGCCTTCACTTTACTCCATGTCCCGGAACATGCATGGAGAGCAATGGTAGGCTCCAGACGATTGCTTTTCACACGATTATTTAAGGTAATTTTTAAACAGTGCAACTTGATGCAAGCAATTTGCCTCGTCTTTAAAAAAATTATTACAGCATCCCCCTAAAATATTTTTTCATGTTATTAATTTACTCAGAAACCCCTTTCTTACTAAATCTGAGAAACCCAGGTAAAATAGTCTTTCACCAATTATATGATGACAGAAGCAGTTAGTAACATCTTATGGTGGCTTCCCAAATGGAAATGCCAGAGAGGTGTGTATGGAGAGTCTTCACCAGAAGTTATGAACGCGCTAGCTACTGCACTGGAAAATGAATCCTGATTTTACTCACTTGAAGACTAGTAGTTTATTCACCAAATACCAAGGTGGATGGTAGAGGAACCAAGCCAGGAGAACAGAAGCTCGTGCTGAGGGAGGGTGAGGGTTGGATCAGTCCAGTCTGCGAGGTCCCTCCGAGCTGTGTTCAACTGTGTCAGTGCCCCTTCACATACATGTGCAACTATACACTCAGACACACATGTGCGTGCATGCACTCAAGACACGTGTGTGCATGCACTCAAGACACACAAGTGCATGCATGCACTCAGACACACATGTATGTGCATACACTCGGACACACATGTGCGTGCATACTCAACATACATGTACATGCATACACTCAGACGTGCATGTGCGTACATACACTCAGACACACATATGCGTGCATACACTCAGACACACATATGTGTGCATACACTCAGACACACATGTGCAAGCACATTCAGACACTCTGCCACACACACATGCAAGCACTCAGACACACTGACACACATATGTGCAAGCACTCAGACTCTCTGACATATAGACAAACATGTGCAAGCATACACTCAGACATACACAGGTGCATACACTCAGGCAGACTTTCTGGCACACACACACACACATACATGCACACACATAAACACCACCACCAACAACAAAAGAAGATGGGGGGACTTATGAAAGTTTTCTCTACAGAGTCCTTCTACCTTCAGCTCCCTCCCTAACATTTTACAGCTGCCTTCTTATCCTCATGTAATTTATTAGCTAGGAAAAAAGCAACTCATCTTTCCACATTTCGCTTACATCATACGGAAACAAGCTGTCTTCCTCACTGGTACTTCATGGGTGCTTGTAATATTTTAATTAATGCACATAATTACAATAGCAAGCACAGTGGCCCTGACAGGTCTGAGGAGAAACACAACTGACTTCTGGCAAGTGAACTCCTGGAAGTGCAGCAGGGGTTGCTTGTGGATGTCACTGGCAGTCATGACAGCTTGGACGTTCAGCTAAGGAAGCTTCAGAGGTCCCTTGATAGGTTGTCTTAATTGTTTTATGTAAGCGACTAACACATCCTATTAACACTTGATGGAGTAACTTGGAGGGAGCCACATCTATGAGGATGAGTATTTTATGTGATGATCGTTCTGACTCATAAATGACCGACACTGTCAGAAATTTATGTCATTCACTCAGTTTCACTTTAGAAAAAAAAAATACACACAATTGAATAACTACTTTGTCCCGTGATAAAGTACCACGATCCTTTAAACTTCCAACAGCAGCTATCTACGCTATTAAATATTCAGCCTGGACTATGACCTAGTGAACACATGCCCTTCCAATGATAGGATGACGCCTCTCTGACGTCATGGTGGGCAGGCAGTCCTCCTGCTCCTCACTCTGCAGCTCGCCCCAGGAGCTCTACCTTGTCAGTCCCTGAACTGGAAGCTTCCACAATCACAAGCCCTCTCTGACTACTCCTCTCTCCATTCTCTCTTCAGCCCCTCGGGGATGACAATCTGATGACCCCCCCCATCCCTCCCAGCTCTTGTCCCATGCCATCTGTCTGCCTTCCTCACCAACTTAAACTCACTTGCTCCCTGGCTTCTATCCTCGATTCCTTTAGCCTTTTATCATCTCTTGCTGCTGGAGGTTCTTGCTGCCCTGCTTTGATCTAATCCTCCACTTAAACTGCTTGTGTGTGTGTGTCTGAGTGTATGCTTGCACATGTGTGTCTGAGTGTATGCTTGTGCATGTGTGTGGAGGCCACATTTCAACCTCAGGCATCACACTTTAGGCACATCCATCTTTTTTTTTTTCTTGGTATGTCTTATAGTTAGGTAGAGGTGTTAACTTGATGGTTGAGTGTTTGAGCTCTGGGCACATTTGTGGATAATTAGTAGTTGAGTTAAACCCAGAGCAAACCTGCAGGAGATTGTCTAGTGGATGGGGAAGGCCCAGCCCATGGTGGGTGGGACTATCCCAAGCAGGTGAATAAAATGGACTTCTAACCAAAGTGCTTAATAAGCACCTCATGGTGACTGGTTAAGTTGTCACCTCCATGCAACTATCGGGTTACAGGTCAGAAGCGTGCTCGTTCTGTTCTTTATATGGGAAGGCAGTCAGTGGCCTGTCCTTAGTGAGCTGAGCCTGTTGTCCTGGGATTCCTTACAGAGGTGATTCTCCCCACTTTCCTCAAGAGTTCCGGAGCTTCATGATGGAGTTGGGCGGGACAGTGTCTCTGTTTCCGGTACTTTAGTGTAACGCTCACAGTGCTGTGGGCGTTAAATGAAGAGAGACGGGGCTAGTGAGCTGCAGGGGGAGAGACAGGAAGGACACTCCAGCTGCCTTTCAGGTCGCTGGAAAAGACGCCCACAGTGGCTGTCACCCCACACGAGGAAGACGTGACCAGAGCTGCTTAGAGGAGAAGTATCGTTTCAGCCTGCTGTTTGCTGAGAGGCAGCACTGCTGACCAAGCACAGAGGGTCATGGGGACCTGCCTGGCCAGTGGTCACTGGCTCCAGACGCCAGATGCCGAGGGCAGCCATACAGCCAGTGCCAATGGAAAAACAGGCAAAATTCATCCCTTGGCCACACTGGGGAGACGGGATTGCCAGCATGCAAAGCCGGGTGCTTGGCTGAGCAAAGCACTTTGGAAGGATGGAGCCCAGAATAGTTGCGTATGCATCTGTGGGAAGGCAGAGTTGCTATGGGAAGAGAGCCGTTGGGAAGAGGCAGGGGCCGACCAAGTCCAACGGTGGGACAGAAGCACAGAAGGGTGGGCGTGTGTGACTGGGGCCTTTGGGGTCAAGGGACGGAGCTGGGTGAAGCATTAGCTGGATGCTGATGTCTGTGGCCTGCTCCTGGGGAAGCTGAGGTAGAGAATTGCTTGACTCCAGAGACCGAGGCCGTGGGAAGCAGTGAGCCTGCCGCCCCCAACCCCAAAAGAAAACAAAAGTGACAGAAGTCATTAGGAACATGGTTTGGAAAGCTCCCTGGTGGCTGGTCAGGGAACAGTGATGGGAACAGCGAGACCAAAGGGTTTGGAGAGGAGAAGGGAGCCAGCTGATGGGATGTTAGCACGTCTCATCCACAGTTTGGGGATGAGGGGAAAACAAGGACGATCATGTGTCAGCTTCTGACATTTTGAGTGTGAGGGGCCTGTGGGCCTGAGAAGAACGCCCAGGACGGGGCCTCTGAGCAGGAGCAGGAGCGGCAAGCGGCGTGGGAAGAGAATGTGCGCAAACATTCCGGGCCGCGCTCTGCCCTGGCCTGTGTGCTGTGTCCTCTCTCCAACTGGAGATGCCCCCTGTTGCTCAGGCATATTATTTTAAATGGCCTTTTTGTCCTTAAAATATTCTCCCCCCCCTCAGTTTTGAGCCTGTTATTTTATTGGGTTCTTTGGATTTCACTGATGTGGACGATTGGCTCAAAGAAACTGGAGGTTTTGAGGTTGCTGCGACGGCCCCGTCTCCTGGAATGCCTGTTTGCCATCAGTCCCTGTAACTATCTCCCCTCCGCAGGAGCTGATGCAGCAGAACGGGATTGGCTATGTGCTGAATGCCAGCAGCACCTGCCCGAAGCCCGACTTCATACCCGAGTCCCACTTCCTCCGAGTGCCTGTGAATGACAGCTTTTGTGAGAAAATCCTGCCCTGGCTGGACAAATCCGTGGATTTCATTGGTACGTAGCTCAGGTGTACACCAAGTCTGCTGGATTACCTGTCATGGATAGGTGTGGGCCCGCCCTTCCCTTTTTGCCTATTAGAGATTTCACAAGTCTGAAAAGGACACGGGCCCATTGTTGACTCATTTGGTGGTCAAGGTGACGTGTGTTGTCCTGTCCCTAAGGGATTGGCCTTGTGACCTGCTAGCTAGCTAACTTTTAACAGTTCCAAGGTTCACCTTGTAGAGTCTGTGATTATGTGTTGTAAGTGCGTGAATGCCAGTTAAGCTTTTAGAATTAACCTCGCACTGCCTGCTTTTCACATCCTGTGACACGCTGAGACACTTTGGTAACATTCTCTACTGCCTGCTGCTGTGTTTGCCCCAGGGAAGGTCAAATCCAGTGGAAACCAGACCTGTTACATTTGGATCTTTTTATGTTACAAGATGTCTGGGCTCAGTATCATTAGTTTCCAGTAGTTTTGACCCAGTGAAATTTCATTTTATACACATCCATGCACAAATGCATGCACACATGTGCACACACACAGGTACAAACACACACACACACACACACACTCCATTACTTCTGGATGGTATTTGTGACAGGAATCAGTCCATCCTGGGCTTTCTTCTGCTTCCCGGACCCAATCAGGAGCTTTTGGGGTGCTGTAGGTGCCTGGGTGGGAAGTAAATCGGAGGTTGCCTCTTGCTCTTGAGTGACAACGCTAAGTGCTGGCTCTTCATGCTCCATAAGTAATTGCTCTGAATTGATTAATGAAGATGAAGAATTAGGCCGGTGAGAGAGCTCAGTTGGTAAGGTGCCTACTTATAAACCTGGCAACTTGAGTCTGATACCTAGAAAACCACATGATGTAAAGAGAGAAATGACTTCCAAAAGGTGCCCTCCACTTCCCATGCCTGGCATGCATATGTACACCCCTTGCTCTCCTTTCCTCCCTCCTTCCCTCTATCTCAAATAAATAAATTATTTTTTAAAAGAATAATCCCTTGTAAAAAGCATAATTTCATACATAAAGATCCTATGGCATGTCTCACCAATGGGAGAGATTTGCTAGGTAATGCTTTGGGTAATTCTGAGACAGGTGTTTTGTTAGACTTCTGAGGATTTTCATCATTAGTTAGTACCTGCTTTTGAAACATCTCAAGATAAAACTCTACAAAAGTTCACAATGAAATAATTGTGAAGTTCCTTAGATTAATAGTCTCCCTGTACTTCTAAGAGATTTCACCAGCATAGTCCTTCACTTGTGCCCTAAAAAAGATAGTAATGGTGAATGTACGTCTCCACCGCATGAGATGCTGATCCTGAGGTCTTGGATTGCAGCCAGACGTGCATTTTCAGGGTCTGTCCGCTGTGAACCTGAATCTGTTAAGTGCTGGCAGAGGCTCAGCTTGAGAAAGAATTGTAAGAAAAGAGATGGTGGCAATTTTCTTCCAACTTAGTTGCTTTTTTCAAAAAGTAAGATGCTGGTTACACACTACCTCTAGTTCACACAGAAGAGTCTGACCGCACTCCATGCGCATGCTTCACTCCACGCGCATACTTAGATGCAATGTGGCTGTTCCATTCCCAAGCATTTCTGTTGACTTTGTTCACTTGCTTGGCCCTGTTCTAGTAGAGCCACTCAGTAATTCAAGGCAGATTTCTTACTTTTATTTGCCATGATACCCAATTATACAGTTCTCTTCCACGGTGTTTTGACCCATGGTTAGTCATAGCAGAGTATACATTTGGAAGCTATAATTTAATTCACCACACCTGAACGTAATAACTTGAAGACTTAAAGATTTCTGTGTGGTCATGTCACTAAGGCACAACGGGAAGATTCAGGTTTCCTGGGAGTTGAGTTTAATTTTAAGTGAGAAGTGAGACTTTGTTATCAGCTGCCAGAGCAGGTTCCATGTATCTGTCCTGCTGACCCCAGGACATACGTGGCTGTTCATTTTATCCTTAGCTTTAGTAGCATCAGCTAAAGCAAAAATGAGGAGAGAGAGAGATTTCATTTTGTTTGAAATGAAAATAAATGTTAGAAATTAATCTTGTAGGTAATAGAGGGAATTAAATTGTTGAATAACACAAACTCCTGCATCTTTGGTCTGGAATTTGGGAGAGTTCTTCTTTTTGTACTGTTCTGTAGTTTTGAAATTTTCTCCCCTAAGCAATACAAAATGTGATGCAGGTCTGTAGGCAGGAAATGTACTAGCAAATAGTGTAAGAAATACAGCGACAGGGCCGGGGAGATGAACAGTCAGGGACCTGAGCTTGATCCCCAGAATCTTAAGAGACAGGTGTGGGGAGCTGGGGGGAACTCAGCTGGAAACATGCTTGCCTTGTAAGCACGTGTGCACGCGTACACACACACACACACACACACACACACACACACACACACACACACGAAAGGGCAGTGCTTATCAACACTGAGTTCTCACGCTATGGCCGTGCGAGGTTCCCTTTCTCTCTGTCCCGAGAAGGTGAGTCACATGTCATTGATGAGACTGTGTGGAGGCGTCCAGGTGAAGGTGGTGAACGTATCCTGGAGTGAGTAGCTGCTCGCTGCAGTGACCCTTTAACCTGCCGCCCCCAGAGAAAGCCAAGGCCTCCAACGGGTGCGTGCTGGTGCACTGCTTAGCCGGGATCTCTCGCTCCGCAACCATCGCTATCGCCTACATCATGAAGAGGATGGACATGTCCCTGGACGAGGCGTACAGGTGAGGCCGGGGGCCCGGCTCCTGGGATTGGCGCTTCATCTTCCCCAAGTGGGAAGAGACAGGAGGGCGGGAAACCCGGTGAAAGCAGATGGCGATCCATGGCTGTAGTCACATCTCCAGGGGGTCTGCGGGTCTTGGGCGGCGTGCTTGTCACTCGTCCTCATGCGTCATGGTCAGCAGCTCTGTCCCTGTCAGCTCTGCTTCCGACTTTGTACCGCCAGAAGCAGCCTGGTAGCTCACGTGTAAACCTGCTGGGCCATTGTTTCCTGCTCCGAGTTTGACCAGATCTTGCAGGGAGGAGCTGGACCAGGCTGCCTCTCTTCCTCCCCACGGCTGCGTCTTGCCCCATGCCCTGGTAGCCGAGGGAGGCAGCTTTATGTGAGGCGTGAACTCGTGGATGCGTGGAGTGGCCTGTGGTGTGAGCGGCGCAAGCAGCTTGTCTCTGGGCACCTGGGGGGGGGGGCTCCTTTTCCACACTGGCTCCTCTTCCATTGAGACCTCCATCCCTGTCACCCTCAGCTCTAGCCAGAAGACCTATGCTTCACGTCATGCTACTGTTTAATGCTGAGGATTCCTCATTAGTTCCAGGTTATAATCGAGACAGTTATTTCTGGCTTTAAGTTGACCTGGTGACCTGTTGTTATTTTAATACATATAGTCTGTCTTTACTCCTGGGTCATGGGGTGAGCACCCACGAGACTCAGGGGACACAGAAGAAATGTGTCCACTATCTTAAAGAGCCTGTTCCCTAAATGTAGCACAAAAAGTTCTATAAGGCTGAAGCTCAGAGTTGGAGTACCTGCCTAGCATGTGCAAGGGCCTGACTTCAGGGCTTATCAAACACACACACACCACACACCAAATATACACAAAACACACCACGCACACATGCATACGTGCCATACACACCACACATACCAAACACCCACACGCCACATACGCCACACACATCGAAACATACACATCCCACATGTGCATACATGCTACGCACACCACATACTTACCACACATGGCCAAAACACACCACACACATGACATAAAGGCTCCCTATCAGTTTGCATTCCTAGGTGAATCATTTTTAACATGGTAGTTACAAACTGGCCACAATATTAGACGTCCTGGTTTTGAATCAGAGCCATCATTTAGTAGTTGTGTGATTTGCAGCAAGTCAGTTTAGGAACTTTGTGTACCTATAGATGGGGTACCCGATGTAGGATATGCTTGAGACTGAAGACATAAGCATAATGTTTTGTTCCCAGAGACCACTCTGTAGCTGACCTTTCTGTCCTTTGGGTCTTAGAAGGTATTAAGAACCAGGTGCTTTGACACTTTCACCATCCGGTGTCAGCTTTTTTTGGGGGGGGGGGTCATTAATTTGTGTGAAATGTCTGGAGAACTTACTTCAGCGACTTGAGGGGACGTCAGAAAGCCGAAGCTGTTAACACTGTACTTTTGACTGTGGGGCTGGAGAGGGGTCCGCCTGGCACTGAGTGAGGAGTCACTTATCACTTGCCTTGGAAACCTTGGGTTCTGGAAAATGAGGGGGCTGCAGAGCACATACCATGCCAGAGCCCCCCCTAGCTGCAGTCTCCACCTGGCCATCTCCCGGGACTTGCAGACTGATCGCTCCGGAGCGCTTGGAAGGTCGGGAACCTCACCACAAGGTGCAGCTGTCAACTCAGGGTGTTTGCTTTGTCCTTTCTTCACAGGTTTGTAAAAGAAAAAAGACCGACCATATCTCCCAACTTCAATTTTCTGGGCCAACTCCTGGACTACGAGAAGAAGATTAAGAAGCAGACGGGACCGTCGGGACCCCAGAGCAAGCTCAAGCTGCTGCCCCTGGACAAGGCCGGCGAGCCCAGCCCTGCAGCCTCAGAGGGTGGACAGAAGAGCGCGCTGCCTCTCAGTCCACCCTGTGTCCACTCTGCTACCTCACAGGCGGCAGGGCCCAGGCCCGTGCATCCGGCCGGCGCGCCCAGCCTGCAGCCACTGCTCTCGGAGGACAGCCCGCTGGTCCAGGCGCTCAACGGGCTCCACGTGTCCTCAGACAAGCTGGAGGACAGCAGTAAGCTCAAGCGCTCCTTCTCTCTGGACATCAAATCTGTCTCCTGCTCAGCGGGCCTGGCCGCCTCCCTGCACGGCTTCCCGCCCGAGGATGCCCTGGAGTATTACAAACCCTCCGGCGCGCTGGATGGGGCCAGCAAGCCCTGCCAGTTCTCCCCCGTTCAGGAGGTGTCTGAGCAGACCCCAGAGACCAGCCCGGACAAGGAGGAGGTACACCTCCCCAAGACGCCCCAGCCCCCCAGGCCTGCCGAAGGCCAGAGCAAGCGGTTGCACTCGGTGCGAGCCAGCGGCGGCGGGACCCCCCAGAGGCCCCTGCTGGCCCCGCTGCATCGGAGCGGGAGCGTGGAGGACACTCACCACACCAACTTCCTTTTCGGCCTGTCCACCAGCCAGCAGCACCTCACCAAGTCCGCCGCAGGACCAGGCCTCAAGGGCTGGCACTCGGATATCCTGGCGCCCCAGACCTCCGCCCCCTCCTTGACCAACAGCTGGTATTTTGCCACCGAGCCCTCTCATTTCTACTCGGCTTCAGCCATCTATGGGGGCTCCGCTGGTTACCCTGCCTATAGCTGCAGCCAGCTGCCCACCGGCAGCGACCCGGTGTATTCCGTGCGCAGGCGGCCAAAGCCCAGTGACAGGGCCGACTCCCGGCGCAGCTGGCACGAGGAGAGCCCCTTTGAGAAGCAGTTTAAGCGCAGAAGCTGCCAGATGGAGTTTGGCGAGAGCATCATGTCTGACAACAGGTCTCGGGAGGAGCTGGGGAAGGTGGGCAGCCAGTCTAGCTTTACGGGCAGCATGGAAATCATCGAGGTCTCCTGAGCAGACAGACCCTCCTGGTTCCCACGGACAGCTGTCTCGTTCACAAAACAATAGTCCCTGTAAATCTGAAACACATGTGTCTATACATGTATATATTTTGGAATATGGAGCTGTGGTGTAAAGCAAAAGATGCATCGACACAGTTGTTCTCTCTTAATGCCTGCACTGAGAGATCAGTCTTTGTTTCTCAACACAAGTGGAAGGGCAGATGGTAGAGTCGCGCCCCCCCCCCCCATCCAGTGAGTTGCTTTGTTCCTACAGAAGCGTGGGACTTAATGTTAGAGGACTAGATCCCCTCCTTTTTCCATGTTGTGTCATAGAAATCTCCAGAACCCCCCTCTGCCCAGACCCTTCCCTAGTGCACCTTAGCGCTGAGACTGAGCCAGCTGTAGGTTGGGTGGGATGACCCGCTTAGGGAACAGAACCTAATGATAATTCCAAGAGATGATCTCGTCCAAAGGTGACATCGAACATCCAGGCTTACTCGCTATTGAGGGACTCGAGTATCGTTCTTGGGGACGAACCATTAGGAGCCTTGCCCAGACCTACTGTAGAACAAACCCAGTACCTCAGACAGGACAGTCGGGGTTACCGCCACCATGTCTGGTAGCCCAACTTTTAGACATTGTGAATACATAGGTAGCTTGTCACTTTCCAGACCAATCCAAACTGTGTGCACAAAATCCCAGTGGGTCCGGATGAGTAGTTGCCTGCACCCCTTCTTAGTTTACCGAGAGGGGAAAACCATCTAGGGTTTACTTAGCCAGCCCGTTGGGCAGCATGATGATTGAAGCCAAGGACGGGAGACTAGACGAGTCTGCCTCTCTCCCTCCTGGCAAGTCAAGGACTTGCTGAAATGGGTTGTTGATCCTTCACCTCTGGTTGTTCAGAGGCAAATGTGAACCAGTCGAGCTGGCATACCCGCAGATTCCCGGCAAGGCCGGTGCATGCCAGTTGTTCCCTGACACAGATTCACGCTGCAGAGATTCATTAAGGCAGAAACTGTTGTAGAGAAAGCAGGAAGCTGGCGTCCTTGATGGCCCTCATATTTCTGTCCCTTCCTGACTTGCAGGCTCTTCGGGGCTTTGGTAAGTGAGGACTATTCCGGATAGATCAGGAAGGGGAAGGGGAGGCTGGTGGGCTTCGCTGAACTGGGAACACAGAAACAATCCCAGCAAGCTTCTGGGAAGGGACGCACAGTGACATGTAGGACCACGGTGTTTCTCGGTCCTTGACCCACAATCACTGTTTGGACCCAGTCCTGGCAGCTGCAAGCCGAGGTAACTAGAATCCACGCACCATGACAGCACAGATCTGCTTTCAAACTTCCGGGCTTGACTTTTCCCTCTACAGCACAGTTCTTTCAGGCCTTACTTCACGTCAGCAGTGGGGTGGGGAAGTGGGGCAGGTGTTCTTTCCTTTACTGTAAGTGTAGCTAGTTGCTGACACATATCTCAGGTTTTTCTGTTTGCAAATGGACGGTCCTTTGACTAGGATGTGACTTAATGTTTCCTGAAGCGACTGCTAAACCAGCACAACTGACATGATTCCAAGGTGACTGGCCCGATCGAGAGGACCGTGGGCCTCTCGCACACTGACTCTCCACGGACATGCGTGGCATGGGCACACGGCAAAGGCAGGGTGCGTACTGCCCAGGGAGCAAGCTAGCGCACTGACAAGTCCTGTTCCGTGAGCTGAGTGCGTCTTTATGTGTACATGGAAATCTCGGATGATATCAAAAGTTCCCAAGGCAGCTACACAGTCATTTTTCATGCTGTCTTTACACACCGCGTGTAAGAGTTCACTTGTAGAATCTGATCTTATCAATGAGACATTTTTAAGAGATGGAAGCGATAGCCCCAGTGCAAAGAATACTTTGGGAAGGTCAGGGGACCTCTGGGCAGAGCTTTGGCCTTGTGGCATTTGGGGTCTGTCTTGGCCATGATAACTGATAGAGTCAACTGGACGAGTCAGTCCTTGCCCACTAATGTCAGATTATCAGTTTTTAGAAGCAACACCACCCTGTGGATATGTGGCGCCTGCCGCTGTGTGGGACGTGTAGCAATGTGGGACGTGCCAGCTGTGGATGCATGTGGCTCTGGGTGTGGGAAATGCCAGCTGTGAGTGTGTGGGGCCCTGGGTGTGGGGCTGGCAGTGTGGTGGTGGTGACTGTAACACTCGAGCGCAGGGAAGCCTGTGGTGCACCAAGACAGTGCAGAGCAGTGATGTTCGAGAGCAAAACTAGGGATGCTGGAAACTGCTTGGAACGTTTGTGAAGTTAGGTGGGGAAACTGTATAAATGTTTAATAAGAATATAGTGTTCTTTTGGAGTAAGGCAAGCTGTTGAAAGGTTAAATTGTGCATTTCTCATTTTGATGTGTCATGTATGTTAATATGATTAAATAAAATCAAAACTGGTACCTGTTTATACATAAATACGAAAATGACCTCTTTTTGCAGCTTCCAGGCGCAGCAGCCGGAGGCTCACTGGTGCCTGTCCTTAGCACCTTCTGAGAGAGCATAGCTAAGAGGAAGTGTCTGCACATGAACATGTTACCATGGAGAAACCCAAGGCATGTAGTATCTCATACCTCGTGGATTCCAGAACACACAAGTGTAGCATAGGAACAGATCAGTCACTTACTTGTGCATACTAACAGATGTGAATAATTTATGGCCCAACCGAGGAAGTATTTTATTAAAGATTGTTTTCAGAGGGGCTGGAGAGGTGGCTCAGGGGTTAAGCCTCTGCCTTGCAGGCAGAAGGTCCTGAGTTCAGATCCTAGACCCCAGGTATAGACACCAGGTAGAAGCGGGGGTGGCCTGCATTTCTGGTCCTGGTAGGGCGGAGCCTGTGAATCCCGGGGCAGAGTAAACAAGGAGATGGAGGTGGTTCATGGTGGTTCCCAAATTCGTCTGTGGTTCTACACACACACACACACACAATTGAATAAATAATAATAAAAAAGTTAAAAAATATTGTTTTCAGGGGCTGGGGATGTGGCTCAGATGGTGGGGTGCTTGTCTAGTATGGGGAAAGCCCTGGGTTTGAGCATGGTGGTGCACGCCTGCCATCTCAGCACCAGGACTGTGAAGGTAGGATCAGGAGTCAGGGTTATCTCTGGCTACATAGGGAGTTCAAGGATAGCCTGGGCTATGTAAGAACCTGTCATGACCAAGAATAATCATGTTTTCCATCCTATATATTCCTGCGTGATAACTGCTTATGACGCGTGTCAGTCATATTGCTGCCATTTTGTCAGAAGTTTCATTCTTTGATTTTGGCGAAAACACCACGGCTCAGACATGCTGTTTCTAAAAAATGCAAAAATGCAACCTTGGCCTGGGGAGATGCTTGGCAGGAAAGCAAAGGGACTGGAGTTCAGATCCCCAGATGTCGCAGGGTAGTTATGGCCATCCTGTGATCCTAGGCTTGGAGGAGGAGACAAGAATCTTCCCAAGACGGAGCTGGCTACCAGACCAGCCCTGTCAGAGGGTTTGATCAGAGACCCGGCCTCAAGAGAATGAGGCGAAAGAGCAATCAGGGATGATCCTGATACCAACCTCAGGCGGCACAGCAGCCTACATGCACACACGCGCGCACACACACACACACACACACACACACACACACACACACACACACACAGGAAAAAAATGACCTTGTAGAAATTCAAGCAGGAGGGTAACTTGTCTCTGGTCAGGGATTTATGGCAGTTTAAATGATTGAATTAGAACTACTTGCTTCACAATCTTTTAGAATAAATTACACTTTTAAGGAATGAGTCTAAATGGGCAAAAATAATTATTTTAGTTATTAGTAAATCCTGCCAGGTGTTATCTAATAAATGTTTACTAGAAAGAGAGAGATGCATTCATGGCATGGTGCATGGGTAGAGGTCAGAGGACTACTTTTGGACATTGGTTCTCTCCTACCAATGGACTTCTGGGGATCAAAACCAGTAGGCATCTCACCTACTGAGCTGTCTCTCCCACCAGGTTTTCTAGTCATACTAACCACTCTGAAAAGAAGCCTCCTGATGAAGTAATGGGCGCCATAACATGCCACCTGCCATGCTGCCTAGACTGTGGGCAACTGTTAACGTTTAGTTGCTTTTATGTGGTAATATTTTTGATTGGAAGTATATGAATATATGTGTACTATTATTACCAATGATACAGTTTTGAGGGAACAAAGACACGAAATCTACAACTGTGACGTAAGACCAAAAAGGGGTGCTCCGTGGAGGCAGGGTGGAGATGGAATAAAGCCTCGCTGTAGTTCAGGCTGTCCTGCAACTCGAGGTGATCCTCCTGCTTCACTCTCCCGAGTGCTGGGGTTACAAACATTTCACCAGGCCTCACTAGCACTTGCTCGAACCCCAAGTGCACGTGTGACAAACATCTCCAAGTGAAACAAGGTGAAGGCAGCTTCTGCTGACCTCCCTCTGTGATGAAGGTCCAGCAGTACAGGGGGCTGCTACCACTCGTACAGGTAAGAAGACCCACAGATGCGCAAAGCAGCTCTTCAAAGGCACCGGTGAACCCCTGACTTACAAAGGACAGACAGGTGGGAGGAAGGAAAGGAGGGAGGGAGGAAAGGCTGGGGGGGTCTTTGCCAAGCCTTAGGGCCAGTGCTTGGCAACTAGTAGATGCTTTGGGCTATGCCCATTTAGTACCAGAGCTCGGGGAGGGGACATGCACTGAGAAGCTGGAGAGGTGGATCAGGAGTAGAGCCATGTTCAGTGTATAGCGGGTTTGAGGTTTTGTGAAGGTGCTTGCTACCAAGTCCAACAACTTGAGTTGGATCCCCAAAATCCATGTGGTGGAAGAAAAGAGTCGATTCTCAAAAGTCTTTTGACCTCAACACAAGTGTGATGGCAAATGTATTCAACACACACGCGCGCGCAGACACACACACACACACACACACACACACACACACACACACACACACACGATAAATGTTATATATTTAAATCAAGGCTGGAAGTTTCTACCTAGGACTCTAACAACTCTGGGGTGACTCATCTCTAAAACATCCCATAATAGTCACATAGGTCATGAGGCATTAACCAATGAGGACGGCCTATGTCATTGTGTGTCACCCAGATGCCACTGACATAGGAACAGCCAAGTTCAAAGAACCACCTAGAACAATGCACACTAGGCGCTGGGGAGGTGGCTCAGCTATTAAAAGGACGTGACCTTCGGAAGCTACGGAAGCCGGTAGGCTCCTTGCCGGCTGTCTCTCCACCCTTGTACTTCCTGAGAAGGATGAGTGCGCAGAGCTGAGATCTGGGAAGACCTGCCTCTCCCCAGAGCACACCGCTGCCTCTGCCGGCATGGGAGCCGCCAGCCTGGCCTGGGGCAGAAAGGCCCAGCTGCTGCCCACACCAGCGGTGCAGCAGAGCCCAGGCAATGTGGGCCAGATGGACCAGGGTCCGACCAAGTTGGTTTTCAGTGTCGAGCTTGGCTACCATTTCACTTCACTTCTAAATTCATGGGAACGTCTCTGTGGCCAGCTCTTGACTCAATTATGGAAGGGACTTAGGGGAAATGTGTCAGCTCAGCCAAGCTCACTCTACCACAAACCGCCCCACAACAACTTACTAAACGATGAGAATCCTTAACTGTCAAGCAAGATCTCCAAACCTCATTTCTTAAGAGAGTTGGGTGGCTGGAATTTTTTTTTTTTTCTGGTATGGCCTTTCTGCCATATTCAAACCACGGTGAGGAAACGAAGGCCCAGTCCCTTGGACAGACTCGGAATCACATGTTAACCACCGAGCAAAGCAAGCACAGTGATGGCTTGAGCTGTTCCCACAGCTCTCTCGACAACAGCCCTTCCATCTTTCTTTGACGGCTACAAGCAAGCCTCTGTGGCCTTTGGATAGAAACCCAACAAAAAAGCGATGGTGAGGCTTCAAGATGCCACCTCTTGCTATTCAGGGGAGCATTCATGGCCCTTAATTGTTTAACTTTCTGCCCATTTGAAACTGAGAGAAAAAGAAAAAAATATTCCTGAGGATAACTGGAGCCTGTTCGGCCAATTCTTTCAGTAAGATACATTATGACATAATATATAAACAAAGAAAAAACTATGAAACGCTATGGAAAAAAAACCCAGTGGATCAGAGGGTAATGTGGAACTGGATCCTCCCATGAAAGCTGCACATGTCACAGGATATTATGTGGAAAAGCACTGGAGGAAGGAAGCATCACTCAGTGAAAGGTGCCGCTTTCCTTGACCACGTGACACCTTCCAGAACAACTCAAGCTACTACGAAATATCATAGAGTTCTGAGTTGCAGAACAGCTTTCTCAATTCGTACCCCCAGTGAACTGCGCTGGTGATGGTTTAAACCCCAGCTAAGTCCTGACCACAAGAATCATAAAGACCACCTTCACCAGGGACCAGCATGGTGAAGCAACGAGCCCCCTTTCCAGCTCACTGCAGCAGATCCCCACGACCCCCGCAGCACCTTCACCTCCTCAAGATAATGTCACCACCCATGAACAAGGGAGGGAAAGGATCCTGGGGAAGGGGGCCCTGAAAACAGGAGGCACTGCCTTGGGCTCTTCCCTTGGCCACGGTGTTCCAGGAGTCTCTGGAGCACATAGTAAATGGATAATCTTGACTTATTTGGTCGTTAGAAACTACCAGACAGGCAGGGTACGGAAGCACATGCCAACACATGGCAGGAGGTTTGCACAACCTCAAGAGCAGCCTAGTCTACAGTTCCTGGCTAGCTAGGATTGCATAACAAGAGCTGGTCTCAAGTCCTACCCCTAAGGAAAGAAAACATTAGATACTACTATCTTTTCCTGTCTGAATTAATCATTTTTCCTTTACAGTTAGAATGTTCATGCTGCTTCTGTTGTCCAATTGTGTCCTACACTTTTTCTAGGGTTCTAAGAACATGATAAATTAGTAGCTGATTGAAAATCAAGATTAGAGTCAGGGAAAGTTTAACTGATATATACTAAGTTAAGCAGATTAGTTTTATTCTTATAAAAATACCAAAGATTAGTCTGATCCCTGCAAATACCTTGGGGGTTCAGAGGAGCAGACAGGCAAGGGCCATGGCTTGCTGGCTCTGCCCAGGCCTGCTCCCTGCATTCTGCCGCTTTCCTCCTCGGCCCTCTCCAGGGAAGGCCGAGCTTCAGAAGCCTTCTCCCTGTTTTGCTCCAAACTAGGTGGAGGCCATTATCTGCCTCTGGCACATGGGAGGGGTTGGGGAGGATGCTGCAGGAGCAAACCCCACCACCACCATCAAACACTTGCTGCGGAAGCTGGGGCTCTGCCAGGGTGGATGGAAGAAGCTTCGACCCTGGGTGGAAGGCAGTTATCAATAGGTGACGAGACGACCTTCCGGATGGGAGGCAGCGAGTCTTATTTGCAATGACCACACACGAGGGGCACTGCAACGGAAAAGCAAGGCCAGAAAGAGCTGCTAGATATGAAGTCTTGACTGAGGTCCTGGGGGTGGGCACAGCAACAATGCACAGCGCTGGACACAGTTAGATTTTATATTTACAGACAGATTTTACAGAGTAAAATCTCACAAAGACACAGGGGATGCAGTTTCTTCAAGTGTTCCCCACAATCTCATTCCAGCAGCTAGGCTACCTATAGACCCAGTTAAACAGCAATCTCAGCCAAAGGAAAAGAACTCTCAATGTGGAGTTCTTCAAAGACTTCCTAATAATTCGACTGTTCCAACTTGGGCTGTCATCATGAGCGACTCAGGTGGCCGAGGTAGCAGGAGGGCGGCAGGCCCGGGGCGGGGGGGGGGGAAGCTGGCCCCTCCAGGCTGTAGCAGCACAGCGTGGTCCAGCGAGCGAGCGGCTTAGAGTCGGTCCCTCTCGGGCCGCATGCTGAAGGGCTCCAGGCGGTCGGCCTCGGGCAGCATGCTGTTGAGTCTCTCCATCAGAGGCACGGTCTGGTCGATGCCCATCTGGATGCGGCGCAGGATGGCTGACATCTCGTTCACCTTCTGGATCTGCTCGGCGTACTTGGCGTATCGCTTCTGGCGCTCCTGCATGAAGCAGAAGAGGGTTTCCACGGACAGATCCATCTGTAGGAAGCAAAGGAAGCGAAACACATCACACTGTTTAGCCACATCCCCCAGTCTGGGAGAAAGCAGTGGAGGCCAACTAGCTTTAGAGGTCGCAGTGGGCTCAGATGCCCCCACTTCACCCTGACTACTGGGCAGGTGGGCTTCTTATATCCAGCGAGGCTGAGAGTTCCCTCTCGACGGGACAATCTTGGGTGTGGGAATCAGAGGAGCAGGATTTGAATCTGGCTGTACCTTATGAATTCCTGCAGTCTATCCTTTGTGTCTCAGGTTGAAACTCCACTTGTGTCACATTTTAGTAATGAATGGGACACACAGGACACTGGTCCCCTAAGGTTAAGATGGAGCCAAAAGCCCTCATGCCCTTGCGGTAAGGCTGCAGGGGGGCTGAACCCGCGTGCTCGTGGGGTGTCCACTGCACAGGTCACACCAAGCAGAGTATGCAGTTATGTGCAGAACAGCGCTGCTGAGAACACATGACGGTACTGGCTTGTTACACTGCACTCGGCGCTTCATCGCTGTCTAACGGACAAGTGCTTCCCCTTGTCTTCTGAAGTCCTCAGGAGAGATTTTGGAGAAGCCATGGTCACAGCCCACGCCTGACGCTCGCACAAAGAGCTTTGACATCGATGAACCTGATCCACAACAAGCCAAAAGGAACCTCAAAAAGGAAAAATAAAAAGGGGTAGAGAATAAAGCTTATAGAATATAAATATGAAGGTGAACAAAGTATTTTGTATAGTCATACTGTGTGTGTATGTGTGTGTATGTGTGTGTGTGTAGGGGTGCCACAGTGCGCATGTGGAGGTCAGGAAAACGGTCCAGTGTTCCCCACCTTCCTACCTCATTTGCGACCAGGCCGCATAGTGTCGGAGCTTCTGGAGATTCTCAGACTCCGCTTGCCCCTTCATGGCGTACCCAGGACTAACAGGTGATTATGCCACTGTGTCTGGTGTTTACTTAGGCTTAGAGGATCTGAGCTCTGGGCTTCATGCTTGAGGGCAAGGGCTTTATACACTGAGCCATCTCCCCAGGCCACAATGTGTCTTTTTAAACTGAGGGTTATGACAAAAATCCAAAGATTTTAAAAAAACGCAACTGCAAAGTTGACGAAGTATAAACAACACAAACATTCTTTCCTGAAGAAGCTTTCAGGTGAGCACATCCAGAGTGTGTAAAATCCACAGTGGGTGCAGTAGCATCCTCGGCCTTCACACTCAGTGTGCACTGGCCCACCGGCACGTGGATGCCAATGTCTGGTGAGCTGCATACTCAGCTCAGGAGGATCCTGCTTCCTTAATGAACAAGGATAGCAAGAGCCCCAGCTGCCTCCAGAGCTCTGGCTGAAGTCAGCCTCCCACAGAACCAGAGCTTGACCCCAGGCCGGCCATCCTTGCACACGGCCTGACAGACAGGTCCGAGGGGCTCGGAGTTTGGGGAGGACAGCGAGCTGCTACAAAAGCAACAGAATGAGACTGAGAACCCCGTTCACCTCTACACCATCCTCTGCTGACCGCGGGCTGCAGCTGGGACAGATCGGGTTCACACTTTGTTTTCACCTGTGACTTATTGCCTTGGAGGACTTCAACCATTCTTACCGCCCCAAGTCTCAGCTTTCTCATCCCTAACTTGGGCAGTAACTGTGACAGCTTAGAGGCTGATGTGAGGATGAAATATCACATAGGGAGTGCCTGAAACAGATCCTGGGAAAGGAGCTTTGAGAATGATAAATTGCATGTGCGCTAAAGAAGGAAGCGTTTTATAGTAAGAGTGGATGAGAGACAAAAAAGGGAGGGGGAGGAATGTGAGTTTGAGCTACCCAAAGAGATACACTATGTCCCCCCCCTCAGCCATGATACGCACACCTGCGCCTCATCTCTATGACGTGAACCATCTCCAAGTCTTTCTCAGCCACAGGACAAGTTTCCATTGTGTATTGTTGTAAACTTGGGATCTAAAATCTTACAACATCATTACATTATTCACCTTCAAGTTTCCTGACAGAATTACCTCGCACTATGAAAGAACGCAACCCTTCCTCAGGGGCTAAACGCCCTGCCTCAGCCTCTGCTTTCTACGGCTCTGCAGAGTCAGGGTGGGGCTGTGCTAGCATCTGCTTCACCCTGGACCCTGGGCCCGGGTCCTTCTCATGGCTCTGTTCAGCATGGCAACTGCTTGGTGAGATGCAGCAAGGCAGAGTGCAAGAAAGCGCACACAGTGCACACACGTGTTCTACAAATGTTGAAAGCAAATGGAGCTTTAACAATATCTTCTTCAACACCAGCAAACGGCTTCGATTTTTGTTACGTGAAACTTCCTGATAAAATATGCTCTAATTGTGGATTGGGCAGGTGGGTGGGTCATCCTGTCAAAGTGGTACCAGGTGTCACGTAATTTTTCAAGAAAGATCAGTCCTTCAAAGTCACGCTCACACAATTTTACATTAAAAGACGATGACATGGCAGCAAGTGTTCCACAAGGACATTGTGTTTTCTCCACTCTTAAACCAAAGTTATAAATACACATGAAATGGCGAAAAGCAAACTTATTAACTTCATCATGAGTCAAAAAATGAGTAAATAGGGCTGGAGAGATGGCTCAGGGGTTAAGACTCTGCCTCACAAGCAGAAGGTCCTAAGTTTGGATCCCTAAAAACACCAGGCAAAAATGACAGTGGCCCGCATGTTCAGCCTTGGTGGGCAGAGCCTGAGAAAACCCAGAGCAAAACAAAAAGGAGGTAGAAGCTATCCAGGATGATATTCCAGGTCACCCTTGGTCCTCCACAGGGACACACAGTGCCCCTTCACACACACACACACACACACACACACACACACACACACACACACACAATAAATACAGTTTAAAAATGAGTATATAAATTGCTTTCTATAATTAAGGAACTTCACATCTATTTGGTCAAGAGACTTGCTTCAGGCTGAGTATGGGGATTCATTCACAAGTGTAACCCCAACACTTGGGAAGCCAAGGCAGGGGGATCACGAATTGAAGACCAGCCTGGGTTACCAAGTGACACCCTGTTTTAAAAATGAAAACAAACCAACAGAAGATTTGCTTTTTCTATTCCGCACTTAACTAGAAAAGAGACCAGAAGCTTCGTCTGCAGTCCCTGTACTGACGACGTGCCAACGTTACTGGAAGAGGCTCCTTAGAGCCTGGGCAACAGAAAGACCTTGTCGTAAACAGACACAAACTACTGCTTATGCGCTTAGGCCAGACAGAGTTATATCACCCATCTTCACTGTTTAAAAAAAAAGGGGGGGGGTGTTCAGCTTTTAATCTGATATCTCTGTTAAACTGAAGTTCATAGTGATTCTGACTTGGTCTCAATATGATAGATCACATTGAATATGAGTTTAAAGAGCAAGAGGCCTTAGTAGACCAAAGCCCACTAACTTATGGTTCCCCCTTTTTATGGTTCCCAATCCCCTTGAGCTTTGTTCCGTCTCTAGAAGGACGCCCAAATGCAAGCACACACAGCGACACCTGCTCTCCCCGTTTGTGTTTCTGACAGACTTTATGGCTAAATGGCAAAACAACAATCTATCCTGTTGCACAACCACCCACATGCTGAATCCCAATATTGACAACAATCTATTGGGACCTGGCCATGACCAAATATTTATCTGGAGATGGGCATTGTGGATGAAAAACAGCTCTCACCTCAAAGGATGAGAACTTATTTTGGAGCCAAATATGAGTGACTATGGCCCTGAACACCATACTGCAGGGTGGTAACATTTTCATGAACTTTGCAGACAAGAGAACAAAAGTCACGAATCGGGACACCTGTCAAATACACCGTGGAATCACCAGAGCTGCGGAACCTCTGTTGCAGGATTCAAATGTTATGACAGTCTTAGACTTCAAGTTGGTAAAAGCTAGTGTGGTCTGATAAGTCAATACATACTAGCAGGTTTCACCTGATAGCCACAAGGATATTAGGTCACACATAGATGTGGACAATGAATTGCTATTAAGGAAGCTACCGAATAGCCCAAGATAATTTGGCTCTGAACTTGAAACATTCTAATTCCTACCCTTGAGAGGCTAAAATCAGTTAACTGACCTGATGTGGCTTTTAGGGGCAAGGGTTGGGAGATATTTCAGTTCATATAGCCTATTACTGATTTTTAACAATATGGCTTCACCTTCCCCCAGTCTCTGACTTAACTAGTAATTTATTACAATAAAGTGACAGAAATCAGAAGTCTTAAATTTACTACTTGCCTGACATTGCATGAATCAGAACCATTTCTTAACTTCTACTTTTAAAAAATGAGCATAGTAACACTTGTGCACCCTATTTTGCTCTTAGTGTTGCTTAGACTATGAATTACATGGTGTACACAAATGTGATTTGAAAACAAACTAGAGCTAAAAACAGTAGATTTTATGATTGTAAATGTTACTCCACAGACCTTCCAGATGCGGCTGCTCTGAACAAATCAGGCCAGGCTGCTGTGGTCTCGAGACCTCCAGGTATAGCTACTGGGATCTGAAAGACCACCTACTGTAAGCCTAGGTCCACAAAGAGCCAGACTCATCCCCTTCCCTCGCTGCCCTGGAATCAAGGCTGCTTGAGAGAAATCTGTCTTAGGGGCTACTTCTCAGCTACACCTGCTGCTTCCCTCCACTGGAAAACTATACGAGAGGGAACCCCCACTTCTCTCCTCGGAACTTCTCTCTCCCTGACTCTCCTAGTCAATCTCATACCCTGAAGGACAAATTTATCCAAGCACCTCTGTCTTCAGCCTCCATATCTTCCTCTAATTTAAATCTATCAGAAACAATCCTGGCGAGTGGTCTGGGATGTTCAGAAATCTGTTTTCCATAGGATGAAGGCATTAAATGTCCAGAAGGCACATGGGAAGATTTCAACAGCACGTAACATTTGGGAAATGAAAACAAAGCCACAGAGATGAGTTCATATCCGCTGGGAGGGCTGACATCCAAGACAGACAGAGCAAGTGTCAGCGACGATGTGGAGAGACTAGAACTTTCAACCTCCACAACTGGCATGCCAAAGGACATATCTATTTCCAAAAACCCATTTGGCAGTTCCTCCAAAAGGCAAGCACAAAGTCTCCATTAGCCAGCAAGTTCATTCCCAGGTGAACACACAAGCAAACACTATATATGCATGCATGAACTTGGACACAAACGTCCACATGTCCCTGCACAAGCAGAAAGAACCCAAATGTCTACTGACTGGTGAATGGATAGGCAAAATATGAAATGTGCATAGAATAGAATACTCTTTAACCAAAAAATGAATGAGATATGGTAAAAAACTACAACAAGGACAAATCCAAGTCAAAGAAGCAAGACACAAAAACCATATACTATTCCCTTCCTTTGCAAGGTCCCAGCAGGCTGCAGAGACAGAAGGTGAAGGGAAGCTGCTGGGGAGGCAGGCGACTGTTACATTACGAGGTTCCTCCTGGGGAGTGAAGTTGTTTGTCGTGTTACTTCCATAGCTCTTAGAATACTAAAAACCACTCGATCACACTCTGTAAAAGATCAATTGTGATGTGAGAGTCAGATTTCAAGTGCCTCAACTTCCTTCTACTCCTGTGACAGCACTAAGCAATGCTTCACGGTGGTTCCTTTAATCTGACTGGACTCAGAACCTACCCATGGCCCGAGCTGGCCACCTTCAAATGATCAGAGTTCGCTAGGATGATGAAACCTCTTTGGTAATTCTGAACTAACACCTCTCAGTGGCCCTCAAACAAACTGCTGAGGCCAAGGAAAACATTACAACCGTCAAAGAAGGCGGGAGCCGAGTCCGAAAGAGGGAAAAGGTTGTGTTCACCTGTCCTGGTGCTCTACAGTAACAAGCCCCGGCCAGCTGCAGGAGGAAGCAGAACCTACCACTCTTGGCATGCCCTGGAACTCGCCTTCTCATTCTGAAACTGACTCTTACTGGCCACATACGTCTTGCTATGTAAGAAAAACTGAATGTTAAAGGTACCACATGACACTCTGATGTTCTAATTGTGGCCAAAGGCTCAGAGCAGCCGAGTCGGCTCTTTCATGCCCCGATGGGAGGCAGCGTCAAGGTTCCACCTTCCGCACTGGATGCTAAGCCTTCCTGGGCCTGGCGTCCCCCATCCACTGTCTACGTCGCTGTGCTGCTGTCCAAGTCAGCCTATTCTTGCCCACCAGCCATTCTCTAACCCTGTTATACTGTCACCTGTGACTTCTGGTGGGGATTCAGACAGCTTAAAATGCTAGGTAAACCAAGCTCCAAAAAAAGCCCTTTGGGATTACCTGTTTTCTGACCCGCCTCTTCTTTTTTAAAATTCTCTGACAGTTCCTACATGAATACAATGCGTAAGTCATGTGATCTGGTCCCAGCCCCTTCCTTCTTCCCAACCAGTTTCCTTGGGACTTCCAGAACTTGGTGGCAAGAGCCTGCTACTGAAGATACCACATACGCTGACCACAGAGTATGAAGAAATAAGCTGGAGCCCACACATGGTTTCATGGCCTCTTCCACCCCCCCACCCCCCCCCCCCGAGCTCCTGCAGTTCTCTGCAGGAGTCTTTCTGGATTGTGTAATGGACAATGGGCAGATGTTTTCATTGATGACACCTCTGGCTGGCACTATGTACTGGACATTTTGAAGTGACCTAGTTTTCACAGTGCAACAGCTCCGAAGAACTTGCAGTGTGTCTCAGAGCACACAAGTGCTGCTTCTCACAATACCTTTGCTTTGGAAATAAACAAGAGAAATCCCACCCTGGCCAAGGGAAGTCTACTCCATCTAAGGAAGACACAACAAACAAACAAAAACTGCTGGAGTGGGAGGGATGGCTCAAGGGCTAAGCCTCTCTGCCTCAGAAGCAGGACCTGAGTTCTGATCCCAGGTCCAATGTAAAAATGCCAGGCAGAAATGGCTGTGGCCTTACTTCCAGCCCTGGAAGACAGAGCCTGGAAACCCCATGACAAAGAATGAGGAGGCAGAGAAATGTAATCCAGGATGATTCCTAAAATCACCTTTGGGCCTCCACAGGCACACACATTGCCCTCCAATACACATATTCACATAGACACACAGACACAGCACACACATACACACAAATAAATAATAAAATAAAATATTATCTATACTAATGAGACTGCCTCTTTTGCCATTCTCTTACTTATTAGGATGATCCGGATGGTAGAACCCAACACAAAATACTCCCTGGCTCCCTTGTTACTGTCATTAATGTAATGCAATAATGTGCAAGCTATGGCTATCATCTACTAAGTCACTCTAAATGCAGATTCTCTCCCATGTACTTTACCTCTGTTACCATTATTCCCAACTATACTGTAATGTCATTAGGAATTGGAGATTCAGAGATGACGAAACATGCTCAAGGTCACACAGTTAATCCAGCAGTGAGTTGGGATTCAAACCCAGGCTTTTTCACGCAACATTGCTCGCCTTTTCTGAAGATCTCATGAATTCAAATGCCAGTTTATTTCAATTAAACTGATACCATATTGAGCAAAGTGTTCAGTACCTTTTCAAAATCTGTAATGGATGAATATGTACAGAAATGTTTTTTGAGCAGAGTGGAAAAAGACTTTGATTTCTAATGCAAACATTGACTTTTATTTTTCAAGTAGCAAAAATAACATATTACTAGGTCTATCATGAATGTCTGCAAAACATCTGCCCCACTCTCAGATTGGGGCAAAGCGTTTGTCAGGAAAGCTAGGACGGACTTCATCAACAGACTGTTTGCATACACAATGTCCCCTGACATCTCACCCTGACAGCAGTTCACCATCCTTGACCTTACCGGGAGCTTAGAACACAGCTATAGGATTGTGATCCTGAGGGGGTCCCAAGCCCTCCTCTGCTTTTTCATGGCCTGCTTAAAGCCACACAGCTGGCTCTGGCGGCCCAACACCAGAGTCCAGGTCTCCTAACTCCAACAGCCACTGCATCACGGTGTCCCCAATCTGAAGCAAGTCTGCTGGCGACATTTCCTTTTCCATACATAGCTCTATCTTGCCCACCAAACTGTGACGGAATGTGATCTATCACAAAGCTCTTAAGGACCCTTTTCTACTCGAAGGAGATAAAAATCTACTGTTAACCCAGGTCAGAATTCAACGGACAAACTCAGGAAATTACCATGGCCTCTCGTGTGTGTCCGGAAGCGCGAAGGTGATAGAATGGTCCAGCCAGGTCGTGTACAAGGCTGCTTCCTTCTACATTACATCAGCTTCTCTGACTCCCGACCCCTCTGCCACTTCCTGTTGCACAAGGACAGACAATGGGCCAACCTGAGCCAGTGTTTCCATTCGTGACGCCATAGATGACGGCACAGATTGCCACACACTGGACAGTTTGAAATGACCTCGTTTCCTTGGTGCAAATAATGCATCTAAATGTTTCAGTGGAAGAACACGTGTCAGAGCTGGGAACCTGGGGAGCCCAAGCTGAATCACCATGTGTTAGGTGATCACTACTTCATGGCTCGCCCAACTTCCCTTCTGCCTTCGCACCTGTGCATCTCAGCCAGCCTGGAAAGAATCTCAGAACCTTTACACAGCCTCCAAATGAAATGAATCCTGGTGCTACCCTGAATTTGACAGTAATGCTGAAAGGCAGCAGATCAGAAAAGGAGAAAGATTACAGCGTGTGGGAGAGACCAGCGGACAGACAACAGTCGTGGGCAGCCTGTCTGCCTGGACAGATGTAAATCATCTGCTGCCCTGAAGCTTTAGGGACACACCTGGAGAAATCCTCTGGGGATCCTCAGATCAGAAAGGATTAAGAGATGTTTTCAAAGGCGCAGCGGCACATAAGGCACATCCAGAAGAGCGACATGAGATGGCTGACAGCAAGTCGCATCCTGGGTGCCCTGTCATTGATCAGCAAGTCTGAGCACTTCCAGAGGGAGGGATCCTAGGAGTCTTCTGGCTAACTCTGCCTAGGCAGTCAGTCCATAAGCAAAAGGATTCTTTCCAAAAGGCCTTCCCAGGCCACCCGTCTAAGCCCACTGATGTTTCTTATCCTCCCTTCCACTGTGCATGTTGTTAACCTTTATCGTTTTACATGCTGTCTACTTCTTGACCTTGCTTACTGGCTGTTTCTCTACTGGGGCATCTGTGGATCTGTGGAGGATTTTGTCTGATCATAACCCCTTGGCACTGACAACAGAGGCTGGCACAGAGCTGGCTCATTTTCCAATGAAGGGATGAGTAAAGGGCACATGCACAGGAAGTTCTGAGAGGCGCATTCTGTCTTGGTGAGCCAAAAATCAATTGGTAAGTAGGGTGACAGAACCCTCACACTTAGGGAAAAAAATATTCCAAGCTGGAAAAAAGTAACAAGTGTCTAAGACAAAGTGTTTGTAAAATGTAGAAAATCGAAATCAGGTAGAGAAACGTTGTGATGATCTTATCAACACAGTGCAGTGTAATTAATCATGTCATGTTTCCTTCCTTCTAGTCTTTTAAGAATATTTAACATAACTGAAATTACATTGTATACATGATACTATGTCTTAGTTTTGTTATTGTTATTTGGTTGTTGGTTATCAGTTAAAAAGCACATTTTCCAAATGACTCCTAGTTTACACTGACTGAAGAGCCAGGTGAAATTTACCATGAAACCTTGCCCAGCCCTTCTGAATCACTCTCCATTTTATTTAATGAGGCGGGGGTCTCTGGTTGAACCTAGAGCTCACCAGTTCAACCAGCCTAGCTAGGCAGTAAGCTTGCTGTGGGAATTCCCAGCTTCTGCATTCTGAGCATTAGGATTACAGATGGACTGTCACCCTGTCCAGCATTTATGCGGGTGCTGGGAAGCCCAACTCTGGCCCTCATGCTTGCACAGTAGTTTTACCCACTGAGCCATTTCCCCAGAGACTATCTTTTCTTAAGCGCTATTTCCATATTTCCATTTCTACAATTCTAGTGCTCTTACTACTTACTGCCTACCTGCATATATTTTGGGTTTTCTGGGATTCCTCACAAAAGCAGGTTCCTGAGACCTCTATCACTGCCCAGTATGGCTGACTGGGAATGGTGTGGGGAAGGGCCTCTAGCTCCTGGCATGTGCAGTTAGCACTAGCAGAACTAGCTGAGCTAGCTGTCTAGGGCCACATCTGGGGTCAGAAAGCTGAGGGAAATGGGGCTGTTCACACGTACTCACATACTGGTGTCTGTAATGTGACTGGAGTTAAATCTCAGAGCAGTCCAGAAACTGGGCTTTGCTCATGCTTTGCCAAAAAACATAAGCCTCCATTTCCAACAGGCAAGTAATAAAGTCAGTCGGGCCCTCTTCCAGGAGCCCTGTGCTTTGGTAGGGCAGGGCTGCTGTAGAGGAAGTGTGAGGCCAGACCCAAGGAAGCAATGTGTGGAATACCTTACCTCCAGGAGAACCAGAATAAGCCATAACACCCCCCACCCCCCCACCCCCCACCTCTCCCACCCCCCACCCCCCACCCCACCCCTGGCTACATTTCCTGCCACTCAAGGGACTGGTTCTATTTCTTACTGAAGGGAAAGGTTGCCCAAAGGACAAGGGAGGGAGTACTATATTGAATGATCTCAGCCTGAAATTTACATCAGAGTAACTTATGAGACACAAAGGGAACATTCTCCTTAGGACTTGAAATCTTCGATTAAAAAAGCACTCTCAGGCTGGAGAGATGGCTCAGGGGTTAAGACTCTGCCTCGCAAGCAGAAGGTCCTGAGTTTGGATCCCAGGTCCCACATAAAAAACACCAGGCGGAAACGGTGGCAGCCTACACTTCAGGCCTTGGTGGACAGAGCCTGCGAAGCAAGAAGGAGGTAGAAGAAATCCAGGATCATTTCCGAAGTCACCCTTGGTCCTCCACAGGGACACACAGTGCCTTCTGACACACACAAAATAAAAATAATAATAATAAAAAAAAGCACTCTCGACCCATTTTTAATGTCAGGTCAAGAAACCAGAAATGGATGTCAGAATGTGTTCAAAGGCGGCGGCAGGAAATGACTGATGTTGCTATTTAAAGGAGTTACCATGGAGCGTCACTTGGCCAGTGGTTTGTGCTAACTGCCCTCCCCTTCATATATGTGTGTATGGAGTGCATGCATATACCTGTTTGCAAGTGACTCAGTGTGTGGTCATGCGTACAAGAGGGTGCTTGAGTGTGTGTGCCTGTGGAGGCCCAAGGATAACACTGGGAATCATTCTGGAATGTTCTACCTCCTTTGCTTTGGAGTTTCCCAGGCTCTGCCTTACAGGCTGGAATTACAGGCCACCACCATATCTGCCTGGCATCTTAAATATATATACAATTTTAGTGTCTTGCACACAAATATAGTGAAGTTACAATATTTTCATCCCTTAATAGCCAAACCATCTCCGTACTTCTTCCCATTACAATTCTTCTGCTATTTTCAAATCTTTTCATGTGTGTCCACCCAATATTTTCATGTGATATCAAGCAAAGGCTTTAACCCCTGAGCCATCTCCCCAGACTTAAATGGGCTTCTAAGTGAAGGAGCTTCAAGTAAACCAGGCCAGTTAAACCCAGATTCTGGGGGCTGGAGAGGTGGCTCAGGGATTAAGCCTCTGCCTTGCAGGCGGAAGGTCCTGAGTTCGGATCCTAGACTCCACGTATAGATGCCGGGCGGAAGCGGGGGCGGCCTGCATTTCCGGTTCTGTAGGGCAAAGCCTGTGAATCCCGGGGTTAGAGTAAACGAGGAGGAGGTGGAGGCGGTCCATGGTGGTTCCCGAATTCACCTGTGGTTCTATATACATAAACACACATACAATTGAATAAAAATAAATAAATAAAACCTCAAATAAAATAAAATAAGTAAAATAAAAAACCAGATTCTGTACACAAGGCAGCACTCTTTGACCCCTGAAACCCCTGGGAAGCACAACGGCACACGAGTCAGCTTGGCACTTGGAGAATGGCTCTGCTAGGCCTCAGGAGGAAAGCCCTGCCAGCCCTAGTGCAGGCCCAGTATGGAAAAGAAGCAACTGGAAGTGGAATGAAGGATTTCAAACTAGGAGAACACAAGTACAGTTGGAATCTCCCTTGTGCAAAATGTTTAAACCAAAAGTGCTTCAGATTTTGGAGTATTTGGGATTTGGAATATCTGCATAAATTATAGGCTGAGCATCCATGATGTGATAATATCCTCAATGCTCCAAAAATCTGAAAACTGTTTGAGTATCAAGTCAGTGTTCAAAAAGTTTCAAATTCTGAAGCATCTTAGGTTTAGACTGTCAGACTGCAGGTGCTCGGCTTATAGGACGGCACAGTGGAGAACTGGGCAATCAGAAGATTCATTCACCTTTCGGGGCTGGGAAAAAGTTTGGTTGGTAAAGTGTTTGCCACGCAAACACGAGACTGAGTTTGAGCCCTAGAACTCACACCCACGCCCACACTCACACCACATTCATCTTTCAAAATCATCTTAGTCATTAATTAGCAGAAAAGTCTTGGGCAGGTCGCAAGTAAACTTTAAGAAATTTGAACATCCTTAGGGTCTGTTTACAATCCTGCCTGATCACATGACTTTCTAAGTGAGAACTGCAACTTTTTCTCATCCATGCATCAGACCCCTTCCAAGGTGTCTCACAGGTTTCTGGTAATAGTCTATGCATATGATGCATGAAAGAACTAAAAACACAGGCATGGCTGAAGTCAAATCATAGGTTTTACTCTCAAGGCCTTGAAACAAGAACGTAAGAGCAGAGTAACTATAATGAAATAAACCTAATAGCTTTAACTTAATTCAGAAACATGCTTCCCAATGACATTCCCAAATGTCCCGCCTGTGTCCTCTTTGCGAGGTGGACCTGCCATTTGCTCCTCCCCTGTGTCCTCTCCCCAGAGAAAAACACAAGACAGCAAGCAAGCTCCTTTCTCATATGCCTTTCAGTAAAGGCTGATTTCAATGACAGATTCACCTAAAATGGAATATCTGTCTGCCACCTTGGATCCTTAACAGAAATCACAAGACATCAAAGTGATCAAGAGTGTTGTAGCCACAGCCAAGAAGCCAAGCACTCATAGTTTGCCACCATTCATTTCACATCTCTCAAGACCCATGACCCCCAGGGAACCACTCTGCTATTCACAAAGCAGAGCAGCAGCTAAATTAAACACAAAATTCCAAAAGTCACATATTTGTGGCATGAATGAAATCACTTGGGTTTGTGGGAAACCACAGTTCACTGAAAATATCTGCCTCGCCTCTATCCAGGTTTTTATAACATGGATTGAGGGCAGAGCTCTGAACTGGGCTAGTACTTAGGTGCCACTAGAATCAGAAAACCCCATGGGAGCCAGTCCATGGCAACACGGTCAGTTCTTTCCCTCCTGGTCACCACGTACATCACAGTGCTGACTGTATGGCAGGATCGACCCCAGGCTTGTTATATGGAGTAATGATTAAACCTTCACTAAAACTTCTCTGGGGCAGACACTATTCTTATGCCAGTGAACAGAAGAGGCTGAGGAGATGGTTCAGGAATTAAGCAAAAGAACCTGAGTTTGGATCCTTAGATCCTGCGTAAAAATACCAGGAAGACATGGTGGTGGCCTGCAACCTTGGTCCTGAAGGCAGAACCTGGGAAACTCCAGAGCGAAACAATAAGGAAGCAGAGCACTGATTCTCAACATCACAGGCATGAGCACTCAAGTGCCCTCTTACACACACAGACACATGTACATCCACCCTCATGCAAAACACACACACATGCAAAAACACAACAAAAATATTTTTAAAAAGTTGACCTGCCTGAAGCCACACAGCTAGCTAGAGGCAGTGTCAGGATCGGAACTCTGCCTGTATGGCTGTTCTCATAACCATTGCATGAAAGGCCCCCATCAGTCTTCCCACTGTGGCTGGGGTCTCGGTATGTCACCAAGGCAATCGACTTATTGTTGCCAGTCCCCACAGCCACGCCCACTGTGCCAGCCCTCTTCTCTGTGTCAGCACACGGCTCCTGGTCTGACTGGCTGTACAGGTGGCTGGTTGGCAGACACCTGCCTGCACCCTCCCTGTTCTCAGTGAAAGAATGTCATGGGGATCCAAGTTCCACCCTCCTGCCTCCCTGGAAACCTCTTTTTCCTCAGCCTATAAGCATGTTCAAGAATGCTACCTGCACAAATAAATATATACACAGAAGCATAGGAACACATATGGCTAAAAAAATAAAAATCCTCTTTGATCTTCATTCACTTGTATCTTAATTTGGACCACTTTCTCGCTTCATGATCCTGGGAGAGCTAGTTCATCAGACTTGAATTTCTCTACCTAAATAATGAGAAAATAGGCTGGGGAGGGGCCTTTTCAATGCCACCATTCAGAGATCTCTTTGAGATTTCACCCAAAACTCCAATCATTTTTTTCTCTGTCCCTATAGCCCTAGCTAGTGTTTCCCTAAGACCATCAAGGCGTCTCTCCTAGCAGTATGTCCCGTCTACATCCACATCTAAGACTTCAAGTAGTCCCAGCTGCTCCAGGACATCCCGATCTCTATTTTCACAGACACTCAGGTACACATCGCAATGAGGCACCCTATTGATAGCTTTCATACTTTTGCTCTGTAGAATGAAGCATAACCTCTCAGAGCACAGAGACTAAGTCGCATTTCCCCACAGCCCCCAAGGGATCTGTAATGCTTGTCAGCAATGCTGAGTCAGGCTAAAGATCAGAATGACGTAGAGGAGGAAACGCAGGGGTGAGTACAGAGATCTTACAGCCATTAAAGAAACCAGGGGTTATGTCAGCTATAACACCCTGACTGTGAAGGCAGCCACTCCATTCTCCTCCTCCCCTCTCACATGTGCATTCTGGTAAACATCAAGACACCATCTTAGTCTAATGTACAAAAACTTACCTCATTTTGATTTTCTTTATACGAACCAGAAGTGTTTCCAATCATGTTTCCTTTCACAACAACTGATCGCAGGCACAGTTGAAGGTCTGCGTTCATTCATCTAGGAGTCATGGGTCCCTTCTGCATTGCTATTAGCTGCCAACCTTTTTTGTCTGAGGTTCTCTCTCTCTCTCTCTCTGTGTGTGTGTGTGTGTGTGTGTGTGTGTGTGTGTATGTGTATTTGCATGTAAATGAATGTACATGTAAGTGGGGACATGTATATAAGAGTGGTCTTGAGTATGTGTGCCTGTGAAGGCCCAAGGGTGACATCAGGCATTATTCTGTGTTGCTCTTCTACCTTTTTCTTTTGCCCTAGGGATTCCTAGGCTCCACCTTCCAGGGCTACAGTTACAGGCCACTGCCATATCTGCCCAGTGTTTTTACATGGCATCTGAACTCAGGTGCTTTTACTTGCTGGCAAAGACCTACTGAACTATCTCCCAAGCCCTTCCCACCAAATATCTAGGAAGCATCTGGAATAAAGCAGAGTTGGTATTTGATCAAAACTACGCCCTCTGCTTTATCACTTGACAGTGACTAATCTCAACTCTTTGGTTTTCAATGAGCAAGAGACAGATGAATGTTTCGGGATGACTGTTTCTGCTAACGCTCAAGACTCAACAGACACATCGCATCACCAGTGGAAACCCAGAAACTGTTCACACCCTATGCCCTATTGCTCAGTGTTACGAGGACTGTTATCTGATTTGTAGCAATCCTGACTAACCAGAAGCATTTCAGAGTTTTTTAAATGCCTGCATAAATATAATGACATATCTTGTTGACAAGACCAAATTGTAAACACAAAATTGATGCCCTATTAGGGGAGGGGAGAAATTTTCATTCAAATAAAGGAACCTCTGTCACTATAACATACTCTACATTCATAATACATGAAAGGCTAGGGGTAGGGATATAGCTCAGTTGACAGAATGCTGGACTAGCATGAACAAAGCTCTGGGTTCCATTCCTAGCACTGAATAAACTAGGTGTGGAGGTGCATGTCTGTAATCCTAGCATTCAGGAAGTAGAGACAGGATTAGAAATATAATGTCATCCTTGGCTACATAGTGAGTTGGGAGACAGTATGGGCTACTGGAGATCTTGTCTCAAAAAGAAAAAAAAATACTGAAAGGTTTCATTAATGGCAGGCAATAAGAAAGATCATAGTTAATAGTTTCCCAAATGATGATATTCTTTGTGATTTGGACATGAAGCATTTCTCAAAATATTCATACTTTAAAGACTGGTAAGTCCAGTCTGGTAAGTCCAACCACTGGAAATTGACTGGAAAATGAAGGCTCTGATTCAATCAGTGGGATTTATTAATTTGATTATTTATTTATTGCTGTATGTGTGTGTGTGTGTGTGTGTGTGTGTGTGTAACAGGACGTGATATACCTGTGGAAATCACCAAGAGTGATTTCCGGAATCATCCTGGATTGCTGTACCTCCTTTTTGCTTTGCTCAGAGGTTTCCCAAGCTCCACCTTTCAGGGCAGAAAGTACAAGTTATAGCCATTTTCACCCAGCATTTTTTTTTTTAACATGGGACCTGGAATTCAAACTGAGGCAGAGACTTAACCCTGAGCCATCTTTCCAGTCTAGTCAGTGGATTAATTGCTTGATGGATAGTGTGATGGTATTTTGGGGGAGGTGAGGCATGGATGAGGGAAGTGGGTCACTGGACACGTGCCTAAGGATATCTTGTCCCTGGCCGGCCTGCTTTGCTCTGTTACATACTCCCCACTACGATGTCCTACCTCACCATGATAAGAGTCAATAGAGCCAAGGGAACTTGGACTGAAATCATGAACCCAAATAAACCTTTCTGCCTTTGTTGATGTTAGGTATTTTTCCACTGATGAAAGGATGATTAACGGAGTTTTTAATCCATGGAAAAGAGGACATGTAGCCATATCTTTTATGAAAAAAATAATAGTAAAATATTGGAGATGCTGTCCAATTTAAACCTGCTCATACAATGAATGACTACTTCATAATCTCTAGGATATACTATCTCTGTCACTAATTGAAAAATAATTTGCAGTTACGGCCAACCTGACCATGTTTTGCGTTCATACTTTTCTCTCAGCATAGTTAATAACCGGGGGCCATTTGTTGAACAAATCTAGGAAAACCATCCACAGAAATGATTTCTGCAAGACCAAGCTCCTGACCTTTCATTTACATGACAGTGCTCAGGGTACTGGGAATACACATGCTTTTGTGATTGAAAATTTTAGAAGATGTATTTGCTCATTCATGCAGTAGCCTGGTCATTGAATCATTTCAGTACTTCATGAAGAATCTATTTGTTATTAGCACCGACTACATATCTGTATTATTGTCTTTTTCTTTTCTGTCTTGAGTCAGGATCTCATGGAACCCAGGCTGTCCTTTAACACTCTGTAGCCAAGGCTTAGCTACCCTCTGTAACCCCTGCTTCTACCTCCTCGAGTGCTGGAATGTGCGTGGACATGTCTTCTCATCACACTGGTTTCTGCAGTGCTGGGCATGAACCCAGCGTCTCATGCACACTTGCTAAAGCACTCTACCAACCAAATTGCATCTCCAGTCCTATTCCATATTTCTTAATTTATTAGTTATTTTCATGTGAAGGATAGATACTGGATCTTTGCTCATAAAGGTCTCGTGAGCCAAAGTACACATAATCACTTCATATAGTCAATGAAAATCACTGAGCTTTTCAACGTCCTAACACAGTGAAAAATATAAAAGAGCTGCCCAGACTCCTACTTTCAAAGTGAATGTTAGCATGTTAGGAAAGAAAATGTGAATTCTATGCAAGAAAAGGATACAGACCATAAATAGTTAGATATGTAAGTAGACAGATGATAGATAGTTAGATATAGAGATGAGAGGCATATGTAGATAACAGATAAAAAGCAATTTAGCATGGCAAGGCTTTATATAAACTAATAATGGCTGATGCTGAGCAATCTCATTGTCATTCAACCTCTGGGGTAAGTTCTACTATTTGGTCCATAAGCACACAGAAAATTTAAGTGAAGAGCTCAACCCAATCAGCATTGAGGATTCAAACTCTAGGTTCTTCTGGCTCCAGGGACCATTTTTCCCCATCACATTTCACTGTTAGGAAAGACACTTTCCAGCTTAAGGAAGGCAAATGTCAAGCTGGAGATGGAGAATGACTACTTCCCACAGCTGGCTATCCTGCCCAGTAGAAGCGGAGCCCGGCCTCCCAGGTGCACGGCAGCGACTGTGATGTGTTCTCATTGCAGTCACGTTACCTCTTTGATTCTTTTGACCAGCGCGTTCTGATCAAAAGCAACGGCCTCCGCGCACTGGTGCAGGTGGTCCTGGTATCGCAGGCACAGCTGCAGCACCTGCTGGGAATCCAGCTTCTCCAGTTTGGTGTTGGTTGGAGCAGTCTGGCCACTCAGCAGCCCTTTGAAGGAGAAGAAAGAAAAAAGAATTACCGCACACTTGGGAATAAACTAACTGGATGCTGATGATGACCATCGCAAGTGTGTTTCACAGAGCATCTGTCATGGGCAGTTCCTTTTGTTAGGTGTTTCTGATCCATAGTCAGATGCGTTATCCATTGCGCCACTGGCCCGTGTAGATTGTTAGGTGTTTCTGGCGTGCAATTTCTCATACAAATAAATCCCTGAGAGTAAGATCTGAGCTCTGCTTCACACTTGAAGCCACGACACAGTAAGCTGAGTTAACTTCCCCGAGTCAGGACGCTAACCAGTGGTTTCTAAGGACAGTGTCCCCCTAGTGCTTTGGGGCACTAGGAATCCTTTTTGAATGGAAAGGTTTAGATGTATCTATTTAATTCTTTTGATAATTAAAATGCTCTGAGACACTGAGAAAAACAAAATCTATAAGGACACGACAAGCATCAGAAGTTAACAACAGACTGCCTGCAACCGTGCCTGAAACTCATTCTCAATTTCTTTCCAGCATTGGTTTGGTCATGGTATGATACATCTTCACATATTCACAGGTATTACACATTCGGTCATCTTACTTTCTTTACAGGCACACAGGTCAGGAAAAAATTACTACCATTTATTTAAGAAGAAATCAATGGGAGGGGTTAACTAACTTGCCCATAGTCACAAGCTAAAATCCTGACTAGAACTGAAGACCACAGGCTTTGGAGGACAATAGTTCTCATATTCTAGTATCACGTTTCCTTCCTATATCGTTTCAAAAATTACTGAGGATCACAAACAGCTTTTCTTATGTAGATTATATTTATTATTACCCACTCAAAGTTAAAATGTAAAAAAGTTCTTCAATATTAAAACATTTCAAAATAATACTAATACCTTACATGTAACATATGACCTATTTTAAGGTCATATGTTACAAAGAAACAAAGAAATTAGAAGTATGATATTGGCTGCTATTTTTATAAGTCTTTTTAATGTTTGCTTTAAAAGATGAAGCTAGTTTCTCTGATCTTCCTGTGCATTTAATTAGTTATTACTTCTCCTCATATAGGATCTACTAAATTGCATTGTATATGTCAAAGAGAATGAAAGTGCTTTGCAAAGGATGTTTAAGGATTAATGCATAAAATGTTAGGCCTTGGGAATCCTAAAATGCTCTTTATGCCACACCATGCTTCACACCAGAGATATAACATAGCTACACAGTGAGCCCCAAACCAGTATGTAATGTTTGAAATTCTGTCTCAAAAAATAAATAAAAAATTTAAAAACTGGAATAATACAGTACAATTGAGCCTCTATATTTTTGCTGCCTATGACAAATTAGATATTCATCTGTATTATTGATATATCAATTGACTCCTCTTTATTTCAGAATAGCATTCTATGGTATGTACATACCAGAGTTTATTTAACCATTTACCCACTAAAGGATATTTGGGTTGTTTCTGGTACAAGACTATTATAAACAAAGCTGCTATGAGAAGTCATGTATGATCATTATATAAACTAAGTTTTCATATCTCTGGGATAAATAACCGAGAATGCAACTGTGGGGTCATATGGTAATTGAATGTTTATGAATGTTTAGTTAAAAAAAAAAAGCTGTTAAATGATTTCCCAAAGGGCCTAAAGCAAGCCAAGGGGGATTTTCAGACTAATAAACTTCCTAGTAGAATGATCAACTGCTATGCAATCATTGAAAAAAAACACAATTCCACAAGCAGAGTTGTGGGGAAGGTTTCGCTGTAGTGAGGGCGGAGGAGGAAGAGAGCGTGGCAGCACCCAGGAGTGAGGGACTGACCACAGTCAGTGGGTGAAGACAGAGCAAAGCCACACAGGACATGAGACAGACTCAACACCCTAAAAATTCCTTCAGGCAAAAACACAAGTAGCAGAGTGTGTGCCTAGCACGTATGAGGCTCTGGATTTATCCCTGCGATCATGAGAGAACAAAAATCTGGGGAAAAATACAACTCACATCATATAGAGTAACCTTACTCTATAAAGAACTAGAAACTGGCTTAAAAACAAACAAACAAAAAAAGACAGACAACGCCGTGAGCAGTCTTTCCACACAGAGGAAATGCCAACGTCTTGACCACAAGATGAGCAACTTTACTCTTGAGAAAAACAAAACAAAACTTCACATGGCCCATCTTCGCTTATCAAACTGGTAAGAATTCAAAAGCATGCATGACATTCCATAGGGGGAAATGTAGGGTCAGCTTTGCTGATGAGTGTGTGAGCTGCTAGCACTGTTGGGGGGGAGTGTTATGCTATAGGGACATGTGACCTCCCCCCATGTTCCTTAGGAGTCAAGGCATCTTGTTCACTACTTAACACATTTCCTTAGACCTTGGCTCCTGGAGACTGGAGGGCTGGGATGTCTGCTCACCTGCTCCCAGAATGCTAGTGGCAGGAAATGACAACCGTCCTCTCCGCCTGTGATTCTCAGGAGTTGGGTGTTTCTCAGCCTTGGAGCAAGATCAGCTGCCTCCTGTCTGTACCGAAGGGAATCCTTATATGCTCAGCTTTGTATCTGACACTCATCCTGTGTGTGTGTGCAATATCTTCGCTGCCTAATAAAAGCAGGCATGGAGCACCACGAAGGCACGTCAGCAAGGCAGTAAGGCAGTATCTGAGATCCCCTGGTTTTACTAAATTAAACTTGCATCAGATCTTGGCAAGTCACTGGCGTGGTGGGCCTGATGCATGTCTCATAACTTAGGATCTATGGGCACATCACCATGAGAGTAGAACGAGGAATGTGCATACATAAGAATTTGCTAGAGCCAAAGGAAAATAAACACTTTAATGTCCACCAACGGGAGTTAGGTAGATCAAGGTACCTCCAGTAATAACAACATATAAACACAGAAAGGAATAAAGAAATGTTCTATGATGCCTACATAGAAAAAAAATCTTCCCAAGACATTATTGTTAAAAAGAGGTATACACATAGCAAACGAAGTGTTATCCTTGAATAAAAATGGCAAAAAATTACAAAGAGATAAAAGTGAAGGTTCAAATTTGCTTGTGTTTATATGAAGATATCTGGAGTGACACATAAAAATAGAGAGCAAGGGTAGGCAGGGAGACTTTAAGATGATGCATACACATGTGCATGCATCCACATGCATCCATGTGGAAGCCTATGGAGGCCAGAGGCTGACAATGAGATGTCTTTCTCACACACTCTCCATCTTATCTTTTGAGACGGGGTCTCTCACTGGCCATTAGGACTAGACTGGCTGAGGCTCTCAGGACCCGCCCGTCTCTACTCCCAGTGCTGCCGCTGTAGACCTGGACTGCCGTGCTTCACTTCTCCACGGGGCAGGGGGTCTGAGCTCCAGTGCTCATGCTTGCTCAGCAAGCACTTACTCAGTGAGTCATTTCCTCAGCCCTTTAAAGGTACAGTTTTAACATGTTTTTAAAAAGGCAAATAAATATGCTTTTTCTTAAAAATTCTTTAAATAAATAAACACATTTTAACAAAAAGCAGCCAAGCCTCCATATCCATCAATCTTCACAGACAGATCTTCCTTCTTCTCCAACCCCAAGTACCTCCTAGTCGATCAACAAAAACCAATTCCTTACCTCTCATATAGCAAAATACACTCAAAACAGAATCTTCTCAGATGCTGTTACAAATGGCGCAGGAAACTGGACTGGCTGGGCGCTGGGACCATGTTTTTTATCATGTCCTGCATGTGTCAGCATGGCACTCAGTACATAGAGGGTCTTCAAGTCAGTGTGTGGGGTGCAATTGCATAGCTAAGAGTTCTCGGAGGGAGACAGCTGCAGATTCTGTGGGAGGAAGGCAGCTTCCTAGGCCTCTGTGCCCCCAACTCTTCTAGGCAAAGGAGGAGAGGCACTGGGGCTGGAGAAGAGTGGTGATCAGGAGGAGGAGAGAAACTGCCTACACAGTCCATGCTCAGCAGGAGCCCTCAAACAAGATGCATTGCTCTACCTCTTTTAAAAGTGCAAAGGAGGCGGAGGAGAATTCCAGAAAGTTGCTAGGTCTCTGAGGAACTGGGGGTCATCATACTTACAAACACAGCCCAGTACCCCCTTAACTAAGCACAGGAGTCTATGGCCACAACGTGCTTCCTTGACTAGTGAATCCCACCATCTGCCAAGGACCCTGTGATGCCCACAAAGGAGCGAGATGGGGCAGAGAAGAAAGAAGATGGAACTGCTTTTCTGCTCCTCAAACAACAAAGCCACAGAGACCTGGGCAACCCAGAGATGACATACATTTTAACATCACCGCTGCAAACCAAGAAGCCATGTCTCCCTCCTGCTGCTCGTTAAACCACCTTTGTGTCGTGACAGATGGCAAATTTTGTGGGTATGACCTGCACGTATGCGCGTGGGTACAAATGTGGAGGTCAGGGGACAACTTCTGGTGTTGCTCGTCATCTCTCTACCTGGCTAAGGCAGGGTCTCTCTGTTGGTTGCTGGTGCACTGTACAGCTGTGTATCACAGGTAGCTGGCCTGAGAGCTGCCCAGAACCAGGAGCACCAGGATTACAGATGTGTGCAAACACGATTACTTATTCTTCTGCTGCTTAATTCTTTGAGCTCCCTATGCATCCTGGGTGTTAATCTCATCAGAAGTCACGCTGGTAAAAACGGCAGAGTTTCTCCCATTCTACAATGCTGTTTCTTTGCTCTGGCACTTGCTAAGCAGCTGTTAAATGAGACAGGATCCCATCCGTCCTTTTTATTATCTTCTGTGCCATGGAAGCCCTGTTCAAAAAGTCGCCACCTCTTCCTGTGCCTGGGGTGTTTCCCTACTTCTTCTAGTAGCTTCAGCCTCACGCTAAGGTCTTTGATCCTTTAGAGGTGACTTTACACAGGATAAGAGATGGGGGTCTGTTTCATTCTTCTACACAGGGGATCCACCTGCGTAGTACCATTTGCTAAACAGGCTGTCTTTCTGCTAGGGTGTGCCTTGGCGCTTGGTCCCCGCGGGCTCACTCTGGTCCTCTATTCACAGCACTGCTCTACTCAGATGCTTTTGTGCGACACCCGTGTTCTTGCTACTTTTTCTTCTTTTAAAGGATTTTTGGGAGTATGTTGGATCCTGAAATAGAACCCAGGATCTAATCATGTTGGCCATATACTATACCACTGAACTAACCCTAGTCCTTAAGTTTTTAAGTGCTTTATTTTATTAAAATTGGTCTGTGTGGTGTTTTATGTTAACATTAGGTCTCAGTTGCTCTCGATTTTATGTCTTGAGACAACCTGAAGCTCAATGATTGGCTTAGACTGGCAAGAAAATCAGCTCCAGGGTTCTTCCTGTCTCTGTCCCTTCGGGCTGCACCTGGCTTCATTATATGTCAAGTCCTTATGCTTACAGAGCAAGCACTTTCTGATTGAGCCATCTCCCTAGTTCTAGATACTTGAAATTGTGTGTGTGTGTGTGTGTGTGTGTGTGAGAGAGAGAGAGAGAGAGAGAGAGAGAGAGAGAAAGAGAGAGAGAGCTCTCATCTCTATTCCTACCATCTTCCTACTGTGATAAGCCCAACAGCTTTACTGATTCACACTGTTTGTCTGGCCTTGAAGTTCCAGACTTAAAACCATTTTAATTCTTTCCTATAAACTCTAAGAATTCCCAGCAGCTATGATCTATTTTTTTTCAGAATTAATCAGAGATTTTTCTTTTTTATCTCTTATTGTGTATTCTTCAAACTCTAGGAAAACAAGAACTAAAACAATATCTTATACCTAACATCAAGATCCACCAATTTGGTCCTATTTGAGCCTCACTACATATATTTTTTTCTTGTGTTAGGACATTGTGCCTAACATATTCAGAAGTGAAGAAGTTTCTAAGTCTTCCTCATTGTAAGGAAACAGTTTTCTAGTTGTCTTAAGCTTGGAACAAGGAGATGTTCCCTGGATTAAAAAACCTAACTTAATGGATTCCATATATTAAGTGGGTGGGTTTGCAAATGGTAAAAACTGGAGGTATTTCCTAAGGCCTTGTTCAAACCACTTTGTTTACATATGAACGAGGAACAGGCTCCAGGGACTGGGTGAGGGTCTAGACTTAATATTCTAGAGCCAGCAAATCACCATCTATACCATCTCTTTATGTAAAGGGCTGAATGGAAAAATAATCAGGGTTAGGAATTTAGGGAACGTTTTGCTGAGTAATCGTTCTGGTTTTAAATGTTGGGAGAGTGGGACTTAAAACAGTGCAGAGCCACATAGTTATTAACTTAGGCCACTTCCAAACTGAATTCCTAGCTTTGCTAGTTTTAGGATTAGAAATAAGTAGTATGTTGTTAGTGTACATATTTTAGAAATGATAGAATCCAGAAAGCAGACTTTGTATAACATTGGCAAAAGTTACTGGGAAGGTATAAAAGCAAAAGAGACAGAAAGAGAAAGAGATAAAGAAAGAGAGGGGGAGAAAGAGAAAGAAAGGAAGGAAAGAAGAAAGGGAGGACATGAGGGAGAACAGGAGGGAAGGAAGGGTCGGTTTTCTAAATGTGCTAAATGCTTGTGTTTTCCAAAATTCCCGTGTGAAATCCCAACTTACAGCGTAATGTCTGAGATGTGTCTTTTGAAGATGTCAGACCATGATGATAGAGCCTCAAAAAGGGCCTAGGTGTCTTGTGTGATGGGCAAGCCTGTAATCCAAGCATTCAAGAGGCTGAAGCAGTAGATTCATAAATTCAAGTCCAATCTGGACTACACAGAGTATTGTCTTGCTCTCTGCTACACGGGCACACAGCAAGTAGATGGGCATGTATAAACCAGGAGGCAGGCTTCCCTAAAGCCAAACCTGCTGGCACCTTGATTTTAGCAGTCCAACCCACGGCAGTGGAGGCTCTGTACACCCCTGTACAGTATTCTACTACACAAGACAAAGATACCCAAAACCCAAAAAGGAATTTTGACTCTACTGGTCATGTAGTAGAATTCAAAGATAAAAGCATTAGCTACACAAAAAGGAATAAAGGAATCTTTCTATGAGACTTTGCACATGTCAGGGAGTTTTCCTAAGGCATTTTGTGCTCCATGCTTGTGCTGTATGACCTTAGATCCTCTAATCACCTCCAAGGAACACTTCTGACCCAAGAGGAGGAGTCCCACACAAGTCTATCAACACCATAACAAAATAGGCCCAGCTTAACATGCCAACCAACCAAAGCATTCAATTACGGACACTAGCATCTCTCCCAAGATCTCCCTCTCAAAGACTCTAAAACTACCATGAGATGAGAAGAAGGATCTTTTTTACTGAGGCAGCATGGAAAAAGTGTGGAATTTTGCCCTCTTATCAGCTGGACACTACCTTAAATCTTGGAGCCTTTGCTTATTCATCTGTAAAAATGAGATAATAATCACCCCCTTCTAAGTATGCCCAGCATACAATAAAATCTTAATATCTGTCCCCTTTATCCTAGTTTGTGTGTGATACACGTGTGAATGCATACACTAGTCTCTGTGTTTGTGGCACACCTGTGAATACGTATAGTCTCTGTGTGTGGCACACGTGAGTGCATGCACTAGTCTCTGTGTGTGTAGCACACGTGTGAACGCATGCACTAGTCTGTGTGTGGCACACGTGTGAATGCATGCACTAGTCTGTGTGTGGCACACGTGTGAACGCATGCACTAGTCTGTGTGTGGCACACATGTGAATACATGCACTAGTCTGTGTGTGGCACACATGTGAATACATACACTAGTCTCTGTGTGTGTGGCACATGTGTGAATACATGCACGTGTGTGTGCCCACAGTTATGTGTGCTTGTGCGTGTGTGTGCAGGGCAAGGTCAGTGTTGGTTGTCTTCTATCACTTTCCACATTTTGTTATTTTATTCTATGTGAGAACCAAGGGGAAGGGGGGTACTCTTCGGTAACAAACTTCAATGAAAAAAAATTACAAATAGACTGAAAATAGTTCAAATTAATGAATTCAGGGAAATCAACTAGATTTTAAAGAATTAGACTTTAATGCTTGCTTTTCACTATGCTAAACCACATAATGCTCTCAAAGATGTGCACATTGGAAGGGAAGAAGAGGTTCTTGCTCACCGACGATATGATTTCCACGTAGAAAGACCTAAGAGTTGACTAAAAGTATTGTCAGAACTAATAAGTAAATTTAGCACACAAAAATCAGCTGCTTTTCTATGCACTAATAATGATGAATCCCCAAAGAATAGAAATGAAGAAAACAGTTTCGTTGGCAATCATACCAAAAGAACAAGGACTCCGGACATAGACCCATGACATGGTCCAGCAGGTAAAGGTGCTTGACACCAACACTCATTCCTCGAAGTCCACACAATGGAAAGAGATAACCAATACCCGAAAGTTGTCACCTGACTTCCACATGCGCGCCGTGATGTGTGTGCACACAAGATCAATAAATGTAAAAAAAAAAAAAAATCTTTGAAAAATCAGCTTATCTAAAGAATTAAAAGGCTTCTGTAATGAAAATTATAAAAGTGTTGAAAGAATTAGATTGCATAAATAAACAGAAAAGTAGCCTCTCTACAGACTAGAAGATTGATACTAAGATATCAATACTATTTGTTGCAGTCAGCCTGCAGGGTTGCTGATAAATGACTATCAAACAACTTACGATTCCTGGTTACAATTCTCAATCCAGCTTGAAGGGAGAGCATGCACCAACACCAGGGCCAAGGGAACTGGCCACACCATCATCACATAAGAGCTGAGAGATGGACAATTCTTGCCAGACCAGCATGTCTGGCCAAGTGAACAGGAGGATGCCAACTCTCTCAACCAGCTCTCTGTGATTTATTCCAGGGCCTCATCCTACCCACCATAGGCTGGGTCTTCCCCATCAGCTGGACAATCTCCTGCAGGTTTGCTCTGGGCAGAGTCAATGCAACACCTATCAAAACTGAGATGAATTGTGTGTGTGTGTGTGTGTGTGTGTCTGTCTGTCTGTCTGTCTGTCTGTCTGTCTGTGTGTATTAGAAAACTTAGAGGTCGGTCGGTCTGTCTGTCTGTCTGTCTGTCTGTCTGTATTAGAAAACTTAAGAGTTTTTAACTCAGATCTTCTCCCTTTCCAAATACGATTATTTTAAAGAATTTGGAAAACTGCAAAAATGAAAATTAAAAATTCCACCACACAGGAACAGTCACAACATTTTTATGTTTCCTTTCATTGTGGATATGTGCCCTCTATACATTAATTTGCCCCATATACATTAATTTACATGAATTTTCATTTTATGTGAAAATTTTGCTTAAAATTATATTTTGATATTTTCAATGTCCTTTATGTATTATTTGAAAACAGCATCTCAATAGCCAGCCAACATTTCTCTGGGTAGATGAGTTTGTTTAATCATTCTTTCATTGGAAGACATTTTGGGGTATTCAAATAATAAATATTATTGCAAGAATAAATTTAGTTATAGACATCTTCATTTGAGTTTGTTTTTCCAGGACAGACCTCTAGAAGAGGTCAGTGAATGTCTGTGTATTTAGAACGAGTAAGTTATAAGTGGGACATCCAGGAAGGAAGCCCAGTCAAGAGAGAGACAAGTGGAGTGTTGTAGTTAGCCTGTAATGGTTGCAGATAAATCACCTCAAAGGGCTTAAGGAAACAAGGGGTTTATTTTCTCTTACAATTGTCCAGTTATAGATCTCAGTTCAGCTTGACAGGAGAGCTCACACCAACACCAGGGCTGAGGAAACTGACCACACCATCTCTACATAACGGTTGAAAGAGGGATGATCCTTACTTGCCAGACCAGCCTGTCTGGCAAGTGTATACAAGGATGTTAACTCTCTCAACCAGCTCTCTGTGTGTTTTATTCCAAGGCCTAATCCCACCCACCATGGCTGGGCTTTCCCCATCAAGTAGACAATCTCCTGCAGGTTTGCTCTGGGCTTAACTCAACCATTAATTCTCTACAAATGTGCCCAGAGCTCAAACCCTCAACTGTCGAGTTGACACCTGTGCCTAATTATGACACAGAGCATGCTTTAGACCCAAGACTTCTATTCATCTAGCTTCTCTTTGTATTGATTGAGCAGCCAGTCTGTCTCCTATCTCAGAATGGAGACCCTTGTGTTATTAGGGTGTCACTTAAAGGAAACTACTCTTCTGTGGGCACCAGAAAGTTGGTTGTAGATTGTCATATACCATGGATTATAGAACCTTAGCTAGAAGGGACTTTTATAGAGTCCCTTGAGACTTGACCAAAGCAACGTGAGGAAGGATTATTCTGGCTCACAGTTTGAGGGTACAGGCCTCCTAGCAAGGATGGTGGGGTGCCAGCTGCTCACACTGCATTCACAGTCAGGAGGCAGAGAGTGATGGATGTGGTGCTCAGCTGCTGTATGTTCAGTCCAGGACCTCAGGCCATGGAACGTACTGACCACCATTTAGGGTTGGTCTTCCCACCTCAGATACATGAGTTATGTCTAGGCAAAGGTTTGCCTCCTATGTTTGATTCCAGATCCCTCCTATCAATTTGACAGAACCATCCAGTGAAGTAGGCTTGTAACCTGTTTTCAAATACCTCATTGGAATACGAATTCCATCACTGGACACTTTGATTAGCCGAATCTCTTCCTTAGGGTAAGCCCAAATCTAATTTCCTATAACATTCACTTATTCTTGTTTCCTAATGAACCAGGGGCTAGAGATAGGGCAGTGGCAGAGTGAATGTTTGTAGTGTGCACCAGGCCTTGGTTTCAATGTCAACCTCCTCCCAAAGACTCCCTAAAATAATTTGGCAGCATTTTGACTTTGTGTGTTTCTTATGTTAGTATCACCTATTATTAACCAGAAATACACACACAAACACATTTAATTTGCTTTTAAATCTTCGTTCATTCTCAGTGTACTTAGCTTTATCTTGTCTTATAAAGAAAATACTGTACACTGGCAGAATAGGAATGCTGTCCACATGTTTTTGAACTCAATGTATAGAAAAGTCCAAGTGCTAGGGTACTTATTACTCACTGCTTTTTAGAAGCTGCATACGAGAAGTGGTTTAGGTATACATACCTACTTTTCCATTACTATGGCAACTATTCTTCCTTCCTTTCTTCTCTTTTCTTTGCATTTTGGTTTGACGATTTTACATACATGGTGTCATTTAATTAAAATTTACTTACGAGAGAGTGAGAACAGGTGTATGTACCATGGTGCTCAGAAGACAACTTTTGAAGGTTGATGGCCTCTGGCACTGAGCTTATTCCAGCTTTGGGTGCAGGTGCCTCCTCCACCTGCTGAGCCACCCCCAGCCCTCACCTCATTCTCGTATTGAGTACTTGGCTCCATGTTTCCCTTATATGCCACATGAGGATTGTTGGGACTCAAAGAGTAGATAGAACCACCATGGACGCCTCCACCTCCTTCTGCCCCGGGATGATTCACAGACTCCGCCCTACCAGGACCAGAAGCGCAGGCTGCCCCTGCTTCTGCCTGGTGTCTATACGTGGGATCTGGGATCCGAACTCAGGACCTTCCGCCTGCAAGGCAGTGGCTTAACCCCTGAGCCACCTCTCCAGCCCGATAGCGCTAAAATTTAAGCTCAGGTTTCATTCAAAATCTTGTCTAACCAGTTTGAATTTTTTTTCCTACCCTTAATTGTATCGATTTCATCATAAAAGTAAACACATTCCAGTTCAAGAAATATTTGTGATTCTAGCTTTCTCAGTCACTGTATCGCCATGGATGTGGCCGAGGTGTGTGGCTTCTGTTTGTTTCTCTCTGGAAATCCCAGCTGCTCTCCCCTGCTTTAGCAACATCAAGGACACCCTTGGCTGCCTGTAGTGGCCACCACCCCCTTATCCCCTTTTAGGACAATTTTTTGCCTTGGGGAAATGGAAGGACAAAATGAAAGAATAATAATTATAATCACACAATTTTCTCCTGAATATTTTCGATCAAGATTAAGGAACACGCTCTCCCTGCTGTGTGCCTTCAGTAGCTGGGAAACGTTTGACTCTTACATGTCCATGAACTTGGACTGTGAAGGTCCAATCTCTCAGCCCTGGTGGGAATCTGTGTTTATGGTTCAGATACGTTATCACAGTGAACTTGGGGCTTGGGACCAGAAAACCAACTAATGAGCCTTCTGAATATGTGATTTAATGACCCTAGATCAATCAAACGGTGATGGGATTTATTGGGTGTTGGGATTTATTGGGTGTTGGGATTTATTGCGTGTGTATTTTCTGCATAGTTGCTAGGGGAAAGGAGCAAAGTTTAATACTTGGTTTTGTTGACCTTTGGTATCACTCTTATCTTGCAGTTCCGTGTAACTGCCTTTCTGCCTTTTCAAAAGGCTGCAGCCAAACAGATGGGAGATAAAGGCTCACTCAATACCTGCACCAGGAGACCTCACGTCTTCAAATGAGGGTGACGTCAGTTTACTTCAAAGGCAAGAATGAGTTCATTTCTTTGGAGAGATATGAACAGCATGTGTGTCTTACACTGGGCGTGGTGAGGCACGCCCGTTATTCTCCTCCCCCAACCTGGAGGCCTAGGCCAGACTGAAGTGGGTTCAGTGCCAATCTGGGCTACAAAGTGAGACCCTATCTCAAAGCAAAACAAAGTAAGACAGAAACCAAAAAGTGTGCCCTCTGTTCAAAAGATAAATAGATTTAAGTTGGGAACACTGCTCGGGGTAAATGGCAGAGAGTTGTTAGAAAGCTACAGCCAGGCCAAGTGTATGCTCTTGGTCTAATAATCTGGGTGGGGCTTTGCAAGGGACAGAAATTTATTTCTTATCTTTGAGAGACCAAGAGGCCCAAATCTGGGTGTTCACAGAACTGTTGTCCAGTGGGGACTGGGTGTCTGCTTCCAAGATGGCGTCTTCAATACTGAGCTCTCGTGGCAGAAGACCTAAGATAGAAGAGGGACCTTGGCAGACTCTCCTGTGAACACACCTAGCACACTGCCATGAGGGGGCAGACCTCTCATAACCTGACTACCCTTCAAGATCCTACTTCCCCATACTGCACTTGTTTCGAGAGGACATATTCTTAAATTCCGAAACAAGCACCAAGGCTGTGTTTACAGAACTGGTCCACATGTGCTTGAGCTAGGAGACACTTATGGAGAGCTGCATGTGTCAGAAATCTACGGGGCCCGGATATGCCTCGGGTCATTCAGAGGTAACAATGTATGATTGCTTCCCATGGGATCTTGCTGGGCAACTAGGGAGAGGGCAGGACTGGCAGCTGAGTGCACAGTAAGGGTTTCACAGTAAGCACTGGGGTAAGCCTCTGACCAAGCATGCTTCAGACATGCAATCCACAAAAGGAAGAACTCAGTCATAAATGATCAGGAAACATTTTGATTACAAAGTCTCAATCCAAAGTGTGCTAAGTGTAAATTAAGAGGAAAGTGGCATTTTAACTAGATTCCATAAGTAAGCTGTCAAATCTCAGGTATTAGAACTACTGGCAACTGTGATGTTCTCATGGTTTGGCTACCCCGTTAATGCCTTCAAATTGCAGTAACATTTCTGTCACCAAAAACCATCCGTTTACATTATTTGTTTTCTGTTGACTTAGGCACTTATTTTAATATCACTGTGATTTTTATTAATATTAATTTATTTAGAGTAGGAAACAACTGACCTCTTAAAATTATCCTGACAATTAAACAAGATAAATTATATAATATGCCCAGCATAGCATTTGGCTATTGTTTTCTTTGCTTATGAATTGTAAAATGTTATTGTCGTTCCCAACGTCTAGTTAAATGTTGGTCAACCATAATTAACACATGGCTTGTTGTTTATGGAAAGCTTTAGCATCTATGACTTTGGCTAACCTTCTTAGCTACATTCAAAGTATATAGTATCCCTGTTTTACTGATACAGAAATTAAGATGGAGTCTGAGTCAGATTTCTGGCTAATTTAGGCAGACAGAAAAGTCAGTAAAAAGATGGTGACTAGCTCACAGAATGATCATATGACCTCTAGAGTCCTGTTCAGTGCTACCTACTCAATGCCAGTCACCTACATCACTTGCGGTCCTCAGAGATGGTGCCTGCTAGCTCTGTGTTTGGCAAGATTGGCCCCCTGTTCGGTTGGGGCTCTGGCATTTGCATCTTCATCTGATCAGCATAATTGGCCTGCAGGCTCTGGCGTGGGATTTGCTGCCAGTTATTTGGGTCTAACTCCAGAAGGACACTAGTCATGCTTCCTTCACTCACATGTCAGACGGTTGATGATGATTGTTTTTCTCAGTATGCTATTTTCATTTCCATTCTGTTGGTGGTGGTAGTGTTGCTACTATTATTGGTCTCCCACTCACGACATAGCTGAGGATGGCCTTGCTCCTTGTGCCTCTGCCTCCCCCGTGCTGGGATTATAAGCAAGTGTAAGCAGACTAATGGTATTACTTGCTCATTTTTATTTCTACAGTGCTGGGGATAGAACCCAGGACCTTTCACATTCTAGGCAAGTATGCTACCACATTCCTGGCCCCTGACTTGGCATTTCACAATGAATAAGCCATATAATTCATTATTAATTACAAATTCAAGGCTGGGGAGATGGCTCAAGGTTTAAAGTCTTTGCCTTGCATGCAAATGGACCTGAGTTCAGATCCCTTATATGTAAAAACGCTGTTCAGAAATGGTGGCAGCCTATACTTCTGGCTCTGAAAATTGGAGCCTGGAAAACCCTAGAGCAAAGCAATAAAGATGTAGAGCAATCCAGGATGATTCCTGAAGTCATCCAAGGGACTTCACAAGGTACATATACATCAGTGCTCTGTGGTACACACAAAACACACACACACACACACACACACACACACACACACACACACGCACACACAATTCAGTGGAGCTCAGGATAAGGAACCTTGCATGGATGCCTTGAGTTAACATCTGCAGGAAACATGATTCCTTGGCGCCCTCTGACTTTCTGACTTGAGACAGGATCTTCCATTGAGACAGAAGCTCCTCTTTTTGGTTAGGCAGACTGGCCAGCAAGTCTTAGGGTCTCTGTCTCTGCCTCCAACGTGTGGGCAGCTATGCTTGTGGACGTAGGTGCTGGGGGCCAAGAAATTGTTCTCACCACTGAGCCGGCTCCCGGGCTGCAAGCACAACCTTTACATTCCCAATTTTTAAAAACACTTGCAGTTCCTAAAGGCAAACCCTTTTGGAAAGGACAGACTCCTTTGGCGCTCCCCACAGCTCCATCTGCATTGGAGGACTGCTGTTCCAACAGGACACCTGGATTTGGTGAGCAATGGCTGCCAAACACCACATGGTTCACTTCCCAGGCCGTGGAAGAATGAGACCAAGGGGGACTTCTGCCCCAGTCCTGAGAGCCTCTGCCTTTCCCATCAGAACTGTACGCTTAGAATGTTTGTTTATCTTATCTTCATACTGAGCTTGAGTTTCTGAACTTAAACACATTCCTTTTGGTAACCAATTTTGAACCAACCCTAATCATTTATTTAAGGAAACATGGCATAGAGATGTATGTGCCCTTCCCTAATAAGATAAAAATGTGACAGTTTAGAGTTAGAAGAAAATTTGGTTCAACTCTGGTTTTAGACAGGAAATGTGATTTAATTTTCCTTTGTTTCTTTTATAATTTTCATTGTGTTTCTTTCATGTTGGACACATATTACAAGAGTATTATAGAATATTCTCACTTAGCAAAAATGAAAATCAATCCACCCGGCTTTACTATAAACTTCACATAACCTAAAACTTATCATTTTAATCCTTCTGAGTGTACATTTCCATGACATCAGTACATTCAAAAGTTACGCAACATCATGGCCAACCACTCCGCAGCTTTTCCTAATCTCAAATGGAACTCTGAACTCACTAAATGGCAACTAAGTCCCTCCACCCCAACCTTGACATTATGACTCTTGTTTCTTCTCTCTAGAAATTTCACTATTCTCTTTGCTTCGTGTAAATGGAATTAGACAATATTTACCCTTTTAAGTCTGGCATATGTCTACTAAAATGTTTTGAAAGGTTCATTTAAATCTGAATGATAGTCCACTGTTTATCCAGTTTATCTGTTCATCCACTGGTAAACATTTGGGTTGTTTTCACCCTGGCTGTTGTATTAGATTAGCTTTTTAATACTGTCAACAAAATACTCAACAGAATCAACTAAAAGAGAGGAAAGATTTACTTTGCCTCATGGTTTGGGGGTTTTTAAACCAAAGTCACTGGGTCTCATTGCCTTTTGGGCTTATCATGAGGCAGAGTATCACAGCCAGGGAATGCATGGGAGAACAGATTACTCCCCACATAGTGGACAGGGTTCCAGTCCCCATCAAGGACACCCCGAAGGGACTTAACTACCTCCTAAATCCCATAATAAAAAAAAAAAATTCCAGGAGGAAATGGCGGCAGCCTGCACTTCTGACTCTGGAAAGAGGAGCCTGGGAAACCCCACAGCAAAGAAAAAAAAGATAGAATGATCCAGGATGATTCTTGACGTCACCCTTGGGTCTTCACAGGCACACACATTCAAGTGTTCTCTGATACACATATATAAGCATGGAAAAAATAAATTAATCATTCATTTGTGATAAGAAAAAAATAAAATAAAATATGAGAAAAGCCAACAATGTTAAAGTTACCTTGGATTTGTAATTCAGAAAGCAAAACGAATCCTTTAAAAGGAGGAAGCCTGGCATTAAAAACCAAGTGTGCAATTGCCCCTACGTTTGGGGTAGTTGCTAAGCACTGCTGCCTTTAAATTAATTGGCGAGCAAGGAACAGCTGGGACAATATCCACTTTTATTGAGGATGTGGAGCGACAAGAACTCTCACACAGAGGTAATAAGGATATAAATCAGCAGAGCCACTTTCAAGGGTAAACAACTAAGCAAAGCTGAAGACACATGTACCCCAGCAGACAGCAGTTGTTTCCCAGTAACCTCCATCAGGGAACACCCCCGTACATGTGTGAAAAAAAATCTATGCACAAGATGTTTCTGCAGCTTGTTTTCATGCTCCTGATAAATATACTGCCCAACAACTCCGGGGAGCAAGGGCTTATGAGTCTCCATTACAGTCCACAGCCTGGCTTAGCAGGAAATTTCATACCAACACCAAGAGCTGAGATATTTGGTCGACATATCCATGGGAATTGCTAGGAGAGGGGCAAATCTTCTCATCCACTAGACTGCAAGTCTGCCAAAGTATGCCGATCTAACGAGCCAGCTCTTTCTATGTTTTCTATCTGCCTAGGGAATGGTCCAGCTACCACAGGCTGATCTTCTCACATCAATTAGATCATCGCCTGCAGGCTTGCTCAGGACTTTCCTTAACTAGTAACTCTTCACAGATGTACCTAGAGCTCAGCCCTCAAGTGTCAAGTTGGCACCTACACCTTACACAGATGTATGCTGCAAGATTTTTAGCAAACACCTGGAAAAACTCAATCATTAATAGGAAAATAAATATACTATGAAATATTCATTCAGTGGAATACTTTAGAAAATAAGTCATATATTCGACATGACTAAATCTCAAAAATATAAACAAAATGAATGTTATAGAAGTATACAAAGTGGGGGGCTGGAGAGGTGGCTCAGGGGTTAAGCCTCTGCCTTGCAGGCGGAAGGTCCTGAGTTCGGATCCCAGATCCCACGTAATAGACGCCAGGCAGAAGCGGGGGCGGCCTGTGCTTCTGGTCCTGGTAAGGGCGGAGCCTGTGAATCCCGGGGCAGAAGGAGGTGGAGGTGTCCATGGTGGTTCTCGAATTCGTCCGTGGTTCTACACATACACAGACACACACACACATGCACATGTGCATAGTTGAATAAATAATAATAATAAAAAATTTTAAAAAAGAGAAGTATACAAAGGGTACATATAGTAGAATACAATTTATTTAGAGTAGAAACAAATAAAATAATATTGATATTGTTCAGAGATATGTAAATATATGGGAAATAGCAAAACATGAAAAATCTCTTTGGAGGCAGCCACTGATTTGACTTTGGCCCTTACCTCATTCATGTGTTTTTCTATAAGGAACACTAAATGCTACATTTCAACGCATGTGAAGAATTTTAGCTGCTGTGATTATCTCAAGGTTTTCTCTTACAGGTTCCAGACCTGTAGTACTCAGAATTGTCCCAGAAGTACCACTACTCTAAACATCACCATGGGGAACCCAAAGGTTTCTAAGTTCTCATCTTCGCTGTCTCTATGCCTCTGTGCATCTCTTGTGCCTGTCTCATCCTCCATGCCCTGGGTCTCTCCCTTCCTCCCCCTCCCCTCCCACCCTTGCCTCTCAGAAACAGAAGCCACCCCACCTAACAGGCTGCTGCAAGCTGGGGAACACTGGGTCAGCTATGAAGCTGCACCCCACCCCTTCTTTCCTGCCACGACTTCCCGTTCATCCATGTCTCTAAACTATTTTCTCCCAATGTATTTCTCTCGGTGAAATGCATTGCAAACAAGAGCTATGCTGCATCATGAATACACAATTTCCTAAGACTCTCCAAGACCTTTAACAGCAGCAAAGAAAAACTGCTGCTCGGTGTTACATCCTCCTTGGAGGGTCCCCTGACCCACAGGAAATTCAGAAGAATGAAGGCCTCTCCTGACCTCAACAGAGCTGAGGGCACTGCTGGTATCTGAACTAATTGGCACAGTGCCACCCAATAAGGACTGGTCTACCCAAAATGCCAGTGACGTCCCCAGTCCATGCCTCCATTCTGATGAGGAAATACTGAGCCACAGATTAACTCCAGCTAAGTTCAGCACATACTTTTGGCTAATGGTGACATCTGCTAGCTTTTTAGAAATAAGTACAATGAGCCATCTGAATCTGGCCCAGGACTGCCCAGAATTTGCAGGGCATGAGGCAGGTGAGTCGCATCTTCCAGAATCTGCATTTCCTCTTAGTGCTTGGGAACACTAGCTGTGGTGACTATTTTGGATTCCCTGGTACTATGTTTTAGATTCTTCATGCATCCTTATTGCAGAACTATTTCAAGCCAAAAGAGCTACAGGGGCCATTCTTCCACAAAAATGAGTCAGGGTGGTTACACAACCCTCCACGAGGATCAGCGCTCGGCAGTCCTCTGAGGGAGGGGAGGAGCCGGTAACACCTCCCCTCCCCAGTGCTTCATGCTCTAATTCAGATTCCTCTCGAGAAAATACACATGGCTTTTGTGTCATGTTAATTCTTTTTCTAACAAGTAACTCATTCCTGTATTCCTCCTCTGGCTGATTTTTTCTCCCACAGTTCTTTTCCCTTTGCTTGGAATCTCTTTCTCCATCATGCTGTACTATTTGTATGGAAAAAAAAATTGAGAATTGCTTCCTGCCAATGGTGACATCAGCTCATTCTTATTTAGTGATGTCCAGCGAGAGCCAGCTTTCCCAAAACGTTTACTCAGTGTTGAAGCAACAAGACGATTAACTACATTCCGTTTTCTCTGTCCCTTGTGGATGTACACCGGTCTGAAACATTGCTCTGACCCAAGGCGAGTATATGGAGACAGAGATCTTTCCAAACAGCTTTATGGAGACAAAGTACTACCTGTGGTTTACTAAGAAGGAAACACGATAACTCGATCATTTTAATCTCCTTTGGTCACTAACAAGACTGAGCTATAGACCCTAAGGAAAATGTAAGTCCCCAACTCTATTCTAGATATGGAACTTTTGTTACTTGTGGGGATGGAGAGATGAAAATAGCAAGACACATTACATTACTTGATGCTGTGCGCTTGGCAAGGCTCCACTTAATGAATAATTTTATGCTTCACAGAAAATAAGCCACGATTCAAAATTACCTCTGGGAAGCTCAGGAAGAAAGTGGTGCTGGTGTGTTTAACTACAATGGAACTACCGAACTACTACCAAGCCACACCAGGCTCCATCTTCCCTTTCTATGCACTGCCTTCTTAATGAGGAGTTGCAGCTGGAAACTCTTCTCTGGGCTAATGATCAGAAAACAAGTTCCTTCCAGTGTCAGCTGCTCCTGGGTGCCATGGTCAATTCTGTCATATATCAGAATTTGCACCAAGGAACCCATCCACACCATTAGGACATACAATTACCACTTCCTGGTTTATTTGTTAGGGGTTTTTGAAGGCAGGCTGGAAGAATCAGTTTAGATCCAAATTCTACCTAGAAATGCTTCAACAGGGGCTACTCAGAAATATGAGGTTTTAAGTAAACTACAAAAAGAACAAGAAAAACATCTTTCAGGGAAACTGGTTAACCATTTAACCAAAAATCCCAAGCTGAGAGCACACATTAGTGGTAGAACACTTATCTAGCACACAGGGCATCCTGGATTCCGTCCCTACTACTATAAAATAAAACCCAAGAAAGTTTATAGAGGAAAAGAAAATCACAGGATGCTGAACTGCTGCTACTGAGTGTTAAGTTAACCTGAAAAGACAAAGGAAAAGGACCTGAAGGTTATAATTATAGAAAGCTGCTCAGGTGACTTCGTCCCACCCACATGCTTAGATGACTCCTTTTAAGTTAGGGCTCTGGACAGGCTGCAGCTGCTCAGCGAAGAACATTTTATCAACAAGAAGGTTAATGGCTTCTAAAGGAGGGTAGTAATTTCCAATGTGAGTACTGGAAATTCCGAATAGCATTCATCCTCGATTTCAAGATGCAGAACCAGAGGATGGATTGTTCCTCGGCATGAACTGTAGAGTAATAATACAAAGATTTCATAATCCCCCACTTCCAAGACTTTTGGCTCATCTTTCACAAAACATTACATCTGTGCTAAGCATATCAATGTAGAGGCATTTGTCATGAATGTAAAACTGTGACCCAGGCAACATCAGATCAAGAAAATAGAAAGCGTGAAAGACCCCCTTACGTCTTCCAGTCTCTCTGTGACCAGAGGAGGCTCAAGGTGCCAGGCCAGTGGATGCTCACCGTGCCTGCTGTGATCACTCTAGCTGGATGAGAATATTGTCTCTCCTCAGCTCTGCTTCTACTCTGCTTCCCCTGTCAAGCAGACTTTCTCTTGTTTGATTTCCTGTACTCGCTCCACCACGTCTTTCCCTTCTTCCTTGAAAAAAACCTCAGATTGGCTCCTAGTCTCCAGTGCAACCCAGACTTTAATCAGCTCATCACTAGAAAATTACAGCAGCCCCCTAACGAGCCGTCCACCTTGGACCACTGTCACACGACCTCCTCTCCCCCAAAGCACAGCTGTTACTGTGTCAATGCATGTTCCCTGTTACAACAAATAAGGCTATTGCAGCAAATGGTTTCACGTCAGAGACTTTCTAGGGCCTGAAGAGCCTCCTTCATCTGGCCCATTTGCTTTCCGGCCCTACTTCCGGCTCTGGGCAGGATGCCTCCCTCCTTCAGCGATCATCTTCCTGCTCCGCCCAGCTCCTCAACACAGCACCGCACAGAACTCCCTGTGCTCAGAACATCCTCCTGACTGGAAGTCCTTCCTCTCCCCTCTCAACATATCCCACTAAAACTCTGCCTGTGCCTTTAGGTTTTTGGTTCAATCACTAATTTCCTACATAGTGGTTTCTATGGCAATGGTCCATCAATGCAGCAAAAACAATTTGGCCTTTGGAACGTGACAGTTGAATGTGACGAGCTGAAATCTCTTTGAAAATTCTCTTTCTGCTGTTCAGCACAGCTATAAAAGAGATGCTGTTAATATCTTATCCACAGGTTGCTCTATGACTTACAAAGATGCTCTGTGGCAGTCAACTGCTACAGTAACTGCACAGGAAAACAGGCCCTAGCACAGCTTCCCGGACCACATTACACAGAACTGCATAAACACCGTGCTTATAAAATCCCATATCTGACACTGATTAGGACGTTCTGATTTTTTCTACTAGACTGAAAAAAACCCTGAGGGCAAAATCTGTGTTACAGCCAGGTGTACCCCTTAACCAAATAATATGACTTCCCTAAATGGAAGAGTGAAACATACAACATAATGGTTCATGGGTTACTGAAATGGCCCACACATTAGCACCTAAACATTTCAGTAGCTGGAATTCCGTCCAACATCCCCCAAAGTCTCAGGATTTTCACTGTGGCTTTCAAGCTTGACTCCAGCATGCTAGGAGATGACTACCACTTGTTATCTGGAAGGAAGACAATAAAAAAACTACAAGAAAGAGCCAGTCCTAGTCTACATGGCACTGTAAGCAAAAATTAAGTATAGATCCTCAAATTTCTGTTCTGAATGAAGTCTCAGCAGGTATTATTTCAGGCAGAAGTACATCTAAGACTCACAGAGAAGGGACAATCCAACCCAGTTAAAGACACTGTCCAATTATCTTCATTTTTCAGTGCAGGAATTTTTTGGGTACACCGATTATTTCTTGAGACCCAACATACATAGACCATACTGCTGACACAAATGAATCCTCTCAACAACCTTTTAAGGTAGGTTTAGCTGTTCTGTGCCAGAGAAGAGGATAAACACGGCTCCAAATAGTTAATTCACTTGCCCACACTATCACCGATGGTAACATTTTCTACCTGGAACCGACTCAAATCAAAGATGCTCTTTCCCCACTTGCCATGGTGTCCTCTGCACTCTTGTGACTGCAGGAATTAATTACGAGTTACCAAAAAGAGTCATTCTAGTTCTGCTCAATCATTCCTAGAAATGAGCTGACTGTGAAGTAAGACATCACAGGAGTGAAGGGAACAGTCCAGAAAAGTCAGATCTAGGTTAAGAACATCTGATTAGTCACTTCAATTTCTCTAGTTTCCTTATCTATAAACAGGGACTTAAAAGTACCCACATGATAAGGCTGTTGTGAGAATGAGATGTTAGTGTTAGGGTTGAGGTTGTAGCTCAGCAGAGTGCTTGCCTGCCTGACTAGCGTGCACCAGGCACCACATTAGCCAGGCATGTGTGTGCTATGATCACAGCATTTGGAAAGTGGAAGTGGCAGTATCAGGAGCTCACGGTTATCCTCGACTACAGAGTGAGTTTGAGGCCGACCTTGGATATATGAGTCCTTGGAGAGAGAAAGAGAGAAAGAGAGAGACAGAGACAGAGATACAGAACTGAATGTGAGATGATTCATAGAAAGTCTTTATCTCATTGTCTGACACAACTGCTCAGAAATTATTATTAGAAAATCTTTTCTTTAAAGCATTGCCAGGGAGCAAATCCCAAGTCCTATGTTTGTGAGGCACATAATTAGTCACTGAGCTGCATCCCAGTTCTAGGGATCTTTTTTACCTCAGCCCAAACATCCTCTCTCTCTCTTTTATTTTTACTTTCTCTCTCTCCCTCTCCATATATATGGACTCAATTGTGGTTATCAGAACTCGACAAATCAGACCAACTTCTCTATGTATGTGGCGGTCATTGGTAATGAAGACAGTTATCCTCCCCTAAGTTTATTTTCCATAATAAAAAGTTTACTTTATATATTTACTTATTTATTTGGCGTGTATGTGTATATATGCGTGTGTGTGTGTGTGTGTGTGTGTATGTGTGTGTGTGTGTGTGTGTGTGTGTGTGTGTGTGAAAGAACACTACGTGTCCCTGTGGAGGACCAAGGGTGAATCATTCTGAATTGTTTCTACCTCCTTCTTTCTTCCACCAGAGCTGGTAGTGCAGGCCACCGCCACCACCATTTCTGCCTGGCGTTTTTACATGGGACCTGGGATCCAAACTCAGGACCTTCTGCTTGTAAGGCAGAGTCTTAACCCCTGAGCCATTGCTCCACCCCACGATAACACTTTTAATATGCTTCTAACTGTTCTTCTGGACACAAAGTTTCTAGACAATAACTTCTGAAAATTCTGTTTAGGATATATCCTACTTTATAAGTATCTTTGCATGTGTGCACAGAGGCCAGAGGTCAACCTCAAGCACTGTCCCTCAGGCAATATCCACTTTAGTTTCTGAGACAGGGTGGCCAATTAGACTAGACTGGCTGACTATAGAGCCCAGGGACCCACCTGTCTCTGTCTCCTGAGGAAGGGAATTACAAGTAGATTCTGCCAAAGCCATCATTTTTTAATTGTGTGTGTGTGGTGTGTGTGTGTGTGTATCATACGGCACTGTGTGTCCCTGTGGACTATCAAAGTTGATTTCAAGAATCATCCTGGATTGCTTCTATATCCTTTTTGCTTCACTCTAGGATTTCCCAGGCTCTGCCCACCAGGGCCAGAAGTGCAGACTGCCGCAGTTTCTACCTGGTGTTTTTATGTGGGACCTGGGATCTGAACTTAGGGCTTTCTGCTTGCAAGGCAGAGTCTCAACCCCTGAGCCAGCCCCAGCTGGAAAGATCAAGCCCCATAGCCACCATTTTTATGTGGGTTCTGGGAATCAACTCAGGTCTTCGTGCTTATGTGGCAACTACTGAGCTCTAGCCCCAGCACCTATAAATACCTTCTGAAACACTCTGAAAGTTTACAGAGCCACGGGTGCCATGATCTGTGCCTATGAATACCACTTCCACTTCTGAACTTGGGATGCATGCCCTAGGCAGGTTTTACCACATCCATACACAACCAGTTGTTTTTTAATTTAAATGAAGAACATGACTTCACTGATTTTAAATGTTTTTGTGGTTTCTGCTTATCTTTCCAGTCTACTGAGACCACTGTGACCCTCACGCCTAGCAATCCATTTATATTAGATATTCGACACAAAATATCTGATCACCTATAAATATGACTTACATGCCTCTACTCCTCCACTGCAAATTAATCAACAAACCTGTAATGAACATAACATGTTCAGTGTTTCCTTGCTACATATAGTACGAACTGAGTCAAAGTTGAACATGTAGAGGTCAAGGCATCTTAGGACTTTCTTATGGTCTTATCTTGAAATTTTCAGTTTGTAAAAGAAAAACTAGCGGGACACATGACTGTATATAGACTCTTAAAAGGGGGCATGTTCTGAGTTTCAAAGACTTGGCTGGACTGTTATAGCAAGATGCATTTTAGAATCATCTCCTTGCTCTTTTTTTTTTTTTTTTTTTTTTTTTATTCAACTGTGCGCGTGTGTGTCTGTGTGTGTGCGCGTGTGTCTGTATGTGTGTGTAGAACCACGGACGAATTCGCGAACCACCATGGACGCCTCCACCTCCTTCTGCCCCGGGATTCACAGGCTCCGCCCTACCAGGACCAGAAGCGCAGGCTGCCCCCGCTTCCGCCTGGCGTCTATACGTGGGATCTGGGATCCGAACTCAGAGACCTTCCGCCTGCAAGGCGGAGGCTTAACCCCTGAGCCACCTCTCCAGCCCCTCCTTGCTCTTTTTTAATGACACTTCTTATCTTTGTCTTAGCTTCTGACACCTCTTCTGCTCCCTACAATTCGTTAAAGGTGAATTTCAACCACGGGGGCTGGCGAAGTGGTTCAGCATGGAAAGACACTTGTGTGGAGATCTGGCAACCTTAGTTCCATCCCTGCGGTTCACATAGTGACAGGAGAGAACCAACTCCACAAAGTTGTCCTCTGACCTCCGCACACATATAGTAGCATGCACACCTGTCTGCTCTCATTCTCCTCTCTCTCTCCTTAATAAAGTAATCCATTATTGTGTGTGTGTGTGTATGTGTGTGTGTGTGTATGTACGCGTGAGAGAGAGAGAGAGAGACAGAGAGAGAGAAGGCACTGTGTGTCCCTGTGGAGGACAAGGGTGACTTTGGGAATCATCCTGGATTGCTCTACCTCCTTCTTGCTTTGCTCTGGGATTCTCCAAACTCTGCCCACCAGGACCAAAGGTGCAGCCTGCCTGGCATTTTTATATGGGACCTGGGATCTGAACTCAGGACCTTCTGCTTGCGAGACAGAGTCTTAACTCCTGAGCCATCCCTCCAGCACATGAATTATTTTTTTAACATTCATTTACTTATTGCATGTGTGTCTATGTATGTGCGTCTCTGTGTATCAGAATACACTATGTATGCTTTGTGGCCGTCCAGTGGTAACTACAGGAATCACTCTGGATTGCTCTACCTCCTCTTTGCTTTGCTCTGGAGTTTCCCAGGCTCTACCTTCCAGGATCAGAAGCACAGGCAGCTGCCATTTCCTCCTGGTGTTTTTACGTGGGATCCAGAATCTGAACTCAGGACTTTCTGCTTGTGAGGGAGAGGCTTAACCCCTGAGCCATCTCTCAGGTCCCTATGAATTATTTTTTAAAAAACAGTAAGTGCCTTAGACAAGAGGGATCAGGAGAAAGAAGCTGGGCAGAGGGAAGAGAGGGCACCTTGGGGTGAGGAGACAAAAGTCAGGAAGCAATGTTTTTCAACCAGCCAACTGCACTTACAGTTTTCTTCTGTCTAAGATTCTGGCAACTTCCGTGTCCTGTCATTTCCAGTTAATTACCTTTCTTTGTCAGAAACTATGCAAACGGAAGAGTCATTATACAGCTCTATTCTATTAGTGATCTCCACGAGTCCCAGAAGCAGACTCTAACCACTTGTTACTGCTTTTGCTCTGACCATAAAATTTCTGTAATGATCCTTCACGCCCATCTCAGAATTGTCTACCTAGTCTGACTTCCACATATCCTGCCTCTGTTCATTTACAACCCTAACTGAGTTCACACTTGCCATTGGTTAGACTGTTTCTTTCCACATGTAGGTCATGTACTTTTAAACTAGATCTTCAGGGCTGGAGAGATGGCTCAGGGGTTAAGACTCTGCCTTGAAAGCAGACAGATCCAAATTTGGATTCGAGGTCCTACATAAAAATGTCAGGCGTTTTCTTTGCATTGGCACAGTGGTCTTCTCAAATGTAAGATGCTATTATCATTGGATATTATTATCACTCTGAAGGTCAAAAGGTGATGAAGGAAATGTATGAGGAAAAACCAACATTCTGGGGTAGTGACACCTGGGACGTTAAGCTCTATGAGAACAGAGATCAGCTACTTTGCTGTAGACACACCAGCCAGAACACACTCATATATTTGCTGAATAAATGAACCGGCTCCATCTTAAAGGAACACAGTTGCATCTGAAAATTGACGCAAATGAATGTACATCTTACACTAACGATCCAAAAACTACTGGAAAAACGAGAGGCATGGCTTCACATCAGCACGCCTGAGACTTACTTTCAGGTTAAGCAGCTCTGGTGCATTTGGCATGCAGAAACTATCTAGCCCGCCTCTGGAGTGCTGTACTCACTCAGTTAATGGGTCACACTCCAAAAGGACCAACATAAAGTTCATCTGGATTTCAAATAAGAGGGTGAATGACACAAAATCATGTTACCTAAGGAACAAAACAGCCTAGGAAAAAGATGAAATGAGTGCACATGTTTATGATGAAATAAAAAGACACTTCCATTTTGAAAGGGGAAAAAAAAAGCCTCTCAGATATCCAATGAAGCAGAAATGCGCACCTGGCACTGGTTTTACTATAAACCAGTTTCTTCATCTTTTTGAAAGCAATCCTGTTACACATGGTAGCTGCCATAAAGTTGTCCATAGAGCTAGTGGCTTTGTTTGTCGTTGTCAAATGTTGGAAGCAATCGAGTTGATAAATTCACAGAAAAACTATGCAACACTCATAAAACAGGATATCAGGATTACAATGACTGAAGTTCCATGGCTTCTAAACAAAGAAGCCAGACTCAAGAAGATGCATACTGTACAATTCTGCTTCTATGCATCAGAAGAGGCAAAACAGTAGGGACGGAGAAGGCTCAGGGGTGGGAGGGAGTGGAGATGGGGCGGGGACACAGACCACAAAGGTTGTTGGTTAGTGTGGTTACATAAATGCATGGATCGATCAACACTCACAAAACTAGATATCAAAATAGGTGAATTTTACTGGACTTAAATTATATCTTTGTTAAAAAAAAAAAAGGGAAAAAACCTTAAGGTCAGATAGAGAAAAGAGATAAATTACATATGAAAGAGGAAAAAACAAGATTTTTTTTTCAAATTGAAGAGAAATAAAGACTTCCACAGACCAAAGGAAAGCCAAGAACCTCCGGGTGCGCGGCTCTGTACAAGACATGCTACAGGAGGCTGCTGGGCACGAGTGTGACGTCAAACTACTGCTCTGGTCATGGAAATGAGGGTCTCCAGAAATGATGGAAATGAAGTGAAGATGAAATGTCCTTTTCTTGTTTTAATCTCTCGGAGTCATGACTGTCTCAAGAACAAGTGGACAGAGAAGATCCAGAGGCTAACTCTCACCCACTTCCTGTTTTCCTACAGGAAGTTCTGTCAGAGCCTCACACTCATCTCTCCAGCTCTCCGATACCTTGGATGGCCTGTCTCAAGCTGCAGTAAAGATCAGTGGCCCCAAGGCCCCCCACACTCTCAGGCCTTTGAAGAAAAGCTTGTCAGCCCATGATCTAAGGCAAAAGAGTCACCACGTATTGTGTGGGTTTCTAGCACACAGAAAGGAAAAATATGTGGTAGTGACAGCTCAAAAGATGAAGAGGGAACTGATTGTCTCCTGATAAAATACACAAAGTGGTGATTAATTAAAGAGTGTGCTCAAGTGGAGGCAGTCAGTCTATATGACAGCCCATTTCAAAAAAAGAAAAAGAAAGAGAAAAATGTGTACTGAGACCCTGGATAAAAAGTTTTAAAAAATGAAAATATAAATAAAGTCCACAGTAGAGCTAAAAACGGGATCATAAAAAGTCCAAAAACACACAGAAAAGAGGGGAAGAGGAACAGAAGAAAACAACAGTGAAAAAGGATTTTATCCTGCATTGAGATTATATTGAATCAGAGTGCTAAATACAGCATTTAAACTTTATTTATTTATTCATAATGTGTGTGTGTGTGCATGTCTGTGTCAGAGGGCACTGTGTATACCTGTGGAGGATGAAGAGTGACTTTGGGAATCATCCTGGATTGCTTCTACCTCCTTTGTGCTTCTCTCTGGGATTTCCCAGGCCCCACCCACCAAGACTAGATGTGTAGACTGCCTCTGCTTTCACTTAATATTTTATGTGGGACCTGGGATCCAAATCCAGGACCACCTTCTTTTTTTTTAAAATTTTTAAAAATTATTTATTATTTATTCAATTGTGTGTGTATGTGTGTATGTGCGTGTGTGTGTGTGCTTGTGCGTGTGTGTGTGCGTGTGTGTGTGCATGTGTGTGTGTGTGTGCAGAACCACGGACGAATTCAGGAACCACCATGGACGTTTCCACCTCCTCCTTGTTTACTCTGCCCAGGGATTCACAGGCTCTGCCCTACCAGGACCAGAAACGCAGGCTGCCCCCGCTTCCGCCCAGTGTCTATACATGGGGTCTAGGATCCGAACTCAGGACCTTCTGCCTGCAAGGCAGAGGCTTAACCCCTGGGCCACCTCTCCACCCCCCCAGGACCTTCTTCTTGTGAGGCAGAGTCTTAACTCCTGAGCCATCTCTCCAGCCCTAAAGACAGCATTTAAAAGAAAGACACACATGCACACACGTACACACATATGCACACATGTGCACCTCCTGCACACACACACACGCGCACATGTACACTTGCGCACACACATACACACATATGCACACATGCTCTCATGTACCTGCACACATATGAATACACACACACACACATTTAAAAAAAGAAAACAAGACTCAGGGATGTCAGTATACCTCAGATTAAGACCCTGAACTCCATCCCCAGCACAAAGGAAAAGCAAGACTCAACATGCTGATGACACCAAGCTACATTAAAAACAAGATGTGATAGGCGTGGCTTCTTGCTAAAGCCAAGTTAGCAAAGTAAGTCCTCTTCAAAGAATGACCGCACAGATGGATAAAGTTCATGGAGGAAAAAAAACATACTCCGAGGCCTAGGAAATCAAAGGTGAATCCAGAATCTGCAGAGCATTTATAATCTGCAGAGCATTTATAATCTGCAGAGCATTTATAATCTGCAGATCATTTATGTCTTCCAAACAGCCCAACTTGGTAAGAACAGTGGGAATCTCTGGCATCCAGATCTAGGCTTCTCTGGTTCCTCTTGCCTCCGTGGAAGCAGAGGCTGAACTAGAACAGTGCAGATTATGAAAACAGAAGTCAGACAGGCTAACCTGTTATCGATGTCACTGGAATCAATTACATTGCCTGAGAAAAAGCAATGTAAAGAAGGAAGAATTTGTTATGCTCAGGATATTGGAGAGGTTTCAGTCCATCACGGCAAGAGGAAGGGGGTGGAGATGGTGGCAGATAGCCTAGGAAGTGATGCCCGAGCTGAGGGCTGTCCCCTTGGAATCATGCTGCCCACATTTGGAGCACTCATCCTCCTTCAGTTAAGCAGGCATCCTGAAGCTGCGCCTCACTCCTCCCCTAGGCTTCTCCATCCCATCAGGCTGCTGACAGGATTAACAAGCAAGGGGTGATGTCAGTGTCATGCAAAAGTGCCAGTAGCTCTCTGAGCATGAGACTGAGGTCATGAAGGCTGTATCCACCAGCAACAGAGACCTGAGTGGATCCCACAGGCTCCCAGATGGACACCATGTTGCGTGCGTGCCAAGAGGAGCGGGGAGAGGGGAGCGAAGGTGACTTGAAGTGACTCGAACTTAGGGTGCTCTGTACTACCCCCACACAGAGCCACGCAGGTGACAGAAGCCTACTTGGATCCAGGTGGCTGGTGCACCCTCTGCTTAATAACTGGTTATTAGCCCATGTACACACTATAAAACCCCCTAGGAAATCAGAATTGAAATAAGCAAATGTACAGAGAGGACCTGCAACTGGTAAATAAAAAGAGCTAGCCCCGGCCAGCCTGTACTGACAGCATGTGCAAGAACCATAACTACTACCCAAGCCCTTCTTGAAACTGATATGCAGAAATTTAAAATAATAAAACAAGCCGGCCCCATGTCCCAAGCCAATAATCCCAGCTATTCAAAAAAGAAAGTCAGGAATATATCTCAGTGGTGGAACACTTGCCTAGCATGTTCAAGGTCACAGGCTCAACTCCAAGTAAAAAATTAATTGAATGTCTGTTGGCTTAAAAGAGGAAAAGGGGACAAAGTCATTGATAATCAAAAGCCATGGAAAAAGAAATTTCACAAGTTTAGTAAACATACTACTAAATAAAAAAACATTGGGCAAAGCAGCCCTTGGGAGGCTGAGATAGGATGATTGGGAGTTTCTAGTTGACCAAGGCCACAGCCTAGTCAGACCATGTTTCAAAGCAAACAAAGAGTCAGAATTTAAACTATCCAGTTCTTTTTTTTTTTTTAGAGATTAAGGCAGTTTATGACAGGAGAGAAAACTCAAGAACATGGATTCCTAGAGGGACAAGAAAGCAGAAAAGAACTCACAGACTCCAGAATCCATGAAGAACAAGGGAGCCCAACTGTCCAGTTCTTAATGAAATGTACAAGTATAATACAGAGAAAAAGAATATATGACTTACACTCCAGGGGTGAGGTGGGGGACAGACAGTAGAATAACTGCTGCGTTTCCAAGACGTGAGATAGAACGGACAGAACTTTCAAAGCAGTAATTATGTTAGATAATCAAAATGAGTGAATTAAGCAGAAATGTGACCACAATGACTCTATAAAAAAGAGATTTTTCAATGAGTAGGCAGAAGCTTACATATATGTACACGCACACACACATACATGTGCGCACACAAGCACATGAGCTACTTAAAAAGGAATCAGATGGAAACTGTGGAGGTGAAAAGTGCAGTGATGGAGATGAGATGCGTCCGTTGAACATAACGTAGTAAGACCCTATCTTTAGCTAAACTGTAAAACAAAATGGGTTATTAAGTATTGAAGGTACAGTTTAATGGTGAATGCTTCTAACCATGTACACACCCATCATAATTCAGCAACCAACACCATAAAAATAAATAAGTAAACCAACCATCAAACTGCCAGGAAGGATGTAAAATGGATATCTTAATATAAAGCAAGATTTAAGAAGAACATTTCAAAATGGGAAAGAGTACTTATATCAAGATATCATTATTCCAAATATACATACATCTAGAATATAGTTTCAAACAAATACAGGAAAAACTGAAAGAAGGAGCAGGAGAGAAATCACATCAACAAGCAAATTATTCACTATCTCATTCCCAATTATTGATAAAAATAGATAGAAAATCATCCGGACACAGAAAACCTGAACAGCACTATCCAACACAGCTGACACAACGGGAACTGAAGTGAGTGGCAGCACACATTAAAAGTGAACAACATCAGCACTGAAAGGTAGAGGAAGGAGAATCAGGACTCAAGATCATCCTTGGTCACATGGTGAGTTCCACATCAGAATGGGTGACATGAGACCGAGAGAGAGAAAATGAGAGAGAGAGACAGACAGAAAGACAGAGACACAAAGAGGGAATAAGAAGGAGAAGGAGAAAAGAAATTCTGAACATTAGACTCAAAATATACATATTGCATGGCTCCATCTACATGCATATCCAAAAAGGCAACTCTAAGGGATTACCTGCAAACTTAAAATCATTTCAACAGGGCTGGAGAGATGGCTCAAAGATTAAGACTGTGCCTCACAAGCAGAAGGTCCTGAGTTCAGATCCCAGGTCCCATGCAAAAATGACAGTAGAAATGGCCACAACCTGCACTTCCTGCCCTGGAGGGCAGAGCCTGGGAAATTCCAGAACGAAGCAAGGAGATAGAAGCAATCCAGGATGATTCCCCAAGTCACCCTTGATCCTCCACAGGGACACATGGTGCCCTCTGATACACACACACACACACACACACACACACACACACACACACACACACACACACACACACACACACAGAGTAAATAAAATAAAGTTTAAAAAAGAAAAAAATATAAAAAAATCATTTCAACAAGACCCTCATTAGCCTTTTTGATTCCCGCTAGATGGAGCCATCTTCCATCTTTATGTTTCTTCCCATCTATTTTTCCTGCCTATCCCTTACTGAGGGGTCTCATTATCTTTATATCAGTTCTCCTGAATCCACCTTCATTCCTGTTGTAGCTAGCCTGTGTCAGTTAGCTCCCGACTGTCCCACTGCACAGACACATGGCATTTCATTGATCCATTCAGCAGCTGATAGACATTTGGACTACTTCCAGTAAACCAAATTATTTCTTTGAGTATAATGATACACCAAAACAGTTTTTTTACAAAAAAAAAAAAAAAAAAAAAAATTAAGGTCACTGAAAAATTTCCTGTGGTAGAATTTTTTTCCTTTCCTGCCTTGATAACATTAAAAGAAGCAAGTACGGATTGCTAATGTGTCACAGAACATGTATATTTTTCCAACTAACTTGCACTTGAAATGAGCTGTGACTTGGTTTTAAAGGAAATCCAGATGTTTCAGAGTGAATGTTCTCAGCCACAGGCCTTAGTGAACAACCACTTTCGCCAACTGCGTTGATCTACTGACACCTAGTGGCAGAATTAGTATCAAACCAACTGCTGTATACTAAACATTAAATGGAGGCCATCTTATGAAAAAAATGTCAAAATATGACAAAGAACTATTGTATTTATTGGTATTACAGAATAGGATTGATTGTTTTCCTTCTCCAGTAGCTAATAAATAGTAACCTCGATGCAACACAAAATTTACTGAAATGAAAGACACTACTATTTCAACTCTAGGTTAGAACAAAGTCTTCAGTTAGAAAGACTGAATGAAGAGCAAAGCAGTCCCAACTGTGACGAGTCTGTTCCAAATATCTTACAATCAAAATAGCATTTTTATTCAGATATATTTGCTTGTTGACATTTTCACAGTAAAAATGTTTAGAGAAGGGCTTAGAACTTTTTCTTCCCAAGGCAGAGGCCCACGTAGCCAAGGGTACTGAGAACTCTTAACCCACCTGCTTCCATGCCCCAAGTGCCATCACACCAGGCACAAACTCATTTTTCAAAATATCCTTTTGCGTTTCATTGGCTAATTATGAAACTGAATTTTATGGAAAAATTTTTTAAACCGTAAAACATTTTTAAAAACCTGTGACAACTTAAAGAATCTTCTACAATGAATTCTCAAGCTATATATCTCCAGTCCCCCCAAAGCCTATTTTTTAAATGCATAGCCATTTATCTATGTTATTTAAAAACTTACATAAGCTTTACTAATCTCTTTTAAATGATTAGGTCTGAAAAAATTAAGTCTCTTAAGAAATGAAATTATTTTGCATGTCAGTAAGCTTAAAAATTAATTATCAATGAGTTTAAGATTTAATGTGCAAGCATCCAATGTGAACCATGGGCTTTTTTGAGACAGAGAGGGTGGGAGAAAGTGAGCAGGCAGGCGCCGAGGCCAGATGAGGAGGTTGTGAACACGAGCCAGTTATCTCTTTCCATCATGTGGGCTCTGGGGACCGAATTTGGGTTGCCAGATTTATGTGGAACCATAAATCACAGTTTTAATAACAGAATTCATCTAAAATTAGCAAAAACCAATAGCGGGTTTCCAAAAATTTTTTTCCATACATCTTTAAAAAAAAAGTCTTGGAGCTGGAGACATGTGTGAGGCTCTGGCTAACCATCAGCACCAACAGGAAAAACAAAGCAGATTAACAGTCTTAAGCCATTCGCTGGGTGATCCGATAGTCTTCTGATGCTGAGTGGAATTCAAGCCCATCATCTGGGCAAAGTACATGAGGCTGGAGTCTGACCATCAGTTTCAAAAGCCTTAGCAGGTGGCTCCCTGAACATAGTACAGTTTTGGAAATAATTATAGGTTGAAAATCCTTAACCCAAAAACGCAAAATGTTCCAAAATGTGAAAAATTTTTTAAACATCATGTCAGGAGATTCCAAAACATTCTCAACCTATGAAAATCTGAAAAACTGTGGTAGTTAATCCTAGGTGCCAACTTGACACACCTGGTATTAACTAATGAGATCGGCTGAGAGTACACCTGGTAAGATCAGACCACCTGAAGAGGTTATCTGGATAATACAAGACCAGCCCTAGATCCCATCACCATCTCCATAGATCTCATAGGAACCTCACAGTAGTGGACCATATAAAAATATTAAAGAGAACCACCAAAGAGAGAGACACTTTTGTAGCTGTGCTAAGAATCACTCTTCCTTTTGGCTGCCCCGTTTCTTCACTTCTTCGACCCTCTAGCCTTCCAACACTCCAAGTCTTCAACTAAAGACTCTCTAGGAATCCTCCAGCCTTCAGCCATCACCCAGTGGACACTGAGTAGCTACTGGCAGCCATCGTTGGACTATCTCGGCCATATCTGTAAGCCAACTCCATACATTCCCCTATATATATAGTTATTTGGTTAATTCTATAACTCTAGAGAACCTGACTAATACAAACTCTCAAACCTGAATCACTGCTGTTCCCCCCCAAGCACTGAAAATCAAGCATGTTTGGCCTGCACTGGCGAGACAGCCAGTACACACACACTCCTCTGCGTTCTCACGCTAGCTAACCTTCTATTCGGAATAAACTGCTTTTCATTAGTCCCGCATAGTTTACACTGTAAGCGCTTAGAACAGTCTACGTGCCAAATAATATCATTTCTTTATGCAGTGAAATCATTGTTGCTTTTAGTTTTGCACACGTACATTAGCAATTTCTGATAAATAACAATAACTCAATGAATTTGGCTAGATGAAGAAAAGAAAATGTGAGACAACACAGTTCTAAAGCTAGGATATGGCTTCTACTTCTGCTAAAGAGTGAAAATCTGCAATAAATTCCAACTACTTAAGATTTCCATCAAAATAACTTGTCCAAGAATCAGTTAGAATTTGAGAAATAGAGGAATGGACTTTTTTTAAATTCTGAGAATATTTATAAGAGCTCATCTTTCTAAAGTAACATTAAAATGTCAGATGCTACTGTGTTTCAAAATGTAAGAGTTTGGGGGTTGGAGAGATGGCTTAGGGGTTAAGACTGGATTGCAAGCAGAAGGTCCTGAGTTCAGATTCCAGGTCCCTCGTAAAAACACCAATAGAAATGCAGTGGCCTGCACTTCTGTCCCTGGTGGGCAGAGCCTGGGAAAAACCAGAACAAACCAAGAAGGAGGTAGACGTAATCCAGGATGATTCCCGAAGTCAACCCTGGTTCTCCAGAGGAACACACAGTACCCTCTGATACATACATACACACACACACACACCACACACTCACGCACCAAATAAATAAATAAATAAATAAATAAATTTTTACATGAGTTTTTTTGAAGAAAAAAACTGAGACTGACTGATAGAATATTGCACTATTCAGCCTCAGAATGGATTCAGGTTGCCATTCAGCAGCAACTGCTGACAAACTGGTGCTTTCAAAGGAAATACATACATGTACTTTTATTTCCACAATACTGGAGCAATCAGCTAGCTCAGACAAGAACTGATGTTGCTTACAGGGATATATCCCAGGTACTTACTTTAGTTGAAATACAAATTATGCAATTGCAAGTTTAAAGAAACAAGAACACACGATCAATAAACAAACTGACCATTATTGGACTCAGTTAACTTTTATTTGCTGGAGAGAGGATCTCACTATGAAACCTGGAACTGGAACTTCCTAGCAGCCCAGGTTGGCCTCCAACCTGCAGCAATCCTTCTGCCTCTGCTTACTACGTGCTGGGACACAGGCGTAGGCCACAGTGCCTGCTCTGAGCTCATGTGATGCTGCTGGAAACTAAAATCAAAAGCTACTGCTGGAGTGAATGCATGGCTTAGTTGGGAGTGTTTGCCTACCATGCACAAGGTCCCAGGATCAATCCATAGCATATCAGGAGATGCAGGGAGGGAGGGAGGGAGGGAAGAAGGGAAGAAGGGAGGGAAGGAAAGAAGGAAGGAGGGAGAGAGAAAGAAAGAGAACTCTTAAAATATCAATCCTAAAATAGCAAATCCTAGCTTGTAGAAAGCTGAGGTGGGAGAATGGCTACAATTGAAGACCAGCCTGGATGACACAGCAAGATGCTGTCTTACTGCAAGTGGGGAAAACCCAACACTAAAGCCAGAATTTGACCTCCTGACCTCTGGCTATAGGAACTAGGAAAAGACATTCAGTGCCATATGCCCCAAATATAATTTCAGTCAACAATTATTATATTTTAGAGTATTCATTTGATTTATACAGTATTATATCTTTCTTTTTGCACAGAAGATGTTCAAATTAAGAATACCCTCCCTGACTATCTTCTCTATATGGCTACCTCCTTGTGATACCTACTCCAAATTTCCAGGCCACATTAATAATTCTCTTGACCATGCTTGCCTAGTCTTTTGAGTGTATAGGAAGTATTGGCCATACTATATTCCTGCGCATTTTTTAAAAATTTTGCTGCCTAATTGCTCACAAAATTACATAAGCTCCGAAAGAGTTGTGACCTCGTTGTGGACTCTGTGTATGTGCTGTTTGAACACTGCCAGGCCATTAGCAGGTGTGGAAAATACATTGTGGATCTGAACTACAAGCTATGGACAAGAGGCTCTAGAATGAAAAAAGAGGTTTTGGTATGGATTAAATAATCTTTTAAATTATTTCACTTCTGCCCACAAAGAAGTAATTGGTATTATGCCTCCCAATGATAAACAACTAAAAACCAGATATATAAGCTACTCTTCAGCTGCTACAGAACAGGTATGGCCAACTTTGGATACTGAAAAGAGAACAGGCTCTGGTTCCCAGGCTATGCCTAAGGGCAGTTTCCAGGATGTGAACCGAGGAGGTGACCTGGGCACTGTCATCAGGCCATGGGCAAGTGGGCGCTTCACATGGGACAGATGAGTGGCTCACAGGGCACTTCCTGTCCCACCTAGGTGCTGGGGGCTGGCAGTGACCTGGCTTGCAAATGGCTGCCTGCTCACGGTGTGGTCAGGCCCATTTTCCAGGAAGGACTTATGCTCACTCCCCTCCTGGAGGGCAAGGCGCCCTCTGCTAATAGTTACATAAAGAGTTAGAAATTTAGGGTACAGTTTGGGTGATAAGAAACCTAGCAGGAATGTGAGAAAAGCCCAGCACCTCCCTGGGCTGGAGAGAGGGCACAGTCTTGGGAAAGTCCAGTCTGCAACTAACACAACAGAGCATAGAAAACACAGATCTGAGGAGGTGGGTATCCTGGAGAACTTCAGGGTGCCTTTCAATCTCTGACTGAACAGTAATCTGCAAATCTATAAGGTGAGATTCCATGATTCTGGAGAATCAACCACAGGAAAGCAGTAGGCCAAGCAAGTTCTGAAACACACAGAGCCAAGAATCGTTCACGTCTCCACCAGCCACAGTAGGAAGGTTTCACAGAACATGGGACAGGGAGAGGACTGAGAAGGGTCTGTCCCCTTGGAAGGAAGGCCACAGGAAGCTGACGGCTGCTCTGCCCCGCACAGTGGCACATGTCTACATTCCCTGCACTGGGAAGTAGTTAGGGGATCACGAGTTCACAGTCATGCTTGAACTTGCTGTATAGCAAGTTAGAGGCCGGCCTGGGCAACAGGAGAACCTGCTCCCCAAAAGAAAAACAACAAAAAAGGCCACACAGGATAAGCCCTAACAGAACTGAAAGGAAACCAAGAAAGGATCACACTGACTGTAACTTATAACGTGTGTGTCAGAACAAAGTTCAGTGTCCTAGCACCTAACACCATAAAACATACAACAACGTTTGACCTATAAAAAGAAATTCCAAGTCATGCTAAGGAAGTAGGAAATAGGACTTGGAACCAAGAGATCAATTAAAAAAAAAAACTTCAGAAACAATGAATTAGCAAAATATGAAGTTACTATAATTATTCCAGATTTTCAAAACATAGAGAAAAACAGCATGATGGAGAAAAGGAAGACATCTCAGGAGATTACTGAGAGCTGAAAAATATCTAACAGTAAAATATCTTGGGCTGATCAGAACAGTATTGACAGAGAAAGTAAGTGACTGAATTTGAAAGTATAGCAATAAAAATTATCCAAAATAAAGACAGAAGGAAAAAGACTAAAATTAAAAGCAGATAGTTGCATGCGGGCTGCTTTACACAACCTGTCTACCAAGTTCAAGGTCCTGAGGGTTTGTCCCCAATATTTGGAGAAGAAAATAAACAAAAAGGCCAGGTGCCGCGGCGCATATGTAATCCCAGCACCCGCCAGGCTGGAGCGAGAAGCCCCTGAACTCGAAGCCAGCCTGCCCTACATGATGAGCTGCAGGCAGTCGGACTCCAGCGAGACTCTATCTCAAAAAACAGAAAAGGAGAAAGAGGGGAGGGAAGGGGAAGGGGGGAGACAGGGAAAGGATTCAGTACCCTGTGAGAAGATACCGAGTGGTCTAATACTGACAATGAGTCTCACAAAAAGAAAACTGTGGAAGACAGAAAAATATTGGAAGAAATGATAGCTGAGGATTTAACTGAAAAACAAAACTATGACCCTGCATGCCAGAGAACCTACCTGGCACATATATCAGTGTGAACCAATCAGTTTTTTCTTTTTCCATTTCCATGCATGGGGGAAGAAGTGTGTGTGTGTGTGTGTGTGTGTGTGTGTGTGTGTGTGTGTCCAAAGGTGTGGAGCAGAGCCCAGGGGTGATATCAGGAATCATCCTCCATTGCCCTTCCACCTTATTTTTTTGAGACAGAGTCTCTAATCAAACCTAGAGCTTACCCATAGAGTTAGTCTGGGCTAGCCAGCTTACTCTGGGGATTCCCAGTCTTTGCTTTCCCAGGCTGGAATTACAGGTGGGCTGCCATTTCTGCCCAGGGTTTTATATGAAGTCTGGAGATTCTAACTCTGGTCTGTCATAGTTAAGCACAGGTGTCAACTTGACTCTTGAGGGTTTGAGCTCTGGGCACAGGTGTAGAGAGTTGATGGTTGAGTTAAGCCCAGAGCAAACCTGAAGGAGATTGTCTGGCTGCTGGGGAAGACCCAGCCCATGGTGGGTGGGATTAGGCCCTGGATAAATCACAGAGAGCTGGTTGAGAGAGGGGCATCCTTCTGTATACTTGGCCAGACATGCTGGTCTGGCAAGTAAGGGTTGTCCATCTCTCAGCCGTTATGGTGGCCAGTTCCCTCGGCCCTGGTGTTGGTGTGTGTTCTCCCGTCAAGCTGGACTATGAACTGTAACCGGACTATCGTAAGAAAGTAAACTCCTTGTTCCCTTAAGTTGTGTTCTGGTCATTTATCAGCAACTATGCAGGCGGACTGCAACAGGTCCTTTTGCTTACATGTCCAAAGCTTTAATCACTTAACCATCTCCCCTAGCCCTGACTCCATCATTTTTTAATATATAGGTAAATACAAGGATAAGCACTGGTATAAGTGCACATGTATACAGGTGAAATGTCACATACGTATTTCCTAGCTAAATCCACTAAGAAGGTCTGGACTAATTCCTTGAATATTGTGTCATTAAAGGAACCAAGGGCACAAAAAATAACAACAAACAAATAAAAAAACCTGATTTTAGAGCTGGGACCAGACAAGAGCAAGATAAGTTTAGAACATTTTCTGTATCAGAAACTAAATTAAAGACATGCTTAAAAGGAAGGGACATGTGAAAAGAACACAAGAAACTAAATTGAAGGTGCTGCAACTAGACAAGCTTGGAACATCTGAAGACTGAAAATAATGGCTATTACTCAAGGGAACTACCAGGAGACCACAGTTCCACATTTATTTAAATAAATAAAAAATATTGGGAGAGGAGAAACTCTTCCTTACTTCATAGTACAACACAAACTAGTACATGCAAGTAAGAAGGATAAAATGAAAAAAAAAAATCACTTGAAAATTAGGATAGTATAATTAATTCAAATAAGAAACCTCAAGCTGGGCATAGTTGTACATACCTGTAATCCCAGCAATTGGGATTTAAAGACAGGAAGATCAGGAGTTCAAGATAAGCCTCAACTACACAATCAGTCTGGGCTACATGTAATTAACCCTATCATGAAACAAGAGCGAGAGACAGTAAAAGAAAGAAAAAGTAGCTCAGAGATAGAATGATTGCCTAGCATGAAGGAGTTTCATCCTTATCATGAGAGAGTGGGTTTCCTGTGGGTTCCCTGTGTTTATAGAATAAACACAATAAACACATAGACAGACCGATAGATAAAATGGATACGACAGACACATAGGCGGAACATGGAGCAGAGGAACCGTGCACAGTCAAATGACCAGTCACAGTTGGAGAAACAAGGCAAAAACACTGAAGATTTAAACTCACCTTGAATTCAAATTATTGCAAAATCTATATTTCAAAGTACTTAAGGCTCTTAGAATCTTGGTTCTTCCAAAGAGGACTAGGAAAAATTTTCTAAAATAATATAAAAATAGGCAAAAATTGCTGTGCAGAGAAGAACAGAGGCCAAGGAGCAGCCAGAAAAACCACAGCATCATGGGAAGCAAGCAGGTGATGAAATCAGAGGGAGACTCAGGAAGCGCACTGAGCCTAGGAGCATGGAAAAGAGGCTGTGGGCTAAAAAAAAAGTGTCGGGTCTGAAGAGGGAACACAAATACGTCTCCACAGCAGCAAAGATCAATAAACTAATGCAAACACAGCCACGACAACTCGGGAACGGCAGGAGCAGGAAGGATGCAGGGCAGCGTGGAGTGCCGTGGAGTTGGTATGCTTGGCTGTAAAGAGTTAAGCAAAAAGTAGCCAGGAGGGGAAATGGAGTCAAAATCAAGTAATTTTGTTTATGATTTCTGTGTATATCTGAACAAGAGAAAGGAGGGCCATGAAACTGATACAGGTGGCAAGAAGTACAGAAGCAAAGTCCCAGCAGATGCAGGGAGAGTATAAGAGAGAATGGTGGAGGAGATCTCTGAGATGGGACAGAAAGAAACAAGACCAGGCACTCAGACTCACTAAGGAGGAGGAGTGAGGCGGCTGGGCCGAGATAGTCTCGCCTTCTCAACCAGTTCAAGGCTTCCCCTGGTACTTCCCCTCTCTGAGTAAGTTAAGCTCTTTGTTGGTGAAAAGTCATGCTGGAAAAGCTTAATCGACTATGACTCACACAAAGAAATATACTAGGTAATAAAGAATAAGTCTATCGAGTGTTCAAATATGGTGTTGAGGGAAACTATACTTACGATCAACCTGTGCTCAGAAGTTATTTGGAAGCCATTCAGAGAAGATGCTCTGAATAAGCCATGCTCTGAATAAGGTCTATTCTTTCAACCTTTCCTTCGGCACACCGATTTCCAGATCAGTGAGGTCTGGCAGCTGGCAGAGATGTGTCAGGCAAATGTTATTTTATCTGTCTGGGTGGCTGGAACCCTTCCTGCTTACCCTTGCCCACTGCTCATTCTCCCTGCAAACAACTAATTCCCAGAACTCCTGTGACTTGAAAGAATGAATATTCACTGCTGTTTGTAAGATTTTGCTCTACCAAGGAAGACCAAAGGTGGACCCCCCCAACTCTTGACTTATAAAACAGGGTCTTACTACGTAGGCCAGGATTGCTACAAAATCTTTCTGCCTCCACCTCCCGAGTGCTGGGGTTCCAGGCGCGCACCATCCAGGCAGCTCCAAGGTCAGTAAAATAAAAAGCCACTTCACGTGCCCCTTGTTCTCAGTAACCATTCTCAAAAGACCCGGCAAAGCTGCTCAGCATCACGTAAGCATCTGCGTTGTATAAGTTTGACCTTCTAGTTGGTAACAAGGACGGTCCTTTCTTAGGCAGGAAGACAACCTCCCATACCGAACCCAAGGTCACTAGCAACAATGGCAGGTCAGTTATGTTATACGCGTGCCATGCATTTATTCATCCACCAAAGCAAATAGGATGTTTTCATAACTTTTACATATAAAACAACAATATTGCATTTTTCTTGCAAATCCTTCATTCCTATGGAGTGATATAAACAGAGTGGGAGTCACTGAAAAGTGAGTGGTTGAATTCTAAGTAAGAGATGTATAGGACTTATTTAACCCATTGGATTCTTAATAATGGACATGAATTCAGTTTGCTTCTCTGCTCTGTCCCGGCCATTTATTGCTCCCTTCAAGTTCTATTTCCTTTCTCACTAAATATTTCACATGTGAAGATAAATTGCTAACTCAGAGATTGCTATGAAAAGCTAGAAATCTTCTAACTTAAAAAACAGAGGAAGAGATATTTGTGTTGTTAAGCATAACTTACAACCTGGCGTATTTATGCAAAGGAGCAAAGGCCAAAGAAGGAATCTGCTTGCTTATTAAAAATGCAAACATTACCTCAGTCATACAAATACCCCACAAGTCGCCCAGCCACTGCCTCTGCAGGTCACCCACGCCATCAGCTTTGCATCAGATGACATTATGGAACAATGGCAAACTCTGTGTAATGCTTGAATAGATTGTTTTGAAAGAATACAGAGCCATTAACTTGAATAAAAGCTTTCTGAAATCGAACCTGGGCAGTACCGCCTTCGCTGTGTGGCCCCTTTTTACTACTCTGAAAAACTGCTTCATCCTGAAATTGAGCAAAGGGGGAAAAAAAAGAGGGGGTATAAAGGTGCCCCCTTTCAGCAGCTCGGCAGACCATACCAGGGAACTAAACTACCAGGTAGAACAAAGTCGAAGCAGGAGGCCCTTTGGCAAAGGCTGCACCTAACATCCAAACAACCCGCCATTTGGAGCTACTTCTTACTGTAGCTTCTTCGAGCATTTTGTCTCCTGACAAAATGTCCCAATGCCATCCAAAAATGGACTGTCACCAAAGCCAAGTGACAAAAAAAAAGGGCCAGGAAAAACAAAGTTGTCAACAGAAGTACTGAGGGGACGTTTCCTTCGAGTGTTACCAGTCGTTTGTTATTTCTCTACGGGCTCCCTCTGTCCATGAGGTTGGTTCTCAGGGAAATACCAGCATCTCTGTTCGTGCTCTCTGGCTCGTGGCTGTGTGGCTGCGCCTGTAGTCTGGCCACAGCCACACACTGCCTCTCCTAGAGTCAAACCAACTTCATCATAAGCCTCATCCACCATCCCCAGGCAGATCCAGAGAACCACTTACAGCACCTGCTCCTGCAGTCTTTCCCTCTGCTACACCTGTCCTCAAGGTTAACCAAGGCTCAAAGTGGTAGAAAAACAAGCCAGGACAAAACAGATAGTTGGAGGTGAAGTTTCAGTTACAACCACTGAATAAAATAAAGGAGTAAAGATCCTGGAGCTGGCCCTTGCCTGTTTTATTGCCACAAATCAATTGAACAAATTCGGGGATGTAATAATTACAAGGATGTGTTGGAGGGAGCACATTTTAATACAATAATTACAAAAGCAGACGATGTTTTATGTGCAATTTCTATTAGGTCATTCCAGTCTGGTGTTTTCGGCTTCTAAAACTCAAGTTACCCACGGATGGTGTTTAGAGATGAGGTCGTGAATGAAGGTGGAGCGCGTGACTTCATGAATGTCTTTGCTAGAGGACACAGGGATCAAGCAAGCTTGCAGCCATGTAATACCCTCCACCACCTTGTGACCCAGCAGGAAGGCCGTCAACACACCAACAATGCTAATGGTTTTCAACGTCCAGAACTATAGGTAAAGTGGCCTCTTTTCTTTACAAGGAACCCAACCTGTGGTCTTCAGTTATGATCAACAGAAAATGAACCGAGACACATCTCAGTAAAGTGTGGCTTATGTTCACTGTTGCTTAGGGTTTGTTTCTGTATTGTGTATGTTCCTGAGGAACATAATACACACGCGCACATTTTAATACAAATAGCTACATAAGCTGATGATGCTTTACATGCGATTCTACCAGGTTGCTCTGGTCTGATGTTTATGGCCTCTAAAACTCATGTTGAAATTTAATCCCCCAAGTCACCCACTGAAAGTATTTGGAGGTTAGGTCTTTGGAAATACTAGGATTAGATAAGGAATATATATTCCTAAGGAATAATGTAGCAGTAGCACCATTCAGTTCATGAATCATCATCTCTGGGACCAGGAAGAAAGCTTGGTTGGTGAAGCGCTTGCCATGAGAGCATGAGAATCGTAAAAATTCAATCCTCAGTATCCATGGAAAAAGCCCACGCTTGTAACCCCAGTGTTAGGAATACAGAGACAAACCCACCCTGGGGGCTGCTAGCCTAGTCTACTAGGAAAGCCACAGGCCAGTAAGTGATCCTACCTCAAAAAAGAAGGCAACAGTTGACCTCTGACCTCCCCGTCCACACATACCTACACACTCAAAAGGGGGAAAAAAATCATCACTATTACTCAAAAAAATACGAAAACAGTGAAGTGTGATCTTCATGCTAACCACCTTAAAATACATTGGTCAGATGAGTAATCCTTTCTTTCATAGACACACTCTTCTCTCGTGCAAAATAGTTGCCCAGATCCATTACAAATGCATTAGTAGTTGTAGAACTTTACTGTGAATCTGCACTCCTTTACCCACAGACCAGATTTAATTACAGAAAGTAATTAAAAATTTTTTTCATGGAAGTGCCAACTCTAGTATCATTCATTTATTTATTCACTTCCTATTTTCTTCTGTTTTCATGTATGTGGGAAGGTCTGTGGGTGTGTGTGTACATGTGTATGATGGCCCAAGGCTGAGATCAGGAATCATCTGTGATTGCTCTTTTACCTTATTCCAGTGAGGCTAGATCTCTAATTAAACCGAGCTCCCTTATAGGCCTATTCTGGCTAGGCAGCTTGCTCTAGGGATTCCAGGCTCTAATCTTCTGAGGCTGGAATTGCGGGATGGCCTTCACACCCAGAAAAGTATCTTAAATGGGATGATCCTTTTGCTTGCACGTCAAACACTTTATTTTGCAGCAGGCTCTATCTCCTCCAGTGCTGGGAATTCAATAAGGAACAAAACAGCCAGTTCCTGACATCCTGGATTTCACATTACAGCAAGCAAAAAAAAAGGGGGGGGGGCAGGGAAAGAGGCTATGATTCTAAATAGGGAAGTGGAGGAAGGCCTCACAGAAAATGGCCACCTAAGGACTGAGCCAAAGACAAGTGAATACGGCATGCAGAAAAGATATGTGGGGGAAACAGTAAGGTCACATCACCCTCTCTGGCAAATTCAACTAAGACAAAATACAACTCCTTACCTTTCAAAAGGGGCTGGAAGGTTGGAATTTCTTGCAGCTTGATGACATCAGGATCATTGCTGACGTTCCGTGAGGCCTGCGAGCCCTGAGCGACGACCACGATATCGTCCATCTTGGCTCTGTGTTTAGCTGGAGAAGGAGTCACTGCAAGAAAAATCATACTGCTTAGGAACGGCATGCACTTTAGCAACCACTGCCTCGCCAAGGCGGGCTCAGGTACAGCCACTAAAAAGAACATGTTTACACTGTGGTGTTGGTTCAGTCGGTAGAGCACTTGCCTAGCCACCCACAAAGTCCTAGGTTCAAGCCCCAGCACCATATAAACTGGATGTGGTGGCACATGCCTGTGATCCCAGTACTCCAGAGCAGAAGTTAGGCAGCTTTAAAGCAGCCATGCTGGGATGGTCTCTGAAGGCTTGAAAAACCATCCCCCACTAACTGTATTACCCTGGAGGAATACCCCCTGCTGATATGGAGAAACTGATGATCTTCCACAAAGATAAGGTGATCAACTTCCCCCAACCCTTTACTTATGAAGGAATATAGAGATGAGTTCATGGTAGATGAGCTTAACCTAGAGGTGCACACAAGATCAGCTGGGTTGGGCCCTAATGTGAGCTAATCAATGGGAAAAAGCCATTCTCTTCCTCCTAAGTGTATAAATATACCTGATCTTGGCAGCCATCTTTTTTGCCTGCCCCTCATGGCACTTCACATATGGAGTCCATGAGTTCTTTTCCAGCTCCATGCCTATGGAATCCATGAGTTCCATGAGTTCTCTAGGGCACCCTAGCCCTCATGGTACTCCACGTGTGTTCCGTTCTTTTTCTCCTCTAATAAACTCTACCTTAATCCTCTACACGTGTTCTGGCTTCAATCTTCAACTCCGAACACAAGAACCAGGACACATACAGACTTCCAGACAACAGAGTATCAATTCAGGAACACAGCAATTTTGAGGACAGCCAGGATTACACCAGACAATGTCTCAAAGGAAAATACTTATTTTTACATAAGTTGTTTTGTAATGGAGGGTGTAACAGATAAGTTGGGAGGGGGGTTCTATTTCTTTTTTGTGGTGCTGGGTGTTGAACCCTGGATCTCTCAATGTCCTACCACCGTGCTACCCCTCCAGCCCAGGACTTCTTTTTTGTATGGTAGTACAAGGATATATAACATGTAAGAATGTCTTTCATAATTAAACAATATATTTCTCAGCTATATAAACATACAGGCAAAAATTTTTAATGTTTCTTTCTTTGATCTCCCTGATCTCCTAACATAAGTCCCTATTTTACAAATAAGGGAACGAAATGTGGCTGTGATATGCTCAAGGTTGACCGTGTCAGCAACACGAAAGGCATGGCAGATCTATGCTGTTAGTACCCCGGGGCACAGAGACGCAAAACCGTCTGTCTAACCCATCAAAGTCATTCAGAAATGTCCCACAGATCACAGGTGTGGATAAACCTGGTTTCAACTGCAAATTACTGGGCCATTACTGAGGCTCCAGGAAGCTACGACATTAGTTTAAGAAGGGCAGAAACAATCAGGAGGTTCACTGGGGAAAGAGGGGGCGGCAAAATTCAAAGTTCACAATTCAGAAATTCTGAGTCCTGCTTTAGAAACATGTCAACTTCTTTGGAAGAAAGTAACCCACTTGGAGGAAAGAGATTCGCCCTACAAAAGACTCCACATAACAAGACATCCTCCTGGGTCACCCCACGATGAATCCTCAAGTGTTTTACATGTTGTGAGGTACTTGTCTTGAACTTTAGGCAGAGTCGAAATGGTTGATATGAGGATGCCACAGACTCCTGCTTTCCTGAGGTTGGGGAGTACCCTATTTGTGTGGGGGGGAGTGGTAGTGAAGAATTGCTGCTTCTTTTATTTCTCTTGAAAAAGTTCCTCCACTCTTTCTTGGTAAATTTCCATAACAGCTTACAAAAGGAAAAGGGACTTCGCATTCCAGCCGGCCTCTATCACCTTAAGAGATGAAAGGTGCAGAAACATGGGAAGACTTTAAAGATGGCATATAATACATGTAGAGTAATTGGCCCGGGGGATAAGCAAATGCTAACATCATAAGTGAGCCTGCGGCTATGTGTTCAACAGACACCACACTCCCCCAAACTACACTTCTGGCCTGGCAGAGACAAGGAAGTAAGAGATATTATTGTTCCTGTTGTGTTATAGACAGGTATCTTGGGTCTGCCAAGGTGATAATGCACAGCATACTAGTATATGCCAAACATCAGATTGCATCTGTGAACTGGCCTGGAAGGACCGTTCACGTGAACCACACCCACATCTATCTGTGAGCTTCCACATTTCTGAATGACCACTTTCACCAAGCCAAAACAGCCATTTTAAACCAGGGGCTCTTTTAAGGCCAGAGACTTAACTAATAGGATTAGCGATCTGGGGTATTATCCAGGGCAGTCTCCAGATATTTAATAAGAAAAAAAGGGGCGAGGAGAGGCAAGTGATTCTTAATTAATCGCCGTTTATTGAGCTATCAGATAGATAGTCCTGGCAGAAATAACCCTCCCATTTCCACCTCAAACAGAGAAACATCCAAACACCACGAAAAACAGAAGATGCACCCGAGCCTGCTGCTGGCCACCTCCTTGTCTATTAGAGGACACCTGAATGATGGGGCAGGGCAGTCGCTGCAAACATTGGATGTGACTGTCCAGCGATCAGACACGCGTCCCTTCCGAAAGGGAACCTCCAAACCCCGTTCTCAAGGACGCCTGTTCTTAGAGGTCCGGAGTAAGATCCAGCCTCGGTGGGCGGCAGCCAATCTCTCGGCCGGTCACTCGGGGAGACTGGGGCCAACGAATTAATGAGATCGTTTTTTTTTTAAAAAAAAATCACACTGCAGATGGCAGGAAAGGCTGTTCGGACCGGGCGCCCGCGGAGGCTTAGGAGATCGGGAGAGGGCAGTGGCCGCGGGTGCTTTCGCTTTTCGGGGCGCTGCCCGCGGTCCCAGACCCCCCGGGCCGAGGCCGGCCGCGCGCAAGCCGCGCCGGCGGAACACCGACCTGAGGCGTGCAGATCGCCGGGGCGGCTCTCGGCCTCCGAGCTCTGCTCGCTGCCCATGGTGCTGGACAGAGAGCCGGGGGCTCCGCGGGGTCCCGGAGCCGGGGCGAGGGGACGGCCGGGTGCGGGAGCGACACCCACGCGGGGAGGCGCGGCCCCTCCCGCTGCGGCGTCCCTGACAGGAGGCCGGGGGGGACACCGTGCCCCCTCATTGGCTCACGCGCCCGGCTCGCTCCTTCCGGCGCGCGGATTGGCGGCGCGGCCGTCAGTTCCGGGTTAAGAAGCCCCGCCCCCAACCCGGCCCGGAGAGGGGCGGGGCGACGCCGCCTTAAAGGGCTGGGCCGCGTCGAAGCCAAAAGTGCCTTACAGGGGCTGTACTGTGCTGCGTTACCTTTAAGAATTGCTCAGCCGGTGAGCGCTGGACAATCAGACGTATTAAAACCACTTCCCCCAAATAAGTTTTTTTTTTTGAGACAGACTCTCACACTGGTTCGGGACTTACTTATGTAGCCCAGGAGGCGTCGGGCTCGCAGCGATTCTCCTGCCTCGCCCTCCGACAGTTGAAATTGCTGATGCGAGTCCACCACGCCCGGGAAAAATGGGTGTTTTTTAAATTCCGTTTCATGGATGGAAAAGGGAAGTGGTCTATAGACCCAGGATTCGAATCTGCAACTGTCAGATGCCGAACTCCCAGTGAGAGAATGATTTCATTTCTGTTGGACAGCTAGTGCAGCTTAAGAATGTCTCGTCCTGTGGAACCACGCCCACCACCCCGCCAGTCTTTACTTCACTTGACCAGTAACTCCACACAGCGCTCTCGCTCTTCCTCCTGCGCTCTCGCCCTGGATCCCAGCATGTTGGCTGTCCCTGTTCGCTCTGATCTTAAGCTGTCTTCTCTGCTCTAATTCTCACCCACCTTAAGACTATGGCTTCCTCCCTTGCAACCAGCGTCCAAGGGTTTCTGTCCTCTTCTCTCATTTTCAATAAAATCCCTGCTTATACCTCTAACATGTTCTGGTTTCAATCTTGGCCTTAACACAAGAACCCAAGGAAGAGCAACTCCACGACACCAGGATGAATTCTGGAAGCTGGGACGACCCTCCCCCCCCCACACACACCAAGGAGCTGGTAATGTGAGAAAAATGAACAGAATATGTTGCTGATCCTCATAATTAGGGAGTGTGCATCTTCTAAGGAAAGCGAGTGGCCCTACAGCCTAAGCACTCTCCGGTGACCTTAACAGTTAATCCCAGGTCGCAAAAAGCCAAGCAGATTCATAATAGATTAAAAAGGAAAATGTCTGTTTCAGCACAAGGTTGTATACCTAGCAATCCCTTCCAGGGATTCTCTAGACTGCAATTTATTTTATATTGTCAGAAATTACAAGAAACAGGAGGATCAGGAGTTTAAAGTTGTCCTCAGCTATGTAAAGTCTGAGGCTAGCCAGGGTGACATGATTCTGTCTCTGTCTCTGTTTCTATCTCTCTCTCTCTCTCTCTCACACACACACCAAATAGAAGCAAATGCCCTGAGATTCTATATGTATAAGTATGATCTCAGAAAACCCAGACTGACCAAATGATCTTTAAGATCTTTCTACTGTCTTTCAAGCCCCCCCTTCTCTGGAAGTTAGCATATATTCTTCTTGTGTCTCACACTGTAGTCCACACCAGTGTGATGTCATTTTTTTTGTGTATTTGAGTGTGTGCATGTGTGTGTGTGTGTGTGTGTGTGCAGGTGTACATATGTGCAATTGTATGTGGAGTCTTTCTTTAGTCGTTCTCCCTTTTTCATTATTTAGGCAAGATCTAAGCGTAAGAACCCAGAGTTTACCAAACATCCACATTGGCTCACCAGCTTGTCCAGGGGATTCCCCATCTTTGCCTCTCAAGTGCTGGGTTTACTGGGGATCTGAACTCCTGTCCTTACCCTTCAGGGCAAGTGCCTTATCCACTCAACCTTCTCCCCAGTCCTTACACCTTTTGTATGGTTCCCTTTGAATAAGTGGGCAAATATTTTACTTTTTTTTTATTCAATTGTGTGTGTGTGTATGTGTGTAGAACCGCGGACGAATTCGGGAACCACCATGGACCGCCTTCACCCCCTCCTTGTTTACTCTGCCCTGGGATTCACAGGCTCCGTCCTACCAGGACCAGAAACGCAGGTTGCCCCCGCTTCTGCCTGGCGTCTGTACGTGGGGTCTGGGATCCGAACTCAGGACCTTCAGCCTGCAAGGCAGAGGCTTAACCTCTGAGTCACCTCTCCAGTCCCCAAATATTTTACTTTAAAGTGTGACTCTATCCTATCAACAGATGCATACATAAATAAAATGTGGCCCAAAGCAGGGAGAAATAGCTGCTAATAAATGCTACAAAAGTATTTGGAAAACACACACACACACACACACACACATCATAGATGACTACATGCTGTAGATTCCATTTATATGAAATGTCCATAGGGGGCGCTAGAGAAACAGAAGTAGATTGTTGGTTGCTTAAAGCTGAGAAGCTGGAGAGGGGATGGTGACCACCATTTTTCTGGGGGTGAAGCTTTCTTTCTAGGAATGACAAAAAAAGTTTTAGTATTGATTGTGATGGCAACAAAATTCTGGATATTCATAACCACTAGAGTCACACGGTGGCTGGCGCACAGCTATAATCTCAGCAATTGAGAAGGTAGAGGTAGAAAGACCAGGAGTTCTAGGCTAGTCTTGGCTGCATAGCAAGTACAAGGTTAGTCTGGGCTACATGAGACCCTGTGCCTCCCCCCCCCCAACTTCCCAATGGGTAAAAGAAAAGTTTGGTTCAGGGGATGGGAGACATGCAGCTCAGATGGGAGAGTGCTTGCCCGGCATTTGCGAGATCCTGAGTTCAATCTCCACCGCAACATAAAGTCAAGTGAGCTGGCCTGTGTCTGTAATCCCAACACTCTGGAGGTGGAGAGGCAGGAAAAACACAGGTTCAAGATCAACCTCATCCATCTGGGAGGGTCAGCCTAGGACACTCCTGTCTGAAACAAAGAAAAGAAAAAACCCTGAAATGTACAGCTTAAAATGAGTAAATTATAGATCTCTTTTAATTTTGTGTTTTGTATGTGGTGTATATAGCCATATCAGAGAAAGGATGTCTGAAGATTAAATGCCTTCATTCCCCTACTCAACATTTACTGTAGCGTGCTAGGCTTGGTGGCAAGACAGAAATGTCCGCTTAGCTGTTCCAGGGAGACATTTGGGACTGAGGCCTATTATGCTTCAAACATGAGTTTCCCCCCACCGGCTCATGTGCTCAAATCCTTAGCTGTTGTTTGGGAAAGTCATGGCACATTTAGGAGGTGGAACCTTGCTAGGGGAAGGCACGTCATAGAGGGTGGGCCTTGAGGTTGGTTAGCCCCACCTGCTTTCTGCCAAGAGTCACTCTTGAGTTCGAAATCCGCGTGAACTTCATCACAAACCCTGCGTCAAACACGGGACCAGAAGGCAGTCCCTTCAGGTAGTGAAGGGGCCATACATACAATTTCTAATTTAAATGTCTGTTTCACATCAACAAAGAGTTGTAAAGTTTTTAAAATTCATTTATTTCTGTCTGGGTTGGGAATTGGTCCTTACATATATGTTCCAAGCCTTTTGTATTTTGTTTTATATTATTTTATTTTTGAGACAAGGTCTCAGTCTTCTAGACTGGCCTTGAATTCACTCTGTGGCCCAGACTGGCCTTCAAGCTATGATGCTCCTGTCTTAATCTGATGCTGGGATCACAGACCTGCGACTCTTTCATTATTATTTGCCTGAATGACCTTTGTTCACTCTTGTAATTGAAGATACCCCGTGGTCTCGAGGTACTAAATCTGATCTGGTAAGATGGCTCAGTAGGTAAAAGTGTCTGCATGTAAACCTGGTGACCCGAGTTTGATCCCTGCAGCCCACATGGTGGAAGGAGAGAACTAACTTCCAAAAGTTGTCCTCTGACCTCCACAGTTCATTCCGCTGCCCTTATTTCCTGACATGGTGATATATTACTCTATCTAATGATGGAAAGGTCTGTGTTGCACTTCACCTGCATGGTTGCTGACAAATCACCATCAAATAGCTTAAGAGAACAAGGAGTTTATTTTCTCTTACAATTCCTGGTTACAGTTCTCAGTCCATCTTAGCAGGAGAGCTCACACCAACACCAAAAGGCCAAGGGAACTGTTCATGCCATCTCTACATAATGGCTGAGAGAGGGATGATCCTTACTTGCCAGACGAGCATGTCTGCCAAGTATGTAAAAGGGTGCCTCTTTCTCAATCAGCTCTCTGTATTTTATTCACCTGCTTGGGGACTAGTTCCACCCACCACGGGCTGGGCCTTCCTCATCAGCTAGACAGTCTCCTGCAGTTTCACTCAGGGATTAACTCAACTCTAATTCTCTACAAATATGTCCAGAGCTTGAACCTTCAACCATCAAGTTGCCACCTATACCTAACTATAACACTAATTCTGTTGTAGTTTGCCTGCATGGTTGCTGATAAATTATCATCAAACGGCTTAAGGGAACAAGGGATTTATTTTTTCTTATGATTTCCTGGTTATAGTTGTTTGTGCATCTTAGCAGGAGAGCCCACACCAGCACGGGGACCAAGGGAACTTGCCACATCATGTCTACAAAATGGCTGAGAGAGGGATGATTGTAACTTGCCAAGCCAGCATGTCTTGACAAACCAAGTGTACACATGGATGCCTTTTTGAAATAGTTCCCTCCATTTTATTCACATGCCTGGAGACTGGTTCTACCCACCATGGGCTGGGCCTTCCCCATCCACTAGACAATCTCCTGCAAGTTCACTGTGGGTTTAACTCAACTCGAATTCTCTACAAATATGTCCAGAGCTTGAACCTTCAACCATTAAGTTGACACCTGCACCTAACTATAAAAGTCTGCTTAGTGCCTAATACGGGTTATCCTCCCCTAGCATGTCATCTGCACAGATAAAACACACGCCACACATCAGTCTCTGGTTGCAGTACCCCACCACACAATCATCCCACCCTGCAGCCTGCGTTTCCTTGGCATCTCTTCCACACCAAGCTGTGGCAACATGACCGTGAGTAGGTTGCCCTCTGAGTACCACCAGCAGGGCTGGTTTCACACAATGGGCCATTGTTCACAAGTTTTCTGTGACAACGTGTATTCTCCCAGAGCTGTTGCTTAAGGTAGGGTATTACTGTGTACAAAAGACTAGAATAACAGCCTGCATTGCATCGTGCTGCCACTTGGAAGTTCTTCCATACCAGCCAGAGTGCTGATGTTACTCAGGGCAAGACCACTTGGGGGAATTGTGCCAGTGGTTTAGAGATGTTTCCTTTTGTTTGGGGGTGTATAGGAGTGAGAGGAGTGGTGATTTCTTTACTTTCATTTAAAAGTTTATTTTACATTTATTTATGTTTCTTTTGTGTTTGGGCACATGTGCCACAGCACACATGTGGAGGACAAAGGACAATTTATGGGAGTAGTCTGTCCTCTCCTTCCGGCATGTGGGGTCCAGGGATTGAACTCTTGCTGCCTCTACCAGCAGGCTGTCTCCAGAGCTGCTGCTAGCAACCTATGCCTGGTATCTGCTCATTCCATAACAAATATATTTCAATCAAATACTTTTGAGCACCTATCACATTATCAGGTGCTACACCAAGTGGCTTTTTTTTTTTTAGTGTGTGTGTGTATCAGAGGACACAATGTGTCCCTGCAGCCCAAGGGTGACTTCGGGAATCATCCTGGATTACTTCTACCTCCTTTTTGCTTCAATCTAGAATTTCCCAGGCTCTGCCCACCAGGGCCAAAAATGCAGGCCACCCCCTTTCTTCCTATCGTTTTTTAGGTGGGACCTGCAATCCCAACTCAGGACCATCTGCTTGTGAGACAGAGTCTTAATCCCTGAGCCATCTCTCCAGTCTTCTGGCCTGGTGGGGTATATATATATATATTGTGTGTGTGTGTGTGTAAGAGAGAGAGAGATTCAGGATCTGGACTCAGGACCTTCTGCTTTCGAGTAAGAGTCTTATCCCCTGAGCCATGTCTCCAATTCTCTGCTATGTATTTATTCACAACTACAACAGACCTTGTGGCTTTCATCATTATTATCCATACCCATAAACAGCAAATGCTAACTGGATCAGAAATCCAAGTACAGGAGTTAAAGCAAGTCTGAGCTATACAAGACTCTGTCTCAAAAGAAGCAAAAAAACCATGGCGGGAAATGGAGCTCAGGTGACAGCGTGCCTACCTAGCACTGATAAAGTCTTGGGTTCAATCCCCAGCACTGAATAATGCATGGTGTCCACATCTGTAATCCCCTGTAATCCCAGCCTCCGGTGGTGGAGGTGGGAGGATCAGAAGTTCAACGTCATCTTCAGCTTGTTAACAAGTTTAACCAGCTGGGATAAATCAGATGTTGTGTCAAAGGAAAGAAGCAACACCCGCCTCCCAGCTTCTAGAAAAACCCCATAGCCAGATACTCCCCCCCAACTCTTCTCCCCCCTCCGGGGGGGGGGGGTCTTGCCTTGCCTCTGTAGGACCCTTCATTTCTCCTGTTACTGTTAACTTTGGCCAAATAGGATGCACTGTAAACTGATAAAGAAGGCACTCCCTCGCAGGGTGTGGCAGGGCACCCCTGAAATCCCTGCTCCCTCAAAACAGAGGCAAGAGTTCAAGGTCATCCTTGATCACAGTGAGATTTGAGCTACCTTCTCAAAGCCAACCAACCAGAAAAAAAAAGAAGCAGCAGATGTCCGCAACCACCACCCGCACCTGCGCGTGCTCGGCAGGGTCCTCTGCGACCTTCAGTGCGCGAAGCGCCCCTGGCCACACCTGGAAAGGGCTGGGGAGCCTGGAGCCTTGGCTCTCTGGGGCGCGCGGGTGTCGCCGGGGCCACCAGGCTGGCTGTTGCTGGGAAGCAGCTCCGGGTTGCAGGACAGGGACGTGCCCTTCCCCCGCGCAAACTTTCAGCCCGGTAACGGAAGCAGGAACTGGCTAAGCACAGAAGCCGCGGAGCCGGTGCGGGAGCTGCCGTGCGTCCCAGCTGCCCTCCTCCCTGGACCCTGAAGCCCATCCCTCCTCCTTCCAGAAGGAGCTGGCCTGGCATCCGGAGCTCAACGGGGACTCCTGGGGTCTCTCAATGCCAGGTACAGGTGTCTCCTCCCTCCCCTGGGGCCGGCCCCAGGTGATCTTCTCCCCCTCTCCAAAGACCAGCTTCTTGTTGAGTGGGGCCCCAGGCTCCTGTACGCACCCCGAAACATCCCAAGGACCAGGCTAGGGCGAGAAGGGCGACCTGGACCTTTGTGTCGCTGCAGTAACGCAAAGGAAATCGCCCCGCAGGCTTGGAAGCACCTGCTATAAATGGCACCAGCCGAGTTGTCGCCAGAGGGAGAGGCAGAGCCAGTCAGCGCACAAAGGAAGGGAAAATTTCCCTTGTTTTCTTATGTAATGTGTCTTCCGTTTCCTTATGAAATCTGCTGTCTGTAAGGTGTGTGTGTGTGTGTGTATGTGTGTGTGAATTCTAATCATCTTAATAGATGAGAGCATGCTGTAACTTTTGATTTCCAAAATCTGAAGCAGTTAACAGTACAAGATTTTAGTGATTCCAGTGGGCTGGGATCAAAACCGCTACTCTCCCATCCGAGTTCTTTCCCGGCTTTCGACAGGATGCCCCTGAACTTCAGACCTTTATAATGATAATGGATTAGAATGACTTCATTACCTGGAGTGAACTCATGATTCTCGACACAGTGCTGCAAGAATGTAAACTCATCAGAAACAAAACAAAGGCAGAAGACCTAATTAACCTAGTAGTTGTTGACTGTCTTTAATGAGAGACATCCTTGATAACTTCAGGTGCCACACAGATGCTGTAGACAAAAGATCCAGCTTCTGCCCTCTCATGAGAATTCAGGTTTCTATGCAAGCCTGGTTAGAGAATCTATTTTTCTGCAGCTCCATCTCTCTTCTCTCCCCTCCCACCTTTCCCTCAGTGGAAACATTTATTAGCTCCCTAACCTCTAGCGGAAAATTGCTGTTATTCCATATCTTAATCAGCATTTGACACTGTCAGCTTTTTGGATTTCAGTCCTAACAGGTGTGTCGTGGTGACTCACTGTTGTTTGGGTTCACAATTCCCTAATGATAGGATGCTGAGCACATCTCTACTTATTTGTCATCAGACATGTGTCTGGTGATAGAGCTATTCAGCTCTTTTGTTCTTAATTATTATTATTATTTTGGGGGGGTGTATGCACGAGGACATGCACCATGTGCCATTGAGTATGTGTGGAGGTCAGAGGATAACTTGGGATTCGGTTCTCTCCTTCCATCTTTGTGCGAGTTCTGGGATTGAACTCAGGTCATCAAGTTTATACACACACACACTTTCCCCATTGCACCATCTCACTAGCCTCTTTTTTGCTCTTTAAAAAAAATTTTTTTTTTCACAGAAAGAGACAGAGACCGACAGAAGGAATGTATGGGTCATGGCACAGCTGTGGAGATCTGAGGCTAACTTTTTTCAAGTTGATTTTTTTTTTACCAAACCCCTCTTTTGTTCTTTTTGTTAAGAGAAAAACTGTTAAGAATTCTTTATATATTTTGTACATACCAGGGAGATTTTTATAAGTGTTTTCCCCAAATATATGCTTGCTTTTTTTCATTTGCTTAACAGCAGCTGTTATTAATACACTACAACATCAGCTTCTTCTTTTAGGGATTGTGGTTTTTGTAGTGTATCTAAAAATGTATTACTTAATGTAAGGTCACAGAGACTTTTTTTATTTACTGTGTGTGTGTGTGTATGTGTGTGTGTGTGTGAGAGAGAGAGAGAGAGAAAGAGAGAGAGAGACTACCATGATGAACACATGGAAGTCAGAGGACAGCTTTGTGGAGTTAGTTCTCTCCTTCTACCATGTGGGATTGAACTCAGGCCCTCAGGCTTGATGGCAAGAGCCTTAAGCTTCTTAGCTAAAGGAATTTCATCTCAGCCCCTTTTATATATATTAGAATCATTCTCCCAAAATAGATCCTAAGCTTTCACAGACTATTAAAAGAATTCATGACCCAAGAAAAATGACAGAGGCTGAAATTCAGCTAGCCTATAAACCTACAATTTGTGCTCTTGCAATGTGAGGACAGCTGGATACGCTCTTGCTTTCTCAATTTAAGACATATTTTTCCTAAAAGAAACAACTTACCAAAGAAGTTGGTACTAGACATAGTCTAGCTTTTGTGGTAGTTGTTTTGTTGTTTTCTTTTTATTATTATTATTATTTATTCAATTGTGCGTGTGTGCATGTGTGTGCGTGTGTGCATGTGTGTGCGTGTGTGTATGTATGTGGTGTAGAACCATAGGCGAATTTGGGATCCACCATGGACCGCCTCCACCTCCTCCTTGTTTACTCTACCCCAGGATTCATAGGTTCTGCCCTACCAGGACCAGAAACACAGGCTGCCCCCACTTCTGCCCAGCGTTTATATGTGGGGTCTAGGATCCGAACTCAGGACCTTCTGCCTGCAAGGCAGAGGCTTAACCCCTGAGCCAACTCTCCAGCCCCTGTTTTCTTTCTTGAGACTGGGTCTCATGTAGCCCTTAAACTCATAATCTTTCTGCCTCCTTTTGCTGCTTTGTGCTGAGATTATAGACTTGTGCCATATACCTGTCTGATTTTTGGGTCACCTGTCCTAAACGGTCCTTCACTTGAACCAGCAAAGCTTGCCTTCTGATTGGCTGATTCCTAGAATTCACTTCTTGAAGTGCTCTGCCTCCAGCCTGATGCTGAAGAGAGGCAGCAGGGAGAAAGGCTGACTCCCTTTTCCTCACCCGCAAGTGAGCTTAAAGTGCTGGTGAGGTGGCTGGGCAGTAAGGAGCACGTTCTCACAACCCAGCAACTTGAGTTCAATTCCCAGATGCCCACTGGTAGTTATCTTCTAACCACTACCACAGCATCCATGTTCTCTCTCTCTCTCTCTGTCATATTTTGAATTAAATAACAAATAAATAAATAAGATGAGATTAAAATAGCTTTTTTTCCATAGGGTGGAAGGACCAAAAGAGGGTAATACATGTAAATTGCTTAAAATGCTGACTGCTGTGCCTGAGACAGGAAGCACACCCACACATATTATTACGGCTTCATCAGTGACTAGAAATTTGATGTTCCCTCTTCTGGTTAGGAGCACAAGAAGATAAAAGGTTCTAGGAGTCACGAGCAGTATCGTTCCTTATACCTCTCCATAGGCACTGTGTGCTTTTATTTAAATGATTTATTAATTTTTTCCTCACTCTGTCACTCAAGCTGGCTTGAATACATTGTGTTGCCGAGATTGTCGAACTCATGGCAGCCCCATGGCTTCAGTTTCCCTAGAGTTCTTGGGGATTACGTGTCCATCTACTTTCAGCTTTTAATTATTGACAGATGGTACATATGCTTGTGCTTATTAGTTCTTTACCAAGTTTGTGTGATGAGGCAGGGTCTTATTCTATGGCCGAAGCTGGCTCAGAATATGCAATGCATGCGTGTCGGCCTCTTCCTTACTGGGTTATACGCATGCATCAAACATCTGGCTAGTTCTTTTCCAAGGTTTTAATCAAAGGTTATCTCAAATCTATTATAAGTAAAACAAATTTGAAAAAATACTTAGTTTAGTCTCTTTTTCACTAAGTTGTATGTCAGTGATGTTCATTGACTTAAAAGAAATGAAAAAATATTTTTTTCTTGATATTCTTAAAAAAAATTTGGAGCCAGGGAGACATCTCAGTTAGTAAAATGCTTGTCTTAAAGGCACAAGGGCCTGGATTCTGGTCCCACACCCACGTGTAAAAAAAGAAAAGAATAAAAGCCAGACACAGTGGTGTGCACTTGCAATCCCAGTGCTGGGGAGGTAGAGACAGGTGGTTTTCTGGGGTGCACTGGCCAACCAGACTAGCTTATGCGGTGAGCTTAAGGTTAGTGAGAAACCTGTGTCAAAAAAGCTAAGTGGGGGGCTGGATAGATGACTCAGGGGTTAAGCCTCTGCCTTGCAAGCAGAAAGACACGAGTTCTGATCCCAGATCCCATTTAAAAATGCTGGCAGCCTGTACTTCCAGCTCTGGAGGGTGGAGCCTGGAAACCTCAAAGCAAAGCAAAAAGGAGATCAAGCAATCCAGAATGATTCCTGAAATCAGCCTCTGATTGCCCTCTGATGCAAACACACACACACACACACACATACGCAAAAATAAAAAGCTTGTTGTTCTAGCCTCTACTTTGCACATGTATACATACATGCACACATACATGTACATATAAATGTGTACCTGACATGAACACATACAGAACATGAGAGAGAGAAAACATATTGATAATTTTCCTACTTTCTTTGAGACAGATTTCACGTCGTAGCTCAGTCCGGCCTGTTCACTCGGTAGCCCAAGCTGGTCTTGAACTCACAGCTATTCTCCTGTCTCAGCTTCCCAGTCACTGATGACTCTCAATTTGTGTTCTAGAGAGAAAGCAATCTCTACAATCTTCCTGAAGCAAACAGACCAGAGAGCGGATCAGCCTTGACTTCTAAAGGTAGACCAGGACTAAACGGAAGTCCAGAATGTTCTTCAGCGGCACTCGGAGCTTGGCTTATCATCTGGTGATCATTTGCTGCCTGGCACCAAGGCTGTCTGTCAGTCAGACCTGCCTCACGGAGAGTCTAGAAGATGTTGTCATTGACATCCAGTCTTCTCTTTCCAAGGGAATCCGAGGCAATGAACCTATACATACTGTCACTCAGGGAGACTGCATTGATGCCTGCTGTTCCACGAAAAACATAGCGGGTAAGTAATGTGGCCCCTACAGCCTGTGTTTTCGTGACTGTGCTAGTTTTAGATACACAGATGCCAACTTGCCCACTGAAGCTGACCTTAGTGAAGAGTAAGTGGTTCAGGCAAGCCTGCAGGAGATTGTCTGATGTGGGAAGGCCCAGCCCACCGTGGATGGGACCAGTCTCTGGGCAGGTAGACAAATGGGGCAAGCTGGTTCATTCTTTGGTATATCTGGGCAGGCTTGCAACCTGTCAAGTGAGGTTTGTCCCTCTCTCAGCAGTCCTGTGGCTATGTGTAGCCAGATCCCTAGATTCCTAATTCTGGTGTGAGTGAGCTGTCCTGCCAAACTGGATTAAGAACTATAACCAAGAATCATAAGAAAGAATGAATCCCGTGTTTTCCTCAGCTCTTTGGTTATGAAGTGAGTAGGAGCATGGAGGCAAACTACAACGGTAGCAGTGATTCTCAGTGGGGTAGAATGGGTGACGTGGTTATTCTTGGGGAGTTGCACACACTGTGTGCCCAACCCTCCCTTGAGCTGTGCTGAAGTGTGTAAATACCTGCATGTGACTGGTGCTTCACTGCAACTAAGATGCTGAAGACAAAAATTCTGTTGAAATGCCTGGCTGCCCATCATCAACACAGTGTCATAATACCAAAAATATATTTGAGACACAAGTAACGTCTTAACTTATCCCATGGAAAAAAATTAAGCAAGAAGGGCTGGGGAGATGACTTAGGGGTTAAGTCTCTGCCTCGAAAGCAGAAGGTCCTAAATAGAATCCCAGATCCCACAAAAAAAAAAAAAAAAAAAAACAACAACAACAAAAAAAAACCCACTCGGTGGAAATGGTGATGGAAATCCCAGAGCAAACAAATAGGAGATAGAAGCAATCCAGGATGATTCCCAAAGTTATCCTTGGGCTTCCACAGGCCTCTGATACATAGAGATATACATGCAAAAATTTTAAAAGTTAATAAACTTATATATAAAGATATATAATTATAAATAAAATAATAAAAAAATAAAGTTGAGACAGTGTCTTTTTATGTGGCCCAGGCTGGCCTCAAACTTGCATTTCAACCCTTCTGTGTCTGCCTCCTGATTGCCACCACGCCCAGCCAGCATTTGATTTTTAAATAGAAAAGCAAAGTCTCCCTCCCTAGAGCCCGAGGCATCACTTAGCACGGGGCTCTGGTCTGATCCCCAGCACCACGAGAACCAGGCATCACACATGCCTGCAATGTGGGAAGCTGGGAGAGGAAGGCAGGAGGATCTTTGGTTCAAGGTCTTTAGCTACGGAGAGTGATAGAGGCCCAGCCTGGGCTATGTGTGACCCTGTCTCTAAAAAGGAAGCCACAGGCCACAATGTAGTTGCAGCTTCAAAGACTCCAAGGCAGAGAGACTTCACTAACCTGACACACGTGCGTGACACAGAAGGAATGTGGGCCTTATAGATTTAAACTATGTGTTCAGATACTTCAGGTTTCATGTACACAAACTGCAAAGCAAAGTCCATATTGAAGTGAAGCTGGTTGGTCTTCAGTTTTGCTGAGGACCGCGTCCTAATTGTCTACATGAGAAAAGCTCAGTTTCCTGAGAATGCCACACCTTGCTGGCTGCTAGATGTAAAGCGACAAAGGATGGATGAGGCGTCAACATCAGAGAGTCTGGAAGAGTTCGGGAGCCCTGGGCCAGTGTAAAGGTTACGCTTAATTATTGCTGTGCGAGAGCATTCAAAGTCAAACAACTTAAGAGAGAAAGGGAGATTTATCCAACTTACAGTTCCAGAGGGGAGAAACAGACTTTCAGGGGGAGGTGACATGGCATGTACCTGAAGCTGGCAGGCTAAGTCACTCCCATCCACGTGGCTGAAGGACTGAAGGATTCCTGGAGAGTCTTTCTTCTTCCCAGTCTCCTGTGGTTCTTTTATCTGGTCCACTGCTGGGAGGTTCCAATGAGATCTAGGAAGTTCTGATGGGATCTAGGGCTGGTCTTTGTATTATAAATGTGATCTGGATAATATCTTCAGGTGGTCTCAGCTAATCTTAGTTAATGCCAGGTATATCAAGATGACACCCAGGATTAACTATCACAGCCAACGAGAGCTACTTATTCATCTGAGTCATACGTCTTCTCTCTTTTTCTATTATGACATAGCATAATAATACTCGAATCTTTGATTCAGGGTTGTGTGTGTGTGTGTTGTGTGTGTGTGTAGAAGCAGGTGCTTGAATATTCATATCTGTGGAGGATCAGAGGTGACTTCGGGAATCATCCTAGATTGCGCTACGTACTTACTGCAAGTGATCAAATGTTGTGGTAACCCCTGATTTTGCAGTCATGTCAGTTCAGATTAAAAGGAACCTGACAGTTGTCCCTGGTTTCTGAAGGGATGATGGACTTGTGGGACAGAGACTTTAAACTCATGGAGTATGGTGCTAACTCTAGTTAGTATCAGATGTGGACAGAATTGTAGGATATCCGGTTATTGTCAGAAAAGTAGAGAGTGGGTGTGGAAAACTTCCCCATGCTAGGTGTCTGTAGGAAACCCCCCTTCAGTGACCTCAGATCTGAGTTCTGTGATTTATAGAAAGAAGAGTGATTTAACTTGAATTTTACCATTTTCTTTAAGTGTTTATATAGAGGGCTTCATAACTCAGGACTTAGTATGCTGGTTTTGTAAATGTGATATAGACATTTATGTGAAATAGAATCGGGCATGATGGTGCATACCTGTATTCCTAGCACCTAAGAGGTTAAATCAGGAAGCTCATGAGTCCTAAGCTACATCCTGAGTGAGTCCTTGTCTCATGGCTGTGGAGCCGGCTCTGTGGCTAAACCGCTTGTTGCAAAGCAAGGGGACCAGAATTCGGATCTCCTGACCCCACGTAAAATGCCAGGTGGGTATGGAAGCCCCTGGAATTCCAGCCTCAGAAGGTGAAAATAGAAAACCCCTAGAGCAAACTGACTAGCCAAAGTGGCCCTATCGGCGAGCTCTGTGTTTGATTAGAGACCCTGTCTCAAGAACAATAAGGTGAAAGTGATGGAGGATGCTTCTTATCACCTTGGGCTTCCACACATGCACACAACCAAATGTGCACCCACACATACTTGCTAGCACAAATACATACACGCACCACCGTCTCCCACACACATGCATGTGAAAATAGAAAACATAAAAACATAAAACAGCTCTGTCTTAAAACAAACAAGCATGAAAGGAAGGGGGGAGGGAAGAGAGTATAATGGGGGACCATTGGGGAGGGAAGAGGAGAGGGAGAGGACAGGGTACCTGTTGAGCTTGTATGATTAGAAAAAGAATAAAATGTGGGGGAAAAACATGCAATCAAAACAAACAAGCAACCCAACCGAACAGAAATGTCTGCAAGCAGGACCCCAGGCTATAAACATGAGTGTTTCCAGGCAACATAGATGTCGTAGTTAGGCACAGGTGTCAACTTGACAGTTAAGGGTTTGTACTGTGGGCATATTTGTGGAGAATTAGTGGTTGAGTAAAATCCAGAGCAAACCTGAAAGAGATTGTCTAGCTGATGGGGAAGGTCCAGTCCATGGTGGGTGGGATTAGGCCCTGGAATAAAGTACCAAGAGCTGATTGAGAAAGTTGGCATTCTTGTGTACACTTGGCCGGACATTCTGATCTGGCAAATAAGGACCGTCCCTCTCTCAGCCGTTATGTGGTGATGCTGCAATCAGTTTCCTCAGCCCTGGTGTTGCTGTGAGCGCTCCTGTCAAGCTGGACTGAGAAATGTAACTGGAAAATCGTAAGAGAAAACAAACCCCTTGTTCCCTTCAGCCGTTTGATGGTCATTTGTCAGCAACCAGGCAGGTGAACTGCAATAATAGATAACCCTGCCTTTCTTAGTTCTAAAAATGAAGGTTTTCTCCTTTATTTTCCAAGCAGAATATCATCGTTACAGGATGCATCACCTGGCTGTCCCGTCTGGGGTCCCAGATGTTGTAGGGAACACTCTTTCCTCCCTGGTCAAATGCCCCATGTTGGGCACCAAATGTTGCAGGGTTAATCTGTCTCGTTGTTGCAGGGTTCTTGTGTTTGGAGTCAAAGACTGAAACTGGAACATGGGTAGAGGATTAAGGGAGAGTTTATTAGAGGAGAGAAAGAATGGAACTCATGGGCTCCACATACGGAGTGCCGTGAGGGGCAGGCACCAAAGATGGCAGCCAGAGTGTGGACTATTTATATACCTAGGTAAAGTGGGGGGAGGAGAAAGAAGGCCTTTCCTCATTGGTTAGTTCACATGGGGGGGGCAACCCAATTGATCTTGTGCCCACTTCAAGGTGGGACCTATCTATAAGAGAGAGCTAATCTCCATATCCTTTCATAAGCGAAGGGTTGGGGGAAGTTGGATGGGTTCCTTTAGTGTAATCCCAGCAGTGGGGGATGACCTTCCAAGAACTTCAAAGACCTTCCCATCATGGTTGCTCTAAACCTGCTTTGGTATCTGTACATCTTTGTTAATGGAGTTCAAACTTTCCTCTTAGCAATTAAGCCTTTTTTTCCTGCCAGTAGAAGTGTTTATATCATAGTCACGTGTCGTGGACTGTGTGTAACGGTGTGTGCTGCACTGTTACAGTAGGTCTGTTCACATCAACATCACCACAAACACAAGTGACATGCCGTACTTGCTGTGATGTCTCTAGGTTTCTCTTTACGTTGCTGTGAGCGAACATCCAAAGGATGTATTCAGGGAGATGTATTCAGCTTACAGTTCTAGAGGAGAGATACAGTCTTTCACGGTGGAAGCGGCATGACTGGTGGCAGAAGCTGGAGGCAGGCTAAGTCGATCCAAGAGGCTCAGAGCTGCAAGACTGCCAATTGCAAGAGCAGACCTCTCCTAGAAGTAGGGTGGAGCTAATCCACCTCCAGGCTCATCCCCTATGACTGCTTTTTTCTCTCAAGGCTCCACCTCCTAAAAGTGCCTTGACCTTCCCAAACACATGAGTCTGTGGGGGAAACATCCCAAACCATGACACTAGGCAATAAGAAGCTTGTAGCTCCGTTGCAATCTTAGAGGACCACCAATATATGTGATATAGCACCGATGGAAGCTCATTATGCAATGCATGATTGATACATTCTTGTAAAACTTACAAAACCAGAATTATATCAACTTCGTGCTAGTGTATTTATATCAAAATGGAAATATTCTTATTGCTCCACTGCTGAAATGATCACGTACTAGTTAAGTGTAGTTGTCTTAATTCATTGTTTAATTGCTGGGAACAAATAAATACCTGGCAAAAGCAACATGGGAAGGAAGGGCTTATTCTGACTTACAGTTTGAGGGTTCAAGCCATTGTGTGTAGGGAGAATAACATGGCAGCAGGAGCCTGAGGCAGTTGTTTACGTTGTGCCCAGTCATGCGGCAGCCAGAGATCTATGCTGGCGCTCAGCTCACGTTCTCCTTTTTATTTAGTCTAGGACCCCAGTCCATGGGATGGTGTTGCCTACACTTAGGACGGGTCCTTCCCCCTCAACCTAACCTAGAAGCTCCCTCATACACATGTCCTCAGCAATCTCTGGTCAGTGTTTACTATCCCAGTCGTGAAACCCTTCTACCATGTAGTTGTGTGTAACATGCTTTCCTCCCAACTGCACGTGCTGAAGCCCCTTCTCTTCTCAGAGGAAAGTCGTGTCAACTGTTCATCTTTTGGGTTTGTGTTGTTTTGTTTTCATGGTGCTTAGGAGCTAACCTAGGGTTTTCTGCATGCAGACAAGGCACTTTGTTGTTGAACTACACTCTCAGATTTAACAATATGACTTTAATTAGGATCACACGGTGTGTGTATGTGTGTGTGTGTGTGTGTGTGTGTGTGTGTGTGTGTGTCTGTGAGTGAGAGACAGAGATAGAGAAAGAGAGAGAGAGACTAGATAGGGATAGGCAGGCAGGTCAGCTAGGGATCTAACTCAAGACCCATAAATTCTAGAATGGCAAAGGCTCTAGTACTGAGCGAGGTCCCTAGCTCCAACTCTGTCCATGACTCATCAACTTTAGGCTGTTTCTGTTGATTTTCCATTGGAGTAACTTAACAATATTGTAAAAACTCCTTGTCATGGTTGGAAATGTGACTTGTCCCCCACAGGTCATGTCTTTGAAGTTTTAGTTGTTTGGAAAAGGCATAGAGGTGGTGGAGCTTTGCTGGAGGAAGGCTGTCACAGGGGGTGGGTCTTGAGGCGGTTTTAGCCCCACCCTACTTCCAGGAGAGGTCTGCTCTTGCAGCTGGCAGTTTTGCAGCTCTCAGCTTCCTGGATGGATGTGACCTAGGCTTCCCCCAGCTTCTGCTACCAGCCATGCCTCTTCCATCATAATGTACTGTATCTCCCCTCTGAAACCTTAAGCTGAATAAATCTCCCTTTCTCCCTTAAGTTGCTTGACTTTGAGTGGTGTCTCACAGCAACAGAGAAGAGTAACCGATGTGCCCCTCTACCTCCTATTTGTTTCACTCTGTGATAACTTTATTATTCAAAAGTTTTGTAAATATTTTTACAAGTTTGGGTCAAAAGCTTCTTTCTTCTTTCTTTCTTTCTTTCTTTCTTTCTTTCTTTCTTTCTTTCTTTCTTTCTTTCTTTCTTTCTTTCTTCCTGTCTCTCTCTTTCTCTTTCTTTCTCTCTCAGTATCCTTCCTCCCTCCCTCCCTTTTCTCTCTCCTCCCTCCTTCTCTCCCTCCCTCCTCCTCCCTCCTTCTCTTCCTTCTTTCCTTCTTTCCTTCTTTCCTTCCTTCCTTCCTTCCTTCCTTCCTTCCTTCCTTCCTTCCTTCCTTCCTTCCTTCCTTCCTTCTTTCCCTCCCTAGTCACTCCCCAAGGAGATGTGGCTTGGTGTTCTGAGGCAGGGCCTCATGTAGTCCAGGTTGGCCTCAACTCACCATGTACCTGAGGGTGGCCTTGAACCCCTGATCCTCCTGCCTCCATCTCCTGCGTGCTGAGACTATAGGCATGCCCCACCACACTCGGCCATCCATAGATTTTTAATCCTTGATCTACATGTCCTGTATTCTGCCTTCTAACCAAAAGGATTCCTGTCCTCCAAGTATTACAGGCCAAGATGTGAGATTGCACAAGACTGAATATAAAACCAGTAATCCCCACTGTGTATAAGCAAAGAAGAAGAATCAGAATCTAGCAGCTGAGTGAGAAGAGAGAAAGGGAGAAAATGGGGAGGCAGACATGATAGATGGGAAGGAAAATGCAAAGATGCCTCCAAAAGAATGGCATCGATAAAATAGAAAGCTAGAAGCAAGGCATGGTGACAGACCTGTAGCCCCACGTGCTTGGTAGACTGAAGCAGGTCGATTGATTACACGAGCCCAAGAATTTGTAGCAGTCTGGGCAGCAAAGCATGAGCCTTCACATGAGTGAATGAATGAAAATTGATTCAGCCTTCAAGAGTGGTCCAGTTGGTACCTCTATCTAACCTATGTATTCCATACTTGGGGATACAAGAGACCATGAAACTATTATGTTAGAGTTATTTCTTTTAAAAAAATACTTTATTTATTTATTCTCTGTGTGTGTGTGTGTGTGTGTGTGTGTGTGTGTGTGTGTGTGTATCAGAAGGCACTGTGTCGTCTCTGGTGGAGGACCAAGGGGGACTTCAGGAATCATCCTGGATTGCTTCTACCTCCTTCTGGCTTCCCTCTGGGATTTCCCAGGCTCTGCCCACAGAACCAGAAGTGCAGGCCATCATTTATACCTGGCGTTTTTAAGTGGGACCTGGAATCCGAACTCAGAACCTTCTGCTTGCAAGGCAGAGTCTTAACCCCTGAGCCACCTCTCCAGCCCTAGAGTCATTTCTTTTTTTTTTTTTTAAGTAATAAACATGTTTTTATTATTTCTCCCATCACTTTAAAATATGAGTATTTCGTCCCTTAGTCAGTCTTTACTTCCAAGTAACTTCTTCATTGGGCCTCAATTCCCTTCTGAACAGCACGCTCTTATTCCGGAAAGCAGTGAGCTTTTCGTCATTCTTTCTGTCTAGATAACATCCAATAACAAATCCCATAGGGACAAGTATATGAACCCAGTGGTCACGCACAAGCTGAAGTAAGTTTGCCATGACTGCTGCGGCCCAGGTGCCCACGGCGACCTCCCGGATCAAGGGCAGCGACTATGGCTCGCAGCCCACGGGCGCCGGCTAGAGTCATTTCTTAAAGTCCAGTCATTTGAGTTATAGAATGACTCCAAATTCAGTGTGTCTATATGTATATTACAATTATTTTAACAAATGGAAGGTTTATCTCTAGAGAATTAAAAAACAAAAACGTTTTGCTAAAATTTCCTTTAACTCAGATTTGTGAAGCCCAGTGTCTTTTAAAACTGCTTTGTGTAACTCAGGAAAAGGAAATGATTTCATCCAGCAATCAAGTGGTTCTAAAGGTGTTTGTGTTGGAACTTGGGGGATAAGTAAACTTCTTCCTGCTTGCCTAGCTCTTTAGAAAATGCTGTTTCAAAATCATGTTTCCAAAACCTTTCCTGGCAGGGGATAAAGCGTGCAACCTGATGATCTTTGACACCCGGAAAACAGCCAGCCAGTCCAACTGTTACCTGTTCTATTGTCCCAACGAGGAGGCCTGCCCTCTGAAGCCAGCTGAGGGGCTGATGAGTTACAGGGTCATCAGAGGTAAGGACAGCGGTGCTTCTGCTCTTCCAGGACTGGAATTCTTTCATGACATATGAGAGATTTCTTGAAAAGAGTTCAAGTTCCAGAAAGATCAGGGTTCACAGATCTGTCATGATTTGATTCATGAACCAAAGCTTATTTTCCTGTAAAGGCATCTGAATGGTCGTATTTATTTTATTTTTCTCTTCCCATAATAAAAAGTAGACATGGATCTTTTTATTTATGAAACCTATTTTTTTTTTTTTTTGAGGCGTCTCATGTGCAGCCCAGGCTGGCCTGGGATTTACTCTGAGGTCTGGGCTGACTTCAGACTCATAATCCTCCTGATTTATTTAGCCTCCTACAGCCCCACGCCACTATGCCCAGTTTTTGTGAAACATTTTTGAAACCCCTTCTTATTTAACTTTTTTTTTGAAATAGGGTCTTATGTAGCCCAGGCTAGCCTCAAACTTCCTATGTAGCCAAGGGCATCCTTGAATTCATGATCCTCGTGCCCCAGCCTTCTGGTAACTAGGATTACAGGTATGCACCTCCACAACCACTTAGTGTAAATGCTGGGAAACTTGGGCTTTGTGCACACTAAGGAAGCATACTACTGACCAAACCACATCCCAGCCCAGAGACCTCTTTTTGAGACATGGTACGCACACTGGAAGGTTGTCCTCTGAATTCTACTCTTGTACTGCATACATGTTCTCTCTCTCTCTCTCTTCTCTCTCTCTCTCTCTCTCTTTCTCTTTCTCTCCCTCTCCCTCAGTCTCTCTCAAAATCTTAATCAAAATGGAAAGCAAAGGCACTTCACAAAGTTCACTGCAGTACTGAAGCGGTTGGAGGGCAGTAAGAGGCAGGGGGCAGACAGTGTTATGAACCAGGGGGGTGACAGGAGATGGAGAGGTGTGGAGTCAGTAGCATTGCTGGTGGCTGGAATGTGGGAGGCCAGACAAGGGACATAGAGTGGCTTAGTTGTTGATTAAGTATCTAGATGCTGAGGTCACCCTTGACAGAGGGTGGGAGATGCTGAGGAGAACAGTTTGAAAGCCAGAGGTGGGGTCTGGGGAGGAAGGGGACAGCTCAGTGCTTAAGGCACTTGTCATGCAGGCTGAATGATAGTAGTTCAGATTTGCAGATCCCATGTAAAATGACTGGTGGGTGTGTGGTCCACCTGCAATTTCCACACCAGAAATCAGAGCCCAGGAATCCTCAGGGCAGGTGGTAGATGATTGGAGATAGTTCCTAATATGACCCTCAGGCCTGCATGCATACGCATGTATATGTGTGCCCAGCACACACACACACACACACACACACACACACTCACATGCAAACAAACCCACACACATACATCCCATACACACATACAAGAGAAGGAGGCGGGAGGGGGTCAGAAGGTAGAGTCGAAGGTTCTATCTTGCCTGTTCAGTTGAGCCACTTTGCAGAATGAAAGTGCTCAGGGTACTTGGGTGTTCAGTGCCTCATGTCCTGAGCAAGGCTGCGCCTGAGTTTCATTCCCGAGCCAGGGAAATCTGATGGATCAAACATTCCCTTACATCCAAGCACAAAAGGATCTCTTACTAGAATAGAAAAGTAGAAATTAGAGTTGAAAGACTTTTCTAATTTCCATAATGCTAGTGCAGTTGTTGCTTTTACAATTATGAAAAAGGAAAATGATAAAGATCTGGACCTATGGAGATAAGAGAAATGGGAAGTGGGCGAGTGACTTTTAAAGAGAACTCCAATGGAGTGGAACTGGAATCTAGCTATTCCCATGGTAGCCACCAGAGGGCGTCATCAGCTCAGAGCAAGTTGAAGGACATGTCCAGGCATAGGGACAACCAATTGGCACCCTTCACACACACATAGAGTATGCTATGCTAAGGGGATGTTTGTTTCTGCCGGATGTGTACAAAAATCTACTCATGTTCATGAATCAGGATTATTCCATTAATCAAATTAAATGTAAGATATCTGCTTGGCTGTTTCTGGAAGAACTTTTATTTCTTATATCCAGCTGGTGACAATTTACAATACGATTGGCAGTTTGAATGATGGCGGTGGACTGTGTTTGTTCTACAGAACCACTGCAGCTTGGCATTAATCTGTTTTTAATAGTTTTACCTGTGTCCTTTCTACCAAACACTGTAAGACTAGGCGAATAAATCAAGAGTCTGTTTGCTCAGCTGGTTTCTAAGAAATAGATCTTTTTTTTTTTTTTTTTTTTTTTGACACAGTGAATCTCTTGAAAAATAAAACTCCGAAAGAAGGGTTGGAGGCCCCGGGCTCTTTCCCAGCTCCCTGTGTGGCTCCTGGCCAGTATGCCTAAGCGAAGCTCCCCACCCTCCTGCAAACATCAGGGGGCAAGGTGAATGAAGCAGGTGTGGGAGATTCTGCATGATGCTAGGCTCTTGGTCAACCCAAGAACCTTATCACACGGGATTAGTGCGGGCTTTTCTTCATGGCTGAACCCATTTGCTTGAGAAAGCAAAGGGCTGTTTGGTGGCTCTCGTCCATGCACCTAGTTAACTTCTGACAACACACACAGCTCAGGGCGTTTAGTAGAATCGTTCTCTCTCTCTGTCTGTCTCTCTCTCTCAATGCACTGAGATGTGCTTTGTTCATTTGTCTTGTGTGTGGACAAGAGGATCCAACCCCAAGGCCTCATGCATGCTGCACCTGCATCCCACCACTGAGCGGTGTTCCCAGCCCGGAGGTCTTCACTCTTATCAGATATCTAAAGTTACAGATGATGATTCAATGAATGTGACTCAATTCAGATTAAAAAAAAAATCCTTCCGTCTTGTTGGAGGAAAAAGGCGCTTTGAATGTACAAATTCTTTTTAGCCGGTGGGTGGGAGAGGTCATTGTTGAGAACGAGTCTCAAGTAGCCCAGGCTAACCTTGAACTCAGTGCACAGCCAAAGATGCCCTTGAGCTTTTGATTCTCCTGCCTCCATTTCCTAAATGCTGGGGTTGCAGGGGTGTGTCGCCACACCCATTTCCCAACTCAATATTAGAGTATGATATCCTAGAATAAGTGTCTCCCAACTTTTCTATCTGATGTCAACTTAGGTCTCTGAGAACTGTATTTTAGACTCTGTAGCCACATGCCACACATGCCACACATCAATTGCAAGCACTCACTGTGACCTTGTAAAAGTCAGTGGCTCAGCAGGCAAAGGCTCTTGCTGTTAAGCCCAGGGACCTGAGTTCAAGCCCTGAAGTCCATGTGGTGGAAAGAGAAAGCTGACTTTCTCTGCAAGCTTTCCTCTGACTTCCTGCCACACATGTACTGTGGCATGCATACGTACACATGCTTACGCACAAAGATAAATGTAAATTTTTAAAAAGTTTCTCCACATAATATGTAAATAAATGAACATGCTATATATCAATAAAACAGTCACTGAGATTTGAATAATATGTAATTTTCCTGTGTTGACACTTTATTCTTTTCAACCACCTGCAAATGCAAAGTTCATTCATAGATTGCAAGTCATATGTGGCTTGTTAACCCCTGGCCTAGACAAATTATTATCTATTATTTAGTGTGTGTGTGTGTGTGTGTGTCTGTGCGTGTGATAGTTAGGCATAGGTGTCAACTTGATAGTTGAAGGTTTGAGCTCTGGGCACATTTGTAGAGAATTACTGGTTGAGTTAAGCCTAGAGCAGACCTGCAGGAGATTGTCTAGCTGATGGGGAAGGCCCAGCCCATGGTGGGTGGGACTAGGCCCTGGAATAAAACACAGAGACTGGCATCCTTGTGTTCCTTTCTCAGCAATTATGTAGAGATGGTGTGGCCAATTCCCTTGGCCCTGCTGTTAGTATGAACTCTCCTGTCAAGCTGGACTAGGAACTGTAATAGGACTATCCTAAGAAAATAAACCTCTTGTTCCCTTAAGCCATTTGATGGTGGTTTATCAGCAGCCATTAGGCTAACTGCAACAGTGTGTGTGTGTGTGTGTGTGTGTGTGTGTGTGTGTGTGTGTGTGTGTCAGAGGACACTGTGTGTCCCTGTGAAGGAAGGGTGACTTCGGGAATCATCCTGGATTGCTTCTACCTCCTTTCTGCTTCACTCTAGGATTTCCCAAGCTCTGCCTACCAGGGCCAGAAGTTCAGATTGCCCCCGTTTTGGCCTGGTGTTTTGTTGTTTCAATGTGGGAGGATCTGGGATTGAACTCAGGACCTTCTGCTTTTGAGGCAGAGTCTTAACCCCTGAGCCATCTCTCCAGCCCCCTAAACAAATTAACAGGTGGTGATTCTAAAGGACGATATAACCAGGCATGGTGGTACATGCCTGTGATCCCACCCAGCGCTTGAGAGGCAGAAGGGGAAGGATCAGAACCTCAAGGCTAGCCTCAACTACATAGCAAGTTTGGGGCCAGCCTCAGCTACATGAGACTCTGTTCCTCCCCCCCAAAAACTAAATAAATTTAAAAAAAAACCAGGGCTGGAGAGGTGGCTCAGGGGTTAATCCTCCGCCTTGCAGGCGGAAGGTCCTGAGTTCGGATCCCAGATCCCACGTATAGACACCAGGCAGAAGCGGGGGCGGCCTGCGCTTTTGGTCCTGGTAGGGCGGAGCTGTGAATCCTGGGGCTGAAGGAGGTGGAGGCGTCCATGGTGGTTCCCGATTCGTCCCTGGTTCTACACATACACAGACACACACTCACAGGCGCACGTGCACATACACACACACACACACACGCGCACAGTTGAAAAAAAAAAAAAAAAAAAGTGCCAGGCAGAAACAGGGGAGGGCGGGGGACTTCACTTCCTGCCCTGGTATGCAGAGCTTGAGAAATCCCAGAGCAAAGCAAAAAAGAGGTAGAAGTAATTCAGGATGATTCCGGAAGTCACCCTTGGTCCTCCACAGGGAGGGACACACACACACACCAAAATAAATAAATAAATGAACAAATAAACAATCAAACAGATAAATAAAAAAAAATGTATCCGAATAAAAGTTTTTTAAAAAAAACAAATAATTTATTTTTCAGAAACCATGTAGAAGTGTGAGAATTAGGAGGATCCACGTTACCAAGCCTCTGAAGTTGTCTCCGGATCTGTTGGAGAGATGAGATGCTAGTTAAGGAACTGGTATGGAGGGGACTTGAGGGAGAAAAGGAGAGAGGATCTGCTTCTTGTTCTCTCTCTCTTTCTCTTTCTCTCTCCTCATAACGCAGACTGTAGCCGAGGACAACCATCCATCATCACAGCACTTGGGAGGCTGAGGCAGGAGGATCAGAAGTTCAGGGTGACCCTGCCCAGCTTAGTGGGTGTGGGAGCGCCTGAGCACTACCAAGCAAGCGCTCTTATCAACGCGGTAACCTCCCCGCTCCATCCTGCAGTGGTGTGACCGGAAAGGCTGGCCAAGCAGCAGAGTCAACAGAGCAATTCAGATGATCGTTGACACTTGGTTACTAACCTAACCAGCTTTTCCAGTTGGAGCAGTGATGAACAGCGTGTGTGACTCAGAGCAAAATCCCGGAGCTTTCTCTGCCAGGAGCAGGATCCGCTCCCCCAGACAGGACACCAGCAGGATCCCACCCACGCAAGCGGGCAGGGGTGGGCCTGGTCTTCCTGTCCTACGGTGTGGTCATCATGAGCTTACACATGGGTCCCATCATCCCCTGAGACATTGAATTGACTCTAAAATTCTAAATTCTGAGATGCACAGTCAACTCATCCCGACAACTTTCCTGCTCTGGGCACCGCTCTAGAACCATCCATCCCAGGCTTTGGCTGAAAGATGTCATCTGCTTCGGGCTGTTTCCTTGGCTTTGAGTCCTCCCAGGAGTCCAGGCCTCCCAGCCCCTGCTCCTCCTCCTCTGCCTGCCAAACACACGCCACAAGGACTGGCTTCCCCTGGGCCCATTGCCTCCATCATCCCTTGACTTCTGGCTTTTTGCACCTGTTCTGCGTCCACACTGGGAAATCTATCCTCATAGTTAGTTACCTGTTGCCTCAGTGGCATGGCCCACAGGCGCTCATGCCCGGCGCCAGCATTCTCTCAGCAGTTCCCATGCTACCCATGTCCCCTGGACTGCCCTGTCCTGGCTCAGTTCCTCCTTGATGATGCCTGTCATAGTTAGACACAGGTGTCAATTTGACAGTTGAGGGTTTGAGCCCTGGGCACATTTGTGGAGATTAGTGGTTGAGTTAAGCTCAGAGTGAACCTGAAAGAGATTGTCTAGCTGATGCGAAAGGCCCAGCCCATGGTGGGTGGGACTAGGCCTTGGAATAAAATACCGAGAGTTGATTGAGAGAGTTGGCATCCTTATGTACACTTGGCTAGACGTGCTGGTCTGGCAAGTAAGAATTGTCCCTCTCTTAGCTGTTATGTGGTGATGGTGTGACCAGTTCCCTCATTCCCGGTTGTTGGTATGGGTTCTCCTGTTAAGCTGGACTGAGAACTGTAACCAGACAATCTTTTTTTTATTATTTATTCAATTGTGCGTGTATGTGCGCGCGCGCGTGTGTGTGTGTGTGTGTGTGTGTGTGTGTAGAACCACCAAGAACCGCCTCCATCTTCTCCTTGTTTACTCTGCCTCGGGATTCACAGGCTGTGCCCTACCAGGACCAGAAACGCAGGCCGCCCCCGCTTCCGCCGCCGTCTATACGTGGGGTCTAGGATCTGAACTCAGGACCTTCTGCCTGCAAGGCAGAGGCTTAACCCCTGAGCCACCTCTCCAGCCCCTGTAACCAGACAATCTTAAGAGAAAAATAAACCCCTTGTTCCCTTACGCCATTTGATGGTGATTTATCAGCAACCATGCAGGTGAACTGTAACAATGCCTTTTTCAACTTCTCTGTTGTTACTACCTCCTGCTGCACCTCCACACTTTCTCCTCCATCACATCCCACTAGAAATAAACCCAAGCACTGTGCTGTGGCTGTATTTAGCCATTTGTATATTTCAATTTTGCAAATGCTTTGATGAAATATCAAGTATCAGGGATGGGGGGTCTACATGTAGCATAAGTCATCTAGTGCATGCTTAGATGCTTAGACCCTGGACACAGATGCACTTATATACATGTACATATACACAAACACACATAGACTAACACACACACACGCGCGCGCGCGTGCACATACACAACACATGTATGTAAGTGTAAACAGTTTGGGAACATATTGAACGATTCTAGCGTATATATATATACATATATATATATGTATATATATATATATATATATTTTAACTTGGGCTTGTTAAGTCTCCCTTTGATTTCTTCTATACTTCCAGATTTTCCATCATTGAGCAAAGCTGATTTCCCACTCCAGAAGTTAGCACAAGAAGACTCCCTCTTACCCGGCCAGTCCTCTCAGATGGTCACTCCTACGGTCCCTCCTCCCACAGGTGATCCGAAGCCCACTGGCCTCTTCTGGAGAGATGTGTTTTCTCAGACGGTAGCATCCTCAGCCCCCTTGTATCAACTCCACACAATGGATGGAGCAGGCACACGGATCCCTGTCTATAAAGAAAGAGAACATTCTCCGCATTTCCAAGTATCCTTAAAACCAGAAACAGCTCCTGTGCTGTCAGAAAATTCCACAACAGTGGCTGTTGCTTCATTCCACGTCTCTGCTACTCTGAAGCCCAGGCTGCCCCCACTGACCAGCCCCTGGACAACACTCTCTGTGACTTCGCAACCTCTGGTGGATACCACAGCTCCGTCTGTGACCACTGTCACATCTCAGCCCCCCACTGCCCCTATGTCTACCAATTCCACCTTTGCTGTGGTCACGCCCCAAGCAGCTGTGACCACCATGTCGCAGGAACCTGCAAACGTGAAAGGGAGCCAAGAAATGGTGCCCTCGGGAGGAGACTCCAAGCCAGGTGCAAGCTCTCCAGGAGGCCGGGAGCAGAGCATTGCCACCTTGACGTTGTCAAATGCCAAGCTTTCTTTTGCGAGCAAAACTGCATCCCAGGACAACCGGAGGGTGATTGGCGACAGCTGGTCGCCCAGCAAGCTTCCAGAAGGCCCAGGCGGCCTTTCCTTTGAAAAGTGGCTGCTGGTGGGGACCCTCCTCTTCGGTATCCTATTCCTGATAATAGGTCTCGTCATCTTGGGTAGGATGCTGGCTGAATCCCTCCGTAGGAAGCGGTACTCACGACTCGATTACTTGATCAATGGGATCTATGTTGACATCTAAGAAAATAATCAAAATGTCTCTTGGTTTGCTTGATGACAAATGCACTGAGATCCTTTCGAATTGCTGATTTCAGCAGAAGGCTATATTTTTGAAGACTAGAGAATAATCCTACCTCCTACTCCTCTTCTTCCTTCTTCTTTTCTTTATCTCCTTCCGTTTTTCCTCCTTCCTTCTTCCTCCTTTCTTCTTCTTTCTCCTCCTTTCTTCTTCTTTTTCTTCTCCCTCCTTTTTGTTCTTCCTCCCCCTCTTCCTTCTTCCTTCTTTTTCCTTCTCCTCCTTTTTCCTCTTCATTATCACCTTCTGTTTTTCTTTTTGGCTTTATTTTGTGAGATAGATTCAGCCTTTAACACCTGATTTTTCTGCCTCTACCTCCAGAGTGCTGGAATTGCAGGTGAGCGCGCTACTAAGCCTGACCTTTAAAGTTTTTTATTTTAAAGGTTTAATTTTTTTTAAGTACCAGAGGTCAACTCAAGGTCTTGTGCATGCCGGACAGGCACTGCCTCTGAGCTACATAGCTGGCCCTATATATTTTTGGAGGTGGAGGAGGAAGAAAGGAACTAATTATTCGAGTGATCTGTTGCTAAAATATTAGCTGATAATAAAATCCTAACTAAAGTAATAAAGTATCCTTGAATATAAACTCGAAAATTTATTTGGCTTTAGGTAATAAAGAAGTTAGAATGTTTTGGTTCCAATTTATTAATATTCCTTGTTCCAGATAATGTCGACTGTTTATGATATTAGTTTTAAATGGATTCACTTTTCTTTTTATATGAATTCCAATCAAACTTATTCCAGATGTATTTCCTTCCAATTAAATATTTGAATAAATCTTTTCTTGCTCGGTAATGTTCTTCTAAGTGACAGGTCCAGCTGGCTAACTTTCAACTGATTCCCACCAGAAGATGATGAAATGATAGAAATATGTATTCCAAGTTAAAATGAACCCCCCCACTTCCTGTCAATGAGCAAAGAAGGTCCTTCGGGAGAATTTTAGCAGAATGTTAGTGCACCATGGAGACGATGCTAATTTAGTTTTTTTGTTTGTCTCCTACAAAGTCTCATGCTGGCAGCCTGGCCTCAAGGCTCACTATGTAGTCAAGAATGACCTTGAATTCTAGGTACCTCTCCCTCCAGCTCCCAAAGTCTGAGGTTACAGGTATGCACCACCCCACAGACCTGGCCAGTCAGCTCCAATAAATGGCCACACAACCACCTGGGGTTTATTGTTAACTTTAAGGTGTTAATATTTTCTAAATGTATATCAAATTAAGAGGTACCAATGTTATTTATAAATATTTAACTTGAGCAGCAGTCTATTATGGGTCTATTTGGAGCAATATTTGATGTGATATGCAGCACTTGGGTGGATAGGCTGTAATTCTTTTCATTGGCTCTGAGATTGCTGGGAAACTGGTTAGAAGGTATAAAGTTTGCAGATGCATTGCAGGTGGGGAGGCCCAGAGTGCCAAAGTCCTGGTCTGGATTTCAATTTGCTTATTTGCGAAACAAGAACTTTATAATCTCTTTCAGGTACAGAAAGGGCTTTATGGTGTGTGTGTGTGTGTGTGTGTGTGTGTATGTGTGCTCTGTGTGTGTGTGTGTGTGTGTGTGTGTGTGCAAGAAGTCGATGCTGGGTGTCTTCCTCTATCACCCTCTACCATATTTTTTGAGACAGGGTCTCTCACTGACCCTGGAACTCACCAGTTTGGCAAGACTACCTGGTCAGAGCGCGCCAGAGGTCCCAGAATTAGGACTAGACCTAAGTGTGCACCAAAGCTTCTGGCTTTTTACATGCTTGCCGGAGACCTGAACTCAGGTCCTTATGCTTGCAAAACAGATACCTAACTCACTGAGCTGTCCTCTCCCCAGCCTCTAAGAAGGGTTTTAAAAGATAAAAGGTAAAAATGGACTTCAGATGCCAATGCTACATGCTGAACACTAGGGGGCAGCAGCTGGCTAACAAGGAGAGCAATGAGAAACAAGGGCTTCTTTCACCTCCTTCCCCTCCACTCTCCTGGTTCCCTCCCACTCCCGCCAACCCTTTTGGCTTATGTGCCTGTAAAGCACATTCAGAGGACGACCAGCCTATTGAGAATGCTGTTTTCCATGTATGTTCCAACTTAACAGCTTGACACAAATCTCTGAGGGGTTTACATAACCTTTAAGTTGAATAAATAAAACCTTGAGTCAATTTACCAAGTCTTTCTTGAATATCTACATGTAACACAGATTCAGATCAATAACCAAGTGCCTTGGGACTTTCAAATGCCTCCCTCCTTGTTAATGGACGTGGAGTGTAGATGGGGTGTTATAAAAAATGTCACCTTCCTCTTCCCCCCTCCTCCCCTTCCTGCCCTTCTCCCTCCTCCTCCTTTTCCCCTTCTGTCTCTCCTCTGGTCCACTTTGCTGTAGCTTTCGTGGCCCTGATGCTTGACTTTTCCCTTTTTCTTTTTTGAGAAAGGATCTTACTCTGTAGCCCAGGCTGATCTTGACCTGGCCACCTCCAGGGTACGAGAGCAAAGGCATGTGCCACCACACATAGCTCTAAATGTGTGCTTTCTTCCCTCCCTTCCTCTCTTCTTCCCTCTTTCCCTCCCTTCTTCCTTTGGTATACTTGGCCAGATATGCTGGTCTGGCAAATAGGGATCGTCCCTCTTTCAGCAATCCTGTGGATGTCTGAATATGGTGCAGCCAGTTCCTTTGGCTCCTGGTGACAGTGTAGATACTCCTGCCAAGCTGGATAAAAAAACCGTAACTGGATTTCCATAAGCCAGAATAAAACCCCTCTTTGATAGCTTTAACAGTGAATAGTAAATTCTTCCTTTCCAACAAGGTATATGCTAAGTCCTGAACTTTAAATGAAATAATAATGAAAAAAATAATAAAATCATTATCATCATCATCATCAGGGTGGGGAAATGGCTCAGGGTTAAAAACCTTTGTCTCTCAAGCAAAAGAACCTAAGTTCTGATCTCCAAATCCCGCATAAAAAAATCCTGGGAGGGAGTTGTAGAGACAGCTCAGGAGTTAAACATCTGCCTCAAAAGCACAAAGACAAGAGTTTGGATTCCTGCATCCCATGTGAAGATGCTGGGCAGAAATGACAGCGGCCTACACTTCTGGCCCTGGAAGGCAGAGCCTGGGAAACCCCAGAGCAAAGCCAAAAGGACATAGAGCAATCTGGTCCCAAGGTCACTGCTGAGCCTCCACAGGCATGCAAGTGCCAGCTGGTATACATGCCTGCACACACATACGCCCACCCACATGTAAAACAGAAATGTGTGCACAAGCTCACATACAAAAAAAAAAAAAAAAAAACAATACTCTCTATTTTACCAACAAGATGGGTTAATAGTCTGTTCAGAAATCCAATGACTGAAGGCCAAGTCTATGGATAGTGTCTGTTCTCCAGATGAATGCTGGCTTGTGTTCTTGTATCTCGGTATCCCCGGCCTCCTGGAGGCTGGGTCACAATCCAGGTGCGTAGTAATGAAACATTCACTCTAGGAACACCACAGCATTGGATTTAGTCCACTTCTCCAACATTTTTGCTCACTCACCCCACTCAGAGGATCAGCTGACCAGGTTGGGCTTTTGTGTGGGATCTCAGGGTCTTGACGTCTTTTAATGAACTTTTTTTTCCTTTGGCATTTTTGAGATGAGGTCTCGTGCTGGGCTGGCCTGACGTTCCCTGTGGAGTCCAGGCTGGGTTAGAACTCAAGGCTATCCTCCTGTTTCAGCTTCTTGAGGGCTACCATTTACCTATACCCAACCACGACTGTCTAACTTATCTGTCTTTCTGAAAGATATTAATTTACTTAGGAGAGAGAAAGAGACGAGAACAGACACATGTATGCCACATATGGCACATGGGTAGAGGTTAGAGGGCAACTTTTGGAAGTTGATTCTCTCCTTCCACTATGTGGGCACCTGTCCTGCTGAATCAGCTCACTAGTCCTAATTTATGTATTTTTACACCCAAAATAAGGTTCAGAATCTAAGCTCTTTTATGTATATGAGGTGGTCTCTCTCTCTCTCTCTCTCCCTCTCCCTTTCTGTCTCTCTTTTTTTAATTTTTTTATTATTTATTATTTATTCAATTGTGCATGCGTGTGTGCACGTGTATATATGTGTGCATATGTATGTGTGTGTATGTAGAACCACGGACGAATTCGGGAACCACCATGGATGCCTCCACCTCCTCCTTGTTTACTCTGCCCCAGGATTCACAGGCTCCGCCCTACCAGGACCAGAAACGCAGGCCGCCCCCCCCCACTCCCTGCTTCTGCCGGCGTCTATACGTGGGGTCTAGGATCCGAACTCAGGACCCTCTGCCTGCAAGGCAGAGGCTTAACCCCTGAGCCACCTCTCTAGCCCCCTGTCTTTCTCTCTTGAGGCAGAGACTCTTGCATGTACCCTAAGCTAGCCTAGAGGTTTGTATGTAGCCAAGGATGCTCTTGAACTTCTGCTCCTCCTGACCCCACTTCCCTGGGCTGAGTTCTAGGCAGGCCCTGCCTGGTCTGCACCGAGTTTGGAAGATCAGCACTCACAGGTCCTTCTTTTTGTCTGATATTGTTTGCCACCTGTGGCTAGAATAAGTACCTGTTTTTTCCCCTCATCTAATTACCTGTTGTACAGGATGAGAAAAGCACAGCTCAGAGAGCCGTAGGACTTGTCTGGCCTGGTCCTCCACCTTTCCATCCTTGCTTTTTCTGCTGGGGCAGGTGCTGCTGGCCTTTACATTGAATGACCAATGTACAGTGATTAATTGTGATGTCTAGACTCCCAGCACTCGAAGGGCTGTGTTCCTTCGTTTGTTTGTTTTTTTTCTGCAAGGAATCCTAAATGCAGCCAGACAAGAAGTGAAAGGGTTAGAGAGCTCCAACACATCCCTCTCTCTGCTTTCTGGTCTTTCCAATCTTGCTTAAAAGTGAGCTGCCTCAGGTCCATACTGCTAAGGCGTCCCAGCCATGATGGATTGTGTCCCTTTGACTTGCAAGCCAAAATAAATCCTTTCCCAAAGGTCCCTGTGTGGTGTGAGGGGGAGTGGGGGTAATAAGATGACTCAGCAGGTAAGGTGCCTGCTCACGAACCTGGAGATCTGAGTTCAATTCCCCAGAAGCCCACGTGGTAGAAGGAAAGAACTAATTTCTGAAAAGTTGGAAGGCGTGGGGAGGGGCATATGAGATGTCTCAATGGGCAAAAGAACTTCCAGCCAAGTCTAAAGACCAGAGATCCTCCCTCAAAACAAACAAACAAACAAGACCTCAACCAAGTCATCCTTTGGCTTCCATATTTAAGTATATACATATGCTTGTGCTGTCTGTACACACCAACACACACACACACACACACACACACACACACACACACACACACACACACACACACACACAAGGAGGTAGGATCTCTCACAGGACAGACCTATATTGCTACCCTTGTCTTGCTCATCAACACCACTCATAACTTCTTAGGCTCCAAGCAGCATCCCCCAGAGCCCTGGCTCCCAAGGGAAGTGCAGACATGGGACAGATGACCCCCCCTTTTTTAACAATAAAGCAATTTATTTCGAGCAATAAGAGTAACTCCAAGAACCCAGATTCCATGATCAAAGAGGCTACATGAACTTGTACAATTAGAACAAAAGTAAATCATTAACTCTTTTACCAATTCACTCGATGGGGCCATTAGATAGGCAGGCTGCAGCAAGACAGGGCCACCTTCTCTGTAGATTTCAAATGTTCTTTTAAGTAGTCTTGGCTTCGGGATTGGTGGAGCCAGAGGGACTGCTAAGTCTAGTGATACATTTGAAAAAGTAATTTAATGAAACATTACAGATGTAGCAATAAGATCAGGGGCTGGAGAGATGGCTCAGTGGGAAAAGTACTTGCCCCACCAGCATGAGGACCTAAGTTCAAATCCCCTGTCAGAGTTAGGCACAGGTGTCAACTTGACAGTTGAGGGTTTGAGCTCTGGGCACATTTGTAGAGAATTAGTGGTTGAGTTAAGCCCAGAACAAACCTGCAGGAGATTGTCTAGCTGATGGGGAAGGCCCAGCCCATGGTGGGTGGGACTAGGCCCTGGAATAAAGAGAGCTGATTGAGAAAGTCAGCCTCCTTTTGTTCACTTGGCCAGACAAGCTGGTCTGGCAAGTAAGGATTGTCCCTCTCTCAGCTGTTGTGTAGAGATGGTGTGGCCAGTTCCCTCGGCCCTGGTATTGGTGTGAGCTCTCCTGCTAAGATGGACAAACAACTGTAACCAAGAATCATAAGAGAAAATAAACCCCTTGTTCCCTTAAGCCATTTGATGGTGGTTTATCAGCAACCATGCAGGCGGACTGCTACATCCCCAGAACCCATGGAATGCTTGACATGAGTAGTTTGTGCCTGTAATCCTATTGCTTTTACAGCAAAATGGGAGGTGGAGATGGCAATCCCTGGAAACTCGAAGTCCAACTGACTGGTGCATAGCAGCAAGCAGGAGACCACAGAGTCCTCTTGACATGTTCCTCTTGGGTGACTTCTGCCCTCGAACCCCATAAAAGGAAAGCCCATTTCACTTGCACCGTCAAAGGAAAAAAAAAAAAAGAAAAACTAAGCTTTACCTTCTCCTACATTTTCCCAATTACATATGTTTCCCGGCTTCTTTTGCGGCCCTGGGCATAACAGGCTAATTGTGGTGTAATTGGAAGATAAAAGGGGCCATGTAGGAGGCAGAGAAGGGGCTGAAGTTCCTGCTGTGCAGACAAAGGTGAGTAGGGGAGGAGAGGCCTTCAGAGACTGTGCAGGTGACCCGTCTCGGACGAAGCATGGTAGGACTTAAGCTTTTTTTCCTAAGACACAGTTTCATGGCTTCCAACATGTATGTAGCCGAGGATGGCCTTAAACTTTTTTTTTTTTTTTTTTTTTTGCCTGTGTAGGTGTGTGAGGGTGCGGGTAGCAGAGGGCACTGTGTATGCCTGTGGAGACCCAAGGACGACATCAGGAACCATCCTAGATTACTCTTTCTCCTTATTGCTTTGCTCCTCCAGGGTCAGAATTGCAGGCTACTGTCATATCCACCTGGCATTTTCGCCTGGAATCTGGGGATCCAAACTCAGGTCCTTTTGCTTTCCAGGCAAGGGCTTTAACCCCTGAGCCATCTCCGCAGTCCAACCACATTTGGTTTTATGTGACTCTGGGGCTCAAACCCAGAACTTCATGTGTGTTAGATAAAGCACTCTCCCAACTGAGCTACATGCCCACCTTATTATTTACCATTTAATGAAAAGTACACACCAGATTAAATTGGTTTAACTCAGCCAGTGTCCTCTAAGAAACCAGCAGGGTGTCCCAGCCTGGGCTGACAGGGTATTGTGGAGACTAGACCAAACGTCGCTGCAAGATAGCCTTCTCCTTCCACGCCTCAGAGTGGAGGGTTCAGAGACAGCTGAATCTCTGCAGACAGCAAGGAGCGTGGAAGACTCATCCTTCCAGACCTCGCTTTCCAAACCAAGCTCACACTCAAATTAGGGGCGGTAAATCTCCATTTTCTTCAAATCTTTTTTTTTTTTTTCCTTCTGTCAGCATCATTTGCAGTCCTAAAACCTGGGGAGAGGATAGCTGAGGCATAGAAAAGAAAAATGGAAAGCCCTTTCTACTAGAGGGACTTTGGCCATGCTACCCTTTCTCTTCCCCCACCCAAACATAACTGGAAACCATCCTCAGCCACAATCACAGAATAGACCCCTGGGCTGGATTTATGATCCTCTCCCCTCCTTTCCCCCAATCCCAGCCACTTCCCTGCTGTGCAGAGGAATGAAAAGCAAAACTCGGAGAAAAACAAGTGAATCCAAGTACGGAGAGTTGGTGGCCTGTGTGTTGAACTTTCAAATGTTAAATGACGGTGAACATGTTTTTGGAAGAGAAACTATCTTTGAAATTGCGTTACATCGTAGAGTTAATGGAGCCCATATGTCCCCTGACTAAAAGTTAGAAAAACAAACTAAACACAATACTTTCGCGCCTGCCAGGCTGAAATGTGATCTACTGCTTAATATTCACTCAACCCAAAGTCAAATACTTTAAAATGGTAATGATTCCAAAGGGCAGCCTGAGCCTCGCGCATAAACAACAGGTCTTGAAATTTATGTTCTGTTTCTCACTCTGGGCGAGCCCCCTCGTTCCTAGTTCCTGTTCCATGTTCTCAACTCTAGAATGGGGGGAGGGGGCGGTCCTCACTTCTGAGGTGCTTAAAAAGCACACCAATGTGATTGCAAAGCATTTACAAAAGTTCACTGGCTGATGCTCTTTTCATAACCTGGCTCTAGGACCTTTCTTCCTAGTTCACTTGGCAGCACGGAAATAAATGAGGATGGTGCAGTTGAGTGTGGAAAGGACCTTGGTATCCAGCTCTCCCTGCTGAAGGGCGTCAGCCGTCCTTGTTGCCTCTGGCAGAGACTCAAGGTGGGCAGGGGAGCTGGAAAAGCTATGCTTTGTGAAAACAAAGAGTGAAAAACAGGAAGGCTTGGGCTGGGATGCCAGGACTGGAGGTTACTGGCACAGGGGAGGTAGAAACTAGAGGTGAGGTATCTTATGTGGCTGGCTTGGGATGTCTTCCAGGCTTTCTCTTGTTGGTCCTGAGTTGGAAGGAGGTTGTGTGTGTGGGGGGGGAGGGGCAGGCATGTGGCTCAGAAGCCAGCTGCTTCCTACAGAGGTTCTAGGTCTGAGCCTGATGGCCGTACTTGGTCTGACCACTGCCCATCATCTGTTTGCTTCATCTCTCAGTGGAAGATTAAAAGTAGGAGATTTCCAAGTACCCCAGGAGACAAGATACCACCTGCCTAGTAGCTGAGGGAGTAGCTTGTGTTTGTTTTTTGTTTGTTTTGTTTTTCAAGCACCATTTAGACAATTTTTGAAAAAGCAAATTTAAGTCAGGCTTGTGGGGACAAGCTTGTAATCCCAGCTACTTGAGAGGCTGAGGTTGAAAGAGCCAAAGTTCAAAACTTGACTGAAGCCATAAAGAAGGATGAAATGGTAAAATTTGCAGTTAAATGGGTGAACTGGAAAAAAATATTGAGTGAGGATCTCAGATACAGAAAAACAAATGCCATGTGTTCTCTCTTATATGTGGTTGCTAGCATTGATCTCCTGACCTAAATATTTGGTTTGGAATTACTGTACAAGTCAGAAAATTTGACAGGCACCGATGGGTAGGAGGATGAGAAGGGATGAGTAGGGTGAAACCTTTGGAGGGAGAGATATAGGATACCATGGCAGGCAGGGCCAGCAAGGGGATGTTGGGAAAAAATACCTAGTGGGGCATAAAGGATGGAATATGGGAAGGGCTGAAGGACTTAAAGAAAAACCATAGGATTGTGGAATGGAACCACAATGTTATTAATATGTCAAAAAACATTTCTTTAAAAATTTCTTTAATAAAGAAATAAAATACCTATTAAGTTTGTATGAGCACAAATAATAATAAAAATGTTAAAAAAAGAAATAAAAAATAAGGAATAAGAATAGATAGTCTCTATGCAGAGGAGCACGGAAAGAGGAAAACAACAAAACAAACAAACAAACAAACAAACAAACAAACAAAAAACCAAGAAAACACACCCTGGGTTGCTCCACTTAGAACTCAGTGACAATTAAAACTATGCTAGAAATATCAGGAACGTGACACTTCCTGACTTGTAGGTCAGAGAGGTATCAAATACCCCCTGTATTAGTCAGGTTCTCTAGAGGTACAGAATTAACAAAATGAATATTTAAATAGGGAATGTATGGAGTTCGCTTTCAAATATGGCTGAGGTAGTCCAACGATAGCTGCCAGTAGCTACTCAGTCCAGTAGTCCAGTGGATGATGGCTGAAGGCTGGAGGATTCCTAGAGAGTCTTTAGTCCAGTTGAAGACTTGGAGGGTTGGAGGGCTCGAGGGTCAAAGAAACTAGGCGGCCAGAAGAAAGAGCGATTCCTAGCACAGCTACAGAGTCTCTCCTCTTCTGTGGTTCCTTTTATATGGTCCACTGCTGGGTGATTCCTATGAGAGCTATGGAGTTTCCAATGGGATCTAGGATTGGTCTTGTATTATCCAGATAATCTCTTCAGATGATCTCAGCTGATCTTACCAGGTGTGGTCTCATCTGATCTTAGTTAAAATACCAAGTGTGTCAAGCTGACACCCAGGATTAATTATCACAACCCCCAAACAGTATTGGCTTTTGCCAATTCTCTTGGATGCTCTTCAAAAACTGATAGTAATACCCTATTACTGAAGATTCAACACATATGGATCACAGGGCATGGACAAAAAACACCAGCTGGAATTGGTGTGGGAGCCTCCTTCTTGCTGGATAGCTTTGACAGTACCAGAGAGTACTGTTTAGAAGCTGCTGGGCGAGAGAAATAATCGAAGGCATTATCAACCTGTGAGATCTGGAAGTTACAATAGCAACAGGGGACCACCAGTGTAACAGTGGCATGAGTATCAAGGAGACAACCAACAGCTTTCTGATTGGATTTAAAGCCCACTCATCAGAATGGAACACATTCCTGTTATTGTAAAAGAGAACAAGAACCTATGAAAGGGTAGGAAATATGTCACAAGGGAAGAGCAGACTGTGAATGTTTAGCTAGGAAGACAGTGTGCCAAACTGCTTTGTAAATACATGTTATTCTACCATAGATTGGAAGAGCACTTAGCACTCAAGCTAGAAGCCTTTTTCTACAACAGGAGGTGTTTATTACTGAAAAGCACGACTTGCCAAAATGCAGTAAATAAGTGACCGTGGACTGCTTGTCTCTAAACAGGACATGGAAGCCTCATCCACCCTCACCCCAAGGCTCAGGGAATCTCATGAAAGAGGGGCAGCAAGATTGTAAGAAAGACGGTGGGCCAGGCATTATCTCCTGAACATGACATAATCGTGATATGTAAGATTTCATGCAGATATGTATACTTACACAAGAATTGTATAGGAACTGTCTTATCAACATCTCACCACGAGCACAGAAAGATCTCAATAAGTTCCACACCTCTCTGAGAGACTGATAAGGACTAATGCTGATGGGGAAGTAAAAGGAGGATGCTTTCCTCAATGGTGTATCCACTGATCTGGGATGCTTGCTGGAGCATGAATCAGGTCAGGCAGAAGTCATCAAGGACTAGACAAAACACAGTGGGTCACACAAGCAAAAAGATCTGAAAATAGGAGAGTCTGGCAGGTAAGATGAAGGGTTCTAAGGGGAAAAGGAGGGGGGATGGGATTATATTATATTATAAAATCACTATATCATGTATACAACATTAAATAAAAGAAGGATAAAATAAAAAAAGAATGAGCACCAATGCTCCTTAGAAACAAAATAAAACACCTGACGACTACAGAATAAGTTCAAGAATAGTCTGGACTAGTTAATGAGCTCTATCTTAAAACAATACGTCATGTACATATATTAGGTATATATATACACATATAAATATATATATACACACATATAAGTATATATGTAAATTAAAGGGTGAGGTATAGCTATTGTTTAGCATGCAGAGACCTTAGGTTTAATCCCCAGCACCACCAAAAAAGAGGGGAGAGAGAGAGGGAGAACAAATTAAAAAGACAGACTGCTAAATCTACTCTCTGGGGCTGGAGAGGTGGCTCAGGAGTTAAGCCTCTGCCTTGCAGGCAGAAGGTCCTGAGTTCGGATCCTAGACCCCACATTATAAACGCCGGGTGGAAGCGGGGGCGGCCTGCGTTTCTGGTCCTGGTAGGGTGGAGCCTGTGAATCCTGGGGCAGAGTAAACAAGGAGATGGAGATGGTCCATGGTGGTTCCCGAATTTGCCCGTGGTTCTACACATACACACACATACATACACACACACACGCACACACACACAATTGAATAAAAAAAAATCTCTACTCTCTGACTCAATGGACACTCCTTAGCCTACACACCAGGACAAATGAGCTCTGATCAGGACTCTGTCACATATGCATTGGGGGGGGGATGGGACAGGACTAGGAGTCTGAGACCTGAGGCCAGTCGCATCTCTTTCTAGGGTCCCAAGTTTCCTTGTAAATAGGCTGGGACATCCTATGTGTCTAGCCTTCATCCTTGTTTGGTTTGGGGGCTAAGTGGCCTAATGTTTAGCAAAGGACTCTATAAAGCCAGGGTCTGAAACCCTGTAAAAGAGAGGCTTTTGAAGACATCTTAGAGTGTGATAAGTTAGAAAGCAGCACAGACCTTTGAAGTTAATCTTGTGAGCCAGAGTCTTAACTTTTGTGTGTTCTGGACAGACATTGCCTGAATCTGACTCTTCAGGCATCTACCCCCGCCCCACATGCCTTACCCCACCCCTACCTGACACCCTGCCACACCTGTCTCCTCCATTCTCTGTCTCTGAGCAAAAGACCACCAGGAATCTCTTTAGGGTTCTGCAAGAAACCTGCATATCTGCCTTCTGCTTCTCGCTACTTCATCCATTTATGAAAAAGTAATCACCTTTTTCTTGTCATTGAAACATAAAACAATTATCAGAACTATACAGGGACTCAGTAGTTCAGTCTGACTTTGAACTTGCTATATAGCTGGGAACAATCGAATTTCTGATCCTCTCGTGTATGGCTCCAGAGAGTTGGGATTACAGGATTGCAAACCCCAACTGAGTGCTGGGAATTGAACTCAGAGTTTCATGCATGCTAGCCCAGCACCCTACCAACTGGCTGAACCCTTTGTTTGTTTATTTGTGCCTACAGTGCAGAAAGTCTGGATTCAATTCCCAGCTCTTCATAAAGCTAAACAGGGTGGTGAAAGTCTATGATCCTAGACGAAGGAAGGAAGGAAGGAAGGAAAGAAGGAAGGAAGGAAGGAAGGAAGGAAGGAAGGAAGGAAGGAAGGAAGGAAGAAGGGGAAAAGGGAGAGGGAAGGAAGAGAAAGAAGGGAGGGAAGGAAGGGGAAGAGAGAAGAGAAGGGAGGAATGGAAAGAGAGAGAGGAAGAGAGGAAAGGAGGGAAGGAGGAAGGGAGGGAGGGAAAGAGAGAGAAAAATTCCCCCACATCTTATGAATGAGAAATACAATGGCTCAGGCAGTGCATTTGATCACATACATATAACCTATAACCCAGATCGGACTTTTTCAGGTGAAGGCAAGGATTGTTAAGTATTTACCTCCAACATTAGGAGGTCAGCCTTCTCAGGAAAAAAAAGGTGGGGTGCCTTCCTTCCCACCTTCTTTTTATTCCCTTCACTCGCAGCTAAGAAAATTGGTCCACAACTTTCACTGTTACCAGCCTACTACATTGGCCTTTGCATCCCAGCATTATTTACATTGAGTTCAAGTTCAACTCCATCCAGGTCCTGATCTAAGCAAGACTTGAGTGGCTAGAATTTCTATTTATTTATTTATTATTTATTTATTTTATTATTTATCGTGTGTATCCACTTGTATGCAGTTACCACCTGGCATTTTTATGTAGGAGCTCAGCTCACATCCTTTTGCTTATGAGGCAAACCCCTGAGCCTTCTCTCCACAGATATTACCTAACTACCAATTCTGTTCAGGCCCATGTATGACTGAAAACCTTGGGCACTATTAGATCATCTATAGTACTGTAGTTTTTAGATATGTCCCTACCCCATATCCCATCCCCTCGTTCTGAGACTGCATAGAATGTTTTGTTGGATTGAGGGGAGGGAAAAAGGCCCAGTCATTTGGGCCAGCACTCTACCAATTGGCTGAACTCCTTACTTGTTTGTTTATACATTCAGAGTGGGACCCCGTGTTTCCGGAGCAGATGCTTCTTAGACTGGCCACACAGTGGGGAGGATCTACGCATTGGCTGGACAAGCCATTCTGAGGCTCTGATGGACCCAGGGTCAGGGGCATCAGCAAGTCTGAACTATCCAGGTGGTTCTAGTGTGGTGACAGGGATGAGATCCAGTGAGCTTGAGACCAGCATAGGGTACACGAGACCCCCCTCAAAAAAAATTATGTTTAATACAAAGGCAATGTTGAGTTAGTTGTGGCGGCTCATGCCTCCCATCCTGGCACTCATTAGACAGTGATGACAATCCTGAACCAGGGCTACATGGTGAGACATTGTGGAGGACGATGCTCCAAGTAAAAAGAATAGTGTGTCCCATGCACACTAGGGAAAGAGGCATGGGCATTTCGAGATCTGCTAGAAAAACAGATGTTAGAGCAATGGTTGCTTGGGAAGAGGCAGCCAGGGGTGTCTATGACTTGAATATATATAGCACTCCAGAAATACAGACAGGAATATAGAAAGTTTAAGTTATTCTCAGCCAGCCTGAGATACATGAGATACTGTGCACATACACCCACCACCCCACACACAGACACGGAGTAAAATTACAATAAAATGTTTTCTTAAAAAGCAAAGCCCACATGGTGGAAGACTTCTCATAGTTGTTCCCTGACCATGCAGGAACCGTGGCATATATGCACTCCCCCAAAAAAATACATTTAAAATAATAAAAATTAAAAATAGCACAAAAGAGACTAGTTAGAGAGCTCAGAGGGTAAGGCACCTGTTTGCAAGTCTGGAGACATGAGGTCCATCCCCAGAAACCCACGTGGTGGAAGGAGAGAATCTTCTCTCTGTGTTTCTGTGTTTTTTTTTTTTTTTTTTTTTTTTTTTAAAGAATTTTTTTAATTATTCACTGTGCGCATGGCTGTGTATGTGCCGGCGGTGTGTCGGTGTGTGTGTGTGTGTGTTGTGTGTGTGTGTGTGTGTATGTGTAAACCACGGCGAATTCGGAACCCCATGGGCGCCTCACCTCCTTCTGCCCGGGGTTCACAGTCTCCGCCTACCAGGACGGAACGCAGCGCCCCGCTTCCGCTGGCGTCTTCGGGACTGGATCCGACTCGGACCTTGCAGGCGGAGGCTTTGGCATCTCCAGCCCTCTTCGGTGTGGTCTGTCTGTTTTAAACTTGTTAGTCAGTCATGCGTGTGTGTATCAGATGGCCACTATGTGTCCCTGTGGACAACCAAGGGTGACTTCGGGAACCATCCTGGATTGCTTCTACCTCCTTCTTGCTCCGCTCTGGAATTTGCCAGGCTCTGCCCAACAGCACCAGAAGTACAGGCCACCGCCATTTCTGCCTGATGTTTTTTACAGAACTCATGACCTTCTGCTTGCAGAGGCAGAATCTTAACCCCCTGAGACATCTCTCCAGCCCTCTGTCTCTGTTTCAAACAGATAAAAATTAAAGGATCTAGCTATTAAAAAAAAAAAAAAGAAACAAAAAGCAAAAGGGGGTTTGGGGATGTGGCTCAATGGTGAAGCCCACATGCTCACGTGAGGTTCCAGTTTCCATCCGAGTACTATAACACACAGACCGAAACAGAAGCCCACCTCTGCAAAAGAGGATTTGTGTGGGGCCTTTTGTGCACAGGTGGAAGATCTTGGGGGGGGGGCGCCAGGAGGCAGAGCGGTGAGTCACCAGCGTGTTGGACAGTTGCCACTTTGCCCTTGGGGTCCCCTTTCTTCTCCGCTGGGCTCCGTGCCTCAGCAAGCTGACATTGAGGGGCCGCATGGAGGAGTTTCCTTTCCCTTTGGCGTCTCGTTCAATTTGCCTCTTGGGAGATGCGAGGAGGAGACCAGGTCTGGGCCCCAGGCTCGCACTGCCCGCTGGCTTCTGTGGGTTAACTGTTCCCCTCCACTGGCTCTTTGACCCCACGACTCTGATCCTTGGGCTCCAGAGTTATGGGCTCCGGGATTCTGATAGCCCTTTATCCTCATAACAGTGAGGTCCCTAAGTCCTCAGCTACAGGTATGGTCACTTTTGTCTTGTGTTTTTTGTCCTTCCTCGGGATGGTGCCTGGAAGCCTTGCAAGTGCTAGGCAAGTGCTCTGCTTCTGAGCTATGTCCACAGCACCTGCACTTTTGAAGTGTCTGGAGGGCTGGCAGATGTCCCATGCAGAGGTGTCTGCGAATAAGCCTGGCTACCTAAGTTCAATCCTGAGAATCCACATGACAGAAGGAGAGAATTGACTTTTGAAAGTTGTCCTCTGATTGCCACGTATGTGGCATGGCCGGCGTGACTTTGCTTTTTCTCTCTCTCCAGTAAATCAAAAGTCTATAAACCTTCCTCATATTTTAGAAAAATGGTACAGCACTCAGGTGGACAGAGGACGAATTCAGGTCACCAGGTTTGAATGCAGATGTTGTTACTGGCTGACCCACCTGGCTGACCCTCTCTGTGTATTTTTGTAGATGGTTCTTTTGTTGGACTGTTTACATTGGCCTGGACCGAGTTGTTCCACTGTGTTTCCTGCCAACACATGGAGCAGACACATGATGCATCTGTTTTGTTTTTTATTTTGTGTGCATGTGTCTCTATGTAGGTGTATCAGAGGACACTGTATGTGCTTGTGGAGGCTCAAAGGTGACTTTGGGAATCCTCCTGAATTTCTCTAACTCCTTTTCGCTTTGTTCTAGAGTTTCCCAGTCTTTGCCTTCCAGGGCCAACTGTGCAGGATGCTACCAATCCGTGCAGCATTTGTATGTGTGTGTGTGTGTGTGTGTGTGTGTGTAATCTGGGTTCCGAACTCAGGTCCTGTCTGTGAGGCAGAGTCTTAACCCCTGAGCCATCTCTCCAGTCCCCATTTGTTGGTCTGTATTTGTGTTTGTTTTTGAGATAGGGATTCAGGTAGCCTAGGCTGGGCTCAAACTTTCTATATAGCCAAGAATGACCTTGAGTTTCTGACCTTTTTGCCTCCCCCTCCCAAGTGCTGGGATTCCAGGTGTAAATCACCACATGTGCTTGCTTTTTACTTTTTTTTTTAATTTTTATTATTATTATTTATTCAGTTGTGTGTGTGTGCGTATGTATGTGCGCGTGCGTCTGTGTATGTGTAGAACCACGGACGAATTCCAGAACCACCATGGACCTCCTCCATCTCCTCCTTGTTTACTCTGCCCTGGGATTCATAGGCTCCGCCCTACCAGGGCCAGAAACGCAGGCCGCCCCCGCTTCCTCCTGGAATCTATACGTGGGATCTGGGATCTGAACTCAGGATCTTCCGCCTGCAAGGCAGAGGCTTAACCCCTGAGCCACCTCTCCAGCCCCGCTTTTTACTTTTTAAAAATTTGTCTCATTGCTATAGCAACATAAAGAAAATCAGGTGTATTTGAGCCCAAGTTTGAAGGCGGAGAAGTCACGGCAGCAAGAGCTTGAGGCAGCTAATCGCACTGCATCCACACTCAGGGAGAGGCCAGAGGTGAAGGCAATGCTCAGCTCATGTGCCTTGCTTCATCCAGGATCCCAGCCCATGGTATGGCTATCCTAAATTTGGATAGAATTTCAGTTGATCTAATACACATAATCCCTTGCAGGCATGCTCAGTGTCATTTTTAGGTCCAGTCATAGATGGTCTCACTAAGTTGTCTAGACTGATTTTGAGCTAACTATGTAGTCTGGACAGCCTACTTCCTCCGGCTTCCTACCTCAGCCTCCTAACTAGCTGGAATACACACTTGTTTCAACTTGCACAATTAAGAGCATGTATATGTGTGCATATGGGGTGTGTATGTGCATATGTACTTGTGTGTGCATGTGTACATGTGTGTGAATGCCTGTGCCCATGTATTCTTATAAGCAACCCAGACCCGCATTTGAATCCTGGATCCCATGTAAAAATACCAGGTGGAAATAGTGGTAGCCTGCACTTCTGGTTCTGGAAGTCCCCGAGCAAAGCAAAAAGGAGTTTAGAAGCAATCCAGAATAACTCCTGAAGTCACCATTGGGCCTCCACAGTGTCCTCTGATATACACACACATTTACACATAAAAATAATTAAAATAAAAATAAAGAATTGTAGCTTTGGGCTTAATTTGTCCTAAGCTGCTTCATTTTTGGAGCAGCCAATTTGCTCCATTTTAAGAGGAAATGCTATGGCACAAAGATTCTGTACTTGTTTGAACAAATGGTAACCAGCCTTTGTCTTATATAAACCTTTAGACACAGACCTGTGATTAATTTGGTGACATAAATAAAATATCAGCACATATGAACTTACCAAATTAAGTCAGGAACATACGAATATATCAAAACCATCTCAGTAAAATTTATCAAATTTTACAAATACAGTTGTATTATCCTCATTTAGATCATTTAAAAGAAGAGTCACTGGGCTGGAGAGATGGATCGGGGGTTAAGCCTCTGTCTTGTAAGCAGAAGGTCCTGAGTTCCAATCCCAGATCCCACATAGAAAGCAAGTATGCAGCATTGATCTGGACTTTGCCATATACTGGCTATTCTGGGATGGTTGGCAAACCCCAGCAATTCTCCTGTTGTCCTTCCCCACTCTCATATAGGGGTTACAGGTATAGTGTGGCTATGCTTGGCTTCCTGTGTGCGTGCTGTGAACCCAAGTCCTCAGGCTTGCACAGCAAGCACTATTACCTGCCATATCCCTAGTACCTCCATTTGCGATTTTTAAAATTTTTATTTATTTATTTAATTGTGCGTGTGTGCATGTATGTGTGTGTGTGAGTGTGTGTGTGTGTGTACAACCACGGGGAAAATTCCAGAAACACCATGGTCCACCTCCACCTCCTCCTTGTTTACTCTGCCCAGGGATTCACAGGTTCCACCCTACCAGGACCAGAAATGCAGGCCACCCCCCACTTCTGCCCAATGTCTATATGTGGGGTCTAGGATCCGAACTCAGGACCTTCCCCCTGCAAGGCAGAGGCTTAACCCCTGAGCCACCTCTTTAGCCCCTCCATTTGTGATTTTAATGAACTTCCTGTGGTAACATCAACAATCCTGAGGTTCGTGTGCCACCGTTCAAAAAATGGAATGTTCTGTCCTCACAATTGTTCCATTTATTCTTGGGTCAAATAGAGCCCACCAAGTCTCCCATTTGTGTGGAGTTCAGAGAAGTGTAAGTTTTGATGGCAAAGAAGTTAATACCTATGGGTTTAGTATAAACATCAAATTTGCACTAAAAGAAAAATCTTCCTGATCTTCATTCGGAAAGAAATCCTCACTAGGGTAAACACGGGCGCTACCCGACCAAATTAACAGTTAACAGGGATCAAGGGCCTTTCCTTTTCCATCCACTCCAGGGTGAAAAATCTGACGTTCCCTTTCGGACTTTGAAGTATGTGTTAACATCTGCAGACATCCTAAGGGAAAACTGGCACAAAACCCCATTGGTGCATGCTATTTTTAACTCCACGGGTGGGGAGGGTTCAGGAGGCAAAGATCAATGAAGTTTCTATGTATGAAACTTGGAAAAGAAATGCTTTTCAGGAGTTTAGTTAAGCTAAGAGAAAAAAAAAAGCTCAACCTTCTGCAATCACCACGAAATACAAGAGCAACCAACGCTGTTGACCTCATAGCATGTGGTCAGGCTACAAAACATCATGGGCATTTGTGGGCTTGTAAATAACTTCTCTTAACATTAGGCTTAAACAATAGCATTAAGCTCTGAGCTTCTCTCTTTCCCTCTCTCGCAAAATGAATCTGTGAAAAACACTATACTTGGATTAAAAAGAAATTTTATTGGGTCAGGGAGATGGCTTAGAGAGAGATGGCTCAGGGATTAGAAACTTTGCCTGAAAAGTCAAAGGACCTGAGTTTAGATCTCCAGATAACCCCCTCCCCCAAAAAAATGCCAAGGGGATTTTAACTGTAGCCTGCAATTCCAGCCCTGGAAGGCAGAGCCTAGGAAAACCCAGAGGAAAGTAATAAGGAGACAGAGCAAGTTAGGATGATTCCCGACGTCATACCTTGGACCTCCACAGACACACACACTCAAGTGCTCTCTTCTACACACACACATACACACACACACACACACACACACACACACACACACGAATGCAAATATAAATTATTTGATAGATAGATAGATAAAGCATACATAGGCTCAGCAGGTAAAAGTGGCTCCACCCAAACCTTGAGTCCAATCCCGGGAGTTCGGATGGGGAAGGAGAGACTGCTGGAAGTTAAATTGTCTTCTGACCTCCACGCATGTACTGCATCACTGCGCTCTCCCTCCCATCCTCCCTGTCATTCTAACGAACACACAACAAATAAAAAACAAATATTTTTTAGAAAAGAAATGCAAGGACCAGAGAGACAGCTTAGTGGTTAAGGCATCTGCTCACAAGCCCAGAGACTTGAACGCTATCCCTGGAAGCCATATGATGGAAGGAGAGAACTGACTTCTCAAAGTTGTCTTCTGAGCAATAAGATGGACGAGCAATCAAGGGTGGTTCCTGATATCACTCTTGGGCCTCCACAGGCACACATTCAACTATACTTGTCTACATAGACCCTCACATACATGCAAACACACATACACACACACACACACACACACACACACACACACACACACACACACACACGAAAGACACAAAGCCTGGGCTACATTGTCCGTGTCCTTGAATCAGAAAATACATGAGGAATCCATGTCGTAGGCTGGGCGGCACCGATATTTATTTCTCACAGCCCTGAGGCTGGAGAAGCCAAGGTCAGGTGAATAACACATCTCCTGCTTTCTGGTTGGCAGACAATAGTCTTTTCGTTACATCGTCTCTTGGCAGACAGAAGAATCCTCTCTTATGTCTGTCTGTCTCTCTGTGTATGTGTCTTTGTGTAGCAGAGGGCACTGTATGTACCTGTGGAAGCTGTGGAGTTACTTCAGGAATCATCTTACATTGCATCTACCTCCTCTATGTTTGGCTCTGGAGTTTCCTAAGCTCCTCCTTCCAGGGGCAGAAGTGCAGGTTGTTGCCATTTCTGCCTAACTTTTTTTTTTCTAATTTTTTTTTATTATTTACTCAATTGTGCGTGTAGCGTGTGTGTGCGCATGCATATGTATGTGTGTGTGTATGTGTGTGTGTGTAGAACCACAGATGAATTCGGGAACCAACATGGACGCCTCCACCTCCTCATTTACTCTGCCTCGGGATTCACAGGCTCCACCCTACCAGGACCAGAAACGCAGACTGCTCCCGCTTCCGCTTGGCGTCTATACGTAGGGTCTAGGATTTGAACTCAGGACCTGCAAGGCAGAGGCTTAATCCCTGAGCCACCTCTCCAGCCCCCTGACTTTTTTTTGAACATGGGATCTGGGATCCGAACTCAGGATCTTCTGCTTAGGAGGTAGAGGCTTAATCCCTGAGCCCTTCTGTCTCTTCTTATAAGGTATCAATCCCATTGAGAATGGCTGCCCTGCTAGTGATCAAACTGCTCAAACGTGACATGTGGGGTGTTGTCTGATCTGGATGGAACTCAGTAGGTGGCCGAGGGTGACCTTGAATTACTGACCCTCCTGCACCTCCCAAGAGCTGGGATTAAAGGCATCACTGCCATGTCCTGGTGTGTGTGTGTGTGTGTATTCATGTATGTACGTATGTGTCCTTGTGTACATGTATGTATGTCAAAGGGATAAAAGTAACTTCAGTGAAGTTCGATGCTAGAATGATCAAGGAAGCTGTGGAAGAATTAGCGCTGATGTCACAGAACAGAGTTTGGAAGAGAAGGTCGGAAGCGACTGTGAGAAGGTAGAGAAGTCGCGCTTCCAAGTGAAAGGGCAGGGTGAGCTCCAGGAAAGGCGAAGCAGGCAGATTACGCAAGAGTCACAGCTTGAGATGGCGGGTGAGACCCCGGGAGAGGGAGATCGAGAGCAGCCACCCTGGTTTGTCCAGAGCTGCCCAGGGTTGTGGTGACAGAACCTGTCGTGCAGTTCTGGGAGAATTTGGACAGTTAGTCACACTGGGATAGAAGCCATGATGCACATGACCAGAGGCGTCACGGAAGCAAGGACACTTGATCCACCGAGGGATGGGGTATGTTTAGACAGAACAACACAAGGCAGACAAAGCAGGCGACACTATGCCTGAGGGAAGGCAAATCCAGGTCGTCTGGTTGTGGGTATGTTTGTGTGCTTGTGTGTTATGTATGTATGTTATTATGTCTGTGCAAGATGCCTGTGTCATATCTATGTGATGTGATGTATTGTATGTGTTATATATGTTATATGTGTGATGTGTGTATTATGTGTGCTGTGTGTGATGTATATATTGTTTTGTGTGTTGATGTGTGATATGATATACATGTGTGTATTGTGTGTAGTGTGATATATATATAGTGTTGTGTATATTTTGTGTGTATTTTTTGTTTGAGATGTATGATGTGTGCATTCATGTGTTGCATGTAATGTGTATACTGGTGATTGTTTTGTGTGTGTACATGTGTGCGTGTGTTCATGTGTGTGTGGAATGTGTACAGTTGCTGGTCCCCTTCTACCTTGACATAGAGTCTCTCTTGGGTTGTTTGCCACTGCATATGCCAGGTTGGTTGGCCTGAAACCTTCTGGGAACTCAGTCTCATCCACAGAAGCCTTAGGATTACAGACACACACTGCCACTAGCTTTATGTATATCTGTGATCCACTCTCAGTACCTTAGCAAACTCTGTCACAGAGCCACTCTACCCCAGCATACCCCAGTCCTGTTGCCTGGCTTGTGTTAGCCAGTGATGTGGGAATGTTAAGACACACACACACACGCACAGGCACATACACACAGGGAGGGCTGGGCTTGGGAGTCCTGTGACCCTTCTCGCCACTGACTCATACAACTCTGTGAAGCGTCACCTTCCACATCTGCGGAATGGGATTGTTCCCACCTCCTGGTTTCTTTGATGACCAAAACGTCAGATGCGTGGTAAGCTATAAAGCCGTCTCCGAGGGTGACCACCAGGACTGGGTCGCGCTTGGCCCTTGTCACTCTTCACCACATCAATCTGGACAGCGATTTTGTTGGCCATTGCGTCATATGGCTTCCTGCCACTCAACAATGCTATTAGGGCTAGTAAATTCTGGGAGTCGGTCGACTCCAGTGGGGTTCAGTTGCCAGAGAGAATCACCAGGGAAGAGGCCATCCAGAATTTTCCTTTTCTTCCCACACACCGTAAATATTTGGAGGACATGTGGCAGTTAGTCTTCATGCTGCTTATAAATATGTGACCAAACATAAGGAACATGGGATTTTATTCTTGCTTTTGATTCTGGTTACAGTTCATAATAATCCATCTTGGCAGAGAATTCATATCAATACCAGAAGCTGGGGGAACTGGCCACACCACATCCCCAGGGATTGCTTAGAGAAGGGTGAACTCGCTTGCCAGACTGTAAGTCTGCCAAGACAGGGAGCCAGCTCTATCTTATCTACCTGCGCAGGGAATGATCCCGCCCACCATAAGCTGGCTCCTTCCACAGCAGTGAGATCCTGTCCTGCAGACTTGCTCAGGGCTTGCCCTAACTACTAGTGCTTCACAGATGTGCCCAGAGTTCAGCCTTCAGTGGTCAGGTCGACGCCTCTATCTAGCTGGCACAACGGGTAAAGTGAGATTTAAAATGAAGAGAAATCTGGGTGCTCCAGCAACGTGCCTAAATCTCCAGCTGTGGAAAAGATGACATAATAGTTTGCTCAAACCCAAAAGTTTGAGGCTAGCCATTGTAAAATCTCCTATTTTAAAATAAATAAATGAAAAACAGAAGGACAAGATTCACACTTCTGGAGGAAGCCCCCATGTTTTCTGTTGTCTGAATTTTCTCTTGCTGTATGTATTTCACCTACGAGGTCAGGTGCTCCCAGCAACATTTGAAGTCTGTATTGGCTTCCTCCTGCAAGGTCAGATCAGTCAGTGGCCTTTTGGACAGTCTTCTGGTGTAGGGGAGGGTTTGGTGTCTCGTGTGTTAGGTCACATTCTAGCTTTTAAGCTGGAATCTGCCATCTTCATCTTTGGCACAAGAGAAGCACCGGTGTGAAATGCAAAGACCTTAGATTCTGGAGTCATGTGGCCTTTAACTTTGCTTATTTGTTTATTTTTATTATTTAGCATGTGTTGCACATGTATGTGTGTGTGTGTGTGTGTGTGTGTGTGTGTGTGGGAGAGAGAGAGAGAGAGAGAGAGAGAGAGAGAGAGAGAGGGAACTGTGTGTGCCTGTTGGGGACCCAAGGGTGACTTTTGGAGTCACTCTGGATTTCTTCTATGCCCTTTTTGCTTCACTTGGGTTTCCCCAGGCCCTGCCTTCTAGAGTCAGAAATGCAGGTTGCTGCCATTTCCATCTGGGATCTGGGATTGGAACTCTAGTCCTTCTGCTTGTGAGGCAGCGTCTTAACTCCTGAGCCATCTCTCCAGCCTGGCTTTTAATTAGACAAATGTGGAGAGCATGAGGAAAGTTTCAGTGAGGAAGAAGAAATGAATGTGGAAAGGCTAATAAATGAGAAAGCCTATGTGTAATATTAAAATAATGTGAAAACAACTGAATGTGAAAACAACTGTATGTAATTGTGTGTGATAGATAAGTGGGCCGCTGTGTCAGCCTAAACTGTGTGATAGATAAGTGGGTCTCTGCAAATAAATGAAAATGTGTAATATCAAAATGAGGCAAAACAACTGTATTGTAACTGTAAACAGACATGTACCCCGATGATGTAATGTGAAATAAAACAGTATTTAAGGGACAGGTCGAGAACCGGGACCTCTGTCCGGTTGGCAGCGGAACTCCCCGATGCAGCTCCTGCCAAAGTACACCCTGCTACCCTGAGGACGTGACCGTTGATCGTTTGGCATCCCTCAACTCTGGCAATGCACGAAAACGGCCCTTCATCCAGCCACCCTGGAATATGTCGATCAGTAAGCACTCGTGTGGTATGGTTATTGCTGGGTGGCCTAGACCTCCAGGGAGATAGAAGTCAGCGGCACAGGCCCCCAGGTGTGCTCAAGACAGCAAGTCATCTAAGCCCTGGGTCCCTCAGTGCCCACGGATGTGAAAAGGGGGTGTTTGTATAGTTGCAGCTGTATATGTCTGTGTCTCTGTGTGTATCACCATTGAGAACAGTACCTAATAAGTATTCATTAGCTTTTGCTGTTAACCTCAGTTTCTTCTTTTGTGAAATGGGAGTAATGCTGGAGAGAATTTATAGGAGGATTCCTAGAAATAAGTGAAAGAGAGGGTGACTCAATCCAACGTCCACTTGATGGAGCTTAGCGTGCTCTGAGAGCTGTTCCTCTGGACAGGCAAGGCCTGCGCAGGCCTGCTAGAGATTGTCTGATGGCTGTGCCAAGACCCATTGGATAGTTGGGACCATTCTCTGGGCAGGGGACAATACAGGGCAACTGGCTCAGGAAGTTGGCATCTTCTGCATACTTTGGCAGACTTGCCTGGTGAGAGAGGTGTGTCCCTCTCTAGGCAGTCCTGTGATATGGTGTGGCCAGTTCCCTTGGCTCCTGACGTTGGCATGAGCTTTCCTGCTCAGGTGGGCTAAGAGCTAGCTGTACTGGAAATCATAAGAAAGAATAAAACTCCCTTGTTACCCTAAGCTGTTGGTCATGAACCTATTGGCAACATGCAGACGAACTGCAAGACCCAGAAAAGCTTGAGGATGGTGCCAGTCTGGAGAAGATGGAAGGGTTGTGGCAGCTCAATGTGATACGTGATTGCTGCAGTTCGTCTGTATAGTTGCTGATAAATGACCATCAAACAGCTTAAGAGAACAAGGGTTTATTCTCGCTTATGATTCCTGGTTACAGTTCTCAGTCCAGCTTGACTGGAGAGCATGCACCAACACCAGAGCCGAGGAAACTGGCCACACCATCACCACATAACAGCTGAGAGATGGACGATCCTTACAGCACATCTGGCCAAGTGAACAAAAGGATCCCACTCTCACAAACCAGCTCTCTGTCATTTGTTCCAAGGCCTACTCCCACCCACCTTGGGCTGGACCTTTCCCATCAGGTAGACAGTCTCCTATAGATTTGCTTTGGGCTTAACTCAACCATTAATTCTCTACAAATGTGCCCAGAGCTCAAACCCTCAACAGTCAAGTTGACACCTGTGCCTAACTATGACAGTGATCCTTGACAAAGAATGTTCGACAGGTGACAAAACTTGAGTGGAGTTCTAGAGTGTCCATGTATCACACTGAACCTTCCACTTGCAGGAGTTGCTATACCATGCATAGGAAAGGTCTTATTTATATGCTATGACTCCAAAACATATTTGGGTAATGGGACATCCAGTTCTTAGTCTCAAGTACCTGAGGATAAAAAGGTTTTTTATGTTGTCCTTAAAAAAAAAAAACAACTTTTGAGTGTTTTTGCAATAAAAAAGAAATAAAAATACTTATGCAATTTGAAAGATAAACATGTGTTCCACATAAGGGTTTATCAATTAAATCCTGGGTGTTCTTTAACTAGCTCCCCACCCCACCCATAACACCCCCACCCTTTTGCTTTTCTCTTCTTCCAAGATAGCTGCAATCGGTTCACCAGGCGGAGTGTAACTCCTCATTGAAATGGCTAATCTTTTTCATCTTTGGCACCAATGAACTGGATTTCCCCACTTGTATGACTCACCTGATAACAAATTTCCCAGCTTAACTAGGTTTAAAGCTGAGTTGTTAGTAAAGCAGCAGTAGGAAGCCTGTCTCAGGTTTAGGCTTTTATTGGGAACAACCTTCCTGAGTATGTAGGTCTGTGCTCAGCTTGGGTAGTGTGCTTTCAGGTTGTTCTTTTTTATTATTATTATTATTTCCACTCATACAAATTTAACAGGTACACCGGTCCCCTCCCTCCCTCCACCTCCCCCTGACCCCCCTGCTCTCCCCTCCTCTCCCCTCCCTCCCCATCCCCCAGTGCCCCCCCAATCCACAGAGCATCCTTTATTGTGCATGCCAAACTCTCCTCTGGGTCCTCCTCTCCGATAAGGTGCAAGGACCCAGGGCCATTTCCCAGAACCGTTTTCTGTGTTCCCCTTAAGCTTAGGAACACTACTGTGACTGTCAGTCCCTAGTCTCCAAGGATCCTAGTGTCTTTAGCCCATGCTAGACTTTGTGGGGTCAATAATGTGTTGGACATAGCGCAGGTCATGCAAAGTCCTATTATGATTGCTTTGGCCCTAACTTGTGTGAAATATCTTGCATATCATTACTCTTCCCATCCTTGTGCTCTTACAATCTTACCGCCCCCTCTTCTGCAAATTTCCCTGAGCTTCAGGATGGGGAGAGATTAGTCTGGCCCAGTTCCAGGTGGTTGATATAGAGTCTCTGATGCTCTCAATTATGGTTTTTTGATTGATTTTTTTTTTCGGTTTTGTTGCTCCTGCAATGCACTTGGCTCCATCCTGATGGGTATTGGATGTCACCCCCTGGCCAGAGATAAAAACCTGTTAAATTAGAATCTTGTTTTAAGAGCATATTCAAAAGTAGATGGAATAAAAGTAAGAGACCGCGGTGAGAGAGGGGTCAATCACCCATTTGCAAAATGGTTACTTTCTATCAGGCAGCCTATATGCCCTCCCTTTGTAGTGAGATCATACCCCATCAGTTGCAAATGATCAGGAAGGAAAGTCTGTGAACTTAACCAGATGTCTCATTACTTACTTGCAGTCCTTGATGGTGGCCTATTTTCTCTGCTGTAACATGGTCCCCTCTCTCCTTGTTTCTGGTGTGGCCCTCCTTCCCCATCCCTCCTGTTTATAATCATTACAATTACTATAGGTATTACAGAGATTTGTTTTTGAGTGTCTCTAAGTGGGTTTGGTACTAGGATCCACCTATTAGGGATTACATACGGCACTTAATTTTCCATGTCTGGGATACTTCACTCAATATAATTGTTTCTAATTCCATCCATTTCCCGGCAAATTGCATTAATTCATCATTTTTGATGGCTGAGTAGTATTCCATTGTATAAATATACCACATTTTCCTTATCCACTCATCAACTGTTGGACATTTGGGCTAATTCCATGACTTTGCTCTTATAAACCGTGCTGCTATGAACATGGTCGTGTTTGTGCTATTGAGGTGAATTTTTGCTGTATGGGGGGTTATTTCCAAAAGTGGAATAGCAGGGTCATATGGCATTTCAATCTTTAATTTCTTTAAGAATCTCCAGACGGCTCGCCAGAGTGGTTGTATGAGCCTGCACTCCCACCAGCAATGTAGGAGAGTTCCCCTCTCTCCACATCCTCTCCAGCACTTGGTGTTGTTTGTATTGTGGATTTTTGCCATCCTGACAGGGGTGAGATGATATCTCAGGGAAGTTTTGATTTGCATTTCCCTGATAGTTAAGGATGTGGATCATTTTTTAAGATATTTGTTAGACATTTTAATTTCGTCCTTGGTAAAGTTTCTTTTAAGTTCCAGGGCCCATTTTTTAATTGGCCCATTTGTTTCCTTGGTGTTTAGTTTTCTAAGTTCTTTGTGCACTCTGGGTAATAGAGCTCTATCAGATAAGTATTAGTGAAGATTTTCTCCCATTCTGTGGGTTGCCTTTGTGCTTGAGTTACAATCTCTTTATCTGAACAGAAGCTTTTTAATTTCATAAGATCCCATCTATTGAGTGTTGGTTGTAGTGACTGTGCTATTGGATGTCTGTTTAGGAACTGTTGGCCTAGCCCAATCAGCTCGAGGGAGTTCCCTCCCCTTTCAACTAGGATTTTTATAGTCTCTGGCCTAATATTAAAGTCCTTGATCCATTTGGAATTAATTCTTGTACATGGTGACAAGTATGGGTCCAGTTTTAATCTTCTGCATGTGGATATCCAGTTTTGGCAGGACCATTTGTTGAAGATACTGTTCTTTTTCCATTGGATTTTTTGGGTCCCTTTGTCAAAGATCAAATGGCTGTAGTTGTGTGGACTTATATCTGAGTCTTCAACCCTTATCCATTGATCTATGTGTCTATTTTGGAGCCAATACCAGGTTGTTTTTACAACTATGGATTTGTAGTATAGACTAAGGTTTGGTATGGTGATACCTCTAGCCATGTTTTTGTTACTCAGGATTGTTTTTGCTATCCTGGGTCTTTTGTGCCTCCATATGAATTTTGAGATTGTTTGGTTAACTTCTTTAAAGAATTGTTTTGGGATTTTAATTGGTATAGCATTGAATCTGTGTATTGCCTTTCGTAGGATGGTCATTTTTATAATGTTGATTCTGCCAATCCAGGAACCTGGGAGGTCTTTCCACCTTCTGGTGTCTTCTGCAATTTCTTTCTTTAGGGTTTTAAAGTTTTCATTACAAAGGTCTTTTACTTCCTTGGTTAGGTTTATACCAAGGTATTTCATTTTTTTAGGGGCTATAGTAAATGGGATTGTTTCTCTCAAGGCTTTTTCATTCTTTCATTCTGGGCATATAGGAAGGCCACTGATTTTTGCACATTTATTTTGTATCCTGTCACCCTGCTGAACTTCTATATTAGTTCCAGGAGCTTCCTGGTGGAGTTTTTGGGATCACTGAGGTATAAGATCATGTCATCTAATTGGACATTGCATGCCCGGCGCAATGTCCAACACACTATTGACCTCACAAAGTCTAGCATCTGCTAAAGGCACCAAGATCCTTGGAGGCAAGGGATTGACAGCCACAGTAGTGTTCCTGTGCTTAAGGGGAACACAGGAAAGGGTTCAGGGAAATGCCACTGGGTCCTTGTACGTCATCGGAGAGGAGGGCCCAGAGGAGAGTCAGGCATGCACAAGAAAGGACTCTGGGAATCGGGGCGGGAGGCATAGGGGGATGGGGAGGGAGGGGTGAGGGGAGGGGGAGCAGGGGGCTGGGGGGGGAGGAGGGAGGGAGGGAACTGGTGTACCTATTAAGTTTGTATGAGCTGAAATAATAATAAAAATGTATTAAAAAAAAGATCATGTCATCTGCAAATAGAGATAACTTGATTTCTTCCTTGCCTATTTGAATCCCTTTTATGTCCCTTTTTTGTCTTACGGCTTCAGCTAAGACTTCAAGTACAATATTGAATAGAAGTGATGAGAGTGGACAGCCTTGTAGTTCCTGATCAAAATGGGAATGCTTCAAGTTTCTCCCCATTGAGTAGAATCCTTGCTGTTGGCTTGTTGTATACAGCTTTTATTATATTGATAAAGGTTCCTTCCATTCCAACCTTCTCTAGGGTTTTGATCATAAAGGGCTGTTGGATCTTGTCAAAAGCTTTTTCTGCATCTATCGAGAGTATCATGTGGTCTTGAACTTTGGACTGGTTTATATGGTGAATTACATTTATTGATTTGCGTATGTTGAACCAACCTTGTGTGCCTGGGATAAAGCCTACTTGATCCCCGTGGATTATCTTTTTGATATGTTTTTGAATCCGATTTGCTAAGACTTTGTTGAGAATCTTTGCATCTGTGTTCATCAGAGAGATTGGCCTATAATTTTCTTTCTTAAGTGTATCTTTATTAGGATTTGGGATTAAGATGATATTAGCTTCATAGAAGGAATTTGGTAGTGTTCCTTCCTTTGCTATTTGATGGAACAGTTTAAGGAGTATTGGTGTTATTAGCTCCTTAAATGTCTGGTAGAACTCTGTGCTGAATCCATCTGGTCCAGGACATTTTTTGATGGGAAGATTCGCAATTACTTCCTCAATTTCCTCATATGTTATAGGACTATTTAAATAATTCACAACTTTCTGATTCAATTTGGGTAAGTTGTGTTTACTTAGGAATTCATCCATCTCTTTTGTGTTTTCAAATTTCACTGAGTATAAGTTTTTGAAATATGATGTTATAATTCTCTGGATTTCTTGGGTATCCATAGTGATACCTCTTTTTTCATTTCTAATTTTGTAAATTTGGGTTTTCTCTCTCCTGCTTTTGGTTAAGTTAGCTAGGGGTGTATCAATCTTATTGATTTTTTCAAAAAACCAGCTTTTTCACTGGTTGATTTTCTGTATCGTTTTCCTAATCTCGATTTCGGATATTTCTCCCCTTATTTTGCTAATCTCCTCCCTTCTACTGCTTTTGGAATCAGATTGCTCTAGTGTCTCGAAAGCTTTTAGCTGCATTGTTGTTATTTCTGATGTTTTCATTTTTTTTTGATGTAGGCATTTGATGTATGAACTTATCTCTTAGGACAGCTTTCATTGTGTCCCAGAGATTTTGGTAAGTTGTATTTTCATTATCGTTCACTTTCAGGAAATCCTGAATTTCCTTTGTAATTTCTTCCTGAATCCAATTCTCATTCAGCATCATAGTGTTAAGTTTCCAGGAGTTAGTGTATTTTCTGTTGCTTGTTATGTTGTGGATGTCAAGCTGTAGGCCGTGGTGGTCTGATAAGGTACAGGCTAGAATTTCAACTTTCCTGTGTTTGTGGAGATTCGTTTTGTGGCCCAATATATGATCTATTTTGGAGAAAGTTCCGTGTGCTGCTAAAAAAAATGTGTATTCTTTGGATGAAAAGTTCGATAGAGATCTGTAAGGTCCATTTCAGTAAGGGTTTGATTAAGCTCCAAAGTGTTTCTGTTAAGCTTTTGACCTGTTGATCTATCCCATGTTGAGAGGGCGGTGTTGAAATCCCCAAGAATTATTGTTTTGGGATTGATTTCCTGCTTTAGACGTTATAGGGTTTTCTTAATGAATGTGGGGGAGCCGTATTGGGTGCATATATGTTCAGTATTGTGAAGTCTTCCTGGTGAATTGTACCTGTGACTAAAATGTAGTATCCATCTGTGTCTCTTATGATTTTTTTTTTGGTTTGAAGTCCACTTCGTCTGATAGCATAATGGCTACCCCTACCTGTTTTCTGGTTCCATTAGTTTGCAGAATTTTTGACCAGCCTTTTATGTTCAGGATGTGCCTATCTTTTGTGGTGAGATGGGTTTCCTGTGGGCAGCAGATTGATAGATTGTGATTTTTAATCCAGTAATCTGTATCTCTTGATCGGTGAGTTAATTCCATTAACATTTAATGTTATAATGGAGAAACTATTTTTAATTCCGGTCATTTATTATGTTTAGTGGCTTTTGTAAGTGTATTGTTTCACTTTCAGGTTTTGGTAATATTATACTTCTCTTCTGTTCTTCTGATATGCCTGTTTTTTTCTTCAAGCTTGAGTGTCATTTCTAGCATTTTTTGAAGGCCTGGTTTGGTGGACATGTATCCCTTCAAGTTGTCTTTGTGCTGGAAAATTTTTCTTTCTCCATCGATCATGATGGATAGTTTTGCGGGGTATATCAGCCTGGGTTGACATTTTTACTCATTCAATACTTGAAGTACGTCTCTCCAAGCTCTTCTTGCTTTTACTGTTTTGATTGAGAAGTCATTTGTTATTTTAATAAGTTTACCTTTAAAAGTGACTTGTTTTTTTTTCCCTTGAAGCTCTCAGCACCATTTCTTTGTCTTGAATGTAGAGTGTTTTAACTATTATTTGCCGTGGTGAGTTTCTATTTTGGTCATATCTGTTTGGGGTGCGGAGTGCCTCTTGTGTATGCCTCAATTCCATGTTTGGCTTCTTCAGGGTGTCCCATAACCCATTTCTCTTGAGTATCTCTTTGGCTTTAGCAACCTCTTCCATTGAGCTGGTTAATACTCCCACTTTGTCCTCAAGGTCTGAAATTGTATTTTCTGCTTTGTTAGTTCTGCTGATAAGACTCTCTGTTGAGCTCTGGGTTGAAGATAACTTGTCTTTTAGTTCAGTTTTAAACTCTGCTTGAGTCTGTTTTAACTGCTCTACGGCTGTTTTTGTTTCTTGTACTGTTTTTCTCAACTCCTCCAAGTGTCTATTGTGTTTCTCTTCAAAGTGATTTAATTCCTCCTGGTTATTTAATTCCTCCTGGGTTTCCTCTCTCATAGTATTGAACATGGTAATGATCATGTTTTGAAAGTCATTATCCTGGGTCAGGCTTTCTTGGCTATTTTCTGTGGGTTTGTTCTGGTTGGAGTCTATTATGGGATTAATTACTTCAGTGGGAGATTTGTTTTCTTGTGTGTTGTTTCTCATGGATTTGCACTTTGACTTGGGAATTGTCATTATATCTCTTAAGACCTTCTTTCAATTTCTGTGTGTTTTTCACTGAACTGAATTATTTGGCCTGGGGTTTGGGATTGGGGGGGGGTTACTTAGGTCGGTGAATTCCGGCTGGACTGAGCGCATCCCAGGCGGGTGGGGAAAGAGCTCAGGTTGTTCTAAATGTTGATATCTAGAAGTTTCCATGCCATCATGCTTGACACAGCCCCCCCTTTCTTTTTCTCACTCCCAAAGCCTCATGTCATGGCCTGATGTATTTTAGCTTTGACCTGAATGGTAAAACACTTTTTTTTTGTATGAAATGTAAGAAAGGTTTCCATTGGTGTTTTGGAGAGCATACATCCAGCGAGTTAAAATGTGATCCTGACCCCAACCCCACCACAATGTCTTGAGTTCCCCCCCCTTTTATCCTTGACATTTCTAAGAGCAAGAACAGAGAAGAATGGTGGAAGATGGGGGTCAGAAATGGGGCTAGAGAGATGGCACAGGCAGTAAAGCCTTCGCCTTGAAAGCAAAGGACCATTACCCAAATATGTTTTGGAGTCACAGCATATAAATAAGACCTTTCCTATCCATGGTATAGCAACTCCTACAAGTGGAAGGTTTAGTACATGGACACTTTCTAGAACTCCACTCAAGTTTTGTCACCCATTGAACATTCTTTGTCAAGGATCACTGTCACAGTTAGGCACAGGTGTCAACTTGACTGTTGAGGGCTTGAGCTCTGGGCACATGTGAGTTCAGATCCCCAGATCTCACATAAAAATGCCAGGCAGATATAGCAGCAGCCTGCAGTTCTGGCTCTGGAGGGCAGAGCCTGGGAAACCCTAGAGCAGAGCAATAAGGAGGTAGAAGCAATCCAGGATGATTTCTGATGTCATCCTTGGGCCTCCATAGGGATACGCTCAAGTGCCTCCCCCCATGTTTGTGCAAAAAAAAAAAAAAGTGAAGAAGGGTGATTCTGGTGGTCCTGGCCTGTAATCCCAGGACTCCAGAGGCAGAGGCAGGAGAATGAGAAGTTCCAGGTCTTCTCATCTCAACTCACCTAATCTATGAAATCCCTTGAACGCATGCTCAGAGACATGCCTGCAAGGTGGTTCTAGATGTGTGGATGATCCTCAGAAACATCACACTATGCAAGGGTCCTCCGTCTCCAGCCTGGGGGGAAATGGATGAACTCTGCAGGCATCCTCTCAGGGATAACTGTGATAGTTAGTAGCGACTATCAACTTGACAAGATCTAGAATCACCTAGGTGACATGTCTCTAGATTTAGTGTCTGGGCTCCTCCATGAGGGATTATATAGATTAGGTTAGTGTCTGGGTACGTCTGTGAGGGTCTATGTAGATTAGGGGAGCTGCTGGGCATGCCAGTGGGGGTCACTTATTAGTGTGCATCGGGTGTGTCCTCGTGGGCTTCTCTAGATGAGGTATGCTGTGGATATGGCTGTGAGGGACGATTTCGATGAAGTCAATGGAGATAGGTTGGGGTCCTGGTCTTCATAAAGGAGAAAAGCTGCTGAAGCTCAGCAGGCATCATATTCTGATTTCTGACTGCAGCAGAAACACGAGCAGTCACCTGGAGCTTCGGATGAACCAGGCCTTCCAACTGTGCTCCACAGTAAACCCTTCTTTCCTCCAGTCGATTTTATCAGCTATTTTATTGCAGCCGTTAGAAAGCAATACAGGCAGCGAGAGCAAGAGACTTGCACAAACAGACTGCTGACCTTCCATTTTGCACCTTGTACAGTGTTTGTGACGGCAGCCCTTCCCTTTCAAGGACTCATTTGCTTTAATTGACTCATTGCATTAGTTAATTCATGGAACCATGAATTGAAAGTGGGTGTCTGCTGAGCTGCTGCATCAGAATCTTTCTGGAAATAAGGCAGAACAGAGCTAGGGAGAGAGGACACAATACTGTTGCTCAAAGTCCCCAGGTCCTCTCTGTGCGGATGCTGCCACTGGAGCCCGCGTGGGAAACAAAGAGATTCAGGTACACAACAGTGGAGCACCACAGCGGGTGCTGTTCCCTCCGCTTACAGCTGGTGTCCACCATATAATGGACAGTCACCACTGAGAAACATCCATGAATCATGTGGACACTGCAAGTGCATGAGTTGGTTTCAGTTTTCTGACCAGAAACTGCCAAGATCCCACACAAGAGGAACACTACTGATGTGTGCACATTTTACAGCATGATTTGACATTGAACCTGTTCTTTTAAAATCACGCTAAGTGCTTGCTTAGCTTGCACGAAGCCCAGAGTTCCATTCACAGTGCCACATAGAAGTATTGTTGGCAGGTAGGACTCAGTTGGAAGACACAAGCCACTAGAGGTGTACCCCGGAAGGGTTTATCTTGCACAGAGCTCCTTCCTGCTTAGTTCTCCGCCTCCTGGCCACCCTGTTCCATCACATCTTTTCCATTTTCCATGTAAAAACACTGGGTGGAAAACGGTGGTGGCCTGGAGGGCAGAACCTGGGAAACCTCAGAGCAAAGTAATAAGAAGGTAGAGCAATTCAGGAAGATTCCTGATGCTGCCTTTTGGGCCTCCACAAGCACACACACTTAGATGACGGGGAAGAAATAAACAGGAAAGAAAACAGAATGGAGCTGGGCACGGTGTGTGTGTGTCATCTCAGCACCCAGCAGGCGGAGGCAGGGGGTTTGAGGTCAGTGTTCATGGAGCATTCTGGGCCACCCCTATTTTGGCAGAGCCCTGTGCAGTACCTTTTAACACTTCACGCATGTGTCTATGCATGTGTTTGCATGTGGATGGGTAAAGGTGTGTGCGCATGTGCACCAGTGTACTTATGTGTGTGCCTGTGGAGGAGGCCCAAGGGTGATATCGGGAAATGACCCCAATTGTTCTGGGTTTAATGAGAGACGCCGTCTCACAGCACGAAGGTGGAAGAACGACTGAGGTTTGTTTCCTGATCACTGAGCAGTGCGAAGGATGTAATCCTTACAGAAAGAGTTGAAGTCACGGGGGGACATGGCTCAGTGGTGAAAACCTCTGCCTCACAACCAAGAGGTCCTGAGTTCCAGCTTGCTCTGACGATTCCCAGGTCCTGACAGTTTAACAGAGATTTCTCTAAACAACTACAGCTTAAAAGAAGAAACGCCCCAGCCAGGTCGGCTGGGTGCTGCACCTCTCACTCTGCCTCAGCCTTCACTTGCTACTTGTGCTGAGGCTAAAGATCAGCCAGAGGTGAGAGTTAGGTCTTGCCAGCTCTTTCCCAAGTCGGTGTCCTGCCTGGGGCGAGCACAGGGCTCTTCCTGCTTCCCCTGCATCCACAGAAAAGGCGCTGTGCAGAGCTCGCCTTAGTCAAGCGTCTTGATCCCAGGTCTTTGTCCTATCTGAGGTTCCCATCAATCCTTATCTCTGGCCCTAGCAGACAGAAGCCAATCATTTATCTTCCAGGGTTTTCAAGGAATTGGCCTCCAGGTAGCCACTAGCTGTCTCCAGAGAGATGGAGCAACTTCAAGTCCCTTGTGGCAGCCTTCCTGGAGGGCTCCGAGCAGATTGCAACAGGCAGACTAGCAATGGAGACGCGAAAAGGCTGGCTTCCAAGTGCTTGCATGGGGAACGTGCTAAAACAGCGAGTCCCTCTTGCCATTTTGGTCTCTTTCCCTCCCTTCTGCTGTCCCCTCTCCCTTCCTCAATCTCTCTCTTATTCAACCTACCTTTACTCTGTGTATGTATAAGTTTGCACCTGTGTGGGTGGGTACGTGTGCCTGTGTGTGTGCACATGTGTGCATACTGTGTGTATGTGGTTGGAGTCTCAAAGTTGATGTTGCAAGTCTCTGCTCACAGGCCACTTTTCTCATTGAGACGAGGCTCTCAGTTGAACTAAGTTCGGATGGCCGAGGCTGGTCAGCTTGCCCTGCAGATTCCGTCCCTGTCTTCCTAGAGCTGAGATCACATGTGGTCCCCTCATCTTGCTGTGGATTCTGGGGTTCTCAGCTCTGGTTTTCTTTCTTTTTTTTTTATTTATTTCCGCTCATACAAACTTAATAGATACACCGGTCCCCTCCCTCTCTCCACCCTTCCCTGGACTCTCTTGCTCTCCCCTTTTCTCCTTCTTTTCCCCCTCCCTCCCTTTCTCCCAGTGCTTCCCCCCCCCATCCCTGGAGCATCCTTTAATGTGCATGTCAAACTTTCCTCTGGGTCCTCCTCTCTGATGAGGTGTAAGGACTCAGCGACATTTCCTAGAATTCTGTCTTGTGTTCCCCTTAAGTATAGGAACACTATTGTGACTGTCAATCCCTAGCTTCTAAGGATCCTAGTGCCTTTAGTCCGTGCTAGACTTTTAGGGGTCAATAATGTGTTGGTCATTGCGCAGGTCATGCAACGTCCTATTATGATCAGCTCTGGTTTTCAATGCTTGTAGGGCAGAAGCCTTATCCGCTGAGCCATCTCCCCAACCCCTCCTCCCTTCCCTCCCTCCTTCCCTCCCTCTCTCCCTCCTTCCCTCCCTCCCTGTCTTGCTATGCAGCTTAGATTGACTTCAAGCTTCTGTTTCTCCTACTTCAAACTCCTGAGTGTGGGGGTTACAGGTCTGTTTACCACACTGACATTCTCCAGTCATGACGTCGTTTCATTTCTGTCATCCAGAGTTCCAACGCAGTTGATCCTGATGGCTTTGCTGACATTCTTTCAGTGCTCTGAGGGACAACAGACCTCTGGAATTCTGTACCCTACCATGTTTTATCAACCTTGGTACCAGTGTGTCCCTTTCTCTAATAGCTGCCCTGACTCCATCATCCTCAACATGATGGCTTGTTAGCTTGTCCTTTGTGTGTGACCAATATTCTCTCCCCATCGTGACTTTGCTCTGGCTCTCGTCGCCCATACCAGTGTTCTCTCTCTTTTAAAAATATCTAAAAGGGGGACTCTGACATATGGGTTTCAACCCCAGGACCTTGCAAAGCTGGTGGTGCTCAGCTGCAATTCTAGAACGAGGGAGTTGAAGGCAGTGGAATCACAACTTCAAGGTTGTCCTTGACTATATAGTAAGTTCCAGGTCAGCCTGCGCTGTATGAGGTCCTGTCTCATCTGCCTCTATGTCCGCTTGTACTTGCTCTCTCTGTGCACAGATAACAAAAACTAAAAGACTCTCTTTCTCTGTGCATGGATAATGCAAACTAAAAGACGCTCTTTTTCTGTGCACGGATAATGAACACTAAAAAACTCTGTGCACGGATAATGAAAACTAAACAACTCTGTGCACGGATAATGAAAATTAGAAAACTTTCTCTGTGCATGAATAATGAAAATTAAAAAACAAAGAAAATGTGCCACCTCCCCAAGAGACAAGGGGGCAAAAAGCAACAGCCACAATACCCCCAACTCTTATTCCTGTAAATTTCATGGACTTATGACCATGTTGGACTACTGCCAGCCCCCACTCCAAGGCTTCTGGAAGGAGTGTGCAAACTGGGGGTGAGGGATGGGAGCTAAAAGACAAGCAAGAAGCTCTCTGGCCTCCTTCCTCCTCTCCATCCCTCCTCTATCTCCTTTGTCCCTCTTCCTCATCTTCTTCCTTCTCTTCATCCCTTCCCCATATTCTTTTACCGTCTTTCCTCCTTACTCTCCCTCCTCCTCTCCCCTCCTCCCTCCTCTCCCCTCCTCCCTCCTCTCCCCTCCTCCCTTCTCTCCCCCTCCTTCCTCCTCCTCTTCCCCTCCTCCGTCTTCCTCTCCCCCTCCTCCTCTTCCCCTCCTCCGTCTTCCTCTCCCCCTCCTCCTCTTCCCCTCCTCCGTCTTCCTCTCCCCCTCCTCCTCTTCCCCTCCTCCCTCCTCCTCTCCCTCTCCTCCCTCCTCTTCTAAGACTAATCCGCCCTCTAGGCTCAGATGCTCTGTGGAGTCTCTGATCCCCCCCCACTTCTTTGTTGTTGGCTGGCTGGCTTCAGCTTAGTATGACAAGGATTCTCTCAAATTTAGAAAAACCAAAGTGAGCCAGTCGCCTAACCAAGCCAACCCCCACCCACTCACCCCCACATTCCTTCCTGGCCAGTTGTTCTTTTTCCCTTAACGACAAGATTTTGGACAAAGCTACTGTCCCCCGTTCCTGTTTCCCTTGGTTTCTCGGGTCTCTGCCTTCTCGCTTTGGCTTTGGGCCGCTGTTGAAACTGCTTTGGCTTGTACCATCAACGACCGTTCGGTTCATTTTAAGTTCACCGGCAATTTCTAAAATGAAGCTATTTGAAGTCAAAAAGCAAGAACTTGTTTATTCAGGAGACCCAATAGTAATAAAAATAAAGGTCCGGAGATGCATCTCTCCTTCTACCCCTTTAAGTCCCCTCCGACAATTTTCATGTTTACTGCCTGCACCAGTTAGATGCAAGTGTCAATCTGACAATGTAGAACTGAGCCTCTAGGCACATACGTGAAGAATCAGTAGTTGAGGCAAGCTGGAGCAAGCTTGTAGATAACTGATGTGGGAGGACCCAGCCTACAGTGGGCGGGGCTACTCCCTCAGCAGGTGGCTAAGATGGAGGCAGTGGCTCAGTGCTTTAGCACACAGGCATGAGGAAGTGTGTCCCTCTCTCAGCTTTCTGTGGCTGCGGTGTGACCAATTCCTTCCACTCCTGCTATTGGCATGAGCTCCCCTGCCAAGCTGGACTATGGACTGTAAGCAGAGTCATAACCAGCTTTCCCCAAGTCGTTTGGTTATGCACTTCTTCAGCTACAGGAAGTTGAAACTAGCAGTCTCTGCCTTTTACTTCGCTTATCTAAATCCCCCCTTTTGTTTTAGCTATCTGAATCCAAAATAGACTGCATAATATTTTCCTTTTTTTCCTCTCTTCCCTGCCTTGTTTTCCTTTTCTTCTAAATAGAAAATTCCACCATGCTATACAAACTATTCTATAACTTGCTCTTCAATTAACATCAAAGTAAATCTATTAAACTATTTTTAGTAGCTATATAATATTCCACAAAGTGACATGTCATTGTTTATTAACCTGTTCCCTAATGAAGGTTCTTTTGATCAGGCTAAACCATAAAAACTGACACTTCTGTAGATGTGGTTATTTTTGTTTTCTATTATAATGTATCATCTCTGTACAGGAGCACCATAAATTTCTGTTTGTATGGTTACATTCCAAAAGGCGGAGCTCGAGGTTGGATTGTGCGTATATTTCACTCTCAGATTGCTTTCCTGAAACATTGGCCTGGTGGGGGGTCCCAGGCCAGGGACAGTGGTAGACATCTGTGTCCCCAGCACTCGAAACAAACAAGCAAGGGGGGTCAGTCAGTAAGACAGTTCCGTAACTGTCTGTCCACAATCCTGGTGATCTGAGTTCAAAACCTGAAGTACGTGTGGTGGGAGGAAAACTCTGACTTTTCAAAGCTGTCCTCTGACTTTCACCCTTGCACTCTGTCATGCATGTGTGAACCTCTCTTCCTCCCTCGTAAACAAAGTACTGAACACATTTTATTTATTTATTAGTGTGAGAGAGAGAGAGAGAAAGAAAGGAAGGAAGGAAGGAAGGAAAGAAGGAAGGAAGGAAGGAAGGAAGGAAGGAAGGAAGGAAGGGAAAAGAAAGAAAAGGAAAGAAAGAAAGAAAAAGAAAAGGAAGAAAAGGAACAAAGAAAGAAACCCACACGTGCATGCCATGGCCGCAGGTGGACAGAACAGCTTTCAGAAGTCAGTTCTCTTCTTCCACCATGTGAGCTTCCGGGACTTGAACTCAAGCCACCAGGAGCGTGAGCAGGCTCCTTACCCATAGAGCCATCTTGACAGACCAAATCAAATATTTAAAACAAACAAATGCAAAATAGTGGAGAGTCCCATCAACAGTCTTTGGAGCAGTGTTAAGTCCCAACGTCGCTTTCTGCTTCTCCATGACTCCCCCACAATCCCAGGAGCCCCCCAGGCACCCTCCATTACTGACCCCATCCTTCAGGGCCTGGCTTTCAGCCAGCTTCCTACTTGCTTCTATTCTTTGGCTTCTCCCTAGGTGTTGTAGGAATGGCATTCTGCCGTTGCTCTCTTCTCTAGTTATACGGGATGCTCCTAGGTTGGTCCATGGTTCTAACTGGATCTGCTTTGATGCTGGGGGTGCACGTGTGGCTTTGCACATGCGAGGTGAGGGTCTGCTACTGAGCCACAGTATCTGCAAGACTCTGAAACTTCAGACCTTCTGAGTCCCAAAGGCGACGTCGCCTGCTTTAGAGCAAAAGTTTTCCATCCTGAGCATGTCTTACTGTCAATCTTCCAGAAACTGTGCTAACAGGTAGTGCTGCAGTGTGCTATATGATGTTCCCTGAATTACATGAGTATTTTGAGGTTTTTTTTCTTAATTTTCTCCTGGCTTTTGCATTAAATTTTCCCACTGACTATTCCGAGTGGATGTTTTCTGAACACCCACAGTGAGCTGGGGAGATGGCTCAGGGTTTGCTTCGAAGTAGAACAATTTGGGATGATTCTAGAAGTCACACTTAGATCTCCACAGATAAACACACTCAAGTGCACTGTCACACACACAAATGTACACACACACACACACACACACACGCACTCAGAAACAGGCAAACACCACCAATATGAAGACCTGTCATGTGATTTACCCTTGTCTCACTTTTTTTGGAGGTAGTGCAGCGTCTCAGCACATGGCCCAGGTTGGCTTTACAGCCCTGATCTGCCATGCTTAGCCTCGTTCCTGTGCCAGGGTGGCATAAGCCTGCTCTTCTAGGCTTGGCTTTTGAGATGCCTTTTTGGCTTCGTCTTGTCTTGGTTTGGAGACAGGATCTCATGCAGCCCAGGCTGGCCTTGAACTCTCTGATTGTCCTGCCTCCAGCCCCTCGGCGCTGTGACTGCAGACCTGTGATCGCGTGTGCTGGCACAAGTGTTTTTTATCCCTTCCTTAGTGAGGAGAGGTGTGCCATGTGAGATCAGGAGATTCCTCTTTTCTTGCGCGGCTGCCCCTCACCTGGTCCAGGTCACCAGTCCTGCTGCTCTGAACTGGTGCTTTGCCATCCTAGTCTGTACTCAGTGCTGCCGTACCCGATTAGCCTCTTTCCGTTGCTCTCCACCAGATGCAAGATTCCGATCTTCACGAGCAGGAGGCCCGACTCCGATCTTCCCAGCACAGCTGAAGTCGGGTGGGGGCTCAAGCCTGCAACCCCAGCGCTAGGGGCCAAGGCGGGATGATTAGGAACTCAAGGCCATCCTTAGCTACACAGTGACTTTGAAGCCAGCTGGGGGGACCCTGTCCCCAAAACTAAATTACCTTTTATTCATATTCCCAACAATTATTTAATGGTCCAGCCCCCTTTTCTGTTCTCTAAATGTGCCCGTGCTCCAGCCAGATGGGTCTCCAGTGTGCCCAGTGGTCTGGGGCTGTCCCAGGACCTTTTCACCTGCTTGCCCTCAGCTTGCAATTCCGTGGCAGCCTTAGCTGAGCAAACTGCACGGCATTCAAGCATCGGCTCTACAGTTACTTTCCCCTTCTTTGAATTGAATAGGCAACCCACACGTGCATCTCTATGAGGCAGTTTAACATTTAAAGTTATTCATTCATGTTTCCAAACTAGGTTGGAGGCTTTAGCGCAGGGACTGGTATTCTTGGCAGCCACCAAATTAACCCAGCACTGAGCCTTAAAGCACACTTGAATGACCAAGAAACAATCAAGTAAATGATAGAAATATCATCCTAGCTACGGCTTATGTAGCAGCAGATCTTCACCTAACTGTATTTGAAAAAAAAAAAAAAAAGCTGCACTAAACATATAATGCAGTTAAAGGAAACTGAAGAAAAACACATCGCACTCTGATACCTAGTTAGTCGTTTGTTCAAATATGCTCTAAATGAATACACACATGTCTATCTCTCTATTGCACTAAAATGCAGTGTTTTTGCCCTTCCCTCCATTGTTGACTTGAACCTAGCAATTTGAACATGAGGGCCTAGTACTGAGATACCCTTACATCATATCTTTCAAATTAATTAATTAGTTAACGAGAGAGAACAGATACAGACATCCCATCGTGTTTGTGTGGAGGTCAGAGGACAATGGTCACAAGTCAGTTCTTCCACTATACAAGCTTTGGGCATCGAACTCAGGTCACCAGGTTTGCAGGCAGGCACCTTTATCTTCCGCCATCTTGCTGGCTGCGCTTTCACTGTTTTTAAGCCTAACTACTTGCAAACATTTCCCAATACTCTTGTACAGTCCTCTGAATTGGCTTGGTTCAGGTCCAGCTCTTCAGGACTGAAGAGGTGTGGAAACTCTCAGATCCTTCTTTTCCTTCTTCTGGCAAAGACTATCAATGAAACCACCTGACTCTTGCTAGTCTTAAATCTGATAAGGCGAGTGAAGCCCCAGGTGAAATCCAGAGTCCCCAGACACTAGTAACACATGGAAACAAGAGCTGCGCACCCTTGACCATCTGCCTGCAGGTGAGGCCTTGTGACAGCTGACAGCTTGGCTGTGGTTGGCCCTCGCCGGAGCACCTCAGCGCCACATGTCCACTGTACCTGACAGCGCATGTTGCTTGTCAAGCAAGAGCCAGTCATCCACACCTTTGGAGTTAGGTGCGCCTTTATCTAGGAATCTTATCTCCCAGTTTAGAGATCTTTAGACTTTGTCAGGTTTAATTGTGGAGAGTTATATTTCTGGAAAGCCAGGATCCATCCATCCATCCTTCCTTCCTTCCTTCCTCCATTCCTCCCTCCCTCCTTCCTTCCTCCTTTTCTTTCTGTTTTTCAATTCTTGACCTTTATTCACTGTCCATCTATGGATAAAGACTTTGCCACTCAAGTTCTCTCATATTCTTGTTCACTTTCTACACACATACCAATTTCCCTTCCACTAACTTTCTTTTCCCAGATAGTTTCACTTTTTTCTATCCTATAGATGACTGTATATGTTATGTATGACCACGCATACACACGTGTGAGTATATATATTTTAGGAGTCACAAAAGCAAAAATATACTTGTCTGAGTGTAGCTTATTTGGTAAATATCTATATATTTATGGTATGACACATAAAATCTAGGATTCACATGATGTGATACTTCTCCGAATCTGGCTTATTTTGCATATATATGTGCATATACACATCTACATACCACACACACACACACACATATATATATGGTAGTATGACATCTATATATTCATTGTACGTATACACACACAATCTAGGATCCACATATTTGTCTTTGTGATTCTGGATTATTTCATATGTATATATATATATGATCTTTATGTAGAAAACTTAAGTCTGCATGTGAGAGAAAACATTTTTTTTTTTGCGTTTAAACCTGAGCGTGCCTTACTTCTCGGGACAGGATGCTCTCCAGCTCCGGTCCCTAGAATCCGCTTCGGACCGGCTTTGGCACATCCTTCACTAGATTCATCGTTTCAGGCGAGCGCAACCAGTCTTTGCAAATTTTCCTTTTTAGAAGCCGCTGCTGAAAGCATCGTCGCGGGGCGCGGGTACGGGCCGCTGCCGGAGCTCCCAACCCCGAGCGGGCGGCAGCTCCGCGGAGCTCCGTAGGGCTCCGCGTCCCGCCGCACAAAGAGCGGCGCCGGCCGCGTCGGGCCGAGCCGCAGAAAGTAGTCCCGACCACGCCGTCCCGGCCGCCGCGCGACGTCGCCGCACGCCCTCCGCGGTCCGCAGGAAAGAATCCCATTGGAATGCGCCTCGGGGAAGTCTTCCCGCCGCGGCCGGCCGGAGCTGGCGCGGCCCATCCGGCGGGGGCTCCGAGGGGCGAGCGCGCGCGCGCGGCGGCCGCGTCGCTCGTGGGAGCCCGGCCGTCGCGGCGCTGGGGAGGGGTCGGCCGCGCGCACGGAGACGCGGGCTCGGCTGCAGCGCGCACGGCGGCCGGCCGGCGGATCCCTGCGCCGCGGCGCCCGAGGAAGAGGCTAAATGAGGCGCCGCGCGGGGGCCGTGGGGCGCCGCGGGAGGAGGCGGCGGCATGGGAGCGGACGCGGGCGGCGCGGCGCGCTAGAGCCCTGACGTGCCCCCCTCCTTTCTTTCTTCTCGCTCTCCGTCGGTCGGGAAGCATGAGCGTGCACCCCCGCCGCTGCGGCGGCCGCCCGGGCTCCGAGCCTCCGCGTCCTCGGGCCGCGCGTCGCGGGTGAAGGCGCGAGCGCCGAGCGGGGAAGATGGGCGCCGTGCTCCGGAGCCTCCTGGCCTGCAGCTTCTGCGCGCTCCTCCGAGGTGAGGCGAGCGGCCGAAAGTTGGTGGGCTCCGCGGGGGAGGCGGCCTCGCCCGGCGCGACTGGGGGGGTGGGGAAGGGAGGAGGCCGGGCCGAGCCGAGCCGAGGGGGAGCGCGGCGCCCACAGGCCTGGGGCCGGCCGAGGAGCTGGGGGGCCGGGAGCGGGGGCTGCGCGGGGCTCCCCGGCACCCCGGCCTGGCTCCCCTGTTGCACCCCGGCCTGGCTCCCCTGCACCCCGGCCTGCGTCCCCTGTTGCACCCCAGTCGGGATCCCCTGCACCCCGGCCTGGCTCGCCCTCTCCATTCCAGCTTGCCTCTCCACTCTGAGGCTGGACAAAGCTCGGCCTCATTCCGTGCTCTGTGTGTGTGTGTGTGTGTGTGTGTGTGTGTGTGCGCGCGTGTGCGCGTGTGTGTGCGTGTTGGGGGATCTTTGGCATCCCCATCCTTTCCGAATGAACGAGTGACTGCCTAAAGCCCCGCAGAGTGCGGCCGTGAAGGGTCTTTGTACATACTTTGGCTTTCAAAAAATAAAAAATAGGGGTAGAGGCATTCCCGTAATTGGTCTTTTCCCTCGACACCTCTCCTTTGCTCGTGTCTCTTAAGGTGAACTTTTCAGACCTACTTGCTGTTTTTTTTCTTTCTCCTTCCAGGCCTTGTTACAACTAATAATTGACTTCCGTTTGGGATATTAAGGCTCTTGGGTGAGAACACAGTTGGAAATTGACTCGGGGGTGATAGGTCGAGGCTTGGGAGGCTCCTGATCACATAATGTAAAACACACACACGTTACCCTCTTCACCCCTGGTGTTCGGGATTCGCTCCTCTATTTTCGGAGTGTGCAAGTGTACAGTTGGCACCGAGTCGGGAAGTCACCCTAGCGCCACGAGCAGCCAGCGCTGGGAACGAAATGATCATTTGCTGGGCGCCCTCGGGGACTGCTTGGCACTTTGGTAAATAACGTGGACGGATCGGGATTAACTCGCTCTGGGAATCGCTTAAATTCCGTGGCTTGGCGATGTTTGGCATTGGGCTGTAGAACCGACACTGGAACGCCCCTGACATTTCGTGGTGTGACAGTTCGCCAAGGTTTTTGACTTAGCCGGAAGGAGAGGTTGTGACAGGTCTTCTCCAGTTGATGAGCGCAGGAGCTGAGCGGAATATTAGCGCAGAGGCTTATAGCTTGTAGCTCTTTGCTTTTGTTGATTTCACTTGTGTCCACAAGTCTTTCCAGCTTACCGGTCTCTGGGGATCTCCAGAACTAGGGAAGTTTTGCAAAGCACGATAGTAACTCACAGTTTATAGATTAGGGCAACTGTGTGATTTCTGTTTATTTCCTATATGAGCGATTTGCCTTCCCCCTCAGGAGAAAAGCGTGCTTTTCTGCGCCATTATTATGTTTCCATATTATATATACTTGCGTTTACACTTAATGTGAGCATATTCCAAATTTCTCTTTCTACATGTAAATGCCAGATAGTAACCGTCTAGTTTCCTTGGCAGGGAACTTAATATTGTATTAGGTATTTGGTAAATTTAATAGCTGTTTATTTTGTTACAGTAGGCTCTGGAAAGATTTTGCTATAGTTATCAGAAGCAGACTGACATGAGAATATGTATTTAAGACAGGCTGATGAGAGCTGACGAATAGGAGAGCCAGTGGATTGGTCAGCCTTGGAAAAACTTATCTGTGTCCAGTGATGGTTCTAATAGCTTGACTGTTTCTTGGTTGATGAATGCTATTTATTTTAATACTATGCTTGAACCCAGAGTTGAGTTTATCCATTATTTGTGTTTAGAGAAGTTGCACTTGCAGTAATATGTTTTGAAGTGTGATATTTATGTGACAAGACAAGAAAAGGTAATTGTGTTTTTGCGTTACTGGAGTTTTCAAGAGTGGAGCTCATATTTTAAATGTAGCATCATAATTTAGGAATAAAGTAGTCTTTCTGTTAATACTAAACTGTATGTGTCATTTGAAGTAACTATCTTTGTATAAAAGATTTTTGTTCATAGCTTAGATTCTCATTGGCCCTTGATAATGTCATTCTCTAAGTGATTGTCAGTTTTGTTCTCCCAGGAACTGAGTGTGATTTAATTTGTTGCAATAAACTCATCCCCCCCCCCCAACTTTAGTTGGAGCTTTAACATTGGCTTGTGATGGTGTGGGTCTAGGACTTTGACCCCCTTGTTTATCAGCTGTTGACCAGCTGTATCTCTGTTGCTGATCAGGTGATAAAGTGTGTTGGGAAAATTTGAGGATTTCAACACAAAAGTCTTGAGTTTATAATGTTAGATCTTCCCTATTGGTGGCTTGGTTCTCAGGGCCTGTTTTTTTTTTTTTTTTTTTAATGTGTCAAATATGGAATGTGGGTAATGATGCCTATCTCCTGATTTGCAGGATTTTTTGGGTGTGTTAAATGAAGTAATGGATGTAAGTTGATTTTCAAGTATTAATCAAATTGTGTGTGTGTGTGTGTGTGTTTTTGTGTGTGTGTGTGTGTGTGTGTATCAGAGACCCAAGGGTGACTTTGGGAATAATCCTGGATTGCTCTACCTGGGATTTCCCAGGTTCCACCTTTGAGGGCTGGAAGTGCAGGCTGTTGCCTTTTCTGCCTGGGATCCAGGATTTGAACTTAGGTCCTTCTGCTTTCGAGGCAGAGTTTTAACTCCTGAACCATGTCCAGCTAGACAGAGTAGCTTTATGTAGCTCTAGTTGGCCTTGGATTCAACCATCTTCCTGTATCAGCCTCCCAAGTGCTGGAATTACAGGCATGCCTCACCACACACAGACAAGGTATTTTTTTAAAAAAAATTTTCACTTTTTAAAGATATTTTTATTTTCGTGTGCACATGTGTGTCTGTGTGTATTAGAGGGCATTGTATGTGCCTGTGAAAGCCCAAGAGTGACTTTAGATATCTTCAATTGCTTCTGTCCCCTTTTTACTTCACTCTGGGATTTTTCAGAGTCTGTATTTCCAGAACTGGAAGTGCAGTCTGCTGCCATTTTCACTTGGCATTTTTATGTGGGATTCAGGATTTGAACTTAGTTTACAAAGCAGAGTCATAACCCCTGAGCTGTCTCTCCAACTCCAACACAAGTATTTTTATTTATGAATTTGTCTTCAGTTATTGGTGGTTTGAGGTTTAAGATTAAGAATTCTTAAAGTAGATAAGTAATAGATGAAAATGATATAAATTTGTTGTATTCATGTATGAAGCTCTAAAAGAATAAAATTAAAAAATAAAAAATGATAGGGTCTTGGTCATTTGCAAGGTGGATGAGGACTCAGGTTAAAGATCTGAGTTGGTCAGGGTTTCACAGCAGGTAGAACAAGGATTTGTCTTTCTCTTAGCAAGTGCATATGAACTGCCTACTGTGAATCAGCTGGGAGGAGCATGGGTGACCCTTGCTGCACGAGACCCACAGTTTAGGAGTCCATGCTTGCCATTCTCTGAGGTCCATCTAGGTACTGATGAGAAAATACCAACACAGTCTTCTAGAGGAAATACTCCTGTAGGAATTACAAATTTTGAAGGCAGGTGTGGAATATACCTGTAATCCCAGTACTTGGGAGGAAGAGGCAGGAGGCAAGGCAAGCCTAAACTACGTAATGAGTTTGTGGCCAGCCTGGGCCATATGAGACCCTGTGTCAAAAAAGATAATTACAAGTTTTTGAATACTATCAAAATACATTTTAATTGGTTTATTGTATATGAATTGTCTGCTGTTTTTTTGGGGGGGGTAGAATAATGGTGATCAGTATAGGCTACCAATGTTTCCAACTGAAAATTTCTGTGAAAGTGATTCTTGCAAGGTTTTCTCTGTCTTCTTTAAAGGTGGGTGCTATAAAACTTTGGTTTAGTGGAGCAGCAGATGCTGGATGGGAATCAGGAGGAGCAGGTTATAAGTTTTCTTATAATTTGGGTAAATCATTTGCCTCTGTACATGTTACTGTCTTCATTAAGGCAAGGAACTTTTTTTGGGGGGGGGATTCTTACCACATTAATGTTGCAGGGCGACCACAGGGAAAGACCTCTAGACCAGAGTTAAGCTGAATCTTTATTTATTGGCCAGTGGGTATACATGGGGGAACCCTCAAAGTGCAGCACTGGGTAGTGTTTCAAGCACGTTATTAATACAGATCCACATCCTGGTTAGGAAAGGCCTCTCTGATATACCAATGCGAATGTTGGCAGAAGCCAAGATAAGTGGGGACATCTAGTGTTTTTGAGGGCAGATCTGGGGACAGTCATTAGCTGTGACCTTTAGACCCGCATCCCCATGTACATTCCCTTATAAAAATTTAAAAATTTTCCATCTCAGCCTCAGTGGGCATTGAACCCAGCTGACAAGATGGACTTCCCTTTTGTTCATAGTCCTGTTACATTAAGGGCTTTGAGAAATTTGAAGCAAAGGGATCAGTTCTAGCTTCCTTTAACCTAGTGTTTCTCAAGCGTGACAGTTTTTTCCTTTTCTGTTTGAGGCAGTGTTTCCTTGAGTAGCCCCTCTTGGCCTTTGTGCCTTGGGTGCTGGGTTATGGGCATGCACTCCACACCCAGCTGTAACATGACCCTGTCATTTCCTTGAACTCTGCTCACCTGTGTGAAGCAAGGTTTCATGGAGAGGAGCTCACTGATTGGCTAGACTGACTGACCTGCCAGCGGAGTCCTTGCTCCACTTTCCAGCACAGCAGTACAGACTTGAACTGCTATTCCTGGCTTTCTATGTAAATGCTGAAGATCTGAACTCAGACCTTACCCTGCGAGCTCTTTACCCGCTGTGTAGTCTCCCCAGCCTCCTGACAGTGACTTCTTGTGAGTCTTTGTAACATGCCGGTGACTCGTGTTGCAGAAAACCTTCTGCATAGGAGTCTTAGGTGATGCCTGCAAGTTGTTGCCATTTGGTGGCGGCGTCACCCAGCTGGGCCTGGTGCTCTCTTCTCAGCTTTTCCGGCCTAAGCTTACTCACCTGGCTAGAGAGTCATTGATTGTGAAACTTCTAAATTCAGTTCATTGTTATCAAAAGGGCAAACAGTGATTTTCTGTTGTTCAGGTTTTTAAATGCTTTTTTCCTTTTCTTTAATCGAAAGTTTTTCCATGAACTGCTGTTTCCTTACACATAGTTTGGCTATCAACGTCTTTTTTCTTTTTGAAATATTAAAGAGATTCTGTGAAGAGAGAGATACATCAATGGAAAATGTTTTGAGAACTTACACTTTGAATAATTTGAGTATATTAGAAAAATAAGTAACATCCACTTACGTCATGAAGAACTACTCTAAAATTGATTTTCACTGTGGAATCTTACTGAAAATTTTAATATTTGGAGATGATTATAAAGAGGGTCATTGTAGCTGAAAGGTATGGATTTGGTCATCAAATAGACTAGGCTTGTGTCTTCTGTTATTCTTGGTCGCCTTTGATAGGTTACTTAGCCTTCCTTTCCCCTACTGTTTAGTAGGGACCATAACTAGCAAGATTTTATTGAGAATTGGTAAGAGGATATCTGCGAAGGGGTAGTAGTATGTAGTCAGTAATAAAAGCTTGTTCTTAAGAGGTCACATGGGAGGAAGAGGTAGAAAGCTCAAGAGTTCTACGTCAGCCTCAGCCAGCTACATCATGACTTTGGGGCCACTCTGGGCTGCGTGATACTTTGTCTCAAAATAAAACAAAATATGGCCAAACTAAAAGGGTTCTTATTTAAGTTCAGTAAAACATTTTAAGTGCCTACTTTGTTCTAGACATTGTGATGTAGCACCCTTAACACTGACTATTATAAGTAATACATATTCTCCATATATAGATATGGAAAATTCAGTTTATTGTGATATTTATTGCATATAGATAAAATATATATCTATATTGCATATAGATAAAATAACTTATCAAAATATTTTTCAAGTGAGTTGTGTTTTTGTACAGTTGAAATTATTCAGCAGGTAACATACTAAAGTTATTTTCATTCCATTAGTGCTCATGTATCTTCTGTAAAATAGTCCCATTTTAATGAATAAAACCACTGCTCCTTATGAATCTTTGAAATGTCAAGTACATGGTAAATAGTTGATTTACCCTTAAATGACTTATTTTGCTGAGTATGGTGGTGCATATCTATTTTCTCAGCTGGTTGAAGAATGATAGGAATATTGCTCATTAGAAAGTAAATGTACACACACACACACAGTCGTGTTCATACATAAACACAGAAAAACCGTGTTGCTGGGTATCAGCTTATCATTTCTTTCTTAGGCTGTGTTGTTTGTGGTAGCAATTGTTCTGTCAGACTGTTGAGGGCTGAGGTTAGAAAGAATGAAAAAGTACTTGGATTCTCCTTGGTGCAACTGATTGGTATCTAAGTGCGATGGCCCTGATAGCTGTTGCTGAACTTTCTGGTTTTAGTTTCTGTGATATTTTGCGTAGAAGGGCCATGTAGAAATGCTTAGATAATTTGGAAATAATTTCAGGATGAAATTGGTGATGCAGGATGACATTTTTAGAACTGAAGTTATGGAGCAGATTATCAATAATAATAAAACTGCAAAAGTGAACACGATCAACAATTGTCATTTGTTTTCAAGAAGATATGCACTCAAATAATAGAAAGTGGGACCTTTATCAGATATGCGTTTGACCAGGAAGCCGGTGGTTCCTGCATTGGCTTTGGTTAGTCTGTTTTATCACTGTGAGATCAGCCCACATAAAGTAGATTATTGGGATAGGAATCTTTTTTTTTTAATTTTATTAATTTATTTGTGGGGTGTGTGTGAGAGAGAGAGAGAGAGAGAGAGAGAGAAAGCACTGTGTGTCCCTGTGGAGGACCAAGGTGACTTTGGGAATCACCCTGGATTGCTTCTATCTCCAGAGAGAGAGAGAGGAGAGAGAGCGCACTGTGTGTCCCTGTGGAGGACCAAGGGTGAGTTTGGGAACTTTGGGAATCACCCTGGATTGCTTCTACCTCCTTTTTGCTTCACTTGGGATTTCCCAGGCTCAGCCCACGAGGCCCAAAAGTGATTTTTACATGGGACTGTGCCATCTCTCCAGGCCAGGAATCTTATTACTTGCCAGTTTTATTGGAAAGTATAGTTTCAGTATATTCTGTATACAATGTAAAGATATATGTTATTTAGAGAGAAAGCCAATAGCTTTCATTAACATGCACTCGTAGCTATACATTATAAAGTCTTTATTAACAGTTGTCTTGATTTATGCTAATGTAGAAATTCCTTTTAGGTGAAAATTTTTTTTCTCTTAAGACATGTACACACACACACACACACACACACACACACACACACACACAGAGGTTGGTCTGTGTATTGCTATGTATTCAAGGATACCTTGAACTTCTTTTGCCTCTACCTCCTGAGTGCTGGATTTGCAGGAGGGTGTCACCTTGTCTGACTTGACATTTCCCTCTCTTTTCATGTGTATGTATGCATGGGAATGCATTGTGTATGCATGTGTGTAGGTACGTGTATATGTGCATATGTGGGTGCATATATGTGTACATGTGAGTGTGCATGTGTGTGGAAGTCTAGCATTGATATTGGAATCATTCTCTATTTTCTCTCAGAGCTTGCCTGTTGGGCTAGTCTAGTCTGCCAGTCTGCTTTGGATATTCCCAGTTCTGCTTTCTGAAGTTGAAATTACAGGTGGGCTGCCTTGCCTGCCCAGCATTTTATGTAGGACTTAACAGGTTTTAACTCTGGTCCTTTTGCTTACATGGCAAGTGCTTTAGCCACCAAGGTATCTCCTGTCCAGAAAAGTTTCAACATTAATAGTTTTTTTACCCTCCATATTCTGCCATGTACAGAACTTTTTACATATTTTATATTGTAAATTTTATATTTAAAACAATGTGAAAAAGTGATTGTAGCATTTATTCTTTCTTGGAACTTCATTTTATGTTTTGTTTCAGGAAATTTATTAGACACAGATAAAAGTATAAAAATACTGTACAGGTTGGACTTGGAAAACAGAGTAAGAAAAATCAGCATATTTATAGATGAAGTCGAATTTGAAGTGTGGCTTATGTAATGTGCTTTTGTGGTTTAAGTTATAACTATTATGTGAGCAATATAATTAGTATTCTGTGCCCATGGATTTAGCCAAATGTGGATTGAAAATATTTGCAAACACAGTTGTGTCTGTGCTGAATGTGCACAGACTCCCCCTTGTCATTCCATAAGTAGCATATTTTTACGCAGCAGGTATATTGGATTTTATAAGTAGCCTGAATGATTCAGGGAGATGTGCATAAAGTTGTACGTGGATACCACCCCATCTTGTATAAGAGACTTAGCATATAAGAGGAGTGGAGTAGGCATCGTAGGCAGTGAGGTGAAAGCACCCTAGAATTGGCAGCAGAAGGATGACTGTACTTCTCCCCAGTACTGAGGTGGAATCCAGTTTCTTGTGCACGGTAGGTATGCAGCCTACCAGTGAGCTACATCCCCAACTCTTGCTTTTGGGACAGTCTCACTGTGTAACCTGTGCTGGCCTCAAAGTTCATAATCTTCCTGTCTGTGCTGCCTTAGTGCTGGAGTTATTTGTTGCTGGGTACTACTATGGCTGGCTATGACTATTTTTTAACCCAGCTTTTTTGAGACACAGACTAGTATCTCCATTTAAAAATGTCTAGTGGTTTTTAGTATGTTCACAAGATTGTAAAGTGGTCACCAAGTTATTGCAGAATATTTTTGACATTCTCCAGAAAAGTCTATTACATCCCTTAGCAGTCATTTTGTTTTTTCCATGTCCCCAGCCTCTGATAACCAGTGGGGTTTGTTTTTTTTTTTTGTGCCTCTGTGGATTTGCCCATTTTGAACATTTCATAGACATGGAGTACAGTATGTGCCCTTTGAGTCTAGCTTCTTCTGTTTCACCTCATCCACAGTATAGCATGAATCTTTATTCCATTTCTTTTTATTATGCAGCTAGCTATACACATGGAATGGACGTGAAGTGTTCTGAAGTGAACCTGGGCTTGATTTTTAGCACTTTTTTCTTAAGTCTTGGCCTTTTGAGACAGGGTTCACAGCATAGCTCAGACTGGACTGGAGTTTGCAGTTCCACTTTAGCCTTCTGAGTGCTGGGATTATGGAGTACATTGTCAGACCAGTTTATTTTGGTTTAATAGAACTTTAAACATTTTTCTCAATTTTTGTTTTGAGATGGAGCTTTCTGTGTTGCTCAGACTAGCCTTGATCTCTTGGGTTTAAGTGATCTAGCCTCAGCCTTCCAAGAGGCTGGGATTACAGACGGGTGCCACCAAATTCAGTGCGTACCCGCTAGTGTGTGGTGTATGTGTGTGCATGCATGCACCGTGGTACACATGTGGACGTCAGAGGATAACTTTTGGTAGTTGATTCTCCTATTTTGTTTTAGGCAGAGGCTCTCTCATGTTTGCTATTTGGTGTATTCCAGTTTAGCTGGTCTGCAGATTCTGGCCTGACTTTCCTGTTTGCCTCTCATCTTCTTGTAGGAGTGCTAGGGTTACAGGTGCATGCCATTACATCTGTTTCTTTTTAAAATCTTTTTATTTTATATATATTTTTATATGGTTGTGGGGTTATCGGACTTGTGAAGCAGGTACTTTTTTTTGCTGTGCCTTCTCCCAAGCCTGTTTATCACTTTTGGTGGAGGATAACTATGTTGGAGTTTGCAGCTAGGTGTTTTGTCAGAGGATTATAGATTAAAAACAAATCTTTCAGGAGAAGAGAGGCTCCTTCAGCAGGAGTACATGCTTACCATAGGAAGACTGAGTCAGCAGGCTAGCAGGTACTCTGTGGGACTGTGGGCCAAGTGGGGAGGGAGGGGTAAGCAGATTCCATAGTCAGAACAGTTTAGTTGGGAAATCGTCCCTCCCCCTCCCCATATGGTCAGCCAGTGCTGAGAGTGAAGGAGAAAATTACATATCTGGTTGCTCAAACTTAAAGTGAGCATTTGTTGAGAGTAGATGGAGTCTGCTTAAGTGGATAAAGGAATAGGAGCAAAATCTGTCATCATTAAAGGTAGATCTAGTCCTTGCAAAGTCACATTCATTGGATTGGGCCTGATTGTTATAGTAAGTGTGATAAGAATGGTAATTTACCATACATCTAATAGATCTTTTAACTTTGCTTTGATCAGATTTTTTTTCATTTTCATCTGTGTATGATGCGCATATGTGTTGTGTTTGCATGTGTGGGTGCACATGCATATGTATGGAGGCTCTAGGCTGATGTCAGATGTCTTGATCACTCTTCCACCTTACTCTTTGAGTTAGGTTCTCTCAGTCAGACGAAGAGCTACAGAATAATTTAAGGCTAGTTTGCTAGTTGGTTTGCTCTGAAGATCCCATCTCTGCCTTCCTAGGCTGAAAATACTGGTGGAGTTCCCTGGCCACCTGGCATTATATAGGTTCTGAGCCTGGGTCTCTTTGCTTGTACAAGTGCCCTAACTGCTGAGCCTTTCCCTCACATGACTCAGAATTTTTAAAGGAATCTTGATTGTGTATTGTAAAGCCTGTGAGGTTAGTCAAGAACCTCATACCAGGTTTCATTTACAGTACCCTTGTAGATTTGGGTTAATTCATGTAGTTTGGAAGTTCCCCAAATAGTCTAGGGTTTCCTGGACCTGCCAGAAAGCAAAGCAACCATCCTGAATCAATCTGTTTAGTCTGGGAACTCCGAGCCAGTAGCAGGACAGTGTCTCAAGAAGCTCTAAACATAACTGGTAAAGTCACTTGTAGCTCTTAAAAGTGTCTGCTTACATGTGATTGTACTTGTAGGCATGATGCTCTAGTCAAAGTCAGTGTTTCCAACTGAGGAATATATGGCAAATCTATGCAAATGATCATATTGCCTTGTAAAATAAGAATACCCAGGAAGAGTTTTTGAACTGCAGACGACACAGACAAGCAGAAAAAAGATAAATGTTTTTTTATAATACATTTTTTATTATTATTTCAGCTCATACAAACTTAATAGGTACACCAGTTCCCTCCCTCCCTCCTCCTCCCCCCCAAACCTCCTGCTCCCCCTCCCCTCACCCCTCCCGCCCCATCCCCCCCCTCCGTGCCTCCCGCCCCGATTGAATGTTTTAGTTACAAAAGTTTAAGTTTGGAGTTATTGAGGGCTTAAGAGGAAAGAGAAAGGCTTACTTATATACAGGAAACAAGACTTTAATGAGTCAGTGTTTTAAACAGATAGGACCCATAGTCACGATTCAGCAGCATCTTCAGTCCTGTGTAACTGATTCTTCTGTTGGATCTGTATTAGAAGTCTACTAGTTTCTGGAAATCCTCAGTCCTCTCATGTGGTCTCAAAATCTTTTTACCAGAAGCTTGTGTGTAACAGTACAGGCACAGACCTTTCAATAGTAGCTTTGAGCTCAAGTGAGCTCGAGGAAGCATCAAAGTAGATGACAGAAAACTTCAAATGGTGTGATTAACCTATTACTGATAATCTTAAAGGTGAAAAATAGTCTAATGAATCTTTGTAATTATGCAGATGTAGAGATGTGTGAAACAATTTTTGTGGCATGCAAACGAAAATAAAGTGAATCAAAAAAGTTTTAGACAAATTAGGTGTAAGTATAGTGATTAGCTTTATTTGAAAGAATTGTTAGTACATTTAATATGAGTATAAATGCAGAAAGAAAAAAAGATAAAGATATGTAATAATCCTGATACACAATATCCTGAACTTACCAAGCGAATTCATTGCAAATCTATTAAGTAAAAATATCTAATAGGTCTGGAAGAGATACTTAATACCATTATAATAAAATGTGTTAATGGTTCCCAGCCGAGAATTGATTGATCCACCTAGAGTTACTGTATTTAAATTAAATCAAATTTCGAGCAAGTTCACATTAAAACAAACTTTGGAATTATGACTGATCACATTGTACTGTTGTCTCATGTCATGTAAAGCAAGCCAGCCACTAATAAATAGAAATGTATCACTGATATGTTTCTGGGAACGTCATGCTTGCCTACATCTTCTGAAATATTTCATATTAATAACATCTTACACATAGTCATTTAATCTGGGAAGTGTCAGGTTTTCTTTTGATAGAATTTCCCATAAAACTTACAGCATGTAATCAGATAAACATAATTATTTTAACACCTGACTTTTGCATGTAAAAAATAAATTTCATGATTTTCTAGGGGCTGTCTGGGAAATCTTAAATACAGTTTGAAATACAAAAGAAGTCCTTTTAGATTTGAAAGAGCAGAATGTCAAAAGTTGTTGGAAGGATTAAATGTTCAACTCAAGAGGGTCATGGATCAGTAAGGAAAAAATACTTGTGGCATTCTTGACCAAAGTGACAAAAGATAAAATTTAGAAGTAAATAGAAGTAGCACAATGGTGAAAAACCTAGTTTTTTAAGAAGTGAGACAGACAGTTGTGAGTATTTAAATAACCAAAGGCTGAATAAATCAATATCTAGCATAGGAAATACTGCTGGGATGACCCGCTTTGTTTCCAGAGGGATTATTGTTACTATTTCATTATCGTGAAAGCAAAGGCAAGCCTTTTGATAACCTCTTCAGAACAGATTTACATCAGGTTAATAACTTTAAAAAGTAGGTTTTTTCTTTTTTAATTTTCATGTGTATGTGGTGTGTATGGTATGTGTGTGTGGGGCTCTGGATTGATAATTGAGAATCGTCCTTGATTATTCTTCCACATCACTCTTTTGAGGCTTGGTCTCTAAGTAACCTAGAGCTCTCTGCTAGGCTACTCTGACTAGTCACCTTGGGAAATTTGGTAGTTTTAATAGAGAGAATGAAAATCTAATTTTGTATAAGAATACCAAAGCATCTAGAAACTCTTATAAATGAACTTGTACGATTCCACAAATTTTTTAACTCTATTTATTTGTGGTGTGTGTGTGTGTGTGTGTGTGTGTGTGTGTGTGTGTGTGTGTGTCAGAGGGCACTGTGTCCCAGTGGAGGACCAGGGATGACTTCAGGAATCCTCCTGCATTGCTTCTACCTAATTTGGTTCACTTTGGGATTTCCCACACTCCGCCCAAGAGGGCGGAGAGTGCAGGCCACCACCACTTTTGCCTGGCTTTTTTTTTTAACTTGGTACCTAGGGTCCGAATTCAGGATATTCTGCTTGTAAGGCAGAGTCTTAACCCCTGAGTCATCTCTCCAGCCCCCAGCCAATTTTTTTTTTTTTAGTGTGTGTGTGTGTGTTTATATGTGTATGTGTAGAAGAATAGCACTGTGTGAACTTGGGGTGGCCCCAAAGTGATGTTGGCAATCATCCTGGATTGGTCTACCTCCTTAGGACTTTGCTTTGTGTTTTCCCAGGTTCTGCCCTTTAAGGCCAGAAGTATAGGCCACTGCCATTTCCATCTGACATTATTTGGGATCTGAACTCAGGTCCTTTTGCCTGCAAGGCAAAGGCTTAACAACCCTGAGCCATCTCTCATCCAGCCAACTTAGATTCTGACAAAATTTCATTTTCATAAACATATAACCTTTTCCATTCAGATTTTGTCCTGCATTTTTTTTTTCTTTATTTTGGAGCACACATTGTATTTTAGCAGAAAACCGTTTTGGTTTCCTTTCACAAAAGCACATCATGAGTATCTTGCATAGAGTTGTTCCTTTGCGTCATTATTTCTTTTTTTTTTAAAGTTTTTTTAAAATTTATTATTTAATTGTGCGTGTGTATGTGTTTGTGTGTGTGTATGTATGTATGTGTGTGTGTGTAACCACGGATGAATTCGGGAACCACCATGGACCACCTCCACCTCCTCGTTGTTTACTCTGCCCAGGGATTCACAGGCTTCCGCCCTACCAGGACCAGAAACGCAGGCCGCCCCCGCTTCCGCCTGGCATCTATACGTGGGGTCTAGGACCCGAACTCAGGACCTTCAGCCTGCAAGGCAGAGGCTTACCCCCTGAGCCACCTCTCCGGCCCCTGCGTCATTATTTCTAATAGTCTTGTTTACATGTAAGAGTATGACTCTTAATTCTAGTAACTGATATCTTAAGAGAAAGCTACCAGGTAGATAATGTGAAACTGTCCCACATCAGTATTTCATAGTAGCCTAATTAAGCTTATGGACATGAAGCAGAAAACCATATAACTTGAAATTATCCTTCAGTGTTACAGTTTATTTAACATTTGTTTAGGTATTTAGCATATTCATGAACTAATTTACCAATCCCTATCCCTAATAGTTCAAATTTTAATGTTTGATACAAAAATTGAGTCAAAGAGGTTTGGCATATCAGCAGCTTTTCAAGATAATACCATAAAGAAGTATCCATTAAATATTATTTTATTGTCACTCTTGGATTTTTGAATGATCTGTAATTATTTCTTAGTTTTCTATAGCTTTTAGTATTATATTTTTTATTTATAGGAACATTTTTCTGATGTTCATATTTGGCCCACACCACAAGAAACTGAATGTGAACCATTGTAGTGGACACTTGGGTTCATTAGTAGGATGTATGTGGGCCTGAAATGAATTAAAAGTGAATCTTGAGAGAAATTTACTGTAGAGTAAGCAGAATCTTGCCATTTTCTTTTTTTCTGGGGAAGTGATGTTTATTTTTAACTAAGAAAGTAGGTTTAAATGTGGTTGGAAGAGAAATTGATTTTTTAAACATTTTTTTATTATTCAATTCTGCGTGTATGCGTGTGTGTGTGTGTGTGTGTATGTGTGTGTGTAGAACCACGGACGAATTCGGGAACCACCATGGACTACCTCCACCTTCTCCTTGTTTACTCTGCCCCGGGATTCACAGGCTCCGCCCTACCAGGACCAGAAACGCAGGCCGCCCCCCGCTTTCGCTGGCGTCTATACGTGGGGTCTAGAATGGGGTCTAGGATCTGAACTCAGGACCTTCCGCCTGCAAGGCAGAGGCTTAGCCCCTGAGCCACCTCTCCAGCGAAATTGATAAAATCTTACAGATAAGCAGAGCACACATTCATAATTCCATTTGTAAATACAATCTATAAATGGGTTCAATCATTATTTTTCCTTTATTATAATTTCTGAGCAGTTTAGTTTTTTAAAATTAATTTATTTAAAAAAGGGTAACTTACTTTTAAATGTGACAGGGCTGGGCTTTGAAAAGTAGTTTGAGATCTTAAGTAATTCTGGGACTGGCTATATAGCTCAGTGGCTTAGATGCCTGCTTGTAAATCTGGTGACCTGAGTTCAATTCCTGGATGCCTGAATGGTGGAAAGAGAGAACTGACTTCCAAATATTGTCTTGTGACCTCCATCAATACACCAACATCTCTCTTAAAAGATTTTGAAAACTGAAAAAAATAACATGTAAATTGTTGTATCATAGCTCTGGTCTTAATTTGTGGTGTTGGCTTCAGCTTCTAGATCTTTGCTGTCCTGTACTCTCATAACCACATTTGTTTATTTAATTTTTTTTTTACTTATTGTGCGTGTATGTGTGTGTGCGCGGGTGTATGTATGTGTGTGTGTGCATGTGTGTGTAGAACCATGGGTGAATTCAGGAACCACCGTGGTCGCCTCCACCTCCTTGTTTACTCTGCCCTGGGATTCACAGGCTCCACCCTACCAGGACCAGTAACGCAGGCCGCCCCCGCTTTATATGTGGGGTCTAGGATCCAAACTCAGGACCTTCCCCTGCAAGGCAAAGGCTTAACCTCTGAGCCACCTCTCCAGGCCCGTTTATTTAAATTTGATGGAACTAGTATTTCTAAAGCTAAACATTTGTACCTATTAGCTGTGTTACCTATTTGCCTTCTGTTGGATGTGACTGGTGTGTTGTGCAGCACAGACATTTCCAGCATCAGGAAGTTGTGTGTGACAGTGGCATTTGAGATTCCTGATTGCTACTTGATACTAGGATAGTAAATATCAGAAGTTTGGGATAGAAACTGAAAACAAAGCATAGCAAACAACCAGAGTTCGTCCTATTCTTGTTCTGGTAACTTTCTTAAAGGTAAACATTATTTCTTTAAGGCAGGGTGTTTAGTTTGGTTATTAGGTCTACTCACAGGTCACTGTATTGGACAAGAATAAAATAATTAATGTGCTATCTGTTAGTTACTCATTTAGAAATTTTATTAAGGTATAATTAATATATGTCAATAAATTTTGATTATGTAGAGCATAAAGTTCAGTAACTTTTAACATTAATACATGCATTTCTGGAACCATCTCACACTTTAGATAACAGACCTTTATGGAGAAAATCTTCCCACGCCCTTTGTAATTCTCACTGCATGCCAGAAGTGAAGTGCAGCAGCTGGGTGCTTGCCTAGCATGTTTGAAGCTTAGTTCAATTTCTGGCACTGCAAGAAAATCATGAGAGAATCCCTCCTTCCTGTTTTTATTCTTAGATAAACTTAAATGCAATAATTATTATATTATCTATAATCTTGCATAGATGAATGTCATGCAATATATACTCTTTTGGTCTGGTGTCTTTTATTGTGAGCTATTTAGCGATGTCTCCATTTTATGTATACATGGTTCATTTTGTTGTTTTTTGTTTTTTTGAGACAGGGTCTCTTGTAGCTCAGGGAGATCATCCTGCATTGCCAAATGTCAGTTATCTTGAACTCCTGACCCTAGTTTATCTGCCTCTCAAGGGCTAGGATTCTGGGCAGTTTGTTTATTTTTATTGTATGAATATGTTATAATTTGTTTCTTCTTTACTTGTGTTAATTTGGGTTAATTCTATTTTATATTTTTTTAATTTTTTTTTTAGTTTTACAATCATTTGAGTACTTATTCCTGCTTTCCTCCATCCCCCTCCCTTCCATTATCCTTCTTTCACTTCATCAATCATTCCACTCCTTCCCACTTTCCTGCCTGACCCCAGGGTTCCCCCTGGCTTGTCTGTTCTTGTGGGGGTTCAGGTTTCTGTGCATATAATTTATGGTTTTATAAACAGATTGCTATGAACATTTATGTGTATGTATAAATTTTTGTATTGACATAGGTGTTTACTTCTCTCATGTAAATACCTTGATGGGTAGTGGCTGGATCAGATGGTAGATTGTGTGTTTAACCTTCAATAAATTGCCACACGGGGCTGAGGATGTAGTTCAGTGGTAGAATGCTTGCCTGCAACACTGGAAACTGGTTTTTTTCCTCCATTGCTGAGAGCATAGCTAATTGAGCACCCGTTTTCCAAACAGTTCTAGTACAGTATGTGTTGTGGTTGCTTATTCTCCATAAGCTTTTAAATTTGATTTAATAACTTTCTTAGTAAGAAATGATTACCTTGGAGCTGGCGAGAAGGCTCAGTGGGGAAAGATGCCAGAGCACAAATTGGAGACCTGGGTTCCATCTTGGAGCCCACAGGGAAGAAGGAGAGAAGCCACTCACCTAATGTCCTCTGATCTCCACATGTACTTCTGTCCCCTCCCTCTTTCTTTCCATTTCTTAAGTGAACAAAATACTATAGAATTGACAGGAGAAAAGCTTATCCTGGTGGAATTAATTTCCCTTTTTGTTATGTTCTTTTTTGTAAAGTATTGTAAAAATATTGTGTGTGAATAGATTTTTAGGCAACATACTATTGATTTATTTTCCGTCTCTTACTTTTGATGGTGTTTGATCACTAATGCTATTTTGAGACCCAGTTTTAAGCTTTAGTAGTTTCTTCTCCTACTGACATATTTTTCTTTTTGTTTCAGCGGCCCCTTTGCTGCTTTATGCGAACAGACGGGACTTGAGATTGGTGGATGCTACAAACGGCAAAGAGAATGCTACAATTGTAGTTGGAGGGTTGGAAGATGCAGCCGCGGTGGACTTCGTGTTTGGTCATGGCCTGGTGTACTGGAGTGATGTTAGCGAAGAAGCCATTAAACGAACAGAATTGAACAAAACTGAGAGTGAGCAGACTGTGGTCGTTTCTGGGCTACTGTCCCCTGATGGGCTGGCGTGTGATTGGCTTGGAGAAAAATTATACTGGACAGATTCTGAAACGAATCGGATTGAAGTTTCTAATTTAGATGGATCTTTACGAAAAGTTTTATTTTGGCAAGAGTTGGATCAACCCAGAGCTATTGCCTTAGATCCTTCAAGCGGGTAAGTTTTTCTGTAATGTACAGAATGTATTGTATCTTTTTTCCACTGCTTAACTCCCCCCCCCCCAACAATTGTTAACAAAGTTAAAAATGGACTCTTGATGTTCTTGGGTCAAGTAGATATGGAAAGTTGGTTTTGTCCTTAAAGTGTAGTATTGTGTAACTTTTGTTTTTCTTGTAGCAGCTGTGAAATAACTGTTTATAGTCCTTGGTTTTTCTTTCTCCCATGTATGCACACACACACATACACAATTAGAATAATTGGGGACTAGCAAGATGGCTTAGCCAGTAAATATATTTTCCTACAAAGCTGGTGACCAGGTTTGATCCCTGGAGCCTGTGTAGAAGAGAAAACTTGCTTCTGAAAGTTGTACCTGTTTGTCCATTCACTCTTACTCTCTTGCTCCCCTCTTCTCTCCCTCTCTCTTCCTTCCTTTTTCATAAATCCTATCAGTCTGTTTCTTTGGAGAATCTTAACTAATAAAAGTGAAATTTAATATCATTAAGAAAATAGTTACCTCCCCCAAAAAAGAATAATTAGAAGGTGGAGAAAGAAGGAAGACTTTCTTAAAAAAAATCATTTATTTTATGTTGTGTGGTGAGAGTGGGGAGAAAGGGAAAGGAAGGGGGTGTGTGTACTTTTGTATGTGTGTGGAAGTTGGAGGACAGCTTTATGAATAGTTTCTCTCCTTTGCTTTTTATGTGGGTTTTGGGGATCCAACTCAGGTGTGTGTAGTAAGGGTCTTTAACTGCTGAGTCTCCTGCTGTCTCCCACTTGATGATGCTTTATTGAAGATGTGGTTACATCTAAGTAGAGGTAGCCATATAAGCATGAGGCTGAAAGGCAACTGATACTTAGTTAGAATCCAGACCTAGCCACCAGGTAACTATTTCAATACTCTGATTTTGAAGCATGTCAGATGCTTTAAAACTCATCTGTGGAAGGGAGTAAGTCAGTTTCCTGCAGTGAAGTAGAACTTAAGGACAATGAGACAAGTGTGGTTTCTTTGTTCTGATGCCAGGCTTGATTTGTTGGCAGAGATTAAAGGTGATTCCTTATGTAGAGCATGGAGAAAACTTGACTTTGAAATGTGATATAGAAAATAATCATATAAAAATACACTGGATTTTAGGGCTAGGTATGCTGAAAAAATGCATTTAAGATGATATGTAAGAGTATGTGTGCTCTTGATAAAACATCTGAGAGTGTGGTAACAGGAATAGGGTTTGATTGACTGTGGAGGGCTCAGAGCTTTGAGCATATTGTAAAGAATTGGTGGTTGAATTAAGCCCTGAGCAAGCCTGTAGGAGATGGTCTGGAGGCCCAGCCCATGGTGGGTGAATAAGATGGAAGGAGCTGGGTAAGGAAATTGGCATCCTTGACCAGACATGTTGGCCTGGAAGGCAGGGCTTATCCCTCTCTCAGCAGTCCTGTGGATGTATGGGTGTGGTGTGGCCACTTCCCTCAGCCCTTGGTGTTGGTGTGGGCTCTCCTGCCAAGCTGGACAAGGAACTATAACTGGACTATCGTGAGCCAAAATAAAACTCGTTCTACTATAGTTTATCAATAACATGCAGAGTAACTACAACAGACATCTAAAAGTCTAAGGCTGTATGACTAAGCTGTTATGATCCAAGAGTTTGGTTGTTGAGGACTTTCAAGATGTTTTGGAGAAGTGAAATTTGTGTTTCGATGATAGAGTAAATCCAAAGGGATGTGTTCAAATGCCTCTGAGGAGACTGCTTTTATAGATCACATTAGAGAGAGAGAGAGAGAGAGAGAGAGAGAGAGAGAGAGAGAGAGTGTGTGTGTGTGTGTGTGTGTGTGTGTGTGTGTGTAGGCAGATCGTGTTAGAGTGTGTGTGGATCATATTCTGATGTGTGGAGATAGATTTATGTGCGTATACATCACATTAGATTGTGTGTGTAGATCACATCAGACTGTGTGTAGATCACATTAGAATATGTGTATGTGAGTTGTGTATGTGTGTATCAGTGAACTTAGGGAAGGAAACTAGTGAGAAGATTAACAATTCCCTTTGATCATTTCTGTATAGGATTATAATAATTATGGGTGATACACATCAAACTACATGCATACTGTGCATATGTGCACACAGTTTTGCAGTTCTTCAGTGTTCGGGAGCTAATAATTAGTGATCCAAAATGGATCATTACTGCTTCATTCCCTGAAACAGTGGAGCTTTACTGCTATCTTGGTAAGTTTTCTGTATTACTAAGAAGCACGTTAGATATTTTTTATTCATGCTTTCTCAGTATTAAATGTGAGAACTCTCCAATTAGTAGGATCAGCAGGATCAGTAAATACTGTAGTTGGAAGAGAGGAGTAGTGTTAACTTAGCTTCCCTTTTCCTGAGGCCCAGATACCCAACGGAATGTCTTTCATTTTTTCTGACAGCCATGGTTATGGGTTATGTATGTCTGTGGGCTGTATATTCACCTTTTTCATCTCCTCTGGATAGTCCTCAAAATTCTTTAGATTTTCTTCTTGGGGAGTTATTATTTTGACTCATATAATTATTTAAAAGCGTGTAATTGGGGCCAGATAGACTTCAACTAAATGCTACATATTTGAAAATTAGCATGATGGAGAGTGTATTTAAAATTACATCTTATGGTCATTTAAAATATATTCTACTGCTCTTTTCATGTTAGTGATCTTAGATTTGTATCATCATGGACTGTGGTTTTGAGTGCAGAACCAATTATAGGTTGAACATAGCACTTGTCAAACTGAAGAGATGATTTCCAGGTGATGTATTTCCTAGGAAATAGGAAATTAGTTTTTCAGGTAAAGTACTTGAAAGTGCTGAAGAAAACTGTAGACTTTTGTAGAGTTCCAGAAACTTTGGTTTTGAGGCCAGAAGAGCAGATTGAACTCTCTGATGTCAGTATGTGAAGGAAGCTGTTGAATGGTGGTATGGAGGACTGGAGGTCTCACACATCTGTGTGCTTTGGAGGGGTGGAGTTATTTGTATTATCAGCTCCTTTGGCCTAGACTGAAGGAAGATTTTTATTTCTTTCTATAAATTAGGCCTTAGTCTGAAGGGTTTTTTTGGTTCCTATTTAATAGTGCAGTATAGAATTTAGACTAAGAAGCAAGAAAATGTGTTTATGAAACGAGACCTGTAGGTGCAAAGCAGTGTTCTTCATTGTGCTGCTGTTCCTTACAATAAGCTTGCTCATTCTGATGTCACAATTACCACACTTCTCAGTGATCCAAGATGTTTTTGTTAGCTTGTTCAGGATTCTTCCAAATCCTTTAGTGATTCAGGTTGAATTCATGCTAGCAGATTTAGATAATACAGATATTCCCTTAATTTTATGGATTTCTAGAATGTTTCCTCAAAATTATATATATATATATATATTTTTTTTTTTTTTTGAGACAGGATCTTGCTATGTAGCTAGGGAGCTTTTGATTCTCCTTTTTATAGTTTTCTTTTTTTTTTTTTTCCCATGTACATTTGTGTGTCGGTGTGTGTGTTTGTATGTATCAGAGGGCACTGTGTGTCCTGTGGAGGACCAAGATTTCTCCCTTCTTAGCCAACTGAATGATACATACTGTGTAAAGATGCTTTTATTGTGGTTAAATGCTATTAATGTTATAGCATTAAAATTTTATTTAAAAATACCTGCAGACTGGCAAGATGATTCAGTAGATAAATGTGTTTGCATGCAAGCCTGGAGCCCACGTATTGGATGGAGAGCTGACTTCTGAAAGTTGTCCTCTGACACCCCCGTGTGCACCGTGATGCCCCACGATGTAGTTCAGTCTTGAACTTGATGCCTCAGCATCGCTGCAACTAAGGTCTGAGTGCTGTGTTCAGTCCGCAGAACTGTCCTTACTGCATGTGTGTGGCATGTACCACACTGGGCTCCTTTTTCAGACCTACTCTACCTTCAGAATCTATTGACACTTCCTTCTACCCTCCCATTTCATTTGATAATAATCTGAAAAACAGATTTTGAAAGGATATTTTTGTATGAATGAATGGGAATTAGTACCAATTATTTTTAAGGAAAGGATATAGATTTATATCTATAAAGGTTCTTATTTTTTGGATTCATATTTGTTTGGAGGTAGGTTACATTTTTTAGATTTTATGCATTGCATAAAATGGTTTATATGACATTCTCATACACATACATCATGTACTGCTCTGACCCTCTCTGATTTGGTGGTGGTAGTGTGTATGTGTATATATATATGTGTGTGTGTGTGTGTACACACACACAATCTAAAAATTAAGACTAGTATATTTGAAAGCTGTCAGTCTTCAAATCTATATTTTAAGCTCAGCTGACCAGCTCCTGGAATATGTAACTAAAGGCCTTTGGAAATTTAAAAGATAAAGGTTGCTCTTGAGCCTCCCCATCCTGCTGGCACCACAGTTGGTCCTGGATTTGTGGTGGTCATCCTGTTTCAGCTTCTGGTATGCTGATGGGTAATTTCAGAACTTGGGGGTCACGGCATTGTGTACAATACATTCAAACCCTAGACCTGTCTTGTAATAGTCCTTGAGTTTTCATTTTCTGTCTTTTCAGAGCATAACTCAAGACAGAAAGCTTCCTTGCTCTCTCTTCAGGGGGGCAAATTTGTTATTCTGTTGTTCCCTGGAGTCAGTACTTCGCGGGGATCTTGCTGCTAACAGGCCTCTTGTGTTCCGGGGCTTTGTCTTCCCTGCCTTACCACTGAAACACAAGTCCTTTCGTTTCTGCCATCAGAAAATCCTTGGAGGCAAGTTCTGCTTTTTATTTTCTGTTCATTTTGGTGGTCTGCAGATTACCTTTTTCTTGATAAGTCATGAAAAGAGGTGTTTGTATTTTATTTTGTGTAAATATAAATCAAGTAAAAAAGTTAACTAGTAGGTGTTTATAAAAAAAGAGATCAACTAATCAGAAATAGAAATCTTGGGTTTTGTTTATTGCTTGTTTCTATTGGAAAGTGCAGGTGTGTGATCATTGGACACGATGCATTCTTAAATATGATCAACACTCAGAGCTTTAGTGTGCAGCTTGTTTTGACAGGTGAATAAACCCACGTTACCATTACCCTGTGCAAGTAGAGGTCATTTTTTTCTATTTAAAATTCTCAATGCTATGTATGTAAGGTGGTTAGAGGTAAGGTTTTGGGTAATTTCAAGGGTCGTGAAGAGAGTTTACTTTGAATAGGTCAAGTTCACATAGTGTCTGTGGCTCAATTCTCTTCTCTTTGTGGAATTGCATCTTGTAAAGGGTGAAAATTTATGTCTTCCATCTAGATTTATTGTGACTGAACTTTTCTGGATATTTTCATTATGGAAATCTCGATTGAATATACATACCATATTAAGGATTTGTGAAGACTGAAATGTTACTATTTTATCTTTACCCAATTGTAGAAATTATGTTTTATGTTATATTGAATTTGTATGTAGTAAATTTGTATAAAGTGGCTCATGTCTAGTCTGTCCATTTGAGATGTTACTTTCCTGACATAACAGCTTTTGATGTTTGAAAACTTAGTATTTACTTTAATTTTCTCCAAGTTGAAATGAAGCCAATTTTCTACCCTTTACTCCATTTAAAAATTATTTTCCAGAAAGCATTACAAATGAATATCAGGCCAGACCAGCAATGAAATTATATTCATATGGATACTAGCGAATAGCATATAACATCTTGATGCTAGTTTTCATATTTTGATGAGTAACAGATGTTCATTCTATTATAAAGTGAAGCTGTAACCACACAGCCTCAATTCTTCATTATTAACTAGATATGTGTACTCACATAATTCAAAGACAGAGCAGAACTCATTGAGGCCAAAAGAAATTAGAGGCCAGATAGACTACATCATTGGAGAGTTTATAATTATTGTTGACGAAGAGAGATTTCTTCTATGGTAAGACTGTGGCCTGGCTTTTAAGATGTCGAGGCACATATTTTTAAAATTTTATTTTATAGATATAAAATACATACATATATATTTGTGTGTGTGTATGTTAATATGTGTGTGTGTCTATGTATATCAGAGGATACTGTGTGTGCCTGTGGAAACCCAAGAGTAACTTTGGGAATCACCCTGGATGCACTGCCTGCTCTGCTCTGTAACTTCCCAGGCTCTGCCTTCCAGGACCAAAAGTATAAGTCGCTTCCATTTCTGCCTGGAGTTTTTACATGGGACTTGGGATCGAAATTCAGGACCTTCTGCTTGTGAGGCAGAGGCTTAACCCCTAACTCATTTCTCCAGCCCCCAAGGCACATATTTATCACCTATGTGAAGCGTTTTCTGAAACATATTAAAATTGGCCTTTAAATATGCTGCTAAGATCCTTGCAGAATATATTCCTCAACCATTTGAATTTAGCAACTTGATTACTAGTACTTTAGGTATGTATCCATAGCTTCCTAAGGGAGATGAGCTGTAAATATCAAAACAGGCAACCATACCTGCTGCCTGATCTATACATACCAATCTTCACTTCTGCAAAGAGTAAAACGATGTGGTAGCCAAGATATCTTATGGTCTAAGTTTTAAACATCTGCGTGAAGGCATTAAATATATATTATTCTTCATTTTAATAGTGTAGTGGAACTTGAGAATGCTTCCTCTTCTTCCCCCAAGAAGTTTTCTTTTTTACCTGAACCTGAAGTCTTCTACCCATGGGATATCTAGCCATCAGAAGTAGCTGTCTAACATAAAAAGTTTACTTTCCTCTTATTGGCAGTCTAATTTCTTTCTTTAAAAGTCAACTCTGTCATATTTAGCAGTCTCAAAAATAACTGCTTTTAACAAAACCTTAGTGTTGCCATTCAAGCTTTTAGCAAGCTGTCCTGTATATAGCAACTGTGTGGCTTCGAATTTGCTCTCTTTCTATCTCTTTTTTAAATTGTTTTTCTTTTTTGAGATAAGATTTCATATAACGTAGGTTGGTGCTAAAATTCACTGTGTAGTTGAGAATGAGAACTTCTGTCCTTCCAACCTCCACTCCTGAGTGCTGGGGTTACAGGTGTGTGGGACCCTGATCAGTTTTCCTGCAGTTATCCTGAACATGGATAGGCAAGCAGGCTACCAGTGAACTACATCCCATGTCCTTCCCTTCCATGTCCTCAAACGTAACTTAAAAGGCAGCTAGAAACTGTCTACTTGCTAAATAATTTAGTGCTGAAGATGGTTTTTCCACACCTCTTCTGTCTTTTTCAGAGCAGAATGAACATGAATTGAAGATAAGCATTTAGGAGATTAAGGGGATCCCTGGGTGGCATGTAGACTGAAGCAGAATTGTATAAAATCTCCCTAAGAGGTAGAAGGAGAAAGTGTGAGTCTCAGTAATTTTGGAATGTATAGACTAAAGGTACATATTCTGTAGCTGCAGTGCACTGCAGTTGCTAACATTGCTTCCAAAAGGTGCAGTTAGCTGTTTTTTTTAATACCTTTACTAACAGAAGTCACAATTAAGCAGTTCAGCAAAATGGTTGACTACTAGTAGGATCCAGGTTTTTCACTCTTGAAGTGAATAGCTAAAATGACCTGTATGGCAACATCAGTGTCAGCACATTTAACCTAGGATAGAAAGAGTTTACATTATAAATGAGTTGATCTTTGAATCTTAAGGTCTTTGTCCTGGGATTAATACATACTAAACAAAATCAAGATAAGGGCATAAAAGCATATTATAGCTAGTACTTTTAGCATTTAATAATTGTAGGATTTGCCAGACTAGGTTTATATGTGGGATGAATTCTAGGCAAAGATGTATTCATTACCAACCATATTGTTGAATGACCTCCAGTATGGGAGGGGTTTATGCTGATGTAAGCATGTGAATTTCTTGATCATAGAGCAGTAATTATATTTATAATGTGTAATTTTTAGTATAAAAATCTACCTTTCATTTTTATTCCCAAAGAGAAGCATATAAACAGAATTTCCATTTAGCTAATATTTGCATCTAATTTTCAGTTTCATACTTGGCTTGTGGCAGGCCTTGGTGTGGTCATTTCCTAGTCATTCCAATTCTCATGGATTAATTGAAGGATTTCAGTAGAATTACTGTACATTCTGAGAAATCTTAGAGTATCTTTATAATTGTTTCCTTAGATAATGTCATGTGGGATTACCAAATTGGAGAATGATTTCAAGTCTTTTGGTATTGGACAGTCATTTTGGGCTTAAATATAATTGAGATTTAATTGAAATTTTTTAAGAATTGATCTGTGAGCAATTTGACAAATTTTTTATAGACATCTAAAATACTCCTTAGTTTCTTCTAGAATCTTATATGTATTTTCTAATATTGTAAGGATACATCTATGAGAAAAGATAATACTTTGGTTTTATTTATTGTTGTCAATGAGATTCTGACTGGATAATTGTAGAATGGAGTTTGGGATTTTGTTGAGGCTCTTGGCCCAAAGACTGCTCTCTGAGTAGCAGGGTTTAGAACAGGGCGGCAGGTGTTTTCTATAAAGGTACAAATAGTATATGGTCCCGGTCCCTGTACGTACTTTTTTTTCTTTCTGGAGAATTTTTTTTTTCGTTCCTTTAAAAACTTAAGAATTATTCTAGGTTTGTGGAGGTTTGTGGAGCTGTATAAAACCCCAGCATGGGAGGCTGGAGAGGTGGCTCAGGGGTTAAGTTTCAGCCTTGCGGGCAGAGAGTCCTGAGTTCGGATCCTAGACCCCACATATTGACACCGGGCGGATTCGGGATGGGGGGGGCGGCCCGCGTTTCTGGTCCTGGTAGGGCGGAGCCTGTGAATCCCAGGGCAGAGTAAACAAGGAGGAGGTGGAGGCGGTCCATGCTGGTTCCCGAATTCGCCCCTGGTTACACACACACACACACACACACACACACACACACTTAAATAAATAATAATAAAAAAAAGACTAAAAAAAAAAAAAAAAAAGCACATTATGGGTCAGATTGCCCTCCATGGTTCAACCAACTCTGAGATAAATTTAGTACGTGAATTTAGTGGTTTTTAGAAACACAGTTCTAAAATTGGTGTTTTTATGACTTTTCAGCATTTCAAATAATGTTGTTGATTTTTTTTTTTTTTGTCTTTTTAGTGGGTGATTTATTGGAAGCGATTTGGAAGTTTTTTTGTTGCTTACAAAATTTAAAATTTTTAATAGGCATGATTTATGTATAGTAATTTCACCCTTTTAGTTACACCACTATGAACAACTGCACAAAGTTGTTTATTGTCAGAGGTAAATAAAAGCATAGATTAAAATTGTAGGAACAAATTTTAATCATAATGCATTGCAGTGGGGAAGAGCTTACCCTAAACCTTACCCTAAACTGAGCTGTAATCTGTACCCAATTTGTTTTTACAAAAAAAGACAGGGATAGGAAAAGAAAAGGAGAACAATTTGGAAAAAAGAAAAGAAAATTTTTTTCTCTGTTCAAAAGTGCAATTATGTATTTTATTTATTTTAACTTTATTTTGTGTGTGTGTATCAGAGGGCACTGCATGTCCCTGTGGAGGACTAAGGGTGACTTCAGGAATCATCCCGAATTTTTTTACCTTCTCTTTTGCTTCACTAGGATATTTTCCAGGCTCTACCCAATAGGGCTGGAAGTGCAGCTCTCCTTCCTCCCCCCCTTTCCATCTGATGTTTTTTATGTGGTATCTGGGAACTGAATTCAGGACCTTCTGCTTTCGAGGCAGAGTCTTAATCCCTAAGCCATCTCTCAACCCTAATTATGTATTTTTAAAAAGGCTACAAGGTGGTTACTAGAACCAATAAGTGAGTTGAGCAAGATCATAGAATATAAGATTGATATAAACATCAGTTATATTTCTGGATAATGGTGATAAACAGTTGGATGTTTAAGGTTAGATAATGTCATTTACAATGAAATGACAAGGTATAGTGAGCTTAGAAGAAATGTAGTTGTGGTATATGTGCAGGATCCTGTGTGTGGGAAATTGCAAAGCCGGGGAAAGTCCAAGAAGACCCAAGTTAACTGAGAGATGTCTGTGATGATGTTTGGAAGACCAAGTAATTAATATTGTCAATTCATCTGCAGCCCTTAATCAAACCCCCAGCAGAATTTAATTTAAAACTTGTCAAGCCAATTGTAGTATTGATTCAGAAAATCAATTTCAAAGACTTACTGTTTATGTCACTAATTAAGATTGTGTTATTGAAAAAAGATAGATAAAAACCTCAAGTGAATAGATCATATAGTCCATAAATAGATCCACAAGTATGTAATCAAATTTTAAAAAAATTTTCACCTACAAATGTGTGTGTATGCTTGTTCATTTGAGTGTGCATGGGTGAAGAGGTACAAGGTTGATCTTGGGAATTATATTCCATTCTGTCCAGTTTTTTGGAGGGGGGAGGTGGGGGGAGTCTGAACCTCTAAGCCCAAAGTTTTCTATTCAGGGTTAGTCTGCCTGCCAGCTTGCTCTGCAGATTTCCAGCCTTCTCTGTGCTGGAATTCTAGGCAGACTGTTAAGTCAGCCCCACTGTTTTTTAACATGAATTTGTTGATCCAAGCAACAGTCTTTTTGCTTATATCACAATACTTTAAATTGCTGAACCATCTCCCCAAATTTTGAATACTTATTTTTTTTAAATTTATTTTTATTCTCTGTGTATGTATGTATGATGTATGTTTGAGAGCATGGGCACATACCTGCATGTTTGTGTGTGTGGTGAGTGTGGGTACATGTTGAAAATATGGGGACATGCATGTGTAGGAGTTGATTCCATATTCCTCTATGTAGGTTCTGGGGATTGAATTCAGGTCATCAGATTTATATGACAAGTTTTTATCCATTGAACCATCTTGGTAATTCTAAAACTATGTTATTGGTGTGTGTGTGTGTGCGTGTGTGTGTGTGTGTGAATCAGAGGGTTCTATCGTGTCCCTGTGGAGGACCAAGGGTGACTTTGGGAATCATCCTGGATTGCTTCTGCCTTCTTTTAGCTTCACTCAGGGATTTCTCATACTCTGCTCACCAGGCCAGAAGTGCAGGTGATTGCTGTTTCCACCTGGTGTTTTTACGTGGGAGCTGGGATCTGGACTCAGGACCTTCTGCTTGTGAGGCAAAGTCTTAACCCCTGAGCCACTTCTCCAGTCCACATGCATATGTTTTCATTGAGATGCTGTCTTTGGTACCTGTACAGAAGCAAAGACTGGGCTGCATCCTGGCTGACAGTGCTGACACTGGCCACAGAGGGGTCTAGTTCGTTGCAGGAAGATTTGTGAAACTTCAAAGTGCTCTTTGTAGGAAGTATGGAAGTGTTTCTTTTAAATTTGCTTCACTTTTATTAGTGTTCTTATAAATAAGTATAGCTTTTATTTTCGTTAGCAGGCACCTTACCTGCTGAGCTTTCTTGCCAGCCTGGCTTTTATGATTTTATAAAATATATTTTTAATTATTTGGCATTTTCATACGACTATTTGGAATGAATATCTTTTTTACCCCCATATTATCTGATCCTATCCTCCCTTCTCCTCCCATTCTGTTCCCAATCACTCTCCCTTCTGCTTTTCTTCTCCCACATTTTATATTTTTCCTAATCCCAGAAGCTCACTAGATACCCCCTTCCCCATCCTCTCCCTCGCCTCTCCCATCCCCTGTTGTCCCCCATTCCACTCTCCTCTTTTCCCCCTTTTCTTTCACCCCCCCCCCTCGGTCCCCTTCTCCTGGTGCTTCCCCCTTTCCTCCCATCCCTTGAAGCATCCTTTTATGTGGGTGCCACACTAGTGAAGGTTCAGGACTCAGTGGCATAGCCAGGAGCCCTTTCTTGGGCTCCCTATTAGTATGGGAACTCTATTATGACTGTTTAATCCCTTGCCTCTAAGGATCCTACAGCCTGAAGCCTTTTCCCCTGTGATCTGTGCTAGACATTGGGGAGTCATTGACCATGTCAGCGATTGTGCAGGTCAGGCAAAGTCCAATCCTAACTGCTGCAGCTCTAACTTGTGTGGAATATCTTGCATATTATTGACCCTCCCCATCTTTAGACTCTTACAATCTTGCCGCCCCGTCTTCCGCAAGGTTCCCTGAGCTTTAGGATGGGGAAAGATTTGGCTGGTCTAGTTCCAGGTGATTAATGTAGGGTCTTTGGTGTTCTGAATTATGGTTTGTTGTTTTCAGTTTTGCTTTTCCTGTACCTCCCTTGGCTGCATCCTGATTGGTATAGAAGGTCACCTCCTCACCAAAGATAAGACTGTTTAAATGAAGATCTTGATACAAGGAGACTCAAAGGTAGATGGAAGAATAGGAGTAGGACACAGCAGTGAGGAGAGGTCAGTGTTCCTTCCATTTGCAGGATGGTTACCATCTATCTGCCAGTCCCTAAATCCTCTCTGATTGTTGAGATCAAACCTATTCAGTCACAGGTGACCAGGAAGGGAAGCAAGAATGAGCTGCACCAGATGTCTCACTACTTACATGCAATACTTTGCGGTGTCCTATTTTCTCTACTGAAGCCTGAACCCCCTCTCTCCTTTTTTTTTCTGGGGGGGTTCCTTTCCCCTTCCCTCCTGTTTGTAATCTTTGTGATTACAGTAGGTATTACAGAGATTTACCTTTAAATATGTCATTAAGTGGGTTTGGAACTAGGATTCACTTATTAGGAAGTACATACAGGATCTCATTCTTTGTGTCTGGGATACTTTATCCCATATAATTTTTTTTCAATTCCATCCATTTCCTGGCAAATTTCATTAATTCATCTTTTTTGATGGCTGAGTAGTATTCCATTGTATAAATGTACCACATTTTCCTTATCCACTCATCAACTGTTGGGCATTTCAGTTGATTCCATGACTTTGCTATTGTAAATAGTGCAGCAGTGAACATAGTTGTGCAGTGAATTTTTGCATTGTGGGGGATTATTCCCAGTAATGGTATAGCAGGGTCATTTGGCATTTCAATCTTTAACTTTTTTAGAAACGCCAAACTGATAGCCAGAGTGATTGTATAAGCCTGCATTCCCACCAGCAATGTAGGAGAGTTCCTTTCTTTCCATATCCTCTCCAGCAGTCACTATTTGTATCATGGATTTTCACCATCCTGACTGGGGTGAGATGATATCTGAAGGAAGTTTTGATTTGCATTTCCCTGATGGCTAAGGATGTGGAGCATTTTTAAAGATATTCGTCAGACAGTTCAATTTCGTCCCTGGAAAAGATTCTTTTGAGTTCCGAGGCATATTTTTTAATTGGGCCATTTATCTCTTTGGTGTTCAGGTTTTTTAAGTTTTTTGTGCATTCTGGATAATAGAGCTGTATCAGATATGTGTATCAGATATGGGGGAAGAATTTCTCCCATTCTGTGGGTTGCCTTTTTACTCAGTTTACAATTTCTTTAGCTGAACAGAAGCTCTTTAATTTCATAAGATCCCATTTGTTGAGTGTTGGTTCTAGTGCCTGTGCTATTGGATTTCTGTTTAGGAACTGTTGGCCTAGTCCAATCAGCTCGAGGCAGTTCCTTCCCCTTTCAACTAAGGTTTTTATAGTCTCTGGCCAAATAATAAGGTCCTTGATCCATTTGGAATTAATTTTTGTTCATGGTGACAAGTATGGGTCCAGTGTTAATCTTTTGTATGTGGATATCCAGTTTTGCCAGCATGATTTGTTGAAGATGCTGTTCTTTTTCTATTGAGTGCTTTGGACCCCTTTGTCAAAGATCAAATGGCTGTAATTGTGTGGGCTTATATCTGGGTCTTCAAGCCTTACCCATTGATCTACGTGTCTATTTTGGAGTCAGTACCAGGCTGTTTTTATTACTATGGATTTGTAGTATTTATTAAGGTTTTGTGGTGATACCTCCAGGAGTATTTTTGTTACTCAGGATTGTTTTTGCTATTTTGGGCCATTTGTGCTTCCATATGAATTTTGAGATGATTTGGTCAATTTCTTTGAAGATTGCTTTGGGATTTTGATTGCTATACCGTTGAATCTGTATATTGACTTTGGTAGGATGGTCATTTTTATGATGTTGATTCTGCTGATCCAGAAGTGTGGGAGATCTTTCCACCTTCTAGTGTTTTCTGTAATTTCTTTCTTTAGGGTTTTAAAGTTTTCATTTTAAAGATGTCTCACTTCTTTAGTTAGAATTATACCAAGGCATTTCATTATTTTAGGGGTTATAGTAAATGGGATTGTTTCTCCTAGGACTTTTTCACTTTTTTCATCCTTGATGTAGAAGCCACTGATTTTTGCACATTTATTGTATAGCCTACCAGTCTGCTGAACTTATGTATTACTTCCAGGTGTTTCCTGGTAGAGTTTTTAGGATGACTTAGGTATACGAGTATATCATCTGCAAATAGAGATATCTTGACTTTTTCCTTGCTGATTTGAATCTCTTTTATCTCCTCCTCTTGTCTTATGGTTCTAGCTAAGACTTCAAGTACAATATTGAATAGAAGTGGTAAGAGTAGACTAACCTTGTCTAGTTTCTGATCAAAGTGGGAATGCTTCAAGTTTTTCCCCATTGAGTATAATCTTTGCTGTTGGCTTGTTGTATACAACTTTTATTATGTTGATATATGTTCCTTCCATTCCAACTGTCTGTAGGGTTTTGATCATAAAAGGATGTTGGATCGTGTCAAAAGCTTTTTCTGGATCTATGGAAAATAGCATGTGGTCTTGGGCTTAGATTGGTTTATATGATTGATTACATTTATTGATTTGCTATGTGAACCAACCTTGTGTGCCTGGGATAAATCTTTTTGATGTGTTTTTGAATTCAATTTGCTAAGATTTTGAGAATCTTTGCGTCTGTGTTCATCAAAGAGTTTGTCCTATAGTTTTTTTTTTAAGTGTATCTTTATTAGGTTTTGGGATTAGTATAATATTCACTTCATAGAAAGAATTTGAAGTGTTCCTTCGCTATTTTATAGAACAGTTTAAGGAGTATTGGTGTTAGTTGTTCTTTAAATATCTGGTAGAAATCTGCGCTGAATCCATCTGGTCCAGGACATTTTTTGGTGGGAAGATTTGAGATTATTTCATCAATTTCTTCATTTGTTATAGGACTGTTTAAGTAATTCAAAACTTCCTGATTAAATTTAGGTAAGATGTACTTACTCAAGAATTCATCCATTTCCTTTGCGTTATCAGATTTCATGGAGTATACATTTCATTTTGATTTCTAATTTTGTTAATTTGGATTTTCTCTCTCTTGATTTTGGTTAATTTAGCTAAGGGCGTATCAATCTTTTGATTTTTTTTTTCAAAGAACCAGCTTTTCGCCTTGTTGATTCTTTGTATTTTCCTTATGTCAATTTTGGATATTTCTCCCGATTTTGGTAATTTCCTCTCTTCTACTGCTTTTGGGATTGGATCGCTGTTGTGTCTCTAAAGCTTTAAAAATGCATTTTTGAGTTATTTGTGATGTTTCTATTTTTTGATATAGGCATTAAGAGCTATAAACTTAGCTCTTAGGACAGCTTTCATTGTGTCCCAGAGATTTTGATAAGTTGTATTTTCATTATCGTTCAAGTCTAGGAAATCTTGAATTTCCTTTTTGATTTCTTTCTGCACCCATTTCTCATTCAGCATATATTTGTAATTTCTAAGAGTTAGTGTATTTTCTGCTATTTGTTGTGTTGTGGATGTCAAGCTTTAGACCATGGTGATTTGATAGGGTATAGGTTATAATTTCAACTTTCCTGTATATATGGAGATTTGTGGTCTGTTTTGGAGAAAGTTCAGTGTGCTGCTGAGAAGAATGTGTGTGTATTCCTTAGTGCTTGGATGGAAGGTTTGATAGAAATCTGTTAAGGTCCATTTCAGTTTGATTTAGTTCCAATGTGTCTCTGTTGAGTTTTTGGCTGTTGCTCTATTCCATGTTGACAGTGGGGTATTGAAATCACCGACTATTATTGTTTTGGGATTGATTTCTTGCTGTAGACGTTGTAGCATTTGTTTAATGAACGTGGAGGAGCCCATATTAGGTGCTATGTTCAATATTGTGAAGTTTTCCTGGTGAATTGTTCCTGTGATTAAAATATAGTATCCTTCTGTATCTCTCTTGATTTTCTTTGGTTTGAAGTCCACTTTGTCAGATACCATAATTGCTACCCCTGCTTGTTCCATTCTCTGGAAGAATGTTTGACCAGCTTTTTACTTTTAGAATGTGCCTATCTTTTGTGGTGAGATGTGTTTCCTGAAAGCAGCAGATAGATGGGTTGTGATTTCTAATCTATGCTTGTAACCTGTGTCTTTTGATTGGTAAGTTGATTCCGTTGACATTTAGTGTTATAATGGAGAAATTACTTTTGATTCCTGACATTTTTTGTGTTTAGTGGCTTATGGGTTTTGGTGGTATTATACTTCCCTTCTGTCCTCTTAGATATGCTTGTTGTTTTCTTCAAGCTTGAGTATCTTTTCTAGCATTTTCAAAGGCCTGGCTTGGTGGTTATGTAAGCCTTCAACTTGTCTTTATGTTGGAAAATTTTTCTTTCACCCTCGATCATGACGGATAGTTTTTCCAGGTATATCAGCCTGGATTGACATTTTTGCTCATTTAATACTTGAAGTATGTCTCTCTTAAGCTCTTCTGGCTTTTATTGTTTCCATTGAAAAATCATTTGTTATTTTATTAGGCTTACCTTTAAAAGTGACTTGGTTTTTTCTCTTGAAGCTCTCAGCATATTCTCTTTGTCTTGTTTGTGTAGTGTTTTGACTATTATTTGCTGTGGTGAGTTTCTATTTTGGTCATATCTGTTTGGGGTGCCGTTAGCCTCTTGTATTTGGGTGCCTCTCTTTCTTTAGATGTGGAGAGTTTTTCTTTATGATAATTTGGAAATTTTCCTCAGGTGTGGTATTTTGGGATTCTTGTTCTGGTATTCCATGAATGCGCATGTTAGGTTTCTTCAAGGTGTCCCATAACTCTTGAATATTCCTCTCGAGTATCTTTTTGGCTTTAACAACTTTGATTGCATTGGTTTGTTCTTCCACTTTGTCTTCAAGATCTGATACTCAGTTTTCTGCTTCATTAGTTCTGCTGATAAGAACTCTATTGAGTTCTGGGTTGAAGATAACTTGTCTTTTAGAGTTTAATCTCTGTTTGAGATTGTTTTAACTGCTCTATGCCTATTTTTATTTCTTCAGCTGCTTTTCTCATCTTCTTCAAGTGCCTATTGTTTTCCTGTTCAAACTGGGTGAAGCAGTTATTTTAACTCCTCCTGGATTTCTTCTTTCATTGTTTTGATCATAGTGAAGATCAGGCTTTGAAAATCGTTATCTTGAGTATGGCTTTGTTGGCTATTTTCTGTGAGTTTGTTCTGGTTGGATTCCATCATTATGGATTCTTTTTGTAGCTTTGTAGTCTTGGTTTTTGTTGCTAATGGATTTGCTCTGTGACCTGGGCATTTTTGTTTTAAATCTTATGTCCTTTTTGTTTTTGTGTGTTTTTGGCTAAACTGAATTAGTATTACTACTTTTGAGCAGTTATTGCTAGTGTTTGCCTTGGAGTTGGATATGCCTGTCTGGTGTTGTATTGTTTCCTAGATGAGGCTATTGGACTAAGTACATCAATTAAGGTGGGTTTAATAGACAGGGATTGAAGATTAGTATGATAGTGCACTTTTTTAGTTTTACTTCCTTGGCGATATGCAAGGGTGAATGATATAGTCTCTGAAGTTGAATGGGTTTTTGGGTGTGTATAGGAATGTTAAACTACAGTGACTAACAATTGAGAGTAATCGGATGGTAAAAAGGCTTACTTATCTTAGAGGTGGATGTAAAGATTTTCTCTTGTATGATGGGATGATTTTTGAAGTCCTCAGATGTATAGTGTTGGTTCCCTAGCCCATTGCATGGGTTTTCTCTGGACTCTGTTGAATACTGAGAAACCGAAGTCCTCCAGGGTCCTGAGCAGAAAGGGCCCACTGGCTGAGGAGCAGGGAGTCCACCGGGGGTCCGGAGCAGAAAGGCCAACAGGCTAGTGGGGCCTGTAGATGACCTGGGGCCTAGGATGTGGTCTAGGACCTTCCCCAGGAGCAGGGAATCTGCAGCAGTCCACAGCAGAAAAAGTCCTTCTACTATCATATTGTGTTTTGTGTGTTGCACTGAGTTCATCTGGGTCACTTGTATTGTGAAATGTGCCTGAACACTTGGCTGGAGGAGGAGTTCTAAAGTGGTGCTTGGGGGTGGCATTTGGATATAAGAATGTGTTAGCAGGGCTGGAGAGGTGGCTCAGAGGTTAAGCCTCTGCCTTAACAGGCGGAAGGTCCTGAGTTTGGATCCTAGACCCCACGTATAGATGCCAGGCGGAAGCAGGGGCGGCCTGCGTTTCTGGTCCTGGTAGGGCGGAGCCTGTGAATCCCGGGGCAGAGTAAACGAGGAGGTGGAGGCGGTCCATGGGAGTTCCGGAATCCGTGCGTGGTTCTACACACACACACACACACACACACACACATGCACACACATACATACACACATATACATGCACACATATACATGCACACACGTGCACACACGCATACACACACAATTGAATAAATAATAAATAATAATAAAAAAATTTAAAAAAAGAATGTGTTAGCATTTTTCTTCCCGTATGGAGAATGAACTATGATAGCAATGCTTTTGGTTTTGAATGAGTGAGTATATTAAACATGTAAGCTAGCAAAAGTAAAACAAAAGGCAGCAAGTAGCAGAAGAAAATGAAACATCATCTGGTTGCACACAACATCTAGTAGAAACAACTCTAGTAGCATAGTTGAGGAAGCAAGCAAAAGAGCTTTATTATATCTGAGCCCACTGCACCCAGCAGAAGTCCACTAAGGAAGCCTGCTTAAACAGTCGTGTGGGAGTTCCTGACAGGAAGATGTCCAGGCAGAGGACCGGTGGAGGATCTTTTTCTCTTAGCTCTTTCCAACTGTGTATTATGGGGCAAGCAGTGGTAATCTCCATTGGAAATGCTTTAACCTTTAGCTGTTCTCAAAGTCATAGTGTTTTTTACTCATGGGTTGTTGAATTATTTTCCTTTCTTCCTCTCACAGTTGGGGAGCTGGGCGACAGGGTCTTGGGGAAGGCTTTGAGACAAGCATGTGTGGATCTGACGTGTACGTATAAGAGAAGTGTCTCCAGAGTCACTTCTCTCTAAGCTTAAACAACACATGACATTTGACTAGTAAATTGTGTATCATAGTTTTAAACAACAGGAATCTTTCTAATTTAATCAGAAAAAGGTTTGTAGTTAGAGAGGATTTTGAGTTAGTTCCCCAAATAGAAGAGCGATGCTTGGAGTTTAAAGCCAGGAACAATGTTGCAAAGCATACCACAGAGCCGCCTCTGATGTCACCATTGTCAGGTGACTTGAGCATCTCTGTTGGCACTCTGACATGAGATGACGCTTTTAAATTCTTAAAACATTGCTCCCTTTTTGAAATTGGATTTAAAGTGGGTTAATTAATGTGAACTTGATACGATAAGCCGTACCCTTCAGCCTTACCAGAATTAATTGCTTATGATGCCTCTTTTTGTCTGCTCCCCTCCTCATTTTCACACTCTTCCCTTTCTCCCTCCCTCCCCCTTTCATCTTTCTTCTTTGCAAGGCGCAGACTCAAAGGTCAGACAGTTTAAGAAACTTGTCTGAAGTTAGACACACTGCAGTTCTGCCATATATATCAGGTTTTATAATCTACTTGAATTTAAGATTAGTTAAGGAGAAAATAATACATAGACAAAATTACCCTAAAGAAACAGTAACCAAAATACTTGGAGCTCTTATGGGGATGGAGAGGTGGCTCAGGGGTTAAGCCTCTGCCTTGCAGGCAGAGGGTCCTGAGTTCAGATCCTAGACCCCACGTATAAGACGCTGGGCGGAAGCGGGGGTGGCCTGCGTTTCTGGTCCTGGTAGGGCGGAGCCTGTGAATCCTGGGCAGCGTAAACAAGGAGGAGGTGGAGGTAGTCCATGGGGTTCCCGAATTCGTCCGTGGTTCTACACACACATACACACGTGCACACACACACGCACACACGCACAATTGAATAAATAAAAAAAAAAATACTTGGAGCTCTAAGATCCATTTGCAGAATGAATTGATGGAGACGTGAGTAAAGTGGTAGCTTTCCCTGCAGTTATGGATGGCTGTGGACAGATGCGAACCTGTGAGAGGAGAAAGTGCTATAGGAAAGAAGAAGATTTGTTGGAATATAAAAAAAATTCATATGTTGGATTGGGGTTGACCATTTGTTGATGGTCCTTAAATATACTGGCTTGAAGTTTGAGCTTGTTTCCTCTGAATGGAAGAGAGAGTGTCTGTAGCCTTTAAAATTATATTATGAAATTCACATGCCATAAACCATAACATTTTAAATTTTATACTTTTCTTTTTCTTTTTTGGGACAGAGTTTTATTATATAGCCCAGGTTGGCTTTGAGCTCTTGGTTCTCTTTGTCCCAGACTCTGGAGTAAAGATTACAGATGTGCTCATTGTGCCCAGCTAAAATTATGTGTATATCTGTGTGTGTGTGTGTACGCGCACGCCTGTGCTTGCACATGTGCATGGAGGCCAGTGAACGGCCTTGGGTGATGTTCCTTGGGAGCTGTCCTTTGAGCTAGGCTCTCTCACTCACTTGGAACCTACAGCCAGGCTAGGCTAGCTCCCTTAGAGCCCCAGGGTTTATCTGCTTGGCATAGGATTTCAAGCTCAGGTCACCACATTGGAGGTTTTTTTTTTTTAAAGCATGGATTTGGGGATTAAACTCAGATTCTCATGGTTGCAAGGCAAGCACTTTACTGACTGAGCTATCTCTCTGGCCCCCTTAAAATCAGTTTTTGAACGTATACAATTCAATGATTTACTTATTTTTGACATTTACACAGTGGTGTAACCTTTACCACTTTGGAATATTTTTATCACTACAAAAGAAAATCTACCTGTTAACATAGATATTTCCTCAGTATCTCTTCCTCTTAATCTTTGACTACCTTGGTCTTCATTCAGTCAGTGGAATGAGGCAACATGTAATCACTTGTTAGCATGCTATCAAGACTTTTTCATGTTGTAGCATGTAAGTCCTTCATTCCTTTCCATGACCAAGTAATATTCTACTGTAGTTTAAGTCCCTTCAACTTACCAGTTGACTGATATACTGTTTATACTTTTGGGCTATTTTACTGTGAACATTTGTGTGGATATATGTTTTCAGAATTTTGTATACACAGGAATAAAATTACTTTGTCATATAATAGTTGACTTTATGTTTAGTTCTTTTAATGATCTACCAGTGTATATCCTAAGTTGCTTTTTTTCTACAACTCTACCAGTAGTGTATGAGAGTTCTAAGTTCTGTTTGCTGAAATATTTTTTATCTTCTTTTATATTTTGTTTATTTGATGGGGGGTAAGAGGAGGAGGGCCACACATGTACATATTAATGGTTCTGTAGAGGTCAGAGGAAAACTTTCAGAAGTCAGTTTTTCTCCTACCATGTGGGCTTCTGGGGATTGAACTCGGGATTTGCCTACTGAACATTTTGTCATTCGCCCTTATTTGTTATTTTTAATGACACCTGTCAGTGGGTGTATACCATGCTGTTGTGATTTTGATAGGCATTTTCACAATGCCTATTAAGGCTTGAGTTCTGTCTTTGTCATCCATTCACAAATCTTTTGTTAAGTATCTGCCCTTGCCCATTTTAAAATTGAATTGTCTTTATTGTTGAGTTTTAAGAACTCTTTATAGTCTGGCTAGTAGATTCCTGTCAGATTTTTCGTTTGTAGACTTCTATTTTTGTTGGTTGCCTCTGCACTTTCTTGATAGTGAACTTCAAAGCATAGTGGAATGTTTTGATACAGTCTCATTTACGTATTTTTTTTTCTTTTGGCACCATTTCCTAACTTGGTTTAATATTTTCTTCTTAGCATTTACAGTTAGGTCTTTATCCATTTAAAGTTAATTTTTACATATGGTGTAGAGATCCAAATTCATTCTTTTGCATGCAAGTGTCTAGTCCTAGCATCATTTGTTTTTTTATTAATACATTTTTTATTATTATTTCAGCTCATACAAACTTAGTAGGTACACCAGTTCCCTCCCTCCCTCCTCCTCCCCCCGAACCCCCTGCTCCCCCTCCCCTCACCCCTCCCTCCCCATCCCCTAGTACCTCCCGCCCCAATTCCCAGAGAGTCCTTTCTTGTGCATGCCTGATTCTCCTCTGGGCCCTCCTCTCCGATGACGTACAAGGACCCAGTGGCATTTCCCTGAACCCTTTCCCGTGTTCCCCTTAAGCATAGGAACACTGCTGTGGCTGTCAATCCCTTGCCTCCAAGGATCTTGGTGCCTTTAGCAGACTAGCATCATTTGTTGAACAAACTACCTTTTCCTACCTACCCTTACTGAAAAAGCAGTTGATTATAGTATTTGGATTATTTCGTATTGTCAGTTCTGTTCCATTAATCTTTATGTCTTTATACTAGTACTGCACTGTCTGGATCTCTGGATTTGTGGAAAGCATTGGGACAGGGGAGTGGGCTCAGCACTTAACATGCTTACTATGCAAGCAAGAGGACCAGATTCCTAGAACCATGAGAATACTTGGTGGTGTGGCATCTCACTGGTAATTCCAATCTCAGGAGGTGGAGCCTGGGAAATCTGCAGAGCAAGAGGTTAGCAGGGCATTTGTATTGGTGAGCTCTGGATTCAGTTGAGAGAACTTGCCTCAAAAGATAAAAGAGCAATTGAAGAAGATTCCTGACATCAGCCTTGGCCTTCATATATACACATATGTGAACACTCATGTACACCATATACACGTGAAAATGGGAAAACAATTTAGTATTAGAGAACCCTGAGTCTTTGAGGGTTTTGACGTAATGTATCAATCTGCCGTCCAGGCTAATACCTGAAGTAAACAGCTCATAAAGAACTTTCATCTGTAGTCAGGGGAATGCTGCTTTTGGATTTGTGTGAGGTAGCATATCATGGCAGGAGCATGTGATAGAACAGTGATGAGTCCTTCACAGCAACTCAGGAGTGAAAAGAGAAGGGATGAAGGTGCTGAGCTCCCAGTACCCCTTAAAAGAGAGCACTCCAGTCACTCAAACTTTCTTCAGTAGTTTTCACATCTGAAGATTCTGCCATCTCTAGTAGAGTTACAGGTTCTATTTAAACTTTTTAAAACATAAGCTTTGGGGGACAGTCAAGCTGTGTACTACAGCAGAGATCCAGCAAGAAGTGGTTGAGATAGATTATTTATTAGTTCTCTTCTTCTTTAAGATAAGGTTTCATCCTATAGTTCAGGCTGGTGGTAAACTCATTACGCAGCTGATGCTGTCCTTGAACTCATTATCCTCCCACCTCAGCCTCCCAAGTACTGGTGTTACAGGTGTGAGCGCAGGGAGCCAAATCCACAGGAGGCCGTCCACAGTGTAAGTCTAGGGAAGACTGTCTACAGTGTGAGTACAGACGCCCGGACCAGGGGAGATTGTCCATGGTGTGAGTGTGTGACTATGTTGAGCCTGGCCCCAGGAAGGCCATCTGTTGTGTGAGCTCACAGACGCCGACCCACGAGAGGCTGGCACAGCGTCAGGCCCAAGAGCCCAGCCCACATGAGACCTCCGTGGCGGGAGCGCAGAGGCAGCCCACAGGATGGTCATCCATGTTGCTTCTCGTCTTTTTTTTTTTTAAGTTTGGATAATGGACAGATACCTATTAAGTTTGATAAACAGTGGCGTCCAAATATTTTTTATTACTAAATTCTCATTACAGTATTTCATTTGTGACAACTTTTTGTCATAATGTGTTATTTCACCATAAGTTAGTATTAAAATTTTGGAAACTAAATTCCTAATTTGGAAAAGATTAGTGACAGTTGTTAAGTATATCTAAATTATATAAAGAAGATAACATTTTCCATCCTGGTAGTAGATCTTCTGTGTCACAATCTTCTTATTTAATATATAGGAAAGCCAGACAAAGCTAGTAGATACTGGAGTGAGCACTAGTAATTTAGTTTTTCTCTTATGCTTGAAGAAAACTGGCAGCTTTCATCTTATGTATGAGTACAGAGAAGGTGGATGGTAATTAATGAATTGTGATGTAACTTGTATTTACTGTATTACTCTGTTACTGTGAGGCATGAAAAGATGTGTATTGATGATACAAAGAAAAATCTTTATGTAAAAGTGCACATGAAACAATTCCAACTGTTTGTTGTACCTGTTTTTAGAGCACCTTCTGTGTCTTCCTGAACCCACTTCAGTGTGTTGGGGTGGGGGTGGGAGGCAGTGAGTTTGAGCATTGGAAGCACAAGGGCATGGGAAAGTATGTTGTCCAGCTTCATCTCTATGTGTTATGTGTCGTGGATTGTGGTGTGGTTGTAAGTTCTGATCTTTACCTTTGAGGTCTTTGCACTTTATCTGCAATTTGTGGCAGATAATACAGTGTCAGAAAGCGTGCTGCAAGAACACATATAGGAGGGACTAATTTCACTTTGCTCAAGCAAGATGGGAAACAGAAAAGGAATTACCTTTGAATTTACTCTTTGAAATCTTCTCTTGTTTGTGAATTATAAGTATATTTAAGCTTGGAGAATTGACATGCAAACCTGAATATATTTTATGCTTGCAGCTTAATGAGTTTTGATAAATGTAACCATTACCCAAGAATATGTTTTTCATCATTTCCCTCTATCTGGAGAGTTGTCTTAGTGCCTTTAAAGTCAATCCCTGTTCCATCAAAGTAAAACACTGATCTGATTCCTGTAACTGGGTTTGTTTTGCTGAATTTGTAGCTTCATATAATGCAGAAGTGCCCCAGAACTTTTGTGTCTGGTTTCTTTTACTCATCTCCATTCTAGAACTGCATTCTTGTCTCTGTATCAATAAGTAGTTATTCTAGTTTAACTATGTAACTGTTGAGGAACATTTGTGTTATTTCTAGTTTGGGATTGCTATGAGCTTATATGCGCAAAATCATTGTGTGGACATACATTTTTATTTCTCTTAAGCAAAATACTCAAGAGTGAAATTGCTGACTGACAGGATGAACATGTTTAATTTCATAAGATAGTTTCAAACTCTATGCAAAGTGATTGTAAACTTGTTGATTTTTAAAATTAACTAGCCATTCTAGTAGTTGAGAATTTCTATCTATGGTTTTAATTTGCATTTTCCTGTGAATTGATGATCAAGCATTCTTACACTAATTTTCCATTTATATATCTTCTTTTGTATGTATTTAAGTTTCTTGCCTACCACAAAATGCAAATATTATTTGCGTACATTGGACGGATACTGTTGGTGGGCACTTTTGAATTTGTACACAAGCATATATTTGAGTAATTCCATCCAAGAGTAATTCTTTCTCTCCCAATTCAGTCTTACCCCTTTTTAATATATTCTTCTCCCTGTCCATAAGCATTAGGCAACCATCGATAATGTTTTTAGATTATAATTTTGTCTTTTCCAGCATGTTGTTGAATGAAATTACATGGTATGCAGTGTTTTCAATCTAGTTTAATTTCTCTTGAGTAAATACCTAGAAATAGTATATCTTACAAAAGTGCATTCACATTAAGGAGTTGCTGTTTTATTTTCCAAAGCGAATGAACCATTTTGCATTACTACAAGCAGTGTAAAGAATTTTGTCCTAGTCAGCTCTTGGTGGGCTTTGTTTTTTTCAGAGTGTTGTCAGGACAACTGGATGCTGCTACTGTCTCGATTTGTATTAAAGTGCAGTAGCTTCCTCATGGACCACCACTCTGCAATGCTAGCAGAGTTGTTCATGAAAGTGTATGCAATTTGCTACCATTCTTAAGTACTGGACATTTTGTTGTCACTTACTCTTGTAATTATACATTTAAAGTATATTCTTTGGAGTATGTCCCTCAGTGGCAAAGTGCTTGCCAGCATGTGCAAAGTCCCCAACTCTCATCCCTTCCCTATAAAATAAATAGCAAGCAGATAAGTAAATTACAAACAAAACATCTGCGATTAGATTAGTAATACTTTATGAACCAGCAAAACAACTTAGTCACTTCTAGATTGTTGATGTGTAAGTTAGTGACAGCTTATGAATAAACAAAACAGTGTAGCTACCTCTATATTCATTGATGTGCAAAGGCAGACATGGTTCTTCAGCTGCTTGTTAACTCACACTTGTGGCTGTGCTTTTAATTTGGCAGGTTACTGTCAGTGCTGTGATTCCCTTTATTGACATTTAGAAGGGACTTGACAATGTTAGGTGTAGAAGGATTTGTCTTTGACTTTGTGTATCTCAGCTTGAAAACAATGTTTCAACTTTTACCAGAATTATTTCGACATTTAGATGCTACCAGTCCTGTTTTCTTTAAATTCTAAATGATCTCAGTGCTTCAGTTTAGCTGGATTCATAGTATTGTTCACAATAAAACACAAGATAACATGAAAGAGACAATGGAATTGTCTAGTAGCAATTTTGCTGAGTGATTTTGACATTCATGAGTCAAGAACTCTGGTCACTTTAGTCTTTTTCTGTGTCCTTAACTGTGGGCAGAACATTCATGGATTGGGACCGAATCTTCTAGCCTTATTTCTTCAAACCAGTTACTCAATCTTAAATATAAATAATTTTTCTCAGAAAATTTCAAGGCTTCACAATAATATTGTTTAAGTGACAGTGAAGTATAGATGTTGTAGCAGGTAAAAATCAGAGATAGAACACAAAAAAATGGAGAATAATCTGAGTTACTCTCCAGAAATGTACATGTATTTAAAACACACCATTATAAAAATTATAGAAAATATTAAAATACCCAAAGACACTAATTCTAGAAGTCATCAGAAAGTTTCTGTAGCTTCAGAAAATGTTAGAATAAGCAAAATGCTTTGTAAGTAGACACATAAAACTTAATACTATAAAAATAGCTTTGACCTCGGGACAGGACCACTGGGGTCCCCTGATCCTTGGGTTGCTCTTTGAGCCAGGGTCTAAGTAATGCTCTTGTAGTCCTCATGGTATCTTGGGTGAGTGCTCAGCTGAGCTTTGTGGGCGGCAGAGCGTTGGAGACATTCTTACTTGATCTCTGCCAGATCAGTTGTGGTCTTGATAGCAGTTGTGCTTAGATAATACTGAGCAGCCTCACCTGTGCTCTCACAGCCCAGTTCTTGGTCAGGATGTGGGACCCCCGGTGCCCACAGCCTCCACTGGAGGAAACCCCCTTGGGTGTCCTGCAGATTCCAGTATTTTTTCCCCCTGCCCATTGTTGGGGAGACCATTACTCTTCAAGCTCCAGCTGTCTGTCCTTTGGGTAAGAAGTTACCCCCAGGTCAAGGTGGGTTGGGCGTGGACTCCCCTTGTAAGCTTCTCAAGGCTTTGTAAGCCATGCTGCCTGATTTTACTTCCTTTCATAGTGGCCCCATGCATTCCATTTAAGTTTTGATTATTTATCGGGGATAACTATCTACGTACAAGTTTCTGTTACAGCTAGTTATTCGCATTTTAAATTAACACGGGATAAAATATATTCTAAACACAGGAGCAAAAAACTTCATAGTGTCTTTGGTGAAGATCATAAATCAGTATTTACAGTAGGATCAAGCAAAGACAGGGCTTGTGGTACTCTCCTGGGGTTTAAGGTTCTGAACTGAGCTTCATAGTCTTTATGGCTAGAATACCATACAAAGTCACTGATGGGAAGTGCGAGAAGGAAAACTATTTGCCAGTCTTATCACAAGAGGATTAAAAATATTTTTCTAAATTGTGTGTTGTGTGAGTTATGTGCGAGTGTGTACATCATAGTGTTTATATATCAGAGCGCAATTTTATGAAGTTGAATTTTATTTTCCCATGTTTGTGTGGGTCTTAGAGATTGAACTTGTGTCATGAAGCTTCTGTGGCAGGTACTTTTACCTGCTCAATCATCGTAAGTGGATTTAAGGCAAGAAACGTTAAGAGATGAAACTGGAATTGTAGGCTAAGCCTGAAAACTCAAAACTTTGCATTAGTGAATATTTGTTATTTTATTCAGCTACTATTGTTTCATTAGTTCTATCCTTTTTTATCTGGAAAATTGAAACAGATTCATAAGTAATTGTGTTTTTTCCTTTTAAATTGTATTAACTGCAACTGTGATACATTTTAAAAAGCAGGAGCTGGGCATGTAGTTCAGTTGGTAGAGCCTGTCTAGATGCATGAAGCTCTGTGTTCTGTTCTGTTCTTGCTGTGAAGATGCAAGCCTCTAATCCCAGCAGAAGTTCAAGGTCATCCCTAGCTACATAGGGAGTTCAAGGCCAGCCTGGGCTAGATGAGACCCTGTGTCAAAAAAATCTTAAAAAAAAAAAAAAAAAAAGCCTCCAGGGCTGGAGAGATGGCTCAGTGGTTAAGACTCTGCCTTGCAAACAGAGGGTCCTAAGTTTAGATCCCAGGTCCTACATAATGCCAGGCCTGCACTTCTGGCTCTGGTGGGCAGAGCCTGGTAAATCCCTGAGTGAAGCAAGGAGGAGGTAGAAGCAATCCAGGATAATTTCCGAAGTCACCCTTGGCCCTCCACAGGGACACACACAGTGCCTTCTGATACATACATAAATAAAATAAAATAATAAAGAGCATTAAAAAAAAAGCCGCAAAACGAAAGAGCAAAATTTTATCATGTCACTCTTAACCTCTGGAATTCTTGTTTACACACTGTGCTTCAGAGTGTGGTTTCCCTTCTGGGAACATTTTGGGTTCTACCTCTTCTATTGAGGCTCAAGTCAGGTATCTTTTATTGTTGGTGGGACTCAGCCTCTCTGCAATAAATGAGGTGAGCAAGAATAAAATTAAAATCTTTACTGGAGCATGCATGGCCTCAAGTGAATATGTGAATTTTGTAATTTAGCATGTCAAATTGCATAATGAAGTCCTTCCATCAAATCTCAAATTATCTGACTTATCTTCATCTTATTTATTTTTGCTAGCTCTTTTAGCAAAAAAGAAAAAAAATGTATATGTATATATATATAAATAATTAGGTTATTAAAAGTCTATATGTGGGAATTCATAAAACCCAGAAAAAGAAATATTTTTACATCAGGAAATGGGAAACATTTCTTCTTCACTTACCCCATCTAATTCAGAAAAATGCATAAAACATAAATCTGTCAATTAGAGGTAATACTCCCTAAGCATTAATTAGGTAAGTTACCAATTCTGTGAATGTAAGATACTCTGAAAGTTTACAAGGAAGTGTATGATCAAAACGAGATTGAGAAGTTCTGACAGGAATCACTATACAGAGGAAAAGCTCGGGGGTAGCAGCAGGCATGGAACCATGAGAGACGAGCGTGTCATGAATAGGACGATGTGTCACACGTGGAAACATGAGACGAATGGAGGCTCAGTAGTTCATAGTTAAAGGCTGTTCATGGCTTTGCCCTTTCCTCTAAAAATTAGAAGCTAGCAGCAAATTTACGACATCATAAAAGCAGTAGGGCATGCGTAGGACTTCTGAGTGTGTATTAACTCCTTTAGTCGTCACAGCCCATGTGGTAGGTCTCTTCATCCTCTTGTGGATGCAGAACATGAGGGGCAGAGAGCTTGAGCGGCTTGCTCGTGGTCGCCTGCATACCAGTGGTAGATCTCAGCAGCCTGGCTGTAGACTCTGCCTACAAGTCACTGTGCTAGGCCACCTTTCATGGTAAATGTTTTCCACTGGAAAATTTGTTAGCTCTAAGTTGCACAACTTGTAACTGGGCAGTTACATAAAAGGACAGTTTTGTTGTCGAGTTTCCTCAAATAGGATGTGGACACTACTAGATTAGATGTGGATTTCATATTTTATTTTAATAAATGTGCTTTTTTGAGAACTACTGACATCTTCCGTCTTTTCTGTCCAGAGACTTTAGAAATCTTCTGTACTTACTGTTCTTCCTTCTCCTTCCTCACCGAGTACTTCCTGCCAGTCGTTTCCTTCCCACATGTCTTTGACCTCTTGTCTTCTCCTAGCTGCTACCACCTGATTGGCAATTTGTATGTCTGACATAATGTCTGTTATACCTCCCTCCTATTTCTGCAAAACAAGGTATTGAACCTTGTCCTCACACATTATTAGACAAGTGCTGTACTGCATGATATAGCTCCAGCCCCCTCTAAAAGTGTTATTGGTCTTCTTCATAGTGTTAAGAATTTGTTATGCATTCTGGGTAAAATCGTTTATTGTATGTATGACTCAGCATACTGTTTTAACTGGTATGTTAGTTATGATTTGAATAAAGTGACTCCTAAAAGGCTTGATCACCTTTGTGTAGTATTGAGAGCTTATAGATCACAAGAGAACTGAGGGATTGGTAAGTGGATGGTATTGTTGAAAGGTGGCATCAGCTAGAGAGTAGGGCCTAGAATAAGCAGATCATGAGAAGTATGTCTTATTTGTCTGAGGTGCTTTCCTGCTGCTCTGTCTTTCTGCCCTCTGGCTGCTGAGGACTAAGCAGGTCTGCTTACTGTTGTCTGCCATGACATTTTGCCTTACTACCTCAGGTCCTTCGCAGTGAAGCCAGACAACTGTGATTAAAACCTCTGAAATTGTCAGATAAAACGAATCCTTCCCTTTAAGCTGTCTGTGTCAGATATTGTACCAGCAACAGTCCAGTACTTGTGTTTTACTTTCCTTATAACTGTCATTTGAAGCATAAAAGTTTTCAATTTTGATGAAGTCTACTTAGTATTTTTCATCTATAAATTAGATTTTTGGTGTTACTTCTAAGCAGTCATCTGAAATGAAGGTGTTTCTAGGGCCAGTGGGATGACTTAGCAGGTAAAGGCACCTACAAGGAAACATCCCTAGAGCCTCAGTAATGGAAGGAGATACCCAGCTTGAAGTTGGCCCCTGACTTCATGCCTGCACGCTGGCATGTGCACTGCACACAGGCTTTTACTGATTTTCTCTGTCTCCCCCCCCGAAATAACTATTTTTTAAGGCTACATCCAGAAGTTTTATCTTTTATATGTAGCTCCATGATTAATTTGGATTAATTTTATGTACATAGATTGTTTAAATGATATGTATAGGTGGAGAGGTTATTTTGGAGAAGGGAATATGAATATTTAGTCAAAAAGATCTGCTTAATTAGCTTTGTACCTCTTTCAAAAATCAGTTGATTGGGGCTGAAGAGATCGCTCAGAGGGCCTTTGCCTCACAAGCAAAGGATGTGAGTTCGAATCCCCAGATCCCAGGTGGGTATGGTGGCCAGCCTATAATTCTAGTCCTGGAAGACAGTCTGGAAATCTCCAGAGCAAGCTGGCTAGCGAGACTAGCTCTAATGGTGACCTCTTGAGTTTAATTAGAGACCCAGGCTCAACAATAAAGTGGGAATGTTAGATGATGATTCCCAGTATCACCCTTAGGCCACACGCACACTCGTCAAGTGCACGTTTGCACGTATATGTGCATGTACACATACACAAAAAAATCCACGTGCTCATTGCACCCCATGTATACATATGTGAAAGAAAAAAGATTAGTTGTTTATAAATGTTTCTGGTCACTCCCTGTGTGTCCTGCTTGCTTTGTGTTCACTGTAGCACAGGTTGGGCTTGAACTTGTGTTCTTAGTGCTTCAACCTCCCAAGTGCGGACATTACAGGTCCACACCACCACACTTGACTGTTTCTGGTCCTTCTAATTTTTTTTTTTTTTTGAGGCAAAGTTTAACATAGTAGCTCTGCTTGACCTGGAGCTCACTACTAAGTAGCTAAGGATGACCTTGAACATTGATTCTCCTGCATCTACCTTTGAAGTACTAGGATTACAGGCTAGCTAGCACCTAGCACCATCATGCTGGGCTTGTATTTTGCTTTATTGATCTTCAGTTCAACTTCAAGGGTAAAATTACCTCCATTGTTCCAGCTCAGTAATAAAAATAGAAATCAATTGTTGTCGACAAGTTCTAATCATTAAATTCTCTCACTATCCCTAGGGTAAGCATGTCTGCATTCGAACTCTTGATCTCTTGCCTTAGCCTTCTGAGTGCTACCTGTTTTATGCTACCTTGCCAGGCTAATTCTGTCAGTTTTTGCTTGTTTATTTCGGATCTTTGTTATTAGCTACATGTATCTTTACAGTTGCTCCAGATAATTCTTTTTTTCCCACATTTTATTTTTTTCCCCAATCATACAAGCTCAATAGGTACCCCTGTCCTCTCCTTCCCTCCCCCCTACGATCCTGCCCCTGTACTCTTCCCCCTTCCCTTTTCCTTCACCTTCCCTCCCCCCTCTCCAGTATTTCTACCTCCTCCCTCCCATCCCCTGGAGCATCCCTCTGTGTGAATGCCAAACCTCCCTCCAAATCCTACACCCTAGTGAAGGGTAAGGACTTGGTGGCATAGCCAGGAGCCCTTTCTTGGGCTCCCCGTTAGTATGGGGACTCTATTATGTCTGGTAATCCCTTACCTTTAAGAATCCTACTGTCTGGAGCCTTCTCCCCTGTGATCCATGCTAGACTTTGGGGTATCACTGACATGTCAGGCAAAGTCCAGTTCTGGCCACTGCAGCTCTAACTTGTGTGGAGTATCTTGCATATCGTTGGTCCTTCACATCTTTAGGCTCTTACAATCTTGCTGCCCTATCTTCCACAAGGTTCCCTGAGCTTTAGGATGGGGAGAGATTTGGCTGGTCTAGTTCCAGGTGATTAATGTAGGGTCTTTGGTATTCTGAATTATGGTTTGTTGTTGTTTTCAGTTTTGCTTTTCCTGTACCACCCTTGGCTCCATCCTGATAGGTATAGAAGGTCACCTCCTAACCAAAGAAAAAAGACTGTTTAAATGAAGATCTTGATATAAGGAGACTCAAAGGTAGATGGAAGAATAGGAGTAGGACACAGCAGTGAGGAGAGGTCAGTGTTCCTTCCATTTGCAGGATGGTTACCATCTATCTGCCAGTCCCTAAATCCTCTCTGATTGTTGAGATCAAACCAGATGTCTCACCACTTACATGCAATACTTTGCGGTGTCCTATTTTCTCTACTGAAGCCTGATCCCCTCTCTCCTTTTTTTGGGGGGGGGGCTCTTTCCCCTTCCCTCCTGTTTATAATCTTTGTGATTACAGTAGGTATTACAGAGATTTATCTTTAAATATGTCATTAAGTGGGTTTGGAACTAGGATTCACTTATTAGGAAGTACATACAGGATCTAATTCTCTGTGTCTAGGATACTTTCCATATACTCCCATATAATTTTTTTCAATTCCATCCATTTCCTGGCAAATTTCATTAATTCATCTTTTTTGATAGCTGAGTAGTATTCCATTGTATAAATATACCACATTTTCCTTATCCACTCATCAACTGTTGGGCATTTCAATTGATTCCATGACTTTGCTATTGTAAATAGTGTAGCAGTGAACATAGTTGTGCAGTGAATTTTTGCATTATGGGGGATTATTCCCAGTAATGGTATAGCAGGGTCATTTGGCATTTCAATCTTTAACCTTTTTAGAAATCGCCAAACTGATTGCCAGAGTGATTGTATAAGCCTGCATTCCCACCAGCAATGTAGGAGAGTTCCTCTCTCTCTACATTCTCTCCAGCATTTGTTGTTGTTTGTATTGTGGATTTTCACCATCCTGACTGGGGTGAGATGATATCTGAAGGAAGTTTTGATTTGCATTTCCCTGATGGCTGAGGATGTGGAGCATTTTTAAAGATATTTGTTAGGCAGTTCAATTTAGTCTCTGAGGAAGTTTCTTTTGAGTTCTGAGTTTAAGTTTTTCGTGCATTCTAGATAATAGAGCTCTTTCAGATATGTGGTTGGTGAAGATTTTTCTCCCATTCTGTGGGTTGCCTTTTTGCTCAGTTTACAATTTCTTTAGCTGAACAGAAGCTCTTTAAAGATCCCATTTGTTGAGTGTTGGTTCTAGTGCCTGTGCTATTGGATTTCTGTTTAGGAACTGTTGGCCTAGTCCAATCAGCTCGAGGGAGTTTCCTCCCCTTTCAACTAGGATTTTTATAGTCTCTGGCCTAATATTAAAGTCCTTGATCTGTTTGGAATTAATTTTTGTTTATGGTGACAAGTACGGGTCCAGTTTTAATCTTTTGCATGTGGATATCCAGTTTTGCCAGCACCATTTGTTGAAGATGCTGTTATTTTTCCACTGGATTTTTTGGGCCCCTTTGTTAAAGATCAAATGGCTGTAATTGTGTGGGCTTATATCTGGGTCTTCAACCCTTACCCATTGATCTATGTGTCTATTTTGGAGCTACTACCAGGCCGCTTTTTTTTTTTTTTTATTCAATCATGCGTGTATGCATGTTTGCGAATGCGTGTGTAGAACCACGGACAAATTTGAGAACCACCATGGACGCCTCCACCTCCTCCTTCTTTACTCTGCCCCGGGATTCACAGGCTCCGCCCTACCAGGACCAGAAACGCAGGCCGCCCCCTGCTTCTGCCCGGCGTCTATACGTGGGGTCTAGGATCTGAACTCAGGACCTTCCGCCTACAAGGCAGAGGCTTAACCCCTAAGCCACCTCTCCAGCCCCCAGGCCGTTTTTATTACTATGGATTTGTAGTATCAAGGTTTGGTATGGTGATATCTCCAGGAATGTTTTTGTTACTCAGGATTGTTTTTGCTATCCTGGGCCTTTTGTGCTTCCATATGAATTTTGAGATGATTTGGTCAGTTTCTTTAAAGAATTGCTTTGGGATTTTGATTGGTATAGCATTGAATCTGTATATTGACTTTGGTAGGATGGTCATTTTTATGATGTTCATTCTGCCGATCCAGGACAGTTGCTCCTGATAATTCTATCCTTTTATCATTATGAAATGTCCCTCATTGCTTCTGGTGACAGGGACACTGTGTGTGTGTGTGTGTGTGTGTGTGTGTGTGTGTGTGTGTGTGTGTGTGTCTGTGTGTCTGTGTGTCTGTCTGTGTGTGTGCATGTCTCTGAATATGTCATGTGTGTGTGAGCGCATATATGTCTGTGTATATGTGTGTGTTTGTGCGTGTGTGTATGGTGTGATTGCGTGTCTGCGAGTACATGTACATATGTCTCTGTGTGTGTGAGTGCCTGTGTGTGTCTCTGTATGTGTATATCTGTGTGTGAATATGTCTTTTGTCTTTTTATGTGTGCTGTTACTGTCATGTGCGTCTGCATGGTAAAAGAACCACTAATACATTGTTCTATGATTTTTCTTTCAAGCAGTCTTAGGTTTTTAAAAAGAAGCTAAAAAGCAATGAGAAGGATATTTGTAAGTCTTATATTAACTGACATTTTAGCCATTTCTGAAATGTTTTTAATTTTTTTCATTTAATGTTTTTAATTTCATTTCTGAAATTATTTAATTTCTGGCATAAGTTCTTGGCTTCATACTGTTTCCCATCTCTTATTACATGTTAGAAGTCTTATGCAGTTTCATTTTTGTGTACAATTGTCTTTGTAATAATACATTAAGAAAATAAAAATAAGCATTATACTTATAATTGCCTAGGTAATTATATGTATGTATACCTTTTATTTCTTCATGTGTATTTGAATTAACATGGCTATGATAAGGAAGGTTTGTAAGCAGCAGATTTTCTTTATGCACATTGCTTTGGCTCACCTTTGTTGCTGAAGGATAGTTTTGCTGTATTTGGAAATCTTAGTTGACATTCATTTTGAGTATGTCATCTTACTGCTTCCAGCTCTCCATTGTCCTGATGAGAGCCAGCTGTCAGTCATGGTGTGATTTCTAAGAATGCCATTGTCATAGCTTCTTGTCTTGTCTTTCAACAGCCTGACCCATGTGAGAGATGTACTCTGGAATCTTTGTACCTGGATGTTTTGGGGGGCACGTGCATATGTGTGTCTTCATGCGTGTGTGTGTCAGGGCACTGTGTGTGCCTGTAGACGCCTAAGGATGACTTTAGCAGTTATTCTGGATTGTTCTACTCCTTTATGCTTTGCTCTGGGATTTCCCAGGTTCTGCTTCTGGGTAGTGTAGGCTGCCACCATTTCTGCCTGGCATTTTTGCACGGAATCTGGGATCCAGATTCAGGTCCTTCTGCTTTCAAGGCAAAGACTTTAACTCTCGCACCATCTCTCCAGCTGCTTTGCCTGTTGGTTTTAAACTTCCTGATGGTGTGGGTTACTATTTTTCATCAAATTTGGGGAGGTTTTTGGCATTGTCTATTTAGAAAAAGAATCCCTTGCTCTTCTTCTTCCCTTTCCCTCGTTTCTGTGCATTGACACACAGTTCTCCACGGTTTCTTCATTTCCCCCCTTTCCATTCTCTCCCGAGAATTCTCTGTCCCCTACCTTCAGACTGTTGATCCTGCTGCTAAAACTTGCCATTCAGACCTTCCATTGCTTCATATTATCATCGCTTTCAGTCTGAATGTCTGCCAGGTTCCTTTTTACAGTTTATTTCCTGTTACTTTGTTTAAATTTACTTAGTGTATGCATATGTAGGTGTGTTCTCTGTGGGCACATGTGCACGTGTATGTGGAGGCCGGAGGATAGCCACAAGTGTCTCATTTAGGAACTTAAAGCATGTACTTTACCTATTTCCCTAGTCCACATGCCCTGTTGCCGACATTCTCAGATAAGTCACTGGACCTGTCCTGTTCTTTAACTCAGGAGTATTCTTTCCTGTAGTTCCTGAGCCCTGTCTCTGCTAAGTTCTTATTTGGATGACATTTTTCTGAATAACTTACTCAAAACTGCAAGTTTTAGCTAATATAGTAAATATGGATTCTGACTTTTTCTTGGGCTTGAGATTCTTACTGTTTGTTTCCTTTGTTTAATTCCTTGCCTGGACTGACTCCGTTGTTTCCCTCTCACTGTGCTGCCTACGAAATTGCTGCTCACCTTATCTTTCTTCTTTGAAATACTTTATGCCTAAATTTCTAGGACTTGCATCTGCCTCATGAAATCTTGATGCTTAGTTCTATGACTAAGTCATAGAAGCATATGGGTCACTTAATGCTTCACCATTTTCTCTGGCTCTGCTTGTGATTTGGCAGGTTTGGGTATCTGCCACACCCATCAATTCTGACTGACCAGTACTCCTTCTAACACTGCAAGTGTGTACAGTCTTCCTGGTCACCATGAGGAGTGACTTGACAGCAGCTTTTCTCTTTCCTGGCACCAGCTGCTGAATTTCTGACTGCTCTGCTACTTTATTGCCTGTCCCAACATTGAGCACAGTTGCTGAGCATTGATTTAGAACAGACTCATTATTACTATGTAAGTGTACGAGTATGAGATATCAGTCAGTACTTGGTGTGGGTGTACGTGCATACATGGTGTGTGATATGTGGAAAGTCAGACAGCTTCGTGCAGTGGGTTCCTGGGATTAAACTCAGGTTATCATGCTTTTGCAGCAAAACTTTTTAAATGCTAAGTCACCTTTCTGGTCCCTGGGCATGAATTTTTCAAAGGCCTGTCCTCTTGCAGGGCAGACAACCATAGGGTCTTATGGCTTCCATGGCTGCCCAGGGTAGAAGTTCTGTGTCACAGTCTGACAGTGTGGGTGGCATGTAGCTTCTGCTATCACACCTCTTGTCTCGCTGACATTTAGTAGACTTTGAGTATTTTTCCTTTGATGATTTTTCATAGATTAGTTAATTTTGTCCTGTTTTGTTCCTCCCACTCCCACCCCAATGTTTTTTAGGAGAGAGGACGTGCTTAACTTCTTTCCAGAACCACTTTGAAGCCTTGGTTCTTTTACCCTCCCTCCTCACTGTAGCAGTCCCTTCTCTTCCGCCCTCTCTGAAACAAAAAGCTAATTATTTCATCTCCAGGTTAAAAAGACTGCAAGTGCCTACATGTTGCTCTAAAATGCAAACATGGTCTGGCCTGCTTTTCTATGTAGCTTTTTCTCTAGCCTTTCCCTACGCCTCAGTGTAGACAATATCCAGTCATCAGTCTCAACATAAGGAGGGTTTTGCTTGCTTTCTGCTTTTCAAAAATCAAGGCTGTGACCAGCCTAGCTGTAGACTCTTGAGAGATGTAAGTTTGAATTTCTGTCGTGCATTTGTTTGTTGTGTGACTGGATAGTGAAGTTAGTTTTCTTTCTTGCTATACTGTGTCGCACAGTTGATGTTCGTATATAGACATGATATGTGTACAAAACGCTGTGCCTGTTGGCATGTCCTCTGCCCTGGCTTTGGGTCAGGCTCTCTACAGTGGAGATACCAGTGTATGTAAGTGTGATTCTGTCAGCTTAGCTTCATTTCACCCCTTATTTGTATAGAATAATTTTTTGCATAGAATAATACCCGAATTTCAGTTTCAATATATTTATCAACTAATGAGCTTTTTAAAAAATGTGCTTTTAATTGCAATGTGTAGTACAGAGCTTTTCCTTTACATTAGGGAAAATTGCTTTTTCTTCTGTCATGAAACTAAACTTCATTTGTTATGTTGAGTTTTCTCAAGTCTAGACTGTTTCCTTACTTAGCCGTTCCTTGACTTTCATGATTTGGTATTGCCAGAGACCAGTTTTACAGAATTTCTTTCAATTTGAGTCCATTTGATTATAATTTTATTGAGGTTAGGCTTGCTTTTGGAGGGAGAGTGGAAATACATCTGTGCCATTTTTAGTATATGACAGAAGTTTTGCGGAAGAGGGGGCAGCAAGGTTGTAAGAGCCTAAAGATGGGGAGGACCAACGATATGCAAGATACTCCACACAAGTTAGGGCTGCAGTAGCCAAAACTGGACTTTGCCTGACATGTCAGCGATACCCCAAAGTCTAGCATGGATCACAGGGGAGAAGGCTCCAGGCAGTAGGATTCTTAAAGGTAAGGGATTACCAGACATAATAGAATTCCCATACTAACGGGGAGCCCAAGAAAGGGCTCCTGGCTATGCCACCGAGTCCTTACCCCTCACTAGGGTGTAGGATTCGGAGGGAGGTTTGGCATTCACACAGAGGGATGCTCCAAGGGATGGGAGGGAGGAAGGGGAAGGCATTGGAAAAAGGGGAGGGAGGAAGGGGATAAAAGGAAGGGGAAAAGGGGAGAGAGTGCAAGGGGGGACTGGGGAGAGGAGGAGAGAGGGAGAGGACTGGGGTACCTATTGAGCTTATATGATTTGGAAAAAAATAAAATGAGGAAGGAAAACAACAATAACAAAAAAGTTATGTGATGTCACTTTTTGTTTGGGGTATTGCACCCTCCTTTTCTCTGTAGTTACCTTTTCTTCTTTTTGTAATAGATAATCTGTGACAATATACAATGGAACAGTGTACCAATAAACTTTAGCTCATCCCACATGATACCTGAATTAGGCATATTTCCATGTTAGTTGCAAGTAGATTATTGAAATTCTAATTTTTTTTTAGGTTTTGATTTGGTGTTTCTGATAATTACAAAATATGTTGTCACCTCCTTATGTCATGTTTTTAATTTTTTAAAAATTATTTTTAGGTTCATGTACTGGACAGACTGGGGAGAAGTGCCAAAGATAGAACGTGCTGGAATGGACGGTTCAAGTCGTTTCATTATAATTAACACTGAAATTTACTGGCCAAATGGACTGACTTTGGATTATGAAGAACGGAAGCTTTACTGGGCAGATGCAAAACTTAATTTCATTCATAAATCAAATCTGGATGGAACAAATCGGTAAGATTTCCATGTGTTTTTTCTTTTGTTTTAAGCTTAAGAAAGCTCCCTTTTTTAATGTGATGCAGTAAGGTACAAAATTCAAGTTTTTCTTAAGAACTTAGCATTTTTTTATAAATATTAAATTATTTTATTTTTATTCAATTGTGTGTGTGTGTGTGTGTGTGTGTGTGTCTGTCTGTGTGTGTCTGTATGTGTGAGTAACCATGGGTGAATTCGGGAAACACCATGGACTACCTCCATCTCTTCTTGTTTACTCTGCTCCGGGCTCACAGGCTGTGCCCTACCAGGACTGCCCCCGCTTCCGCCCGTCATCTAACCGTGGGGTCTAGGATCTGAACTCAGGACCTTCTGTCTGTAAGGCAGCCCTGTTTTTCTATAAATATTAAAAGGGAATTGCAATAAGATTTGGTTTGATCTTTTAAAAAAGTAGTTATGGGCGAGTTATGGGCTGGAGAGGTGGCTCAGGGGTTAAGCCTCTGCCTTGCAGGTGGGAGATCCTAAGTTCGGATCCTAGACCCCACATATAGACAGACACCAGGCAGAAGCAGACACCAGGCAGAAGCGGGGTGGCCTGCGTTTCTGGTCCTGGTAGGGCGGAGCCTGTGAATCCCGGGGCAGAGTAAACAAGGTGGAGGTGGTCCATCGTGGTTCCCGAATTCACCCATGATTCTGTGAGCGCGCGCACACACACACACACACACACACACACACACACACACACACACAATTGAATAAATTATAAAAAAAAATTAAAAAGTAGTTATATTTCTCAAGGAGGTGGCTCAGTGGGTGAAGTGCTTCTTGCGCAGGCATGAGTTTGAGTTTGGATTTTTAGTACCCGTTTAAGAAGTTGAGTGTGTGGGGCTGGAGAGGTGGCTCAAGGGTTAAGCCTCTGCCTTGCAGGCGGCAGGTCCTGAGTTCGGATCCTAGACCTCACGTATAGACGCCACTGGGTGGAAGTGGGGGCAGCCTGTGTTTTCTGGTCCTGGTAGGGAGGAGCCTGTGAATCCTGGGGCAGAATAAACAAGGAGGAGGTGGAGGCGGTCCATGGTGGTTCCCGAATTCTACACACACACGCACAATTGAATAAAAAAAGAAGAAGAAGAAGAAGCTGGATATGATGATACATGCTGCAATCCCAGCACTGAGAGGCCAAGATAGGAAAAGCCTAAAGACTTACTGGCCTGTCAGCCTACCCAGTTCCTAAGCTCTAATTCACTGAGACACCCTGCCTCAAAATAGATGGATGAACAGATAGATAGATGGATGTGGAGATCAATAGAGGATTATATCTCAGGTAAACTACCAGGCCTCAGTAGGCACACACATGTAAACATACCTGAATACACACATACACATTTGTACACACAAATATAACTGTAATTCTCATGCATTATACCAACATTTTGAACTTAAAACTTTATTTTTCTTATCCTTGCTCTGAGCTTAGTTTCTTAATGGTTCTCAGCTACAAGTAACATCTTCCCTCCTTTCTGTAGTGCTTGGAAATATGTGGGGGAGTTTTGATCAATCTAAGAACCAAGAGTGGTAGTTTCAGTTTCTGGGGAATCCAGAGATTCTGTGCGTCTTGCAGGGGGTATATATAATGTAAGAAAGAGTTGTTAAATTCCGAATTATTAAGAAATCCACTAAGTACTATTCATGGAAGCTCATTTTATACGTCTCTGTACTAGAAAAGGGTGTCTTTTCTTCCCTTTTTTTTTTTTTTTATTCCTATAACAATACCTGAAATGGGATTGTTTATAAAGCAAAGCTTATTTTGGCTCATGGTTCATAAGGCTGAGAAGCCCAAGATTAGGCAGCTATATCTGGTGAGGACTTCCTATTGCATCCTAACATGGAAGAAAAAGAGGCCAAGCAGGCATGGACAGAAAGGAGAAGGCCATAAAAGGGATCAGGTACCACTTTGGTGATAAGTGATCTATTCTTGTGAGAATTTTGTCAACCCCTTCATGAAGATGAGCTGACTCCTTCCTTAGTGACCTAAACATTCCTTAAAGGTCTTGCCATGCTGATAAGCTAAATTGGCATATATACTTCAATCTTTCCTATGATAAGGTTTAAATATTAAGTATTTTAGACTATGTACATCTTAGGTTCTCTGGTTCAGCTGCTTCAACTGAGCTCTTGGAGTTTGTAAAAATGGACCTGGATAAGTTCTAGTAAAGCTTTATTTACAAAATAAGTGAGCCTATAGTATGAAAATTGCTGACTGTTAGACTAGGAGAAACCTATGTACCATATATGTTCCAGTATTCATGGATGACAAAGACAGTTAGGTTATGTCTTCTAAGATGATGCATGTTTGATTATGTGAGTACCACAGGTAAGTCTTAAATAGTAGAAACACTCTTTTCAAAGTACAGATGTTCACAAAATTTTTAAATTAGGAAGCTTAAAGAATTTAAAATAAACTGTTTTATTTGTATTTGTTTTACCTTGTTTTGAGAAATGGAATGATTGACAAAAGGTTTAGAGTAATGAAAAGAAAGTTTTTAAAAAGATGTTGCAATTATTTTTGCTTTGAGACAATACTCTGTAAGCAACTTAAGGAAGAAATGGGTTTTTATTTGGCTTACAGTTTCAGAATAAATATAATCCATTTTTGATGGGAAATCACATAGCTGAAGGCAGGGGGTGGTTCAGGTCAGTCATCAAGAGGCAGAGAGAGCAACACTGCAAGACGAAGTAGGGCTGGACTACCAAATCTCAAAACCTGTTCCTTGATGTGCCTTCCTCCAGCAAGATTCCATCTCTTGAAAGTATTGTGACCTTCCCAAACATTAACATTTCCCAAACATTAACATTAACAATGAAAGATGAAAATACATCAGCTTTGTGGGCGCAACTCACATTTAAAGCATGACTGATGTGTAAATAGGAAGACTTCTGTGTTCAGTTTCATTTTTGCTTCTAGGAAGATGGATATGACCATGCCATATTTTTTTTTTTAACAAAATGGATAGAAACTGGGTAACATCCATCCAAAAACACAGGCTAAAAACTTAACTTTAGACATTGAAAAATTCAGCAGGTAAGGATAAGCCATCAGCAGCCACAAGACTGTGATGTCCTGTCGATGCAAGAGTAAGCAGAGAGTTCCAGAGGATATCTTAGAGGACTTGAAAGTAGGGGAATGTCAGAAGAGTGCTGCCTGTGAGGGACAATGAGATGCGGTGTGTTCTAAGAGTGACAGGCAAAATAAGATGAGTGGTTGCTCAGGGTGCAAGTGCAGGGTGTCCAGAGGAGACTGGAGGGGACAGAGCAGTTTTGCTCCAGTGCACTCTTTCAATATGCCAGAGTTTTTGCTCAAGGCAGGGCACCAGTGTGGATGGACACAAAAGTACTTAGAATTTTTGATTCAGAATTGAGCAGGATAGGAACGGAACAGGAGAAATGAGGAAAAGAAAAGAAAGCTTTTAAGAGGGTTGAAGAGGGAATAGCTGGGAATTTTCAGAATCCAAGTTATCTTATTTTTAAGCATGACATGAAAACACAAGAAATGAGATTCGTGAAGTTTGAAAACTACTTAAAAATTCCATTTATTATTATTATTATATGTGAGTATGCACACATGCACATGGAAGTCAGAGGACAGACAGTTCCATCTCCCTCTATTTGGATTCTAGAGATTGAACTGAGGTTGTCAAGCTTGCAGTGTAAAATTAGAAAAATTAGAAAAGTTCTGAAATAAGATGATAAAACCCAAGAAATAATTATAAGTAAAAATCACTTCAGATAAGAGAATAATAACTGGGGCTGGAGAGGTGGCTGGAGAGGTGGCTCGGGCAGAAGGTCCTGAGTTCCTAGACCCCACATATAGACGCCGGGTGGAAGCTGGGGTGGGGGTGGGGGGTGGCCTGCGTTTCTGGTCCTGGTAGGGTGGAGCCTGTGAATCTCGGGGCAGAGTAAACAAGGAGGTGGAGGCGTCCATGGTGGTTCCCTAATTCATCCGTGGTTCTACACACACACACACACACACACACGTGTGCGTGCGCACACACATACATGCACAATTGAATAAATAATAATTAAAATAAATAAATTAATTAAAAAAAGAGAATAATAACTAAGTCCACTAAACTCTGAGGGAAACGATGGCAGAAGCCTTTCATGTGAGACTCAGTTACTGATGCATGCTATCAGTTTAATAATGGCTTATCTTAATGCTGAGATGTAAGAACTTTTAAAAAATATATAGATACAAATTCATATTGGATATATGATTTAAGAATATTTTTCTGCTCCTCTGTAACAGATGGTATATTCTGAAAATATTAATCAGTATTTTTCTCCAATTAAAATTGCTGTTGGTACTCTCATATATTTGCATGGCTCAAATTGATAAACATTTTCTATGAGACACTTTTAAGAGTTTTATTGCTTACATTTGGATCAGATCTATGCTGTATTCTATCTCTTAAAAAGCTCCTTTATAAAATTCACATCTATATATTGTATTATTTGTGATAATATTTTGAGCTAATACCATTAAAAAATAATGCTTTTATTTTCTTCCCATACTTCTTTCACTTCAGTGATCAGGTCTGACCTTGATTAGCTTCTGAGATAGGCAAGAACCATTGGGTTCAGAGTAGCCCTTTTTGCTTTGGTTGAAGCAGGTTCAAAGAAGATTGAGTCTCTGTCTTCTAATGGAGCCATTTGCAGCCCTGTAATTTTGATATTATTAAAAGTAAGGATTGGAAATACAGCTCAGTAAATAATCCCAAGGGTCAATCTTTTTAGACTGTACTTTTCGTTCAGCCCTGTTAACTACATATTTCTCACTCAAAACATTTGATTTCTATCAAGCATTCACTCAATGTTTAATAAGGTCACCTAATTTGTGTGTATATAAATAAATAATAATATGTATTACATATAAATATGTCATAGTTAGGCACAGGTGTCAACTTGACAATTGAGGGTTTGAGCTCTGGGCACGTTTGTGGAGAATTAGTGGTTGGGTTAAACCCAGAGCAAACCTCCAGGAGATTGTCTGGATGATGGGGAAAGCCCAGGTGAGTGGGATTAAGCCCTGAAATAAAACACAGAGAGCTGGTAGAGAGAGTTGGCATCTTTGTGTACACTTGGCCAGACATGCTGGTCTGGCAAGTAAGGATCGTCCCTCTCTCAGCCATTATGTATGGTGTGGCCAGTTTCCTTGGCCTGGTGTTGGTGCGCGTTCTTCCGTCAAGCTGGACTGAACTGAAACCAGAAAATCAGTAAGAAAATAAAACTCTTGTTCCCTTAAGCCATTCGATGGTCATTTATCAGCAACTATGCAGGCAAACTGCAAAAGAATTTATAAATAAAATGTAAATATTAAATAATAATGTAAATAAGCCAGAGTCTGTATTCTAGAAGTGATCATCACTTAGAGTTATTAAATAAGTTAACTAAAAAGAGCTTACAAACTTACATGAGCATAGAGGAAAAATACATTGGTTTGCAGGGCAGATGATTGAGGAAGGCTGTGAAAATTTTTTATTTTTCATTTATATTACTTGTCTGTCTTAGCATCTTCTCAGAACTCTTATCTTGCCACAATCAGTTTTTATAAATATTATTATTTATTTTGTGTGTGTGAGAAAGATATATATATTATATATAATATATATATGAGAGAGAGAGAGAGAGAGAAGGCATTGTGTGTCCCTGTGGAGGACCAAGGGCAACTTCGGAAATCTGCCTGTTTTTATGTGGGACCTGAGATCTGAACTCAGGACCTTCTGTTTGTGAGACAGACTCTTAACCCTTGAGCCATCTCTCCAACCCCTGCCATAATCAGTTTTGAAAGATGTTAATGGAAAACATATAGGCCTATTTATGTTTAGACTTAACTGTGCTACCACTTCTGTATCATAGTTATTTAATTTGCTCATTAAAATAGAAGATACATTAGGAGCAAGTGTTGTGAAATTGTTTTTGGAAAATGAGAGGGAAAAGTAATGTACTAGGGAAAAGAAATTAAGGAAATGAAAGCAGAACATTGGTGAGGTCAACAGTAAGTATGAAATTCTAAAATATACATTAGTTGTTTTAATTTTGCATTCTGTTTTTAAATAAAATCTGGTTTGAATTTATGGTTTCAGGTTAGAACCAGCTCTTGTATGATAGCAGATATTAATTGTGTTTAGATAAAAACCTCCATTCCTCAAGAGAGAGAAGAACTCATGTGTGCCATAGTGCACAAGTGGAGGAGGCCAGAGGACAGCTTTCAGAAGTTAGTTCTCTCTACCTTGTGAGTTTCCAGGGATCAAGCTCAAGTTGCCAGACATTTGAGCAGGAACCAGACCCCTTACCCACAGAGCTTTTCCCACCCCGACCCATTCATTTTAATGTGTATGTGCAGAAAGTGTGTGTGAGGGGTGTGTGACATACCACTGTATTCATGTGGTCAGAGGACAACCTTGCCTTTTCACCTTATTGCAGATTGCATCTTCAGTACTTCTAAGGCCCAGCCGCGGGCCTGTGGGCTTCTGGAGAGTCTTGGGTCTCCACCTTTTGTTTCCCATAGGTACGATAGGAATATAAATGCTCACCCTACTGTGTCTGGCTTCTAGGTGTCATCAGGGGATCCAAACTCAGGTCATGAGGCATGAGCGACAAGTGCTTTGCTTGCTAAACTATCTTCCCAGTTCTGTTTTTTAATTTAATTTAGATGTCAGAGATTTGTAGATTTATATACTAGAGATCATGTAGTAATCCTGTGAACTTAAGATCCGGTTCATTTCTGTAAGATATTTCAGACTCTGTTTATCTTTGATAACTAATGTTTCTTTCTGTTTCTTAGACTAGGGTATTGGAAATTCTGAGTTTATGAAAATACTTATTTCCTTGAATGTTATTTTTATGGAAAACCATTCATTTTTCCAGAACACATATTAATTGCACAACTTTTTAACATTTTGCAAAGTACCAAGCCTTACGTACTAAGACTGTGCATTTCCTTTTATATAATATGTATTGCTTGTGAAATTCCAAGTCTGCTTTGTCTCACGAGCATATCCTGCCAGTGGCTGGACTTGAATTTGGCTGCCTGAATTAAGGATATTGAATAGTAATAACACAGCACAAAGCTTGATCATTCTCTTTGGCTCTGCCAGCATTTGTAGAGAATTCTACCCAGATGCCTTTCTAGCATCATGTGTATGTTTTTACTTGCGGTGACTGGAGCTCAGAGTCTGTTCTTCCCCTTCAAAGATGAATAAACATCGCCGTCTCAAGTCTCCTTCCCAGGGCGACTAAGACCCTGGGCTTTTTCTTACTGCTCATTTTTTTCCTGATGATGTGTGAATCCAGAGAGGGCCAATGATTGTAATGTGGACAGTCTCTGTCAGGGGACTCATAGTGAACTTGGGGCCTGTTGCCAATGCAGGATCATTTTGAAGTGTTGGTTGAGGTTTTTGGACGTCTTGAAAGTTATTTGAATTTGTCATTTGAATGGTTTTTCATAGATATATTAACATAAACATATATATCTTCAGTATTTTGTATGTTAATGTAAACTAAGGCCATTTTACTGTGAATGATTTTGCCATAGTAAAAGAATTTTAAAAGACGTTTTAAGTTTTTGTTTTTGTCTTAATAGGCAGGCAGTGGTTAAAGGTTCCCTTCCACATCCTTTTGCCTTGACGTTATTTGAGGACACATTGTACTGGACTGACTGGAACACACACTCCATTTTGGCTTGCAACAAGTACACTGGCGAGGGTCTGCGTGAAATCCATTCTAACATCTTCTCTCCCATGGATATACACGCCTTCAGCCAGCAGAGGCAGCCAAATGGTAAGTGATCTGGATTTTTAAATTGCAAGTTGGAACCTTTCTGCAGTGCTCTGATGTCTGGCTTCAGGAGGGTCAGGAAGGAGGAAGGACACAGCCAACAGCAGGAGGAAGGAGTGAAGGGAAAGCATCTCAATATAACTTGAACTTAACAGTAACCAAAACCTTTGGTGGCCTGGTGACTCCTACTGCAAAGCACCTTTCTTTCATTTGACCAAGTGTAACAGAGATAGAGAACAGAAAAATCAATTAAAAATTAGGATGACTCTTGAAGTTTATGACCAAACATATTTCTCTCATATTATTTCTGTGTTTGAGTGCACTCAGTGTTTTTTGAGTGAAAACCTGTTGAGTTGATAAATTCTGGTACTTAACCTGGCTGAATAAACTCCTTACTTAACTATTTCCATGTTTCTGTACATATTTTTAAAGTTTTACTTGCATTTTTGCTTACCTTTCAAATGATTTGTGTTATGTCTGCTGACAGGGACCTTTTGTAAGAGAGGAATGAAATTAAATTTGAAAGGAATATGAGAATGTTAAATGTTTGGCACTTGTATGTAAATAAATGTCTGGCATGTGTCTGGGTATAATAGCCAAAAAATGAAGAGTTTTTGTATCCTGCATTACTTTGTATTCTTTCTATTTAGCGGGAGATAATCAAATACTGAATGTGTTACATTGGAATCTTGGTCAGCCTTTAGGGGAAAATTTCCCCACCTTTAAATGGTGAAACTGAGCCTTCACGTTTGTGGGTTAGAGAATGTTGTACTTATTTTTGATGTTGCTCTATTTTAAGTGTTCCATCTTAGGTTGGTTCTCCATGATTATTATTTGAATATCTGTTTACACAAATTCAACCATGTTTCTCTCTCCCTTTCCTTTCCCCATTCTTGTTTCGCTCTGCAGTGCAGGAGTTGCACTCTGACCTCATGCTTCGAGGCACTCACTGACACCGTGAAGCTGCACCTACCTCAGCCTTGGCTTTTTTTTTTTTTTACCTTTATTTTTTATTTATTTATTTATTTATTTATTTTTTATTTCAGCTCATACAAACTTATTAGGTACACCAGTTCCCTCCCTCCTTCCTCCTCCCGCCGTACCCCCTGCTCCCTCTCCCCACCCCTCTCCCTCCCCATCCCCCAGTGCCTCCCACCCCAATTCCCAGAGAGTCCTTTCTTGTGCATGACTGATTTTCCTCTAGGCCCTCCTCTCCGATGACGTACAAGGACCCAGTGGCCTTTCCCGAACCCTTTCCCGTGTTCCCCTTAGGTATAGGAACACTGCTGTGGCTGCCAATCCTTTGCCTCCAAGGATCTTGGTGCCTTTAGCAGATGCTAGACTTTGTGAGGTCAACAGTGTGTTGGACAATGCGCAGGGCATGCAAAGTCCAATTATGATTGCTTCCGCCCTAACTAGTATAGAGTATCTTACATATCATTGCTCCTCCCATCCTTATGCTCTTACACTCTTACCGCCCCCTCTTCCGCAAATTTCCCTGAGCTTCAAGATGGGGAGAGACTAAGCTGGCCTAGTTCTAGGTGGTTGATATAGAGTCTCTGAAGTTCTGGATTGTGGTTTGTTGATTTTCTTTTGCAGTTTTGCTGTTCCTGCAATGCCCTTCACTCCATCCTGGTGGGCATTGTATGTTACCCCCTGGCCAGAGACAAAAAGCTGTTAGAGTCTTGTGATAAAAGCACATTCAAAGGTAGATGTAATAAAAGTGGGAAACCACAGTGAGGGAGGGGTCTATCACCCATTTGCAAAATTGTTACTTTTTATCTGCCAGACTATATGCCCTCCTCTTCTGGTGAGATCACTCCCCATCAGTAGTAAATGATCAGGAACAAAAGTCTGTGAACTTAATCAGATGTCTCATTACTTATTTGGGTCCTTGGTGGAGGCCTATTTTCCCTGCTGTAACTTGGCTTTTTAAAAAGGATCATTTGCAGTTGAGGTTGGCCTCCAACTCACAAAGACTGACTTAGAACTCCTGGTCTTCTTTCCTCTACCTCCTAAATTCTCATGATTGCTACCAGCCCAACTTTCTGCTTTTCAGTTTTCCCTCTTTAGTCCATTCTGCTTATCTTATTTATTTAATTCTTTCACTGCACTTGGTCACAGCATGTTTCTCATGTTCCTGCAGTGCTGGTTCTTGTTAGCCGGCAGAAAGTTCAGCCTTTAGTTACAGTATTCATCTTACTGTTTTACCAATATCTGGCCTCTAGCTTTTATTTTTATAACTTTATCCAGCCTAAAGAGATCTGTACATTCTTCTGCCCTGCAGGTTTCCTGTCATGAAGACATTGTTAATATTCATTATTTATACTTCATTTTGATTAAAATATTTTTAATATTGATTTATTGTGTTTGTGTGTATGCATGTGCAGGTTTGCATGTATGTGCCTTGTCTTGTGCGGGGAGGGAAAAGATAGCTTTCCTTCCACCGTGTAGGCTCCTGGAGTCAAGACTTAGGTCACTAGGCTGGACAGCAGGAGTCCTTCACCCTCTGAGCCATCATTCTGGTTGGAAAAATTTTAAACGTCAGTGGTTTATGTCTGTCATGTGCAAAATACTGCACAGTTTTTTCTCAGATATGGAAACATATATTTTCTTGCAAAATGGCAACATTTGTGACAATAGGAATGTTTTACTATGTGTCAGAACATTCTGAAAACTGTAAATTTTATTATACATCCAAGATTAGAATGGCACAGGGATTGTAAAAACCAAGTTAGGATGCCTGCGGTTTTTATTAAGTGACTTCCAGTTGTTTAATAGAAAACACAGTGATGTAACCTTAATTTTTACCCTTAAGTTTATTCCATTGCCTGTTTATTTTTAATAATTTGTTCATTTTGGCCTGCTGATAAGATTTTAAGCTCTCTGGGTTTTTGTTTGTTTGTTTGTTTCTCTTTGAACAGAAAAATGCTAAGTAAGTTCTTACAGATTAATTCCTTTTCTTGCAGATGGTTTGGTAGTCTGGTACTTGGATGGCATTTGGTAATAATTTTGGTTTATCACAGTTGCCCATGCTATGGTTGTTAACCTTTGTGTACCTTAAGTCAGTAAGGTCATCTATAGTCATTTGTATTAACCAGTGTGGTTTACATTCCACAGCTACAAATCCATGTGGAGTTGATAATGGAGGTTGTTCCCACTTGTGTTTGATGTCTCCAGTGAAGCCTTTTTATCAGTGTGCCTGCCCGACTGGAGTTAAGCTCCTGGAGAATGGAAAGACCTGCAAAGATGGTAAGATGATGTTATCTAAGAGGAGAAAGGCTGTAAGAGCAGCTGGACTTTTTTTTTTTTTTTTGATGAATTCTTTTTTCCCCCTGTAGTAAACTCGCTCTAGTTTGCAAAGCTTTAGGAACTTGCCATTCATGTGGTCAAATAGTAGGAATATTTTGTTTTATGGCATTTTTTAAAATGTTATTTCATAAATTTAACATTTTAAGTAATATACTATATTGAAAAAGTGATACAAGTTCTATCAGATTTCATAATCATTGATAATTGATCCTTTATTTTAAAATATTTTATTTATTTTGTGTGTTTGTGTGCGTATCAGAGGGCACCATGTGTCCCTGTGGAGGACAAGGGTGACTTCACGAATCATTCTGGATTGCTTCTACCTCCTTCTTGCTTTGCTCTGGGATTTCCCAGGCTCCACCCACCAGGGTCAGAAATGCAGGCCGCTGCCATCTCTGACTGGCATCTGCACGTGGGATCTGGGATCCAAATGAGGACCTTCTGTTTACAAGATAAAGTCTTAACTCCTGAGCCATCTCTCCAACCCGATTCTTTTCATTCATTCATTCATTCATTCATTAATTCATTCATTCACTGTTGTGCGTGTGTTAGAGGGCACTGTGTGTCCCTGTGGAGGCCCAAGGGTGACTTTGATAATCATCCTGGATTGCTTCTACTTCATTCTTGCTTCACTCTGTGATTTCCCAGGTTCCGCCATTCAGGCTGGAAGTGCAAGCCACTAACATTTCCTGCTGGTGTTTTTACATGGGACCTGGGATCCAAACTCAGGACCTTCTGCTTGTGAGATAGAATCTTAACCCTTGAACCATCTTTCCAGCCCAACAATTGATTCTTATAGATAAAAAGTATTATATGTCATAATAGAAAGGCAACACTTAAAAAATACTATGACAGGGCTGGAGAGGTAGCTCAGGGGTTAAGCCTCCGCCTTGCAGGTGGAAGGTCCTGAGTTCGGATCCCAGATCCCACGTATAGACGCCGGGCGGAAGCGGGGGGCGGCCTGCGCTTCTGGTCCTGGTAGGGCGGAGCCTGTGAATCCCGGGGCAGAAGGAGGTGGAGGCGTCCATGGTGGTTCCCGAATTCTTCCGTGGTTCTACACGCACACACACGCACATATGCACACGCGCACAGTTGAATAAATAATAATAAAATTAAAAAAAATACTATGACAAGAAAATTTTTATTATACTTTTAACTACAGAGACTATCATGGGATAGCTTAGATACATGATCTAATAAAAGATTGAAAAATACTTAAATTTTAAAAAAATTTTATTGTGCACGTGCGTGTGTGTGTGTGTGTGTGTGTGTGTGTGTGTGTGTGTATCAAAGGATCAAGGGTGACTTGGAAATCGTTGGATTTCTTTTACATTCTTTTTGCATTGTTCTGGGATTTCCCAGACTCTGCTCACCAAGGTGGGAAGTGTAAGCTGCCATCATTTCTGCCTGGCACTTTTACATGGGACCTGGGATCTGAACTCAAGACCTTCTATTTGTGAGGCAGAGTCTTAACCCTTGAGCCATCTCTCCAGCCCACAAAATATTTTTGATGGCTTTTTAATGACAGAGAAGTGCCTTCAAAAGAAGGAAAGATCCCACATTATACTTAAAAGCAACTTCACTTTGCTGCTGCTTCTTACTCTTAGTTCCCCATGGAGAGAGGGCATCTTGGAGACATTTCAAGGGACTGATGGTTTGGACTGGCTCTTCTCTTTTTCTTGTTCATGAGAGTGTCATTCTTCATTCTTACCCTATGAATCACCCTCTGGTTCTCTAGCAACGAGCTTAACCTGGTCAGCAAATTGTTATGGTTAACAGTGACTTCTTTATCCAGCCCTGAAAAGCAGAAGCTTTTATTCTAGTATGTTGGAGAGCTCCTGGCCAGGAGCTCAGGGGTCAGTGAGATGGAATTAAGTTATGTGCTGGGTGTTTGTCAGGGCTTGGCACTGATAAATTGTCCTCCTAGGCAAAGGTGAGGCCTGGCCGGTGCTTGTCAGATCGTTTCCATGGCAAACACTGATTCGATTTCAATTTAAACAAAAGGTTTTTGTAATGTTGCTTTTTTGTTTTGTTTTTGTTTAGAAATGTATCCTGACGTTAAAAAGATTTATTTTAGCAGTGTGAATGGTGTGTAGAGGTTTATATTCTTCCTCACACTGATACAGATGGACATACTGAATTAACTTTGCGATTCAAGTATACATTTGACAAGTAGTGTCCTTGAGTTAAATGTATTGTTTTTGATCACCTTGGCCAAATCAGTACTTCAATATTTTGGTTTTTTTTTTTTTTTCAGGCAAATTTTTGACTGCCTGTGTCTGACAGGTAGTAGGGTATTGACTAATGTAGAGTATTCTTATTTTGTGCTTGCTCTTGCAGATTGGGCTGTATTTCCTCCAATTCAGGGTTTTGTTTTTTTTAATAATTAGCCCCAGGATCAAACACTTCACCATAAAAGAGGTTATACTCCTCTCTCTTCTGCTTTATAACTGTGTAAATCAGTACTTCAAGTTTACATACCACACTTTTTGGCTAGGAATTTTTTTTTCTTTTAATCAGTTTGCCTATTTATTAGCATCTCGCATGATTATTTTGCTGATGTTTGATTTGAATGTTGAAATAAAAAGATTTATTTTTTAATTTATTTTATTTATGTTTTAACTGAATACTAGTCAGGTTAAAATCATTTTGGAAATCTATTGTAAAACTTGGCAGTAAGAATTTTCAGTTTTTATTCTTAATAATAGTTCATTAGTTAATATTTGCTGAGTACTTGTGCTTAGTACCTTCCTGAGTTTTACAGGTAGTTATTTCCTTTCATTTTAACCACTGTGCTGTGTTCCTGGGTCCTCTCTCCAGTGCTGTTCCCACTCCACAGCTTCCTTTGTCCTCAGTATGGACAGGTATTGCCAGCATTCTTTTTCCGTGTGTGTGTGTATAGGTAGGTAGGTACACATGTTTCACAGCGCACACGTGGAGGGAGTCAAGAGTTTGTGTGTGACAGGACTTTGTCTGCAGAAGGCAGGCTGGTTAGACCACAAGTCTCTTGGAGACCCTAGTGTCTTCCCCTATTTCCTGTAGGTTTTAGGGATTACAGATGCTTCTGTGTCCAGCATTTACATGGGTTCTGGGGATCCAAACTCAGATTATCAGGCTTGCACAACTGGTGCTTTACTGTCCTCTCAGCCCTTGCCCTGCTAAGATAGCTTTACTGAGACAGAATTTATACTTCATCATTCTTCTGTTTCAGGTCTAGCAATCAGATTTTAAAAATAAATTTACAAAGTTGTGCAGCCATCATTACAATTCAGTTTAATAACATTTGAACCAAGCACAAAGCTGCTTCTCTTAAAAAAAAAAGAAGTGGGTTTCTAGGGGTCTAACTTAGGTTTCCAGGTTTTTCAGCAGTAACTTTACCCACTGAGGTAGCTTGCCAGCTCAAAAGATTCTTTGTGAGACAGAGTCTTAACCCCTGAGCCATCTCTCCAACCTGCAAAGATTCTTATTCTAGACTTTTTTTAAAATATCTTTTTTGGTGTGTGTGTGTGTGTGTGTGTGTGTGTGTGTGTGTGTGTGTACGTGTACATACATGTGAATGCATACGTTTATGTCTGTGGGTGCACATATGTGTGTACACATGTGGAGGCCAGAGGATAACCTGGGTGGTGTTCCTCGGGTACCTTTACTTTTTCTTATTTTTGAAAGGTTTTCACTGAGACCTAGAACTTGCTAAGAAAGCTAATCTGACTGACAGGCCATCAAGCTCTGGAATTCGCCTCTCTCATTCCTAATGTTAAGATTACTGGCGTAGTGCTTTGTTGTTGTTGTTAAGGAATGTGGTTCTGAGGCTTGAGGTCATGTCTTTGTCTAGCAACATAAGCATTTTACTGACTGAGCTGCTTTTCTGCCCCTCCCTCTTTATATCCTTTGAAGTTTACTTTTTGAATAGAGCATCTTATACTGTATCACCTACCTCTGCTAGTAAATACTTAGCTGTTAGCTTTAAAGTTATTACTGCTTGCCTTTATGTAACTGTATTATCCAGAGTTTATCTAAATGAAGGCAGAGGTTTTTCACTACAGAACTTAAGTGGACTCTTCTATTTCACAGAATCACTCTCTATTTCTAGTATAAATAGAACTATGTGATACACTCAGTTTTTAATCCCTGAAGAAGTTCTTTGAGGGGCTAAATTTTAATAGCTTTTAAGTGATTTCTTCATTTTTCTCTGTTGTTTTAGGTGCCACCGAACTGTTGCTTTTAGCCCGACGGACAGACTTGAGGCGCATTTCTTTGGATACACCAGATTTCACAGACATTGTTCTGCAGTTAGAAGACATCCGGCATGCCATTGCCATAGACTATGACCCCGTGGAAGGCTATATCTACTGGACTGATGACGAAGTAAGGGCCATCCGCCGCTCCTTCATAGATGGCTCTGGCAGTCAGTTCGTGGTCACTGCTCAAATCGCCCATCCTGACGGCATTGCTGTCGACTGGGTTGCTCGAAATCTGTATTGGACGGACACTGGCACTGATCGGATAGAAGTCACAAGGCTCAATGGGACCATGAGGAAGATCTTGATTTCTGAGGACTTAGAGGAGCCTCGGGCTATTGTGCTGGATCCCATGGCTGGGTAAGAAACTGCTGAGAGTGGATGTGTCCAACGCTGTTTTCTGAAGTACCTGGAAATGGTGACTCACACAAGAATTCTGTGTGTGATCTGTGCTGGTGTTTAGTAACAGCTCTCCAGTGGCTACCCCACTTTAGAATGTAATAGTTGGAATCAAAGCTCAAATGAAAGAGACCTAACCACATTTTCCCCCCGTTAGTATCCTGAGTAGTTTTTCTTTCTAAATTAAGTTAGAGCTAACTTTGGGTGTGTATGCAGATTTTGCTCTCAGATTGTGTCCTGGTCATGGAAAGTGTGGAAAGGAGTTATTTTCAGAATCCTCTTTTCCCCAATCCCAAAGATGTAATTTCATCCCATTTCAGAGCCTACAGTGAGAATAGATTTTCTTTATATCTCCAACTACAGGAGTGACTCATTTCCCACCCAGAACCTTAGGACCAACTTTCTCGTCCACTTTCTGTGTGTGACCGTAGACGAGAGTAGCAACAGCTTCATATGTGCCTCACATGTGAAATTCACTCTGAGGATGAGCATAGCGACAAATGGTTTTATTCAGCGTAACTAATACCTTGGAGCACTTAAATATCCAGGAGCCCTGGGAATCATGTAGCACTGCGGGAAGAATTAATTAGTTTGTCATCTGACTCCTCTGTGAGGGTAAACTTCTGTGCCAGAGATGACAGACCATCCAGCAGAAAAGTGACAGTTCATGGGAAGAAGCACCACATATTAAAATAAAAAGTAATACTAGAACCTTATTAGTGGGAGGCATTATTCAGAAACAGTTCCAGAAAATTGTTTGATCTGAAAATGGCCTACAGGCTTACATACTGCTTTGATAAATGTTAGAAACACTCTTCAAATGTTTAAGTTCTGTGTTTTAATTTTTTTCTCTCTGGGCATTGACGGATGATATTACTGTGAAGTGGAGTGGATCACACTTTTATTCTCTATTTTTAGTTTATTTTTTGGCATGTTTTATAGGTACATGTATTGGACTGACTGGGGAGAAATCCCGAAGATAGAACGAGCTGCTCTGGATGGGTCTGACCGAGTCATCTTGGTTAATACTTCTCTTGGTTGGCCAAATGGTTTAGCCTTGGATTATGATGAAGGCACCATATACTGGGGAGATGCCAAAACAGACAAAATTGAGGTTTGTTTCTTTGGTTCTCGATTTTAAAATAAATTCTCTAGTAGTTTCTGAATTAATGGTAGTTTGGTGCATATACTGCTACCTGTAAACTGTCGTGTGGGGTGCCAGAGTATCTTTTATAGAAGTTTTACTCATTTTTGTTCAAATTCTAGGGGTAATAGGTTGCCTAAATCTAGAATTTCAGAGTTGTGTTGGTGTAGGCAATAGATAACTACTTATTTCTAGTCACAAATATGTTTTTCCTTATTTTGAGTAAAGCTGCTGCCTGAATTTCTAGAGTCAATTTCTGCAAACCAAAATTATATGAGATCTGTACCAGGAAAGCTGGGAATTCTAAGTCAAGAAAACCAAGCTGCATGTTATGTATATGTAGTGTTTGCTGCTGTTGGGGTTGGGTTGATGGCAGAGTAGATATTAACATGGCCACACAGAAATAAGACTTTGTTTGCTCGTTTGTTTTGAGACACAACCCCATTCTTTATGCTAGGTTAGTCTCAGACCCACTATCCTCTTGCCGTAGACTCCTAAATGCTGGGATTGCGTATGTGCCACCATGCCTAAATTGAAGAATTTTTATATTAATTTATGGGCTACATAGATTACAAATATGCCCAAGTGGTAGAATTAAGCCTGTGGCATATAGAATTATGGTGAAAATAATAAGTGGGAAATACTTACATGACACATGTTCTTGGTATTGAGTGTGAGTTTGGTGGTGCTAGAGGTTTCCTGGATCACATATTTACGACAGTTGGGGGTCTTATCTTTCCTTTGGGAAAACATGACTTCTCATGCAAGGAATGGCTTCGAATAACTCTTCAGAGAGCCATGCACATATTTAATAGTAGGAAATTTGGACTCTAAAGCACTTGTTTTAGAAAGGTAACTGAGGAGTGCCAGGGGCACGCAGGGAATAATGAATTAAAGGGTTTCTTTCCAGACTGGAAACTTGGAATAGAAGAACCCCATTAATATTCCATCAGGTCTAAATATTGAAAACGTAGCTTTTCTTACAGCTGGTTTCCATTAACAGAAAAATCTGTGTAGCTTAACTGTATAAGATTTCTCCCTATTGTTAGCATTTCATTGTGACAGCCTTCCACCCCCTATAGGTGTTTTAATCTTTAACAGCTGTGGGGCAGGGCCACAGGGTGATAGGTTCTCATCACCAACAGGTTGTGGGATTCATTTGAGTCTGTCTGAATATACATTGCCCACTGAATTCCAGTCCCTTCACAATTTCATGCTGTCAATAAACCATGGGGACCCTACATGAGCATCTAGGTGTCACTGCTTTTTGAAAAACACCTAACATCCCATGTGTCCTAGAAGAATGTAATCTTGAAATTTAAACAAGAGTTTAAAAAAAAAAAAAAAAACACTTGATTTGTGTTACCTAGGGATTTTTAAAATTCCAGATTTTTTAAAGCTTACTGTGACCAATTGATTGGCTTGAAAAGAAAGCCATTGCTTCCTACTTGGAATTTTTCAATTCTTATTTTCTCTACTTCAGGAATATTTATTAGACACAAAAATATATTCAAACTCACATATAGTTGAGGGATTCGATAGAGAAATGATAATTTCTGGAGGTTCATGAATGACAGTGATTATAGTCTAAAAATGAGTGCATGTAATGCTAATAAAGTTGATTAGATAGAATTTATTGTGTGTACAGTAGTGTTTCCCTTTGTTCCTTCTCCTTTTCTCTTGAGTGGTAAGGGTCCTTCAACTTGCTTTCATCATGCTCCTTTTGTTTTCTGCAGTGCAAACCAATGCTCTACCACCGAGCTGTGCACCTAGCCAAACCTGCCTCGCATGGCCACCTTTCTTCTAAAGTTTTGGCAGACAACTCCTGTTTGTTTTTTGTCTTCCTGTTTTTGTTTTTTTTAGTAAACTGGTAAGGAAGGAAGAAGGGGAGGGGAGTAGGGAAAAAGAAAAAGGTAGACAAAGAATGAATTTGAGTTTATCCTCCTTATTCTGATGACTGTTCACAGATCATTCAGCGCTTTTGCCCTTTCCTTTCACAGACACATCTGAGAAATAGGAAAAAAAGCTTTTCTTGTTTGCTGCTCTTTTTTCCTTCATTTCCCTTCCTTACTCTTGCTTTCCTTTTCTTCCCTTCCCCCTCCTGTAACTCTCCTGCCTGGGTCTCCAGAGTGTTAAGACTACAGGTGTGTGTGCCACTATACCTGACTTAGTTATTCTTTCACACTACTGTGTGAAATTATTGATAAATAGCAAACTAAGGAAAGAACATAGCATCTCATGTCAATCTTGCATAATTTAAGGAGAAACCTCTATGCCGACGATTCTGTAGTGATTGTGGACACATTTGCCTTGCTAGCATTTCCTCTTCATTTACTTTGCAGTAAAGATCTGAGATTGGTAATGAGAATCATCCTTAATCACCTTCCATCTTACTGTTTTCAGACAGGGTGCTTAATTGATTTCCGAGCTTGCCCATAGAACTAGTCTGGCTAGTTTGGTTACTGTCTTGCTCCGGGGATTCCTAGCATACAGCTTCTGAAACCGAAATCACAGGTGGGCTGCCATACCCATGGGCATTTTACGTGAAGTGAGATGTAAACTCTAGTCCTTTTTCTTGTGTGGCAAACGCTGTGATTGTCGAGCTATCTCCCCAGAACACATACTGCTTTCCAAGAAGTTGATTTGCTAGATTCTCGCCACACTACAGCTGGTCTAGGTACTGAGCTGATGATCTGGGGGACATGTTTCCTTCTAGGCTCTTCATCGTCAGAAAACTTACCACCTTTGTCATTCTTGGAGTGGAAGGAAATATCAAGTTATGCTCTTTTCTGGAAGATTTAGAGTTCATTTGTGTTCAAATTGACTTGCATGTGTTATAGTTCATTTGAGAAGAAAAGGTAGCTATTCAGTAATCATTACTTGGCAAAGCAAGTTGTTGTGTTTTGCATGGAGCACCCAGGAAGAGTTCAGAATACTCATCCAAGGCAGCCTATCCTCTTTCAGTGAGTTGCCTTAGGCCAGCTTTGCCTTCTCTTGGAAAGCAGTGAGGTGGTCAGGCGTTGGCAGTGTTCAAGGATTGAGGGAAGCCAGGGAGGAGGAATGGGGAGCTCTGACTTTCAAACCAGATCTTTTGTCTCACAGAGGAGTGGAAAGCAAGATTTGTTTCCTTGTGTTGTAATCTTCTGGGAGCAGGCGGGATGTAGGCAGTGCTGCTGATGCTACATTTCTTAAAAAGACAGTGGTGTGCTATGGATAAGGCTCACAAATCTGGAGATTTGAGTTTGTTCCCTGAAAGCCTACATTGTGGAAGGAGAGATTTGACTTTTGACTCCACTCATGCCTGGGCATACATGGGCAAGCCTTCTCTCTACCTCTCTTTTCTTTCATCTCTCCCCTCTTCTCTCCTTTAAAAAATGACGGTGATACGGGCTGCTGCTTGCTTACATATAAAATGTGTAGGTGAAAATATGTCTGCTTCCAGCCCATCAGCTGGTTGTGGCCACTTAACTGTACGAGGCATTTAAGAAACTAGCTGGTACTTGTTTCCTTTCTTCTTTATTATACTGGAATGATTTTAGTGTCTTTTTATGAACAAACTGTACAGTATTTGCACTGTGTTCTCGCACCCCTATCCTTTTTTCTGGAGGCAGAGTTTCAAGTAGCTCAGATTTTTCTCAAACTGATTCTATGCGAGGATGACTTTAACCTTCTGGTCCTCCTGCCTCTACGTCTCAGCTGGATTGCACCACCAAGCCCATTATGTGTTGTTGCAGGAGACAGAACTCAGGGCCTTCGTGCTAGGCAAGTGTTCTGCCATCTGGTCCACATCCCCTGCCCAGTTTTACCATGGTGTTCCAGGGCTTCCTGCATTAGGAAAAGATAGAGTAATAGAAAAGAAGACTCAATTTCCCTGTTTTATCGTCAGCTTTTGGAAATAGGGGTGGGATGCAGGGCTAATGGTGTCACATTTTTTAAAAAAGGACCTTTTTTTCTTGTAGGGGAAGCATCAAACCCATATTTCAATGGCATTCACATTTTCTTTGTTAGGTTTTATTCCCCACACATTACTTGAATCTAGGGCCTCTAATACTGCTTATCAGTAGCAAAGACAGGTAATTGATAATTCAGAGTTCAGGTTATTCCTTGCCATGAGATAATATTAAAATGCTTGGGCTGGAGAGATGGCTCAGGGGTTAAGACTGTCTCAAAAGCAGAAGGTCCTGAGTTTGGATCCTGGATCCCACGTAAAAAATGCCAGGCGAAAATGGCCGTAGCCTGCACTTCTAGCCCTGGTAGGCGGAGCCTGGAAAAACCCAAAGCAAAGCAAAAAGGGGGTAGAAGCAATCCAGAATGATTCTCGAAGTCAGGCTTGGTCCCCCACAGGGACACACAGTGCCCTCTGACATACACACACACGCACACGCGCACACACACATACATACACACGTGCAAAATAAATAAAGTTTTAAAAAGCTAGCAGCACATTATTTTGTGTGTGTTCTGGGATTCCCAGGCTCCGCCCACCAGGGCCAGAAGGTACAGGCTGCACTATTTCTACCTGGAGTCTTTAATGGGGGACTTGGGATCCAAACTCAGAACCTTCTGCTTGTGAGGCAGAGTCTTAACCCCTGAGCCATCTCTCCATCCCTAGCTTGTCTTTTTACTTCAAGACTAGAGTCGCTGTCCTCACATGTAGTTCTTTGGCCTCAGCCTTCCATTGCCGAGTACCATGTCCATCACGCTGTCCAGAGAGCTCGCACTTCCCTTCCTCGAGGACGCTTTTACTATGTGTTCACTGAGCTGACTGAAAAATCTGTGCTTTGATTTCACTTTAATCAAAAAAATACCATCTGAACTAAGTTTTCCTTGTGGTTTGTCCTTGTAGTGCCTTTTTGTAGGCCCTCCCCCATTTCTGAACTGCTACTGACATTGTACTAACACTTGGTAGTTAGGGGTAAAAAGATTTTCTGTTTGTTGAACCTGGTAGATTTGTTTGAATCTCTTGGTGTAATTTCCCTTACTTTGAGGTTGTTATGTCCATATCTGATTATACCTGGCATGGGTTTGTTGGGGAGATTATTAGAACCTTCAGTACCACGAAGTTTGGAATAAAGAGGCATTATTGTCTGTTGATGTGTGCTGAAAACTTGGCAATTGGTGAATGTTCTGTTTCATATTCTGAGCCTGAAATTGCTGGGCTACATTTTCCTCTGATGACAACTTCCTCCATTTTATCAATACCCTAATAAGGAAGTTAGTTTCTCAAGTTTTAAGATTTCTTTTAAAGGAATTTCTTTGTCTGGCATTTTAGCTTACATTATTGTGCAAGTTTGCTACAACACATAAGGACCTGCTTAGGATGCTTTCACTTGTTGTCAATGTCTAAGATTCTTAGGTAATTTTAATAATACAATTATTTATTGTTGAAATAAAACTCTTCTGGTTAGATGTGGCAAATACCAGTTTGTCAGTTTATGACATTCACTGTTCTTTAAAGTTGATTATACTTTTGACGTGAGAAATCTTGAGATAGTGAATTTAAATTCCCAAATTTTTCTTCATTAGTATTTCATCATATGCAAGAATCATATTTTCTTCACTTCGTCAGGATGTTTGGTCACAGATTCCTCCAGCAGTACCGTTGAAGTTACTCTTTCTGCTGCTGTGAGACAACACCTCCTGCACAACTTTTGGGGGAGAAAAGGAAGATTTATTTGTCTTAGGCTTCCAGAGGAGAGAGACAGTCCATTGTGGAAGAAAACAAAGGGCAGGTAGCAGAAGCTGGAGGCAGTTCAGGTCTGTGCAGACATTGTGCTGACTGAGCTAGCTACAACCTGCTACAGCAGACTACGAGGGGGAGCAAGGTTGGATGACCCAGCTTCAAGGCCCACCCGTGCCTTCCTGCAACAGACGGGCTTCCCCTCCTAACATTGTCACAACCTCCCCAAACATCAACTAAGGATTCAGAAACATGAGCCTGTGGGAGACACCTCACATTCCAGCCACGACAGGCTGCAGTGTGTCCTGTTCTCATTTTGCATCTTTATGGAGTGCATAATTTTTTTTAAAAAGCTTGCTTTTAAACCATTTTAAAAAATGTTCTGGTGTTTTGCTTTTTCATCCTGAGTTTAATACTTATATGTGTGGAGATAGCCTTAGTTTTAATCGATTAAAAATAGTTGTCCATTTTTTGCTTGTTTGTGGGTGGGTGGACTCATGTGCCTGTGTGCACATGTGCGTGTGTAGCACACACAGCACATGCAAGAAGCTTGTAAGTTGTTCTCCTTCCACTATGGGTCCAGGGAAATGGGGTTTGCAGAAAGTACCCTTAACCTTCTTACTGGTCGAGTCTTCTCCATGACTTCCAGGCTGAATATTTTAATAATACTTTATTCTTTTGGGTTCTGAACATTTTGGAACAGAATACTGGTTTTTATTTTCTGTCTCTAAAAGATGAGGTCAGCCTCTTAATTTATGACAATGCTTAGTTGTGAAGAATGGTGATCTCTAAATCTTTGAAATATTTTATAATATTGTACGCTTTGTTTTGCCCTTTGGGTGACTTTAAGTATTTGAAGCAGCTAATTTTAGATCCTTTTTTATTGTACTGCTTCTGATTTTATTTTATTAATAGTGTCTCTTTAGGTTAAATAAGGACAATCTATTTTGCCATGGGAGAATTACTAAAAGAAAATTTATGTTGCATTTTTTAAATTTTATTTTGCAATTGTTCACTATGGTATGAAGAGAATTTCCTTGTTGGAGGTCCAAACTCTTTAGTAACTCAGTTTTACTAAAAGAACCTTTCCAGCTAAGTTGTCCACTTAGGTTTTGTTCTGTCCTGTTCAGGGACTTTTCATGGAGAGATATAAACAACTGTCTATCCAGACCAATAGTAGACACAAAATGGACGAGTGAGCTTAGTTGGATTTACTTGCAGGAGCTTGGGCGACTTGTGAACAGTATCACCAAAGTCCCACCTGACAGTTGTTAATGGGAATATCTTCCTGGGAATAGTCTCATGCCCCTTTCACCTCAACCCCCCCTTTGCTGCCTATTGAGTCCTTCCCTACTTGTATAAAGGAATGTTAATGGGACCAATCCTGTGACTGTCTCCTGTGGGTAATCACTGGAATCATAAGAATCACAGCACCTCTGTGCAGTTGACCCCATTACTAGCATGTATGATAGGGTTAACGGTTCAAAACTCCTAGCAGTTTGATGCTTGCCAACTGCGCTTTTTTAAACTAATGGAGTTATATGAAATGCTGTTTTTTAGTCTGGAAATTATTTCTATAAATGTGGGAACTTACTGTAGTTTAGAAGGTTCACATATATTTTACTTTTCTTATTTTTAGAAGGGCAGGAAAGTATAGGGGGATAAGTAATTACAAAGACTAGTTTTGAGATTTCTTAGGGGCATTTGCCAAATATTGAATAAGTACAGGATTTTGGCTTTCTGCATCAACTTCAAGTTATCAACAACTATTTGAAGATTCTGTCTTTCCATTTTAAAAGTTCTTCAGTCCCTCCCCTTACTTTAAGTGTGGACTATAATTTAAAAATACAGACCTACTAAGAATCTCAGTACAATTAGAAGTTAAAAGAAAAACTGAAAGGACAAAAAGTGATAGCTCAGACCTGGGGGCTCCCAGGTGTAGCTCAAGGGTAGAGCACTTGCCTAGCATGTGCGAGCCCTTGCTTTAGCTCTCCGGGAATAGACCACTACCACCAGAAGAAAACATACTGCTTTGTAAGTTTTTTGTTAGCTATTTTTTGGACTGACTGAGAAGACTTGCCTTATATGCTTAGAGAAGATTTATAATGCTGCTTCTGTGATTTTAGCTAATGTGTCATTCTTAGAGTATGGATAGACAGTTCTGAGCCCCACATATTTCATTAGTTTGCAGGTAGCAAGTGATATGTTTCATGAATTTGCCAAGTTTCATTGCCTTTGAATAAACGAGAACTGTTTTCAGGTCTCATAAAATTGATCATTGTTGATTTTTTTAGTAATGCTATATAACACAGAGACATTGTGCTTTCTGTCTAGTGTCTTTTTTCTGAAAACTCAGCAATATTGGTTGCTTTATGCTTTGTTAGCTTTATTTTTCTCAAGGCCAACTATTTTTAATCAATTAAAACTAAGGCTATCTCCACACATATATAGCTTTCAGTTTGGAAGGAGAAGATGAAATTTAAGTTTCCTAGTCCCTAATACAGTACTTCTATGTTATGCTCTGTGCCTCATTTCTAGACTGCTTACTTCAAGTAAAAATCTAGAAAATTGGCATATTAATTATTTTATTTTTATGCAGTCAAAGCAGTTATCCACACGGAGAATTAACTTTGCTACTATTTCAGGAACTCCCGTGTTGAATTCTCTCATGAGGATGTGCCTGCGGGCTGCTCGGCTCCCTCTCCGTCATTTTACTCCTGTGCCAGTTTTTCCAGATTCTAGTGGGATATGTGTCCAGTCATATGGCCATCTCTTTTTGTCATAACAGTGTGTAATGCTATTATGTTTAACATCTTAAATGCAAGTACAGCAGCTCTTCAGACTGTTAGTCATCTTCAGGACTGAAAGCACAGCCCTTGAGCCACAGCTTACCTTTTCCTATTCCCCCGACAGCCACCATTCTACTGTCTGTTACTTAAATTTTAGAACATTGTGTGGTCAGGTGATCATTTTTATCACTTCACATTTCTTTGTTTTTGTTTAATTTTGAGGCTGAATAATGTTATATTGTGTATATACATGCCACATGTTGTTTATTCTGTTCCTCTATTGTACATATGTTTGCATCAGCCTCTTGGCTGTTGTGAATTGTATAACAACAAGTAGAGGAGTATAAATATCTGTCTGAGGTCTTGTTTTCACTTTTTTATATATATACAGAAATGGCATTGCTGAATCATATAATTCTTCTTTTATTTATGTATTTTTTTTGATGAGTCCATCACTTAAAAAGCACTACTTTGGTATAAACATATGTTTCAGTCTCATCCTTACATCTCTCTCACCTCAGTCCTGGTATATGTCATTTCTTTCTCCAAAGAGCCCTAGTTCTTTTTAATGAAGAAAACTTAAATCCAATATCTCATTATGAAGTGTCTTACCTGGTACTGGTGTGATCTGTTTTTTATACTAAGGATCTTAATTGATTTTTTTTTTTCCAACTCAGATTTCAAACAGAATATATTTAGGCATGACTGAAAAGAATGAGAAGAATTAGGGTAATTTTCCATATTAACATGCTACTGTTTCTTAGGTTTATGTGCAGCTGTAGCAGCAGGACTCTCAGAAGTGTCTCATAAATCAGTTGAGTGTGTTGATTAAGCTGATCTTGGTGTTCATCATAATGATGCCTTTCTCTGGAAATCAGTTCTTTAAATTTTTTTTATTTATTCAATTGTGCGTGTATGCGTGTGTGCGCGTGTGTGTATGTATATGTGTGTGTGTGTATATGTGTGTGTGTGTATATGTGTGTGTATGTATGTGTGTGTGTGTGTGTAGAACCATGGATGAATTCGGGAACCACCATGGACGCCTCCACCTTCTCCTTGTTTACTCTGCCCCGGGATTCATAGGCTCCGCCCTACCAAGACCAAAAACGCCCTACCAAGACCAAAAACGCAGGCCATCCCTGCTTCTGCCCAGCGTCTATATGTGGGGTCTAGGATCCAAACTCAGGGCTTTCCGCCTGCAAGGCAGAGGCTTAACCCCTGAGCCACCTCTCCAGCCTCAATCAGTTCTTAATTTAGAGTTTATCTGAATTGTTCCAGGCTTAGAAAAATTTGGTCACAGTAATAAGGATTAGCCCTGTCTCATAAAAAATAACCTCGTAATTAGAAATGTCTGATTTTAAGCATGATTCCTTACTGTATTATATTTTAACATAGTGTAACTATCACACTGTAACTCCTTTTTCATTTTAAAAATCACTTACATGTATTCAGACATGTCTCGAGCTGGAGTTAAAACTTTTGAGTGCGGCACTGCAACTGCAGCTTCTGTTGTGTTAAAAACAAGTGCAGAGTATCCCTTTACTTGGTCAACATGTCCAAAGCATTGCTCTTGTTACCTCACTGAGGTTGACATGATTGAAATATTGTTTGCATGGGTGTTCTGTTCTGTTCTGTTGTCTAGCCTGTTCCAGGCTATTCTGTTGTTCTGCTCTTCTGTTCTGATGGACTCTTGCCATGTTGTCTGCATTGATCTTGAACTGTAAGCTCTAGTGCTCCTCTTGCCTCAAGCTCCCAAATACTTTATGCCCTCTGCAGTTTCTCCTGCTTTTTAAAATGACATTTTGATGCAGTTGCATTTTGTATCATATGAAGTTATATCAAAAGTAAAATATACTTCTGTAAAAAATTTCTAATCATATTTCTCTTAATGTATATACTTTAATGAAATGCTTTGTTTTGGTTGCTAGTGTATTAGAAGCTGTCCACATGTGCCTTGAAGAACTTTTTACATTCCCATTCAAGTTTGTGGTTGTCTTACTGTTGTGTATTTCTTGAACGTGTCTAGTCAAGTGAAGTTGTATGGCAGCTATTTTTGTAGTAGGCTGGCAGAATTCCAAGATTTCATGGGTAATCCTGTCTTGACATTTAATGAACGGATGAAGCTGCTGAAAAGCTGTGATGTCTGTAGAAAGTTGCCACTGTCTGGTCTGTGCAGATAGTGTTATGGCTAGCCCACATCTCCTGCTGCCTAGTCTATACAGATAGTGTTATGGCTAGCCCACACCTACTCCTGCTGCCTAGTCTGTATAGATAGTATTATGGCTAACTCACATCTCTCCTGCTGTCTAGTCTGTGCAGACAGCGTTATGGCTAGCACACATCTCCTACGGCCTAGTCTGTATAGACAGTATTATGGCTAGCTCACATCTCTCCTGCTGTCTAGTCTGTGCAGACAGTGTTATGCCTAGCTCACATCTACTCCTAGTCTGTGCTGGTAATGCTATGGCCAGCACACATCTACTCCTGCTGCCTAGTCTCTGCAGTAGTGTTATGGCTAGCCCACACCTACTGTCTGGTTTGTGCAGTTAGTGTTATAGCTAGCCCACATCTCTCCTGCTGCCTGATCTGTGCTAGCCCACATCTTTCTCCTTCGGTAGTGTAGGTTCTCAGTGTGGTTTATAGTATTTGGGAATGCCTCAGATTATTAAACCCCATACCACAGTGTGGTGGTAGCAGCTGAAACCACTGCAGATTGAAGTTAAGATCTGGAGTTAGATTTTGAAATGACGGAAGCCTAATTTCATTTTAACTACGTAAACCAATGTGAGGTAATACAGTGAAGCACTCTCAGAAGTTGCCAGATTTAATTAATGACATCTTAGCTTCTTTCTAAAACATAAGGGCTATCTTCTGTAATCACCTAAATTTGCTCATTTGTTCAGTGTTCAGCATGTTACATGAGTTTTCACCATGACAAACATTAAGAGACTCAAAACTATTTATGAATCTGTAACCTGCTCCAAAATGTTACTTGTTGGGTATGAGAAATGTGAAAGTAATTTTCCTTCAGACAGAGCAGCTTGTTCTTGTTTTGCTTTGTTTCTACTTACCAAGAGTGTGGCGCTACTTAGTGGAGAAGCCAGTTTCTTAATGGGAATCTCAGCTCTGCAAGAGCAGCAGAAGGAAATGGGTTCCAGAAAGTAAACTATGACTTTGCATAAGGAGAAATAGCTCTCATTCTTAGATGCAAAGTTTTATGATCAGACTTTAAGCTGTTGACCCTTTAATCTCTTCATAGGATCCTTATAATTGCTTTCCACATATAAACAACAAAAATGATGAAAGCATTTATTCTTCATAGTAATTATCATTAGTGTTATTCAAATGCCCTTGGACTTGCTCCTTATCTTCCTCCCTTTATTTCTTTTTAATTATGGAAAATTTCAGACATAGAAACAACATAGACAGCCGTGAGCTACCCAGTTTCAGCTGCTGTCAGCACATGACTCAGAGCTCTGCTCCGAACAAGAGCGAAGGAGACGCTAAGGTGGACTCTATCCCTAGCAGCTCTGTGGCGTGGATGCTTATGTTTGGGGATAGTCTGCCATTGAAAGCATTAGGTTTCTTACCACTCTTACAGATATCAGCTAATGGTTTGAAGTGTAAACTTGTGATAGAAGAATGAGGTTTAATTTTTTTTTTTATTTCTTTATCTTCTGGAGATAGGATGCATGGAGCACACGCTGCATGTCCGACGATAACTTACAGCAATCAGTTCTTTTCCACCATGTGGATTCTAGGGATCAAACTCAGGTTGTCAGGCTTGGTAGAAAGTGCCTTTACCTGCTGAGCCATTTTGCCAACCCTAAAAGTATGTTTTAAAGTATTTTCTTGTTAGTCATCTCCCACCCCTGACATGATGTTAGCCTATATTAAAATTAAGAACAGGGTAGTTAAGCATAAGGAAGGATCAAGTGGAAGACATATGCTTTTGGTATTTCTGAGCACAGTGACTATAGGGAAAGCCTATGAGAAGTATGAGAAGAGATAGATTTAAAAAGAAGCAGAATAAATTCACTGTAGGCTGTGAAGTTCTTATCCTACACGGACCAGTATGTAGCCATTTGCCAGATGTGATGATGTAACACTTAAAGCACAGTTCAATTAGGATTAGACATATTTTAAGTATAATGTATAGAGCAAAAAACCTAAAAACCTTTAAGTTTAATTTATTACACATCCAGATAAAAAATTAGATGTTAGATTAGTTTATGCATCATTATTGCAGTTAATTATGTTTGCTTGTTTTTACTCTAGAATGTAGCTACTAGAATATTTGAGGTTGAAATAAGGGCATTGATGGCATGCATATTCCTATTAGTCTCATACTCTGAGGCAAGAAGATTATGTTTTAGGCCAAGCTGAGTGGACTATTCAGTGAGGCATTGTTTCAATAATCAAAATAAATAATAAAATTACTGCTTGACTCATATTTGTAGTTTGTGTTATATTTCTCTTGGACTGTATTGTTGTAGAACAAATTCTGTAAAAACTAGAGTAGATGAGAAAAGGGCAATAGGAATTAAATGGCAGAATATGTTTAAAAAATCTTTAGGGCTGGGGAGATGGCTCTGCCTCACAAGCAGAAGGTCCTGAGTTCAGATCCAGGTCCCATGTAAAAAACACCAGGCAGAAACTGCTTCAGCCTGCACTTCAGGCCCTGGTGGGCAGAGCCTGGGAAATCCCAGAGTAAAGCAAAAAGGAGGTAGAAGCAATCCAAGAAAATTCCCAAAGTCATCCTTGGTCCTCCACAGGGATGTACAGTACCCTCTGATACACACATAAAAAAATAGTAAAATCAAATCTTTAGCACATCTTAGCTACATCAGCTTACCTTTGAAGTTAGTGATACCTGATGGGTCTTGCTTTAGTGTCAAGTCCTTCGCGCACACACCCCATCTTCAAGAAAAAGGTTTTAGTTTTATTTTCAGTCAAGAGAAACAAGGAATCATGGGAGAATTTTATTTTAGAATTTCCGAGGGTAAAACAATCAAATCTTTAGCTGTGGTTTTTCCGGAACTAAATTTTAATTCCTGGTCACTACATACGGTAAAAGGAGGACTCAGTAGGATCTTTGAAAGGTATTTCCCTGACAAGACTTTGTAAGTTATCTTGAAAAATTTTCAGACAGTGTTTGAAAAAAGGAACCAGTAAAACAATGAAGAGATAAAGCAGTTTGGCTATAAAGGAGAAAATAAAACCATACTGTGCCATAGAAGCTTGACAGTTTCAGTGGGTGGTTAACAATATGGAGGCCAAGGGAGCATAGGACTGAGGAAGAGAGAAGGGAGTTGTTGGCTATTTCCAGTACTTTCTTACAGAGACATAGACTGAAGTCAGTTACAGGGTGGTAAAGGAATTAGTGATAGAAGTGACAGAAGAGGCAGAGGCAGCTGTCACATTCATGGTCAGAGAATACAGAATTCAGAGCGAGCACTGGGGCGTTTTGATACTTTCCTAAGAGGCTGTGTTACCCACAGAAAGAAAGTGGCCCCAAGGTGAGGGAAAAATTGAAACTCCTGGGAAGGAAGCATTGAGGGGAAGTTCTTGGAAGGAAATTGAGGTGCTAGATGTAGTTCAGTGGGCGAGCACACAAGGCCTTAGACTTCAGCCCCTCTTGCAGTGTAAGTGGGAAGAGACTGTAGTCAGATAATATCCTTAATTATGAGGGGGGGCAAAAACATGGAATTTTAAGTAAACTTACCCTACCCAAAATACTTTTCTAATTGGATATCTAGTAAAGATTTTTTTTTTCCCCACTCAAAATTTCCAGGCAATAATTACAGTGGGACCAAGAATGCTTTTAGGATCTCAGCCTTTAGAGAGTGGTGAGGAATGTGTCCATTTTCCTGACCTGTTGTATGCCATTGTCTCTGTGGACTTGGAATTTGAATATTCTGGCTTTCCTGATTTATGTGTGAAACTGTAGGATCCAAGAATGAGTATTATATAAATACTTGCCTTCCTGTTTTCAGGAAAGTATCTTGGTAATCCTGTGCACTCAGATTTCTAATTATCCTCCCAATTCTACTTCTGGTGTTGTGGTCCACTCACATTTTAAAATGTGAATTTAAACTGAGTGTAATGGCATACCCCTGTATCTCAGCACTGCCAAGGCCAAAGCAGGAGACTCTTGAGTTTGAGACCATCCTGGGCTAGGTGGTGAAACCCTGTCTCAGAAATAAAAAACAAAATGTGATTTCAAGCTTTGTTTGTTTTAGGCCTTGCTTATAAATAAGCCTCAACTACCTAATAAGAGCTGGGGCGAGAGGAGCCTTTTTGTAGAGATGATGATAGTAGTCATGTGTTGTTCTTCCTTCGCCACAGCTGTCCTATTGTTCCTCCATATTACTTTTCTCTTTTGGATAGATAAACAGTACTCAAACCCTGAAGCAGCAAATGCCAAATCTTAAAGTAAACACTTCGAGCATTAAGGTTAAAAGAGAGCACAGAATGTTTTTAAGAATGTTAGGTACAGAAATGGAAACTAATTTCTTTGTCTTGTATATGACAGAAGTATTCATTTCATTATTTCATCTTGCCCCTAGTTAAAAACCACTTAACATTTATTGAATTCTCTTTGCTAGGCATTTTGATAGTAACCGTGGAAAGAATTTGAGGTTACTGCTAGAGCTCATGTTCAAGACCATAGAAGTAAATATTGGCTCATTTTCATTGCTTATCTTTTACCTTTTACATTATGAAAGTCATCTCTGAACAGTGAACATAAATCAATTTAAGCTTATGTTTTAACTTCAGCAAGTATTTCATAGGAGGATATGGAATAGTAATCTTTATTTTAGTGTGATTTTGACCTTTGGAAAATACTGTGTAGTGATGCACACAAGTTGACCTAATTAGGGGTCCTGTTAATGTCTGAGCTAGATAAACATTAAATCTTTCTCATCAGCTGTAAGTCAGATATTTACCGAAATTTGAAAGTGATAATACAGGACTTAGCACAGTTTTGTTTTTTTTTAATTAATGTCCCAGTGCTAAATTTCATCCAGCAAATTATATTTAAGATTTTAGGGAAGATAAATGCACCTAGGCAACCACAATGTTAATAACTTACTTGAAATAGTTCTTTGCCTTTCCCTCCAGTTCTCTATGTGGATGACCTTGAACTTCTGATCATCTTGCCTGCTGTTTTCCAATTCTGGGATTACAGACAGAGTTACCGCCTGATTTTATGCAGTGCTGGGATTGAGCCCAGGGCTGCTTCTGGTGTGCTAGTCAAGTACTCTACCACCTGACTAACTCTGTCTCCAGTTTCTTACTGAAAATATTTCTTACTCATTTTATGAGTAAAATATATTAATATTTGCATATAAGATTAATTTGCCTTTTAAAGTAGGTGAGATGCTGCTCACATAGTCATATGTTTAGTTCCAGAACAAACTTTTCAAAGGCTAGTTTACCTGTCATGCAAGCCACCTACAGTGGTGGCAGTGATCTTAGCGATTGAACATGGGGAATCTTAATTCGTCTTTCAAAACAAGATTAGTACAGTTGTTGCAAACAAGTGTCCGAATTTACTAATACTGATCTTGGTAACTGGGAAGGATAGGTGCATTCTATTTTTACAGAGGGTGTCATGTGATCATTGGGATGTCTCACCCGTTCATTAAGTTTTTGGTGATAGTTGTTAAATAACAAACAACTCAATTTACAAGCTGCATGATTTCATATTCATCTTAGTTTCCTTAGAGTAAGTAAAGGAAGACTCTTAAGGCTACAAATAAAATAGTGTGGGCTGGAGAGATGGCTCAGGAGCTCAGACTGTGTCTTGCAAACAGAAGGTCCTGAGTTCAGATCCCAGGTTCCATGTGAAAAAACACTAGGTGGAAATGGCTGCATTTCTGGCTCTGGTAGACGGAGCCTGGAGGTAGAAGCAATCCAAGATAATTCCAGAAATTACACTTGGTCCTCCACAAGCACACACAGTGCCCTCTCATATACACACACCCACCCACACACACACACACACACACAAACAACACACACACACGTGAAAAATACTGCAAAACAAGATATGTAATAGGGTGTACATTATAATTTGAAAATCATATGCATACTTAAAATGATAACAATGTATGTTTCATTTAAAGTCATTTAATAGAAAAGTTGTATTTTTAAATCTAAAGTCAAGTTTTAGAAGGGAAATAATGAGAGTGGAGAAAAATTGATCAAATTAAACTTAAGAATGTTTGACATCAGTTTCATTAAATTGTGATTTTCTAATTTGTGAAAGCATTGTATCTCCAGTAACTATGATGACTTGAATTTGGTGTAGTAGACAGCAGTTTTCATTTTAAATACATTTAAAGGCTGAGCACAATCTTACCCTCTTCCTTCTCCTCTAACTTCAAACTTGAAGGTCATGAATACTGATGGAACTGGGAGGCGAGTGCTGGTAGAAGACAAAATCCCTCACATTTTCGGGTTTACCCTGTTGGGTGACTATGTGTACTGGACTGACTGGCAGAGACGCAGCATTGAAAGAGTGCATAAGCGAAGTGCAGAGAGGGAGATCATCATAGACCAGCTGCCTGACCTCATGGGGCTAAAAGCCACAAATGTTCATCGAATCATTGGTAAGTCATCCCAGAAGCTCTCAGAAACGAGTCCTAGGAATTAGAAAAGATTGAGAAAGTCAGCAGCTTGTAAAACATCATCAAGATAAATTCATGTTTGAAGCAATGCAAAATGGCCTTTAACCAGCGTAATGGTCTGACTTCACACACAGTTTGATTTTTGACATATATATCAGCATTAACCAAAAGAACTCACCTCTATTGGGTGAGTTAAGTTATTTTAAACCTTGCTATGGTATAAAGGAAAGTATCTTGCTGTACTTCTTAATTCTGATACTGATTGTGAGAATAAAAGTTGAGAGGAGTCCAGTTGTAGGTAGGTCTTTATGAGCCAAATTTGTGCTGATGGAAAGGTGAAAGTGAGTTGACTGTGTGAGTGTACATGTTCTTCAGTGTCCTTTGTACTAAATTTGTCTTCAGGTTCCAATCCCTGCGCTGAGGACAATGGGGGATGCAGCCATCTGTGCCTCTACAGGCCGCAGGGCCTTCGCTGCGCCTGTCCCATTGGCTTTGAGCTCGTCGGCGACATGAGGACCTGCATTGTCCCTGAGGCCTTCCTCCTATTTTCCCGGAGAGCAGACATCAGGCGGATATCTCTAGAAACCAACAACAACAACGTGGCCATTCCTCTTACTGGTGTCAAAGAAGCTTCTGCCCTGGATTTTGATGTCACAGACAACCGGATTTATTGGACCGATATATCGCTCAAGGTCAGCGAGGAGTTGTGTGGTAATGCTGGGGGCTGGAAGGAGAACCCAATTTCAGTGGTGGCTTTACGTGCTGGCTCATGGAGCCTCCACAAGACTGTTTTAAATAAAAATGGGAGCTGCTAAGGCAGAAAATAGCAATATGAATTGTACTGTTCCTTTATTTTCCATTTCCTAAAATAAATACTGAGGTATATACTAGGATAGTGAGAAGAAACTCTTGACTGGAAAACCTGGGGAATTGTCTTTCTTTTTTTTCAGAGTTTTGTCATTTCAGATAATGTTTATAAATTTCAGTGCAAAGAATAAGAGGCATTAGAGCCAGACAATTGGATTTTAATGGGTTTAATAAAAATGTATTAGTTGAATTGGAAAAGTAAATTAATGAGTCAACTTTTGCTGAGTGGGCTACTAAGATTCCTCATCTTAAAAGATAGTGCAGATCTTCCAGACTCCTATACTAAATGAGAAAATCAGAACGCAGACTTCTTTGGACAAAACTTGACAAGAATAGCATCTCTTCTTAGCTTATATTGTGGTTGTTTCAAAGTTTATGGGATTCAGATCTGTAGTGATGATGATAGATGGCCAGGTATTTAATAAGCCAAGAGATTGTTGATACAGGTAGCCCAGCAAACACTCAGGTACCGCTAGAAAGCTAATCGTCAGCGCTTGCAGCAATCTAGTTCCATCTGTTCACTCAGTTACCTGTCAGTTTTAAAAGAATTAGTCAGAAAAATTTTTGGTTCTTCAGCATCTCAGAACTCTTTCCTAAAATGGCAATTATACTTGCATCTGTTAGATGGTATCACATTCGTTTGCTTGAGCTGTGTAATTTTTATTAAAAAAAATACTGTGGCTTATAAGGTTTCTGGATTTTTCTACCTCTCAAAAAACCATGCTTTTCTGGATAATATTTTATACTTAACTCATACCAAAATTTTGTTTTTGCAGACCATCAGCAGAGCATTCATGAATGGCAGTGCACTAGAACATGTGGTAGAATTTGGCTTAGATTATCCAGAAGGTATGGCAGTGGACTGGCTTGGGAAGAACTTGTACTGGGCAGACACAGGAACGAATCGAATTGAAGTGTCAAAGCTGGATGGCCAGCACCGACAAGTTTTGGTGTGGAAAGACCTTGACAGTCCCCGAGCGCTGGCGCTGGACCCTGCTGAAGGGTTAGTAGTTCTATGTGTGCGTTCTTCAGAATGGCACTGCACATTTCAGGAGCATGGCTGGCTACAGATGATGATCTCAGGGTTACAATAGCTGTATTTACAAACATTCATCATGTCTGGCAAGGCCTCCCTTCAGTGCTTGCTGCCAAGCCCAACATCCTGAGTTGGGTCTCCAGAGTCACATGGTGGAAGAGGAGGGGAGTAGACTCGCTTTACAAAGTTGTTCTCTGACCAATGTTTATTGCTGGATGGGGTGCTTCACTCCTGTATGCCCAGTACTGGGTGCTCTGTGACAGACGGTGGTTGCAGTTCAAGGTCAGCGTCAGCTGCATATTAAATTCCCAGCCCTCCTAGGTGAACCTTGTTCTTAAAAACTAAAGCAAATCACATAAGATTTTTTATCAGTTAATATTATTAGTTAAATTTTGCTTGTCATCGTAACACTGGGTGAAGAAAACAGATTAATAATCATGTTACCTTAACAATACCAGTTACTCATGTTCACCAAAGTTTTAAATAATTTTTATTATGCCTTTATTAATTGTTGTTAATACCAGAAAAATACACAGGAAAACCTGTGGTATTGCACAGTAGACTAAACTGTTTATTGGCTGATTAATGTTTTTTAGGGTTATGTTCTTATTATAAAAGTTAGCACATTTTTCACACAGCAGTTAAGATGTGAACATTGAAGAAAAATCACTTTTAAAGAAGTCAACAGTAACAATATGTGAATATTGACTGTATCTGCAATTAGAAGTAGTGTCCACATTTAGCTTCTTCTTCATCTAATTGGGAGGCCATCTCTGAAAACCAGCTCCTGTGCAGGTGCTGTGCTGGGTTATGGTGATTTCTGCTTGAAGCATTAGTTGCCAGTCAGATAAATTTAGTAGTTGGAACTAAGGACTCTAGTGCAGATTGTGGCTGCAAGTGTAAAATTTCTCTCACAGTTGTTTTTCTTTGGCTCTCGAGCACATGCACCTCTTAACTGACAAGAGCAAATGCAGACTGGGCCTGGGATAGCTTGAGCTTGCAGGCTTGTGTTCATGCATCTGTACCACCAGCCTGCAGCTGTGTGAAGGTCTGCCCTTTGGATCATTCATGGGAGCTGGCGCGTGGAGCGCATTCCTAGGGCAGTATTCAGAGACAACCAGCTCTTGACCAGTTTAGCTGGAAAGGCTTTTGGTTAAGGATTAGCTTCTATTCTAGCTATGTTCTGTAATGGCTGGGAACACAAGGCAGATCTTTCACATTTCTTTTAGAGCTTTGGCCTCGAACACATAGCCTAGAAACAGGTAAGCTCTTAAAAGGAATAACTAAAAAAAAAAAAAAAAAAAAAAAAAGTAAGCCAAAGAATGTTAAGATTTTGCAGAGATCATAGTAGTAACAATCATTGCCTAGCCAACACACCATGTGACACATTGACTTATCCTACATTGGTTCCCTTGGACTGTATGACCACATATCTTTTTCGGGCTTTGCTTTTGATGTCAGCTTTTAAGGCCACTTTTTTTTTTTTTTTCAGCTCATACAAACTTATTAGGTACACCAGTTCCCTCCCTTCCTCCTCCTCCCCCCCGTACCCCCTGCTCCCCCTCCCCACCCCCCTCCATCCCCATCCCCCAGTGCCTCCCGCCCCAATTCCCAGAGAGTCCTTTCTTGTGCATGTCTGATTTTCCTCTGGGCCCTCCTCTCCGATGACGTACAAGGACCCAGTGGTTAAGGCCACTTTTATTTTCACACTTAGTATAGCTTTACAACTTGCTTTTGAAGAAAGTTGGTTATACAAGCTGGGTAGTAAATTCAACATTTTAAAATTTTAAATTACTTGTATTCAGAAATACATAAAAATATTTTAGCGAGAAATAAACCAGATTTTTAAATCAGATTTATTGCTAGTAGTGCAATACAGAAATCATTGGTTTGTTTCCATTTCCTGGGTGTGGATGGAATACATCCACTGCGAGGCTTGGGAGAGAGCTGACTCACAGCTTTTCTGGAGCGCGAGGGAACAGAGCTACTTGGGAATGACGAATAGCGATGACTTTGTTTTATCCATTGACTTGCCATATGTTTTCTCTGGATTTATTTAGTTACCATGCATGAATGTGACCCTTGTCTCCAGAAAATCAAATGTGAAATGTTAAGTTTCCATTATTTTAAATTCAGTTTTATGTATTGGACCGAATGGGGTGGAAAACCCAAGATTGACAGAGCCGCGATGGATGGAAGTGAACGCACTACATTAGTTCCAAATGTGGGCCGGGCAAATGGCCTAACGATCGATTATGCTAAAAGGAGGCTTTATTGGACAGACTTGGACACCAACTTAATAGAATCTTCAAATATGCTTGGTAAGTTTTGCTACCTTTATTTAAGTAGTACATTCTTTATGCTGTTGCTCACATTGTTTAGATCCTGTTCCTGAAGCTCTTGTGAATGTCTGGCTTTTCCTGTTCTGGAATTGCCCTTTCTGTTATTACCAACAGTCATATAGTTAACACTTGTTACTTGGAGCCAGCTCTTTAGCATGCAAAAATGTCATACATACATACATTTATAGTTCCCTAGATGCTCTTACAGTAATTTTTTTCATGTAAGCAAAAATATATATTTCATCTTTTTCTGGAAGAAGGAAGAAACAAACTATAAACTCTCATGGAGAGAAAATCACGATCAAATAAACTGTTCTCATGAATGAGTTTAAAGAACCTTGGTGATTTATATTAGTGATGATGAGTTTGAGGCATGAATTCAAACTGTAGATGGGTTGATTTCAGAGGACTATCTAGTTTTAGAATTGCTTTCAATTGAGTCATTGTGTTTGAAGTTTTGTGTTTACAAATGTAAGGTTTTGGATTTTGCTTTTTTGGGAGGGGGATCAAAAAAATAGTGTCTTCGTACATTTTATCCCTCTTTCTGCCTTGTCTCCTGGCTTTCCAAAAATAGGACTCAATCGTGAAGTTATAGCAGATGACTTGCCTCATCCTTTTGGCTTAACTCAGTACCAAGATTACATCTACTGGACGGACTGGAGCCGACGCAGCATTGAACGTGCCAACAAAACCAGCGGCCAAAACCGCACCATCATCCAGGGCCACTTGGACTATGTGATGGACATCTTGGTCTTCCACTCCTCCCGGCAGGCAGGGTGGAACGAGTGCGCCTCCAGCAATGGGCATTGCTCCCACCTCTGCTTGGCTGTGCCAGTTGGAGGTTTTGTATGTGGATGTCCTGCCCACTACTCCCTCAATGCTGACAACAGGACTTGTAGTGGTAAGCTGCATTTCCCCCAAGAGGGAGCCAAAATTAGAAGAGAAAGCAGCATTTCAGAAGTACTTTCAATTTATGTTTTTTTCTGAAGTAAAAAGTTACATAAGTCCAGTGTTGATCATTTGTTTTATAAAAGGGAAGGACCATAATAGAGCTATGTTTTTGTCACTCACTCAGTGGTAGCAGCTTGATACTATAAAGCAATAATTGTAATAGTATAATTGAAACAAAGTTATCTTAGGGCATTAAGTGTGCAAAATGTGTGTAATCTCAGAGTGACATGTACATATTATACAACTTGCCTGTTTACTCATGGTAAAGGAAAGGATGAGCAATGCAAATAGTATAACAAAGAATCTTAAAATACAGTTTGCTCATTTGAAGGACATAAAATAGGGCAAACAAAAAAAAATGTATATGGTGCCATACAGGAAATTCACATGACAAAATTTAACCCAATGTAAAACAAGAGCTGATAGATGGGGAAAGAGTATACCATGTTCTATAAGTGGGCAGATCTTCTTACTCAATCATGAATTCAGACTTGCAGGAGAGAGTTTCTGAGCTCAGGTGTCATTGTCTCTCCATTTCACTAGGCCTCTGGGCTGCATGAGATCAGAACTTCATCACTGCTCCTCAACCCCACCTGCTGGTACTCTTCTCTCAGTTTTTATCTTTGTGTCCCTCACTTGCTCCATGTCAGCCACATGGCCTCTTGCCATTTTCTTTTCTTTTTTTTTTTTTTTTTTTTTATTAAAAATTTAATTATACATTTTAAAATTTTTTTACCAGTTCCCTCCCTCCCCCCTCCTCCCCCCGAACCCCCTCCTCCCCCTCCCCATCTCCCAGTGCCTCCCCCCCAGTTCCCAGAGAGTCCTTCACTGTGTACGCCTAACTCTCCACTGGGTCCTCCTCTCCGATGACATATAAGGACCCAGTGGCTTAATCCCGTTTCAGGACTGTTGGGCTGCATATTTCCTGTGTGGAATATTCTTCGGCAAAAATATGCCTGTCCGTCCTTTATATTCATGTTTTTGCTTAATTGTGACCTGCTTAGTGAGACCTGTCTATTCTATTTCTGTTGCAAAGCCTCCTTCCACCTACCAGCCTTGCCAGTGCCCACATATGATGGGGCATTTGGTGCCTGATATTAAGGGAACTGAATAGAGACTGAAATACACCTCCCTCCTTTCTTCCTTTCCCTCCCTCCTCTTCCCTCCCCTCCTTTCCCTCGTCCCCTCTCCTCCCCCTTCCCTTCTCCTTTCCCCTCCCCTTCCTTCCCCACTTCCCCTCTCCCCTCCCCTCCCCTCCCCTCCCCTTCCTTTCCCTCCCTTTTTTCCCTTCCTTCCTATCACAGTTACTCTTTCTGCTACTATGAGACAACACTCAAACTCAACTTTTAGGGAGATAAGGTAGACTTATGTGGCTTACAGTTTCAGAGGAGAGATCTATCCATTCTGGTGGACAAGGGTGACTTAGGTCACTGCAGACAAGATGGAAGCAGAAAGCAAACAGCAAACTGCAAGAGCTGACTCCTAGAAGAGAAGCAGGGTGGCACTCAGCACCTCCGTGCCTGCCTCCCATGACCTGCTGTCCTCTAGCAAAGCTTCACCTCCTAAGTGAGGATTCAAACACATGACCTTTGGGGTGCAACTTCTATTCAAACGTGATACTTCCCTCCCTTCTCCTTTTCTCCCTTTCCTTCTTTCTCTTGTCCTTCCTTCTCTTGTCCTTCCTTCCCCCCTCTCTCTTTCTTCTTGTCACATGTAGTTGGGATTGCTTCTACCTCCTTACCTCTGACCACCAAGGTTAGAAATGCTGGCCCCTGCCATTTCCACCTGGTATTTTTATGTGGGACCTGGGATCCAAACTCAGTACTTTCTGCTTAACCCCTGAGCCGTCTTGCCAAGCCCCAAGAGAACGCCAAATCTGGGCTAGAAGATGGCTCAGGGGTTAAGACTCTGCCTTGCAAGCAGAAGACCTTGAGTTCGAAACCGAGGTCCCATGTTAAAAACCAGGCAGAAAACAGCAGTGGCCTGCACTTTAGGCCCTGGTGGACAGAGCCTGAGAAATCCCAGATTGAAGCAAAAAGGAGGTAGAAGCAATCCAGGATGATTGCGGAAGTCATCCTTGGGCCTCCACAGGGACACACAGTGCCCTCTTGATACATACCCCCCCGCCAGTACACACGCATGCGTGCATGCACACACATGCAAAATAAAGTTTAAAATTGGCATTTTCTCTGTTACTTTAACACTAAGAAACTCAAAACAAAACAAAAAAAGCTTCTCCTTAGGACCATTTATAATATAAATATTTAGGTATATTTTAGAAAAAACATTAATTTGGAGGCATATTTGGCTTTTATTTTGGGGTGGTGGTCTCCCTGTGTTTCCCAGGCTGATCTTGAATTCTGGGCTCCAACAATCCTCTTTAGCCTCTTGAGAGCAGGAACTGCACATGTGTCTACACTAGCCTGGCCTCTGACTTCATCCCACTAGGAACTTCCAGAACAACAACATTCGCACCTGACTATAGAATTTTAGTGGAAGTTATAACTTGATTTAAAAAGAGTATACACAAAATGTACTGGTAGACAGCCAGATATTTGATTGATTACTCCCCAATCAGGAAAATATGAGAAAACTCACTGTGAGTCTTAGTGTAAGGTGGTGCTTATTTAACTGTCGGAAACCTACAATTTAGTCTTAATTTTTTTTTTAAATTTTTTTTATTATTTATTCAACTGTGCGCGTGTGTGTATGTATGTATGTGCGCGTGCGTGTGCGTGTGTGTGTAGAACCACGGACGAATTCGCGAACCACCATGGACGCCTCCACCTCCTTCTGCCCCGGGATTCACAGGCTCCGCCCTACCAGGACCAGAAGCGCAGGTCGTCCCTGCTTCCGCCTGGCGTCTATACATGGGATCTGGGATCCGAACTCAGGACCTTCCGCCTGCAAGGCGGAGGCTTAACCCCTGAGCCACCTCTCCAGCCCAGTCTTAATTTTTTTTAACTAAGTAATTGTTACTGCCAAAAATAATTTTTTTTAAAAAAGATATGAAACTTTTCCAACTATTCTATTTGAAATGTTTTCTAATTCTTTTTTTAAAAATTTTTATTTATTTATTTATTTATTCAATTGTGCATGTGCGCGTGTGCGTGTGTGCGCGTGTGCGTGTGTGCTTGTGTGTGTGTGTGTGTGTGTGTGTGTGTGTGTGTGTAGAACCACGGACGAATTCGGGAACCACCATGGACCGCCTCCACCCCCTCCTTGTTTACTCTGCCCTGGGATTCACAGGCTCCGCCCTACCAGGACCAGAAACGCAGGTGCCCCCGCTTCCATCCGGCGTCTATACGAGGGGTCTAGGATCCGAACTCAGGACCCTCCGCCTGCAAGGCAGAGGCTTAACCCCTGAGCTACCTCTCCAGCCCCTGAAATGTTTTCTTAAAATGTGGACTCTACTAAAATTACCAAAGTTGTAAATAAATGTGATAGATTCCAGATAATGGGGATTTCTACTAGAACATTGGATACTTTCTGAATTGTCTAAACTGGGTGGGGGGCTTATAGTTAATGAAGAACTTAAATCAAGCAGTTCAGTGTTGTGAGTATCAAGTTTTTTCATGAGTGCCAATGAAGTCCTCTGGGATTTAAACCAGTACATACTCGAGTGTGAATGTAAAGTGGGCCTAGAACCACAAGTCATAGAAGAAGAGCTGTGAAGAAAGGGGTTAGTTAGGTAAAAAGTTCTGGCTTGACCGTCTGTTTATATCTTTGAGAAGGGTACGCTTCTGAGTTTGGGTGATGGCTGAGTACCAAGAGAAATAAAGTATCGTTGTGGAATTTATGTATAAGCTGCAGTTCCCTCCCCTTCTTGTGGTATCATTTTCTGTGGTTTCAATTACCTGTAGTCAACCTCCATCTGGAAATAATAAATGGAAAATTCCAGGAATAATCTGTTAGTTTTAAGTTGCATGTATATCTGAGTAGCATGATGGCGCCTCTCTCAGGCCTGCCCAGGGTACGAAAGATGACCATGTAATAACCAGAGGCCTAGTTCCAGGGAAGGGAAATGTCAGTTGACTTTCCCATCTCATAAGTTCAGAGCATCACCTTGGTTCAAAGCAGAGCACTTTTTAGTGAAAATGTAGAAATATTTATTTTTGTTAATTGATTGCTTCTGAAACAGAGTGTCACAGTGTAGCCCTAGCCAACCTGGAACTCTTCATGTAGTTCAGGCTGGGCTCAGCCTCTGAAATGCTGGGTTTAGAGACGCGAGTTGCCACACCTGGCCTGAACACTTCTTGTTTGCTTGCTTGTTTATTTTCATGATTATAGGTGACTATAAAGTATGTTATTGTTATTACTATTAAATAGTATTTTTATTGTGCTGGTGTGAATCCAGGACCTGGCACATACTAGACAAGTGCTCTATCCCAAAGCTATGTCCCTACTAAGTTTCTGTTAACAACTTTTTGGATAATTTTTACTTCTTCCCTCTACTATAATCATACACACTCAAAGTAAAATAAAGTTTGTAACTTTTTATGTCTTTATCAAATGTTCCAGTAAAATTTAGTCTTCATAGTGTAATGTAGAGAACAGTGGACTTGATGGTTATTTCATTGTGTGGATTTGTAATTGGCATAATAACATGGGGGTGCTGATTCATGTCACTCTGACACAAGTCTCTGGAGGAATGCCAGAATGTTCTCCCCTTGGTTTTACTCTGTCTGTTATGTAGGAGATGTGTGCAATAGACATGTGGTACCTTTGGTGATGGAAACCTTAGAATAATTACATTGCACAAAAATTTTGCTGTTTTCTTCTTTAAGCGCCTACCACCTTCCTGCTCTTCAGTCAGAAGAGTGCCATCAACCGCATGGTGATCGATGAACAGCAGAGCCCTGACATCACCCTTCCCATTCACAGCCTCCGTAATGTCCGGGCCATAGACTATGACCCTCTGGATAAGCAGCTGTACTGGATTGATTCACGACAAAACATGATCCGTAAGGCCCAAGAAGATGGCAGCCAGGTAACTCAGGCGCAAAACAAATTCCACTTCTTTCATCTAGTGACTGCTAGCCAGCTGTACTATTTCATTTGACCCTGTGCATGTGGAAGTGAAACCAGGATAGTAGCTTTCTTTTACTTTTCATAGTAGCTGTCCTCTGTGTAAATTATTATTTGATAATGCTGCTGGATGGAAGATGTACTAGCAACATAGGCTCTTACGAAGATAATTATCAGTCACATCATTCAGGCAGTCTGCTTTGTTATAGCTTCTTGTACATCCAAAATCACTTAGACCTGGCTCAGATTCCAGCTCCATCACTCAGTAGAATTCTTAAGAATTTTTTAGCTGAAAGGGATGCAGGGCACAACAAATTACAGGGACTTTATAAATAATATATTGCTAATTTAGTTACTTAAAAGATTCATAAAGTAAAAAACAGTAAAACTAAAAATACCAAGGATATGTTGTTGGTTCCACTTTTGATGAATATTGTTTGCTGACCAAGAGGAACAGAAGGGTGTTACTAGTCTTATCTCTGCCTACACACCAGCCATGGATTTCATACTGCCTTGCAGCTATTCTGGGACTAGGATGACAATAACTATTTGTTGTCTTACAGCAAAGATGTTAAATTGGAATTTGATTGTATTAACCTTTAGGGACATTGGATCGTATTTTTAAACTTTTTTTTTTTTTTTTGCACGTGTGTAGGTTTAGGTGTGGATATGTATGTGTGTGGAGGGGTGTAGAAGAGGGTACCATGTATGCCTGTTAAAAACCCAAAGAATCACCCTGGATTGCTCTACTTCCTTATTGCTTTGCACTGGGGTTTCCCTAGACTCTACCTTCCAAGGCAGGAAGTACAGGCTGCCGCCATTTCTGACAGACATTTTTGTGTGGAATCTAGAGTCCAAACTCCAGTGGAGTTGGTAAAGTGAAGGCTAACTCCTGAGTCATCTCTCCAGGCCCCAGGTTTACTTCTCTTGCTTTACAGAAAGAGTAAGGAGGTAGCACATCCAGGACTTCAGTTAGAGTGTTGTCAACTGTGTACTCCAGAGGCCCCGGCACCGTGTAGGCCAGGACTAATAGCTGGATAAATGAAGGGTTTCATTAAGGGAGGTGTTATCTCAGAAGTCTAGTAAACGAAGTAAAATTGTTTAGATAAAGCAGGTAAGTAAATAAGTCTACACTGGCATGACTTAGTTCACTTTCTGTGTGTTAGGATGGTGTGTCCCAAGACTGAGAAAGGAAAAGGGCTCCAGGTCAGCCTGGACTATGTAATGGTAGTACCATGCTAGAATGTTTCTTTTGCCCTGTGGATTTGAGAATCAAAGAGGGAGAATGAGATAATTGATAGATTTGGTTTGTAATCCTAAATAGTTATTTTCTCCAGAGCAATGTCTCTTGCTTGATTTGACCCCATTCACATTAGGAACTGCACAATTTCTTATTACAGATGGTACCCTGTATGTATAGGGTGTTTAGCAGCATTCCTGACTTCTGCCCACCATGTGCCAGTGACGCTTCTGTAGTCATGACAGTAAAATGTCCTTCTACTCTTGACTTCTACTTTTGAGGTGCTTCCAAAGTGTGGTTCTAGCCATGGCCTTCTCGAGTCCTTCTTTAATCAGGCACTGCCAGGTCTCTGAAGTAATTCATCTGTGACCTTATCCTCTCCTATGCAATCCTAGTAGTCAAATGAGATACATGTTAGCAAAGGAGCACATTATTAATTTCTGTGAGAAATGCCCCTGCTTTCCTACGTATGTGACCACATGAGTTAAGCCTCATGACTATAATTGCCCATAGCTGTTAGGTATGGAAACTAACTGTCTGTGTTTCTTTCCTTTCCTCAGGGTTTTACAGTTGTCGTAAGCTCAGTTCCGAATCAGAACCTAGAAATTCAGCCATACGACCTCAGCATTGATATTTATAGCCGTTACATCTACTGGACTTGTGAAGCTACTAATGTCATTGATGTGACAAGATTAGATGGGAAATCAGTCGGAGTGGTTCTAAAAGGCGAGCAAGACAGACCTCGGGCCATAGTGGTAAACCCAGAAAAAGGGTACGTCTCAGCGTTCCTTGGACTTTGGGCTTTTGGTGCCCTCTTCACTCTTGACGGTCCATCTCAACTTTTATTTCTGTCTTTCAGTGTTGTGTGCAGCAGTGATCAACTCAGCTCTGTACTTTCCTTCCACGTGCCCTGTATTTTCTCTAGATTTCTTGTGTTTTTTTCTGGTTTTATTACCTAGAGTTTCCTTTAGTGGTTTTGTTCCAAGTTCCACGTACCCTCCACACTCACCCTCCATAGCCACTTCACAGCCGCCTCTTCATGAAGCTTCCTTGACCTCCTCGACCCTGGCCAGGGGTCATTCTCCTGCTGCTAGACCCCAGTGCTGCTAGATGCCCAGTGCCCCCCAGGGGTCATTCTCCTGCTGCTAGACCCCAGTGCTGCTAGATGCCCAGTGCCCCCAAACGCCCACTGCTACTAGACACCCAGTGCTCCCAGACACCCAATGCTCCGTGTTTATGTGGTCCTTTCCAGGACAATTCATTGACTTATCTATTTTCAGCCATGTAGGTCTTGCTAGACCTTGGACTCCAACGTGAAAAATGAGCATGCATTTAATAAAATTTAAGGCTCAGTTGCATCTATCTGAACAGCAGATAATAAGGAATTTAACAAGAAAAAATGACTTACTCCAAAAGTTATAGGAAAAAGATGAAATTTATGTTTAATATAAAACATGATTTAATGTTTCATTCTTAGTTATTAAAAAGGTAAATTTTAGAAAGCTTATATACTGGTAAGATAGTTCAGCCAATAAGGCTCCTATTTAACAAACCTGGCAGCCTAAGTTGAATCCCTGGAAGCCCATATGGGAGAAAGAGAGAACTGACATCCAAAAGTTGTCCTCTGCTCTCCACTTATGCATCAAGACATTCATGCATATAATCTCTCTCTCTCTCTCTCTCTCTCTCTCTCTCTCTCTCTCTCTCTCACACACACACACACACACACACACACACACACACACACACACACAGAAAACAGAAAAAAAGAAAAACAAAATTCTTTGCCTAGATCTCTCTGGCCATTCATTTTAAATCTATGAACTTTGGCTCCTTAAAAACTTTCGATATCTTTTATTACTGTTAGAAGTGGTAAAAATATCCCATGATTAAAAAAAAAAGATTTTTAAGTGGGAAGGAGTAGTGGAGAAAGGCTGATGAGTGGGGACTTAGCTATAGCTAGATTGGCATAAAAAATTCCAGTGTGCTTCTACACAGTAGGGTGATGGTAGAAGGTGATTTTGTGATGTCTTTTGCAAAAAAGCTAGAAGAAAGCATATTGAACATTTTCACTATAAACAATAAATCCTGGAGATAGATATATTTAACCTAATTATACAATGTATGCATATGTACATTTGTATTAAAATCTATTGTCTCATTAATGTTCTTTGTGTTTTTGAATGTCAGTTAAAATTTTTTTTCATCTTTTCAAAATATTTTAACCTTAATTTATCTTCTTTTGGTGTGGTTCTGGGGAAAGAACCCAAGGCCTTACACATGCTAGACGAGTGTTCTTTCACTGAACTGCATCCATAGTCCTTACCTTCATTTAGCATAGTCAGAAAGAATGTTCTCACTTTATGTGGCTCTTGAGTAAATTTTTTTGTTTTCTCTTAAATCTTCAGGTACATGTATTTTACCAATCTTCAGGAAAGATCTCCCAAAATTGAACGAGCTGCTTTAGATGGGACAGAACGGGAAGTCCTTTTCTTCAGTGGCTTGAGTAAACCAGTGGCCTTGGCTCTGGACAGCAGGCTGGGCAAGCTCTTTTGGGCTGACTCGGAGCTCCGGAGAATCGAGAGCAGTGATCTCTCAGGTACCCAACAAGTGTATTTCCGTATTTTCATTTAAGGTTTAAGACGATTCATTGTAGCATTTGTCTTTTTCTTGTCTTGTGTTATTTTTATACATGTTTATTTGTAATTTGTTTCATTAAATATAGTCAACATCAAGTTGGTTGGGGAAGAGCTTTTTTTTTTTTTTTTTTTTCCATTTTCCTGAATGTGTCTGTCTATATACGTGTTTGCTTGTTTCTGTAATGGCCTAATAATATTGGAATCATACTCATTGCTCTTCCACTTTATTCTTTTTGAAACAGTGAATGAAACCCAGAGTTCACCAACAGAGTTAGTTTGCTTAGCACTGTGCTCTGGAGAGTGCCAGTCTCTGCTTTCCGAGACCAGGCCAGAATTATGGGCAAATGGCCTGGTACCTGGATCTGAACTCCTCATTTGTATTTGTATGGCAAGCGCTTTAATTGCTGAGCCATCTGCTCAGCCTCAGTGAGCACTTCTTGTTGCCTCCTTATCTAGTTATTTGCTAGTTGTATTGCTCTGTAAGTATCACATATCTACTTGCCTAGTGTGAGTGAGGCATTCACCCCACAGTACCACACATGCACCCCATAGGAAATTCTTACACATGTAGTCAAGATTCGGTCTTGTGTTGTATTCCATGAAGCTGGTCTGTTGCACAGATGTGCAGACATCTCTCCCCTGTGCTCAGAGGACATGTTCTGTGCTCCCCTGTGTATGCCTGAAAGCCAGAGTGCTACAGGCGCTCACTGTTGCCGCACAGTCCAGCAGTTAATTGTCTTGACGGCTCACGTCCTGGTGCATCCTGCATGTGAAATCATCCCATGTGACGATCCTTCAATGCGCCTACCCTGTGTCAGCCAAGATAATGAGATTTCCATAGGGGTCGAGTCTCTAGCAACTGTGGGCCTTTGACTGTAACTATTTTTCTTTCATCTCTTTTTCTCCCCTTTTTCCTGTGTATGCACGCTTGCATGTATGCAGGTGCACATGTGTGAAGGCCTGAGGTTGATACAAGAATCACTCTGGGTTTTTTGTTTTGTTTTGTTTTGTTTTGTTTTGTTTTTGAGACAGTTTTTCTAATCAAATTTAGAGCTGACTAATAAGGCTAGTTTCATAAGCCAGCTTGCTCTGGGGATTCTTAGTTTGCTCCTGAGGTTGGAATTACAAATAGACTACCCTGCCTACCTGGCATTTTATAGACTTCCAGGGATCTGTATCCCAGTCCTTTTGTTTGTATGGCAAGAGCTTTAACTGCTGAGCCATCTCTCCAGCCCTCTTTTTATCTATCTATCTATCTATCTATCTATCTATCTATCTATCTATCTATCTATCTATCTATCTATCTATCGATCATCTTTCTTTAGGGTTAAGGCAGAGATTATTAGAGGAGAGAAAGAATGGAACTCATGGACGTGAATCTGTGAGGGGCAAGAGAGTCCTGGAGAACTAATCCATGAGGGACAAGGAAGCCAAAGATGGCTGCTAGAGTCAGTTATTTATAGAATTTGGTAGGCTTGGAAAAAGCTTTTCCCTGTTGGTTAGCTCCAGTTTCTGCAAACCTGTTTAGAGCTTTTGATCCTCTACATCTAATTGGTCTGTTCGTATTGGGGCCTAAACCAGTTGATCTTGTGCCAGACCTCAGGGTAAAGCTTATGTACAATGGAGAACTAATCTCCATATTCTTTCATGAACTGAAGGTTGGGGGAAGTTGGTGTGTCAGTGGAAACTTTAAGGACTAGAGCTGGGTGAGTAAAGGGAAATGCCCCTATCACTGGGGTGGCCCAAGGAGGAGCAATTTGGTCTGCTATGGAGGCCTGAACCCTCACAAGAGTAGACAAGCCAGAGGGAACCCTGGGGTCCATAAAAGTGGCCAGGCAGGAGGGTGGGAAGGAGTGTAGTGGGTTGATGAGGGGAATGGGAATGAGGAAGGGATGGAGGGAACCAGGGATAAGTACTCAATATGCTTGTAAAATTAATAAGTAAATTAAGTAAGTAAAATAGGGCGAGCTCCTTCAGGGTAATCCCAGCCCTGCAGATGACCTTCGAAGACCTCCAGAGACTGCATGGCTGCTCTAGAACTGCCTATTTGCTCTGGGCAACAGCTCTGGCTGCCTCCTGCTCAGCTGGCAGCCCTCCTTTTATTTACATCTTTGTTTTATGTCTGTTTTCTGGTAGAGCTTCTTAAATTTATCTTAAAACTCTTATTGTTTTTGTTTTCAAATTCTGTACATTTGGCATGTTTTCATTTCCAGAGGTTCTTGTTCTTTGAGTTAGTTGTCTCCCCCTCTGCCCTCCAGAAACCTGTTGTTTTGAGAATGTCGAGAGGTTTTCTTTAACTATATGCTGATCCTTAATTTTCAAAAATGCTCTGGTGAAGGTGTTGATGCTGCTTATGAAATACTTGAAATATTGATGTGTCTCCCAAGGATTCTGCCTTAAGTTCTCTCTTGGGTACTCCACAATTTTCAAGTTGTTTTCTTTTTAAGTTTTCCTAGGAAAACCTAGTGTTTCTCATGAGGCTGGAAGTGGGTGGGCTTCCTGCTATTTTTGAAAGGTATTGGAAATAGTGTCATGATTTAGGAAAGTAGACTTTTTGTGAATTCCCAGTGACAGCCATTTAAGGCACTGCCTCCTTGTCTTGAATGATAACCCAAATCTTGTTTAATATCTTAAAAAGTGTATCTAATTATATAGCTTGCATACATTTTCAGTTAATACTCCTTTATAGCATGAACCACACGACTCCTTCCTGTGCTCTGTGCTAAAATCACTGGCGCTTTCAGTCCTGAGCTAACTCAACTCACTGATTAGCTTCTCTAGCTACTGGAACTTCACTTTTTTAATTGTTCTTTAAATTATTTTTCTAGTTTTACAAGCATATTAAGTACTTATCCCTGCCTCTCTTTATCCCTCCTCCCATTAAAAATTAATTTTTTTGGTGTTGCATATGTAAATATAGTAAATTTATGATATTTTCATTCCTTCATCCCCAGTCCCATCCTCCTGTTACCTTCATCTTACAAGCCTTCATCTCCCCTGCCATACTTGCTCCTATTGTCAAGTCTTTTCACTTGTGTGGCCTACTATGTTTCATCTGGTTTATCTTTGACTTTGACGTCTGCCTGACCTGATTCATGCTCCAGCAAGTGTCATAGATCAGAGGGTAAACCACTGAGGAAAGCATCCTCCTTTTCTTCCCATCAGCTTTAGTCCTCATCAGTCTCTCAGGGAAGTGTGTAGTGTCTTGAGATCTTTCCTTTTTCATGGTGAGATATTAATAGGACAGTTCCCATGCAATTCGTACAAAAGAATACATATCTGCCAGGAAATCATGTGTATTACAGCCCTGTCATGTCTGGGAGTTAATGTCTGGCCCACCACTGTGCCACTTACAGTGGGACAGTCTGCTGTGATGTTTCTGAGCCTTGGGGTGGGGTGGAGGTTAAGGTGACTTCCGGGTCCTGTTTAGGGCCAGACAGTCCCCAGTCACTTAGGTTCTGCATTTTGACGAGCTGTGTTGTTCTATAATAAACTTCTTCTGCTGAGGAGGAGGCTTCAGGCTGAGTGCTGAGTGCTCCTCCAATGTATGATTCTTGCTTTCTTCAGGCTTCTGTGTCTTGTTGCTAATTTGTACTTTCTCCAGCTTCAGGTTTTATCACCTTTCTGTTCTTGCGTCTTCTTCTCTTTGTTCTTAGGGATTTCCACCTTCCTATGTTTTAACTGTTGTCATTTTAGAATTTTAGGAGGAAATGAACTTTGACAGAGGTATTTATTCATAATCTACAGTAGGTCTGAATGTTGACTAAGGCCCCAGTTTTCTCTTTATTAAAACAACATTATATTTACCTCTTTCCTAGAATTTTCCTTGTTATTTCTAACATCAAGCTAATGCCTTTGACTGAACTCATTATTTAGAAATTGTGTAAAATATTCAAAGGGCTATTATGAAAAAGGTTGAAAGAATGAACATGTACTTTTTTCTTGGAATGAGGGGAAAGCTGTGAATAAAGAGAAGATGTATGTGGACACAGATTTCAGCATGTGTGAAACTATCCCACTGTTCAATGGTAGGCCAAGTTGATTCTTAATCTGAGTAGCTGTGTGTCTGGGGTGTTGTAGGATTGATTCTTAGATTGACACAGGTAGCCTGTTAAATCACTCGTCTCCATATGTGTTCTGATGAGCCTTGTGAGTAGAGTTCTTAAGAGGAACCTCAGGTTATCTCAGCCGCTGGGGAATACTAAACTCAGATTCTGGACCTACCTTCACTGCTTTCTCTATGCACAAACGGCACAATGATCTGTTTCATGTGTTCATTTTTCATAAAATTTAATTAGAATCCTGTCAGAAACGAGTTGAAACCTGCTGTTTGGCATTTTTTCCTACATCTCTTCTGAACCAGAGAGTTCACTATTTTGGGCACCTACTTATTCTTGGCTACACACGAATATCTGGTTTGTTACCTATTTTCTGATGTGTATATTCTCAGCACGATTTTTTTTTTTACTTAACAAGGATTTATTCACAAGAGTACATCTAAGTAGAGAAAAATAACAGCTAAACAAATGAAGAGGACCCAGACTAGCTTTCACTCTGTAGCTTTTAACTTGCACCCTGTGTGCTGATGTTTAAGGCACAAATGGCCATCAACATGCACCTGTACAATGTCGATCCATCCCTTGGCTTAAACACATCTCGAAGATTACTGGGCGTGATTTTCTTTATGTGTGGTAAAGAGCTTCTGTCCCTATCCTTTCTAAATCTACTTGGTATTGACTGAGTAATTGTTGAGAGTGTGATTTCACCACATGAATCATTGCTGTTTAGATGTTCTTCTTAATTGTGAGAGTACAGTTGGCTACAGGAATCATTGCTGTTTGCTTGCTGTCTTTTCAAGGCGCCAACAGGGTGGTATTAGAAGACTCTAATATCCTGCAGCCTGTGGGACTGACTGTGTTTGAAAACTGGCTCTATTGGATTGATAAGCAGCAGCAAATGATTGAAAAAATTGACATGACTAGTAAAAACAGCAGAACAAAAGTTCAGGCGCGGATCGCCCAGCTGAGCGACATTCATGCAGTCAAGGAGCTCAATCTCCAGGAGTATAGTAAGTGTGTGTGATGTAGCAAGTACAATGTACATGGCGTGGCGAGGACAGTAACTATGTGTGATGTTGCTAGTCGGAGCACCCCTGCTGCTTGAAAGAAACCAAGATGTGCATTTGCGTCTTTTCAGCCTTGTTTATCCTCAAAGTATTCATGAACTTTTGTTTTGCCATTTTTCTGAAAAAATCTTTATGATTTTAAACCCTTAAATAAAAATAAACATAAAAAATAAACAACAAAAATCAAATTTGTAATAACATAAACAGAATAAAACTTCTATTTATCATCCCACTGTGCTTGAAATATATTCAAATTAGGCATCTCAAAACTAGAGCAAGAGTTAGACATGCTTCATTCATTTAAAAAAAAAATTGTTCTGGTATGAGAGCCTAAGTTTCATCCCCAGGACTGTGAGAAAAACAACTCTAGATACAACTGTGACTCTGCTTCTCCTGACTTTTCTTTGTTGCTTTCAGTCCCTTAAGACACTGACAGTATGAGACTTTTAGTTGTATTTTCCTCTTGTGACCTTGTTTGAACAAGTTAAAAGTTACATTTTATGCAGTAATTAATATAACAAAGGCTCAACGAGATTGCTTTTTAGTCAAGTTGTTTATTTTTTTTTACTTATTAGATAAAATTTTCAATTCTCAATTTAGAAAATTAGCTCTAGATTTTTTTTAACTTTTTCAAAAAATTTTATAAGCTTGATCCTCTTTGCTTAGTTTCTGGTTAGTATAATATGATCATAGCAATCACCCCACACGTCTACATGTTAATGCTTCATGGGATGCTGAAAGAACTGATAAATACAGGTGTGTAATCAGAGAAATTGCCCTCAGATCTACAGGTGGTACCAGGAATGCTCATGTTTCATGGAGAGAGAATAATGGAAAACACCTTCCTTCTCATCTCAGTGCTTTTGAGTGGAGTTGAACACAAAAGAGGGATAAGGGACTCAGCTACCAGTCCTGAGTCTAGAAATAAAATTAGAGGTAGTGAGAATGAGAAAGTGAAATTCTCTCATTTTATAACATGTACTCAGGCTGAACATTTACTAGATAAGTGACCCAATATCTAATTTAGTTCATTGATCATGAATATTTGTTTCTTTGGGAATCCCAGTGGATGTTTTTACAGTTTCAAAGCAAGAGTGTCTTTTTTATATAAAAACTGTACTTTGGTTTCAAATTTGAGAAAACACTATCTTGAAATTTGTAATAACAAACAGAATAAAATTTCTATTTATCAGAATTACTGTGGAACCAAGTGAGATAATACATGCCTGTTATTCCAACACTGGGAGATGGAAGCAAGATTGTTTAAGAACAGCTTGGGTTGGGGCTGGAGAGGTGGCTCAGGGGTTAAGCCTCTGCCTTGCAGGCGGAAGGTCCTGAGTTCGGATCCTAGACCCCACGTATAGACACCGGGCAGAAGCGGGGGCGGCCTGTGCTTCTGGTCCTGGTGGGCAGAGCCTGTGAATCCCAGGGCAGAGGCGTCCATGGTGGTTCTCGAATTCGCCCATGGTTCTACACACACACACATACATACACACATACACACACATGATTGAATAGATAATAATAAAAATAAATAAATAAAAAAAAAGAACAGCTTGGGCTATATAGTTAGACTTCATCTCAAACTTAAGTCCAGCTCAGTGGTAGAGTGTATGCCTACAATCTAAAAGGCTCATTTATTTCATTTCAGTAATGAAGGTTAAAATCTTCAGTACTACAAAAATAAATACTTTTATAAGGCTCCTAACTCAAAAGACTTGAGTTGAAGGAGCTAAACTAAACCCAAGTTAATTACAGGGATTAAAACTTTTTTTATAATTGCATATGACCTTTTGCAATTGAACAAGCAAATAATTTTGTGTCTCTGGAATGTGTCAGTTCCATGGAACCTTAAAAATTTCTCTTATAATAATTTTAACTTTCTGTGGATTCTTCATTAAAATGTTTTAATTTTCATATGTATGTATATGTTCTTAAGTTCATGGGCACATGGGTCTAGAGAGGTGGCTCAGGGGTTAAGCCTCTGCCTTGCAGGCGGAAGGTCCTGAGTTTGGATCCTAGACCCCACGTATAGACGCCGGGCGGAAGCAGGGCCGGCCTGCACTTCCAATTCTGGTAGGGTGGAGCCTGTGAATCCCAGGGCAGAGTAAACAAGGAGGAAGTGAAGGCGTCCATGGTGGTTCCCGAATTCGTCCGTGGTTCTACACACACACACACACACACACACACACACACACACACACACACACGTGCACACACATACATACACACTCACAATTGAGTAAATAATAAATAAAAAATTTTTTAAAAATTAAAAAAAAAAGTTCATGGGCACATGTGTGTGTGTATATATATATATATATATATACACAAATGTGGAGACATGAGAAGATACCAGGAATCCATAGTCTCTCTTTCACCTACTCTTTTTAAGAATGGGTCTCTAATCAAACCCATAACTCACTGCTGGGTCTAATCGGGCTCACCAGCTTGCTCTGAGTATTCTCTACCTTCCAAGGCTGGAATTGTAGGTGGGCGCTCTGCCCGCCCAGCATTTTATGTGGAATCTGGGGATCTGAACTCAGTCCTTTCACTTGTGTGGGAAGTGCTTGAACAAGCACTTGAGCCGTCTCTCCAGCCCTAAAATATACTTTTTTGAAAATAAGATAATTTCATCTTTTAGAATAGTAGAATTTCCAAGTTAAAATTTTTAGAAAAGAAATATTTTAAAATAGAATTATTTAGGTGCTAGTAGTCTCCTAGCAATTCAGTTCCATTAGTCATCTTTTTTTATTTGTAGGTGTTATATTTATTGATTTTGAGATAGTCTCCCTGTATAGTCCCAGCCGACTTTCTACTTGAATGCCTCTCGAGTGCTGAAATTATAGCCAATAATTTCTGAATCATAAAGTTAGCACCTGTTGTGACTCCTGCTAGGATATCTTATGCATTGTCTTCTCAGAATTTCTCATAGAGGTGGTGCTGAGGATTGAACAGTAGGGTCACACTCAGTGTAAATGAGCCCTCTCCACTGGGCTCTTGCTGGTGGGGGGGACAAGGGGAGAGAGAGGGAGGAAGGGAGGAGAAGGGTGGGGAGAGGAGAAGAAGGGAGGGGAGGGGAGGTACTTGATGTAGTGACAGGCATTTGTAGTCCTAGCAGTTGTGAACCTGAATCAGGAGGATCATTGAAACCAAGAATTAAGACTAGCCTGGGCAGCAGTGTCCTGTCTCAGTTCCTCCCTCAGTACAAGCAGCTTACTATTCAGGTCTAAATATTTCCTTACACACTGTAGGAATAGAGGAATAGAGTGAAGAACAATATTGTATAGACAAAAATTCCAAACCAATTGCACGTTAGGTCTGTGGTTTTGACGGTTGTCCTCCTCTGCAGGGCAGCACCCGTGTGCTCAGGATAATGGTGGCTGTTCACATATTTGCCTTGTGAAAGGAGATGGTACTACCAGGTGCTCTTGCCCCATGCACCTGGTTCTGCTTCAAGATGAGCTGTCCTGTGGAGGTGAGTGTGTTGTGGTGCTTCTGTACAGACCCACCTACTTCAGTCTAATAGTCTGTGACTAGGCAGTACAGTGGCTATTTTTTCTTTCTTAATTGGTTGCTTATGTTCCATTATCTGTGTGTCTACTTGGCTTTTGGATTATCTTGTTTTCTTTTTTCCTCCTTCCCAGTACTCCTGCCTCCCACAACCACCTTTGATTTTTAACCTGTTTCTGTGAATTTTACTTTATTTTTCAATTTATTTGAGAGAGAAAGAGAGAGACAGTCAAGAACAGAATTTAGAAGTCACTTTTCCTTCTGCCATGTGGACCCAGAGGGATTAAGCTCAGTTGCCAGGCTTGCATGCAGGTGCCTTTACCCACAGAGCCATCTTGCTAGTCCAAGTTGACTTTTTTCTGCATTCCATGAGTAAATGAGATTATGTGATGTTTGCCATTTTTTGCCCTGCAGATACCTATAGTGTCAGTTAATTGTTTGGATAGCTATCAATCAGTCACTTGAGCCTTGAATTGCAGACCACCAGGGCAAAGGTGAAATACAGAAACAGTGAAATCATGAATTGGAGGGAAGAAAGGAAGGAGAGAGGGATGGAGGTGGGTATGGTGCTTCATGCCTGTACTCCAGCACTTGAGAGTCTGAAGCAAATTACCATGAATCTGAGGCCAGTTGGATTAGACCAACCTTCAAGTGTTGGTTTTGTTGTTGTTTGATACAACATAATGCATAGGTGTGACCATGCAGCACTTCCTGTTTTATGCTCAGATCTTTTGTATGCCATGATTTTCTAATCTCATAATTTATTCTTTTGAAACTATTAGAATCTCATTTAAAATTCCTAGATCTTCAGTCTTTGAGCTATTTCATTAGACTATCGAGAGTCCATAATTGGGGACTGGAGAGATGGCTCAAAGGTTAAGACTGCCTCACAAGCAGAAGATCCTTAGTTCAAATCCCAGGTCCCATGTGAACAAATTCCAGGCAGAAGGCAGCCGCCTACACTTCTGACCCTGGTGGGCGGAGCCTGGGAAATCCCAGAGTGAAGCAAAAAGGATTTAGAAGCAATCTAGGTTGATTCCTAAAGTCACCCTTAGTCCTCCACAGGGACACAGTGCCCTCTGACATGCACATGCACACGCGCGTGCACGCACGTACCGCATGCATGTACGCACGCATGCAAAAATAAAGTTTTAAAAAAAGAATTTCCTTTTGAGAACTTTAAATTTCAAAAAAGTTTCCTATTTCAGAACAATCCTTAGGTGTTGTCAGATTTGCAGTGTTGGAAGAGATTCAGTTCTCCAAAATCTGATTTGCTGATTGCAGCCCTGCTGTTGTGGTCCACCACAAGGCCAGCATTGTTTTCTCTGAAGCAGCAGCTCACTTGGTTCATGTTTTTAAATTCCTGCCAGATACCTGAGTGTAAATAACTATAATTTTTGTGAGTCGTTCTTTCAAATAAAAGCAGCATTCATGGTACATGCCCCACGGCTCTCTCTGGAGGGGCTACCACGCCCGCTGTGGAGCACACACACAGCAACACTGAAGGGACATCCTGGGGGTTCTTTTATTGTAGCTAGTTTCTTTTTTTTAATTTTGAGGGAGGGGATCATGTGACTTAGTACTGCAAATATATGCTACCATGTATGCTCCAGCTTTCATTGAGAGAATTCTTACATAAAATGACCTTTTTGTTTCTTAAAGCTATGAGCTTGTGCCTGCATAGACTAGAGTGACTTCTACTGCTGTCGAGTACAGTTGCCTTGAGTCTGCCATGGTCCCAGTGTTGCTAACTATTGTGCAGATGCAGTGAGTAAAGCAAGCAGCATTTCAGAATTACTGTAAAAATTGTTCTGACCAAGTGAGTTCACCAGAAAGTAGTAGTAGAGATTCCCAGAGGATTGCAAGCTAATTCTGGAGAACCTTGGAGTTAGAAATGCATGCCGTCATGTAGGATGGAGATGTAGTGATGGTTCATACACCATGTGTGAAAGCAGAATACCTCAGAACGCACATGAGAAAACGTCTCTTGCAGTTTAGTGAATCAAAAAGAAATAGCCTCACAGCTTCTGAGACTAGATGAGGTAGCTTACAAAGCATACAGTGTGTATTTTGTGAGTTTCGTTTGGCTGTTTGTACCGCTGTGTGACCATTGCTGTCCTTTGTCACTCCCTCCCTCCTTCATTTTAAGAGCCCCCAACCTGTTCTCCTCAGCAGTTCACTTGTTTCACTGGGGAAATTGACTGTATCCCCGTGGCTTGGCGCTGCGATGGGTTTACTGAGTGTGAAGACCACAGTGACGAGCTCAACTGCCCTGTGTGCTCCGAGTCCCAGTTCCAGTGTGCGAGCGGGCAGTGCATCGACGGTGCCCTCCGCTGCAATGGAGACGCCAACTGCCAAGATAAGTCGGACGAAAAGAGCTGCGAAGGTATCCAAAACACCGGGCTGCTTGTACAGTATTTTTTCATCAGCTTTAAAATCAGTGTATTACTTTGGCTCAGTATAGATTTAGGTTTGAACACTATATCACATTGCAAGTTATGTCATATACGTAAGGTCTGTACATGTTAAGTGTTTTTGTTTTGATACTGTAATGAAGTTCCTGGGTATAGGTGTCTTTAAAAGAAAAGAAGTTTATTTAGCTCATAGCTCTGAAATGTCAGGGGTATTATATACAAGCATTAGCTGGCCTCTGGTTAAAGACTTACAATGATGGTAACGCAGAAACTGGGCACTTGAGAGGAAGACACCACATGTCAAAACAGAAACCAGGGTAAGAAGAGGGGCCAGGTTGCTCTTTGGATAGTAAGTAACCTTTAAAAAAAAGCTCCAGAGCAAAGCAGAGAGGAGGTAGCACAGTCCAGGGTGATTCCTGAAGTCACTTTTATGCCTCCACAGTCACATACAGTGCTCTGTGACACACACACACACACCAGCCCAAGATACATTGAGAGCTGCTGTGACATATTCTGAGAACAAGGCCCAATCTCCCACTGTGACCGTTCACTTGGTTCCCCCCTCTCCACTGTACCCCACACCATACTGAGGATGCTGTCACTATGAAGGAGTCTTTGGAAGACATGCTCAGGCTATCCAACCACAACAAAAAGCTCTGAAAAGTAAGAAATATAACCAGAAGATTAGTTGTCAGTATTTAAAAAATAGTCCCTTGTTTTAGTGACCTGTAAATTGGTGAATGTGTTTATTACAGTGCAATTGATTGTAATCTCTCTCCATCACTAACTTTGCACAGTGCAAACAAACAAGTTTTTCTAGGCTTGTTAGAGTGAGCAGCAAAAGTCCTTAGCAAAAGATGAAAGCTAAAGAACAAACTAGAAAATATCGTAGTGGACTTTTTTCTATCAGTGAAAATCCTTAGATAATAATATGTACATTACATGTGTAAATGTGTATATGTGTGGTTTTCATTTGTATTTAGAAAGTTCCTTTTGACTCCTAGTAGAATTTGACTTTATATGACAGTAAAATAAGAAAATTGGGAGCTGGAGAGATGGCTCAAGAGTTAGGACTCTCTCTCACAAGCAGAAGTCCTGAGTTCAGATCCCAGGTCCCACATTAAAAACACAAGGTGGAAACAGCAGCAGCTGCACTTCTGGCCCTGGTGGGCAGAGCCTGGGAAATCCCAGAGGGAAGCAAGAAAGAAGTAGAAGCAATCCAGGATGATTCCTGAAGTCACCCTTTGTCTACACAGGGGTACACAGTGCCTCCCCCATACACCCTAAATAAATAAAATGAAAAAATAAGAAAATTATCTGCATTTTTTCCTAGTGCTTTGTTTAATTGATCAGTTCCGCTGTGCCAACGGTCAGTGCGTTGGAAAGCACAAGAAATGTGACCATAACGTGGACTGCAGTGACAAGTCAGACGAGCTGGACTGCTGTAAGTAGGGATGAGGTTGTGATTGTTCTCAAGGGAGAATTGAAAAATACTTTTTTTTTTTTTTGTATTTTACTTACAACCAAGACTTCCATATCTAGAACAAGTATTATACTACATTTTTGTCATGAGTCTCTTTATGTTTCATTTTTAATAATTATTTAAGGATAATAAACACCAGTGAAGAAGCGGTTACAACTAAAGTCACAAGCTTCTCAAATCATTTAGACAAGAAAATCAATTGGTTTTCTGAACTTCCTTTCTGAACATAGTCTCTGTTTAGCTGTCTGCTTCTCAGTGGCTGGCTGTCCTTCCCTCCTCCTCCCTCCTGCAGGCCAGCACTGAACTTACTGTTAATGATGACTGGCCTCAAACTCATCCTTCTGCCTTAGCCTCCTGGTGCTTAGGTTACCGATGTGCACCATCACAAAATGATGTCAGGAGCTTCTTAACAGTGCAACCTGGAGAGTTAGTGACTATTGGCTAAATGAGCTTGTACTTTCTCCAGGCCTCATAACTATTGACCAGAGCCCTAACATACAATTTTTACAGAATCAGTAAGCATAAATTGGAATAGAATCAAGTGTAAGCCAGGTTTACCCTTGCAAAACTCTGATGGGATTTAGGAAAGTCCAAGGAGGATATTTGGTAAGTCTTTTAGAATCTGTTCATTCCTTCAGCAAACTGCCATGTGCCAAGAACCAGCCCTGTATCAGGGTTTCTAGAAGTCCTTTTCAGGTAGAGGTAAGAGTAAGGCATGTAGAACTGCACAGATGCTCATTCTTTACCAGCAAAATGTTTGTTCCTGATAAACCTTAGTTTCTTCACCATTAAAGTGAAATTAATGTCTAGTGTGATTAGAAAAATAAGCTGATTTAATGTTTGAGTCCCTTAGCTTGTTTGCCATGTAATCTGGCCCATAGCAGATGATATTGGTAAGTGTTGCAATGACCCACATAAGCAGTAGGAATGAAAATGCAGTTAATTGAGGAAGCTTCCCAGAAAAATGTATTTAAGGTAGGGAGAATTTGTATTCTGAGCAACTCCACTGCGTAGGAAAGAGGAAGGAGTAAAACCAGGCACCTTTCAGGAACTGCTGCAGTGAGATTGCTGGTTCTATAAGATGCATCTTGGGGTCATGGAGATGTCATAGAGAGAATAATGATGTAAGATGTGGTTGTGGGGAGGACTTTGCTTTCTTCTGAGAAGGTTGAGGTAGTACTCTATCACAACGTGAGAAAAGGCCTAGAATGGCTATGTGAGTGCAGAAGCTAGAGACCAAATGTATTGGAGATGAGCAGATTGTAGTCAGGGCTGTCTGTTGGGCTGGTTGCTTTCAAACTTCTTGAACCACATCAAGAGCAGTATAAAGATCAGAGCGTGCACAGAGAGACACGTGTCGCACACTTATCCATATGATGTGGGCTGCCTCCTGGTGCTTTCTGTTTGGTCTGTTTGAAATGCAGGTTGTAGCCCATAAATAGTTTCCATCATCTCCTAATGACTTACAGTCTATAATTTTAAAATGCTCAGGAGCCATTTGTGGTTGCGTCAGGTGCTGATGAAGATCTAAATCAAGCTGCAGTAGTGCTAAAGGAAGTAGCAGATTTGAGACTCAGAAATAAAATTAAAAAGGATTGGCCACTACTTAGAGTTGGCAGCGTTAAGTCGACCCATAGGTGCCTCAGGGAGTCCTAGGTCATTGCACCTAAGAGGGGCAGCAGAGCTGAGACCTGAAGTATGTCGCCCTTGTCCCAGCGGGTACAATGCTTGTTTAATACACTGTTGTTGCTTAGTTGTTTTCTCTGTTCATTTAAAGTGGCTTTAGACAGCATGCACTTTACAGTTTGCCATGGGCTTAGTCAGTCTTTACTGTTCTAAACTGGATTACATTGCTTATTATCTGCTTTACCTCTGGAGTCTGGAAGACATGACAGGTGGTGGAATGGTGAACTCATTTTGGGGTATGTTGTATTGAAGATAGATATGGACTGTCCCATTAAAGTTGCTGGGAAATGCTTGTCATCTGGATCTGTAGCTCAGAATGGTGTCTTTGTTCTCTTCAGTTTATTGATAATTAAAGTGATGGCAGTGAATGAAATCTCTCAGGGAATGGAGGAGGAAACTAACAGGTAGTAGATTGAACTCGGGGAAACACCCCAATTAATTGTCAGCAGGAGAGTAATGCTAAAAAAAGAAAGCAGAGAAAGATTAATCCTAGCACTTGGAGGCAGGAGATCTGGTCTTTAGGGTCAGCCTCTGCTAATAGCAAGTTCCTCGTAGGCAGCGACAAAACAGGGCTGGTGAGATAGCGGAGGGGATACTAAGTGCCTTGTCCTGTAGATCTGATTCCTACTTCAATAACCAGAGCCCACATGGTAGAAGTAGAGAACTGACTTTCAAACAGGTTTCCTCCACACACATACAGTGGTAAGTGCGCCTACATACTTACATTGAAAAATCAGTAAAACTGGGAGAGTCTTAGAACAACACAGAATAGATTTTTTAAAAGAAAATAGGAGCCAGCAGTGTAGGGTAGTTACTCTGGACTAGTTTCTCAGACACCAGTTAGAGTGGAGGAGAAGAGCTTTTAACCTCACGGTGCTCTGGAGCTGAGATCACATCCAGAAACCAGCCGCCAGTTCAGCTTGCATTCCCATTTTTACTAAAACAGGCAAAGCATGTGCGGCAAGGCTTTCAGCATGGGAGAGGGGGGCCTGGCATTGAAAAGGAATACCAAGGCACTAAAGGGAATTAGGATGCTGTAGTTTTTAGCAAGGACTGACAAGGAGGGTATCTCCTGCCCTACAGCTTGAGACAGAATCATGTGACTCTTAGTGGTTAAGGGAGTGGGGCAATGTCTGGGAGACTCAGGAGCCTTTCCTTTCAGCTCCTGCCTACCAATGACTTAACCGCTTATATTTTCTATCTCAGCAGTACTGAGTGTGTAGAGAGGTGTGTAAGACGAAGTCTATTGGCAAATAGGGGCACTGTGACTCTGCCAGTGCGCTCTGCAAAGTGAAGGAGGAAGTCTGAAGTCAGACTTACAAAGTGACCAAGAGACCAGATGTGTGGGGCAGGAAGGTCGGCTAGTTTATGTTGAAGCCTGGCATTGGAAAGGAATACCAAGGCACTAAAGAGAATTAGGATGCTGTAGTTTTTAGCAAGGACTGACAAGGAGGGGTATCTCCTGCCCTACAGCTTGAGTTTGTATCCAGTTGCCCTACAAGGTAAGGGTGCTGTCATTGTTGCTCATTTGCTTTGTCCCTCAAGGCATTCCACTGTGTTCATGGGAGATTTGAGAAAGCAAGAGCTTAGAAGACTTTTGAGTTGTGGGGTTTTCTATGAGATAAGTAGTCATGGTTTGCCTTCTGAATAGTGGGTGAGTCTCTAGATTTGATCACACTTGCTCTTTTTCTCGGCTTTGACATGACATTTAGGTAACTCGAGACTCCGTGAGGTGGGGTGCTCTGCTGGGCAGGATCCTGCAGTGTGCTGCTTTCCTTTGTGAATCCTCTAGTAAGCAAGTGTCCTTGCTCTTAAGTGACCACAGGACTAAAGACAGTAGCAGCTGCATCTGGAGATCTAGGCTCACCTGTAGTTAGTTTCCTTCCTTGGCTGAGTGCCACAGTCCAGTGTGAACTCCCGAGTGCTCTAAGCAGCCACTGGCTTCTCTTCACCACTCCAGCAGAAGTTTTGGCAGCTGCTCTTAAATCTGTCCCTTTTGACATGAAATTTTCCCTGAAATTCCAAAATTCTGGTTTTTACTATACACAAAACAAAGTCAGTTTTGGGCTGGAGAGATGACTCAAGGGTTAAAGCCTTTGCCTTGCCAGCCAAAAGACCTGAATTTGGATCTCATATCCCATGTGAAAATGCCAGGCAGAAATGATGGTCACCTGCATTTGTGGCCCTGGAAGGTGAGCCTGGGAAACCCCAAGCAAAGCAATAAGGAAGTAAACAATCCATAATGAGTCCCGATGTCACCCTGGGGCCTCCAGGCACACACTCAAGTATCTTCTACACACACACACACACACACACACACACACACACACACAGCGAGAGAAGTCACTTTTATCTGTACTTTGATTCCATGTAATGCCATTTAATTCACATTCTCATGAGATGTGTTATATGTATATTTACATATGTTTATTAGCCTATTAAATTTATGTCTTTGCAATTCACTAGCAAGCCCTCTTTTGTCTCCATACCATGAACTATGTGGTTTCTCTGTTGTAGATCCAACCGAAGAGCCAGCGCCACAGGCCACCAACACAGTGGGTTCAGTGATTGGAGTGATTGTTACCATCTTTGTGTCTGGAACCATATACTTCATCTGTCAGAGGATGTTGTGTCCACGTATGAAGGGAGATGGGGAGACTATGACCAATGACTATGTGGTTCATGGACCAGCTTCTGTGCCCCTTGGCTATGTGCCACACCCAAGCTCTCTGTCAGGCTCTCTTCCAGGTGAGGAAGACCAGTTTGTGAGGGTTAGGTTTGGGTCTGTCAGCTCACTAAGTTCCATGATGGAAACGAGACCACTTTGGGCTCAAGAGTTTGTAAGAATAAATCTTTCTACATTATTAGCACCATCTCCTATGCAGAAAGCCTTCAGTGTGATATAGTAGGAGTCACGCCATTGAGTGAGTCGGACAGTGCCTAGTGAACAGGTCTGCTGTTTTACCACCAGGGAAGCCTAGGACTATTGAGTTCCGAACAAGAGGCCAAAATTAGATGTGTTTTCCTTCCACAAACGAGTTTGGAAATAGAATGACAAGGAAGGCACAGTGCCTGTTCTCTTCCTTCTCCTGTTTCGCATGAGGCCAGGCTGGTGTGGGCATCGTTACATAGCCAGAGACCCTACTCCTGGGTCTCTCTCTCTCTCTCTCCTCTCTCTCTCTGATAATGTTTCCTTGTTGCCTCTGTTTGCAGCAAGTGAAATTTGGGAAGCTTCTGGGAACAAGTAGACTCTTTAGCATTGGAGTTCTGATTCCAGAGATGACTGCATCTGGAATTGAAATACTTTTCGTGTCCTATGTGTGCCTCACGGGCTTTTGCTTCTTTGTGCACACATCTCTCTTTTTCTCACCCTGCTTTGTAGCCTCTGCCCTCAATTTCTTCATGGGGTTAAAAACTTTTGCTTTGAAGGCCCTACTTTCCTGGACAGGAGCAAGAACAGCTGCTCTTTGCCTGTTCTTAGACCAGCTCCCAATGGAACCTTGCATATCAACAGAACATTCCTTCCTTTCTCCATTAATTTTTTTCAAATTTAGGAAAAGCGGGTATAAGTTGTTTTAGTCAGACTGTAGTTGACTGCTTATATATTTTTTTTTATTTCCTTTTCCTTTAGGCATGTCTCGAGGCAAATCAATGATTAGTTCCCTCAGCCTTATGGGGGGAAGCAGTGGCCCTCCATACGACCGAGCCCATGTCACAGGAGCGTCCTCCAGCAGCTCCTCCAGCACCAAAGGCACTTACTTCCCTGCGGTAAGCTGCTGCTTCTCTTCCTCGCAGCAACAGGACGCACAACACTGCAGTGAGCTTGTTCACTGTTCAGCAATCACCATATTTGAAACCATTTGCTGTTAACTCCACAATTCAAGTAAAAATGAAACCATTGAATGGTACCTTTTAAGAGATTTGGAACCTTATTTCAGGGCCTCCTAAAAGAAAAGCACCCAGGCTCTGGGCTAGGGAGGTGGATCGGCAGGGAAAAACCCTTGTCTTGCAAGTACGAGGACATAGGCTTGATCCCCAGCACCTGTGTAAAAAGCCAAGCTAGGGATGCTTGCTTGCAGTCTCATTGCTGTGAGGTGAAGACCGAAGGGTCCCTGGGGCCCGCTGACCCTGCAAATTAGTCTGATGGGTGAGCTCCAAACCTGTATCAGGAGGTAGATGGCATTCCTGAGGGCGACACCCAAGATTGTCTCACACACATGAATGAATGTTTTTTTTAAAAAGAGGGAAACATATTGAATTCCTCAAAAATCAGTGATTTTTTTTCTGTGAACATAGAAAAATAGTTAAAACCAGAACCTTGTCTGTATCAGACAAACCAATGAAATATATAAATAACATTATCTTTTCCATTTTGTATATTTTAGTCACAATGAAATTCTAGCATAGGGAAGGGGGAGTCGCAGTCCTAAAGTACTACTTGAGGTAATTCTTTGGGAAAAAAACATTGTGCTAATGATGTATTAGAAAATAAAGTGACAGAGACAAGGAGCAGAAGGTGTAGGTATTCCATATCAGGTAAGGTGGTGTTATTTTGCTGACTGATGTACTGCGCTAAGGGACATGTGGTTATTGTTTTTTGATATTTTAATTATTTTCCTTTTAGATTTTGAACCCACCACCATCCCCTGCCACTGAGCGATCTCATTACACCATGGAATTTGGTTATTCTTCAAACAGCCCTTCCACACACAGGTCCTACAGGTAATACATGTCCTCCTTCAACATATCAAAGAATTTACTAGAAAGGTATCAAAGGAGCAAACAACCACTGGAGAAGAGAATAGACTTCTTCTCTGTCAAGCTAGCATTGCTTCTTCCCAATTCCTCTTCTTTCAGAACACTGTGTATTTTCAGAGTCACAAATGCTGGTCTTCAGAGCAGTGAAGTAGATCCTGAGAGAGATGCCCACAGTACTGATAGTGCAAAATAGACTGTTGCTGAGGTTTATCTTACAGTGACTGATACTGTAAGAACAGAGAAGTCGGTAGGCTGGTTCAGAGAGCTGCGAGAGACCACACAGAGGGACTAAGAAGGGCACAGGGACTTCAGGAGGAAGATCGCTGCTGACTCATGTCATTGTCACTGATCTGGGGAAAGAGTTGTACCTGGTGCTTGAAGCAACCAGGTCTTACTGCAGTGCAGGAAGCGTGTTCGATGCCATGGAATCATGTTCATGATGTAGCAGTTCTTCCCTGGTTTGTTTTAAAAAGCCAAAATGACAAAACAGAGGACTAAAATTTGAAAAACAAAGAAAGGATCTATTTCATTTAAAAATTTAATTTACTCAAAGTTGAAATAAAACATGAAGCAAGATAAATATCTTCAAAACAGTTATTATTGGGCTAGAGAAAACGTAGGATTTTGCTTCACAAGCCAAAGGACCTGCGTTCAGATCCCAGGTCCCATTTGAAAATGATGAACAGAAATGGAGGCGGCCTGCAGTTCTCACTCTGGAAGACAGAACCTGGGAGACCACAGAGCAAAGCAATGAGGTAGAACAATTCAGGGTATTTCTGAAGTCACCCTTGAGCCTCCACAGGCATGCATAGTGCCCTGTTTTACACATACCCACACACACACATCACACACACGTGCATACCCACACTTATAGGCAAAAACAAAAAAATCAGGTGTCATTTCTGTTTCTTCATTGTCAAACTTTTTATCAGTTGTTCCACTTTTTGCCTAAACTTAACAGAATTTTGTTCATGAAACTTCTCCTTCTCTTCCTTTTTTTCCCCTACCCCCTTGAGAAGACAGAATTCTTTAAATGCTAACCTAGAAAATTCACCACGGCTTTGACATGGGTTTGCACAGAAAGATGAGGCAGGCAGCAAGACAGTACCGTGCAGCCATGTCAGCACTGATGGTAAAGGCCCTGGGGACCTGCTCAGCTGGTCCTATAAATTGAGGACTTCGGGTAGCCATTCTCTGGAGCCAGGAGACCGTGTGCCCTGGGTACTCCTCCAGCTGTGCAGCACTAGAAGTTTCACTAGCTGCTCTGTCAGTTATGTTTGCTTTTGCCTCTATCTCACAGTTTTGTTTCAAAGATTTATCACATGAATCTTTGTGATAAATATGAAATAAGCTAACCTTTACCCATATAGAATGAAAAGTTACAAGAAATTGTACTTGGAAAAACCAGGCTTGTGGGTCAGCTATTATCTTGAGTATGTTCCTCATAGGTAACCATGCTGTAGATACCAACTATAGCTTACTTGATAAGCAAGTGTGGAAAATGCATCAGGTCTCAGATACAAGGTTAGAAGGTTCACTGACTTCACTATGTGTATTTAAAATTAATAATTTTGATGTTCAGTAAAAGCTGCTCTTAGGACTCTACCCCTGTATGTTCACCAAGAATCAACACTTTCTCTCAGGTCACATCAGCTTTCTTTTGCCCATAATAACGATGATGGAGTGGGTCAGCCCCTTACGCTGACTACAGATTCAGTCTGTGGTATATGATTTTTGGGAGGAGGAGGTAATATGATACATTGTGGTATATTAGATTTAAGAAAAAAAAAGTATTTAGACATCATTAACTTTAGATAGTTACAGAACAGGCAAGGAATGGGAAAAGAATACTAATATATTTGAAGGGTATAAAATATGTAAAGATCCATTCAAATATATGAAAATGTAGAATCTGCTGAGGTCTTCTCTAAGCTCCATGCATAATATGTAACGGAGACCAGCTGGGGTTGGAGCTCAGAGGTAATATGTGCACCTTGTACTTTGCTTGGTATGTGCAAGACCTGCAATTCCTAGCACTGAAAAGAAAAACGTTAACCAATTTTCTCCAAAGTAACCATTAGGTTCAACTCTGTTTTTGTTTCTCAGGGATTGTTGTTGTTTTGTTTGTTTGTTTCATTTTTACTCTTTTGTTTTGCCTTTTTAATATGGTACTGGGGTCAAACCAGCACCTTGTATAATGTGCAGGTCAGTGTTGACTATATCGCTGGGCCAAGTAATGCTTTGGAGAACTAAGACACTTTTTAGGCTCAATTGAGTTAATCTCAGCCCTCTCACTCCTTCCACTTTTCCTTCTCTCTAGTTACATTTTGTTTTCAAATACAAAAATATTTGTAAATATGAAAATATACTCTTTTCCTCGGCTACAGTGCCTTTGAACTTGCTTTTCCATAGGCTTAAGGCGGGGTTTGATTTGGTTTGGTTTTGTGGTGGTGATATGGGGACTGAACTCAGGGCTTTCCACATGTTAGGCAAGTACTCTACCATGAAGCTGTTTTGAAGTTCGCAGACTTACATTTTAGTAGCTTACAGCTTTCCAAGTGAAATTTCAAATTTCCATCTGTTCCTCTGAATTTGAAAATGGAGCTTTTCTGTAAAACCAACTGCCTCTGTCTATTCCCTTCGCACGCTAGCTACAGGCCCTACAGCTACCGCCACTTCGCGCCCCCCACCACGCCCTGCAGCACAGACGTCTGTGACAGTGACTACGCTCCCAGCCGCAGAATGACATCCGTGGCCACAGCCAAGGGCTACACTAGCGACTTGAACTATGACTCGGAGCCTGTGCCCCCTCCACCCACACCCCGAAGCCAGTACCTGTCGGCAGAAGAGAACTATGAAAGCTGCCCCCCCTCTCCATACACAGAACGGAGCTACTGCCACCACCTATACCCACCGCCGCCCTCTCCCTGCACGGACTCCTCCTGAGGAGGGCCCCTCCTCCTCTGACTGCCTCCACCGGGAACATGTACATACACATCTGGTTGAGATCTGGAGGGGGGGAGGGAGCTGCTAGAGAAGGCTGAAGCAGACCATGTACAGTTAACATTATAAAGTGGGTCGGGAATACTGGAGATATTTGTACAGAAGAAAAGGATATTTATATATTTTCTTAAAACAGCAGATTTGCTACTTGTGCCATAAAAGTTTGTATAAAAAATAAATTTGTACTAAAAGTTTTATTTTTGCAAACTAGAGACACAAAGCATGCCTTAAACCCAGTGAAGTGACTGAGTGCGAAGGAGACAGAAACAATAAAGGCATCACTGGCAGGAATGCCTGGGCTTTAATGATACCAAAAAGGAAAGGAGGAGAGAGTAAATCCATCTCAGAGAAGCAAACCATAGATGCTTGGAAGTAGCCAAATAACCGTTGCGTTAACTACCATTTGAGGGCCAACAAGTTAAATCATGAAAGAAAATAATAATACTGACTTTGGACAAAGACTTTTCTCTAGGAATCCAATGATTTCTGTGAGGAGGATAGATAGTTGTGAAAATCTGTTTTGAGTTTTGCTGCCAGGCGCTGTGGAGCGGTGTGCAGGTCTCTAGTACCAAGCGCCCGCACCTGTGCCACACCACATTTCCTCCGGGTGTCTTCACCTGCTGCCTGCCCCAGCAACTTGCAAGCCATTTACAAAGAGCCAATGTGAGGATAGATTCTACGCGTGTTCACCAGTAGCCTCAGCTCTTCAGTTCTTGCCTGTTGCAAAGAGCTCAGAAGTTAGCTGTGTGGTCTTCCAAGATTATTTTAGTAATCATTAAAATGCCTTTTTATGACACATTATAGACAATGCTTTAAATTGCAATCTAACCACTATGTTTTTGTTGTAAATTAATCATATATCCTTGCAGTACTTCAGCATATAATATCACAATATGAAATTGTTTTTAATGTATATTTTTTGAGTAAATGTTATAATGTGTTCTGGTTAGAGACAATCTATTTAAAAAGAGAATTTTTTTATCATTAGGTTTTCACTATGGTAACTGTCCTAACAGTTTTGCATTCTTTAGACCATTTTTCTCAGAACAATGTTTGTATACATACCTCTTCTAATGTGTGATGTGAGTTGTCTTCTTGTTACCCACTGTGAACGTTAGGTTGCTTTCAGATTATCCACAAATTACTCTTAGAATCACCTTCTGTGTCATCATATGTGTTCTTGTGATCCTGCATGAGGCAAGATAATCCACACCTTCAATCACAGGGCAGCGGCAGAAGACACTGTAAGCACCTTGCACCTGGCCATTGTCGCAGATGGTCCTAGCTGTATGCGCAGCCATCACAGCGGACCTGTGGTCTACACTGCTCTGTGCCTTGCCGGAAGTGAGTTTAATGCTGTCTTACGTGTGTTTGGCGCCTCTCTGCTGAGACTGCACTGTGTAAGCTAGTGCGCTTTCACCTGGAGAGGTGCATAGTAGTTGTTTTTAATTGTGTCTTGGTAAGGCCTCTTCGGCTTTAGAGTCTGAGAGAAAACAATGGAAAGGAGTAAGAATTACTTTTTAAATAACTAGAAATACCCAAGTATAAGGTGGTTCTTTAAGAATAAAAAATGATCATTTCAGAATAATGCTTGGGTTGTTGGGGGCAGTTTATCAGAATCAGTGCACTTGGTTTGCGTATAAATAAGTGGTAAATAAGTGGTCAGCCAACTGCCATTGTCTTGCATTTCAGTCAGATGAACATTAGCCCTGCCCTTTGGGGAGCATAGTGCTGAGAGTCCAGGGCAGGCTGGACCGTGACCTTGCCTTCTGTGACCCAGAGCCAGCTGATGCCTAGACAAAAACGGAAAGCGTAGCAATACCTGGCTAGCAATTCCCATTGAGAATTCTCTATGTTTACATTTTTTAACTTGCATCTCTAGCTGGTGGGCTTCCCATGAGGAAACTTGCACTGTAATGAACTAAGAAGAATGTTGCCTTGTTTTATCTCAGTCCAAGTGCTTGTGCTGCGTTGGCCGTGGCCTCTTCTTGCAAAGTGTGGTTTGTGCCGATTCCTTTGACATTATTGGAGACAGTTCAGGCTAATCTCAGTATCCTCTTTCTGAGGGCAATTAAGTTAGATTCTTAATATTCCTGAGAGTACTTGTTTAGTGACGGAGTTGTCAAGTTTGAGATAGGTTTATTGGTCCTTGGGTTACATGGACAGTTAAGCTTAAGTAAGTACTGTCTTAAATTACTGAACATAAGAAATTGGAAAACATGACAAAACAGAAAATATTTTCGAGACTCCAAATTGGGGCAAAAATTAAAAGAGTTTTAAATTCACTGTTTAAGAGGGAAAGTCAATAAAATTTGGTTAGGTTCCAAATGTAAATGATCATTTGTTTTAAACACATCTTGAATAGATGTATATGCTGATGTGATGGACCGTGTCTGAGAGTCACGGCACCTTCATGTGTACTGCAGTCACTCCGCATTGAACAGACTCTCCTGACTTAAGACTTGCATGTGCGTCCTTCAGAGTCAGCCCCAAATGACTGTTTAAACAAGAGTTAGTGGGTAGAATGTGCCCAGTACTTTATTTTTCTTCAGTTCTGAAATTTTATTATGCTTTTACCAATGCATTCAATAGTTAAGTTAAAAAAAATAATGGCCACCATCTATTTTAGTTAGCAGTTATTGAGGAAGGGAAATCTTTCTGTTTTGTCATAAAGGCTCATTCATGAAAATTATTTCCAGTAGAGTTCCTCGCTGTGCTTACTTCACATGTTCATGTGACCTGATTCAGTTGCCCTAATGGGCAGTACGGGCCTCTCTGTAAGCAGACCTGCTTCCCTGCCATAGGTGGGCTGCTCAGATTTCATTCTCAGAGAGTTTTAAAACTGTTGCTTGAAGATCCTTGCAAGAGTCAGAAACAGAAGTCTTGTGCTTCCCCCTCCCACATGTCCCCAGTGACATCCATAAAAATAAAGACATAAGGGTGAAAACTAGTTGATTGTCCTCTACAAATAGACTGTACACAAGTTCAGCCACAGACTAAATTGTAAGCAAGTTTACGATTAAATATTTAAAGCACATCAGAATTCTTAAACTCAAGAAATGTAGTTTTATTTGGATTTCTTTATCATAAGCCTAAGATAGCCCAAGAGAAGTGTGTGGTCTGAGGAAAAACTTTTGACCCAGGGTGAACTCAGTGACAGGTGTTTCAGAGGGCTTTGATTCTCCAGTGCAAAGTGACATTCATAACTTTTAAATTATGAGCATTGTGAATCCGTATTCTCAGTAGCTGTGTCGGCCTTGATTCCATATCTCACTAGACTAAGCTTATACCTGAGTGGACAGGAGGTAGGGGCTCAGTAGTGACCTACAGACAGATTACTGGCTCTACTCTTGCCTCCTATAGCTGAGGTATCATTTTTGTTTTATTATTTTTCATAAGGCATTTGCAAGCCATTTTTAATTTTATTCCTGAAAAAAAATCACCTCATAGATAAAATAAGCTGGTTTCTTATACTCAGAAGCAGAATATGAGCCTAACATACACTAACTAATCTATTGGATTTCCAATCATTACTTAGAGTTTACCCAAAGTTAGCACCAAAGAGTTATAGACAGCATGCTTTTGCTTAACTGTCCATTTGGGGCTTTTTTTTTTTCCATCAAAAGAAGAAGTCAGGGTGGTGGTGGTGATATAGATACCTACCTGTGTAGATATCTATAAATGTATCTCTTTGTATCAGTGACTAAACATGGGTGTTCAACAAGGCAAGGAAAGTGATTAGTCCCAGTGTCAGGGTGAGGGGAGCCAAGGAGGGACGAGCACCCCAAGCTGCTCAGCCTCACCCGCGAGTGAAGGATCGATGCTGCTTGCACGTGCTCTTCTCTGGTGGAGCTGAAATTCTGTCCTAAGCTTTAATCTTTGTCACTGTCTTAAAGTCCGCTGGTGTTTCTTGTACGTGACTTTGGTACGATGGTGCTTTGCAAGGATGTATTTATATTATAATGGCCAACATTTGGCCAGCCCTTGTCCATTGATTCACTTTCTCCCTTTTTGTAAAGTAAGTGCTTTAATTATAAACTGTATAAAAGTACCTTGTATAAACCCCCTTTTTGATTATTACTGTAAGCTGAATTGTAACAAATGAAATGTTGATTTTTATAATAAAACAATGGAAAATTAAAAGTGTCATTTCCTTCCATCAGGAAGAAATCATGAGATGTGCGGTGGTTTTGTAGGCATGGAAGACCGCTGGCTGCACTTCACACACAGCCACGCTGCAGTAGCCCATTCACATCACTAAGACTCAGGGAAGAGTGGAGCTTCCGCACCGCCTGTGTTCTCACCCAGTGGGCTTGGTGGCACCCTTTCCCTCTCCCTCAAATTAAAGGATGTGGGCATTGCTTTTGTGGTGCAGAGTTGACCATGAAGGACCTGTGGTGCTAAACCAGTGAGAACCTGAATCATCAGGTCCCATGGTTGTCTTTGATAATACATAGTAGTGCCCAGTTGTTGACTGGTTAAATAGAAACCAATTCTAAAGTCTTCCCTTGGCGGCACTTCCCCTACCCCCAGGGAAAATATGTCATGCCATTCCCAGTTAAGTCAAAGCAAGGCAAAGCTGATTTTCCCAGAATTCAGGGAGGTCTCAAAAATAAGGGAAATCCTGAGGTTCGTCTTGGGGCCTCGTCCCAAGTGGGCTTTTGGTGATATGCACAATCCTTTTAATTCTCTGCCTTAGATATGGTGCACATTGGTGCTATAAACTCAGGTGACAAATTACTGTGCTTAGCCCCTGACTTGTCCTCTTTACTATTACAGTCTCAAGATCCTCTGAGATTTATTTGCAAATTCAGATTTAGTCAAGATAGAAAAGTTGATCTTTCCCAACAGTAAACCTAGAATGGAGGCAATTTTATTAAAATCTGCCCCATGTGTACTGTACACCAGTCACTGTACTTGACCATATTCAATCTGATAATGACCAAACTTGATTTTTTAAAATGCCCAGTCAGAAAATGAAAATCTCCAGAGTAAAATTCCCTTCGAGAAAACCGGAGAGATGATTCAGTGGTTAAAGCCCTGCCTCAAGCACAGGGAACTGAGTTCTGGTCACCAGGTCTTATGTAAAAATGCCAGGCATGTGTGGTGATCTGCCTGTAATTCTAGCCCCGGGAGGCAGAGCCCTAACCCTAGAGCAAGCCTGCCAACCAGACTAACCCTAATGACATCAGCTGTGTTTGATGAGAGACAGGCTCACAACAATAAGGTGGAAGAGCAAGGGAGGTTGATTTCCTGTCCTGCGTCTCTTACCTGGATTAATCAAAGTAGATCCCTATCAATGTTATTGACCACCAAGAAATTAACTCTTGTTCTAGTTGCTTTTTCTCTGTTGGGTGTACATTATTTCACTGGTTTCTGTTTATTTTTTCCTATAACTGTCCTGGCAAGATTGAATATATTGTACAGAGAGACATTTGGGTCCCTTATTTTGACTATCAGGCTGCTAAAACGCTGGACCCTAGAGAATTGGGATTTCCTCAGGAGTCTGATGCTAGAGAAAGGAAAGACTACGACCTTGAGTGCCGGTCAGAAGGGGCCCTTGCTTCCCAGGCAGAAATTTTAATGCAGCTGGACAGATGAGAAGCTCGAAGCTCAGTGATGTGTTCACGGTGGGTCAGTGATAGACGGGGGTCACACCCAGACTAGGAGCTTCATCATGCATAATCCCTGTTTGCTCTTCACTTGAGTCTACACCAGAAAATGTAAGGATGGGGTCCCACCGGACTAGTGCTCCTTTGCACAATTTGGCTGCATGGAATAAATCTTTCTCTGCTTCACATATCATTATCTCCCCCAGCACATTAGGGCTGCCAAGGTCCTTTAAAAAAAAAGCTCATTGCACTTCCTTATTCCAGGTTAAATTTTACAGGTTGCCTTTTTAAGAAAAAAAAAAAAATATCTTGTACACACGTGGTGTGTGTGTGTGTGTGTGTCAGAGGCACTGTGTGTCCCTGTGGAGGAGGACCAAGGGGGATTTCAGGAATCATCCTGGATTGCTTCTACCTCCTCCTTGCTTCACTCTGGGATTTCCCAAGTTCCATCGCCCAGGCCAGAAGTACAAGCCCCCTTCCTGCCTGGCACTTTTACCTAGGATCCAAACTGGACCCTTGTGTTGTAAGGCAGAGTCTTATTCCCTGAGCGATCTCTCCAGCCACCATCACCCGCCTCCCTCCCGCTGTCTTTTTTCTTTCTTTCTTTCTTTCTTTCTTTATTTTTTCTTTTTTCTTTTTTTAATGAGAAAAGGTCTTTCTGTGTAGCCCAAGTTAGTTCTTCGTCCTGCTGAGTGCCAGGTTTACAGGTGTGTACGCGATGTTCAAATGTGCTAGCTTGTTAAGATGAAAGATTCATCCATGATTTCTTAGACTTTTTTTTTTTTTAGGTAAGCTGATAGCATTTTAAAATTAATTCCTTAGCTTTGTGGTGTGATGTGTGTGTGCGCGCGTGTGTGTGCTTGTGCGGTTGTGTTAGAGGCAGGGCCTTACTCTATAGCCCAGGCTGGCCTCAGACTTGTGAATCTCTTGCCTCCCCTCCCTCCACGGTGCCTGACTCTTGAGCAGACTCTAGCCGCATCCACAGATGCTGTTTCCATTTTTATTCAGTTCCAAACTTTCAGATTTTACTGGTTTTCTCCTGCTCCCTCCCCCTTTAATTCTTTGAATAATGAATTACACAAGAGTAAGCTTCATTTCTAAATATTTGGGGGATTTTTTTTCCAATATCATTTTGTTATTTTTTTTAAAGTCAATTCCATAAAGGTCAGAGTTAATCCTTCTAAATTTATGGAGACTTGTTTTATGGGCCAGACTGTGGTTATGTTACTGGATGTTTTACAAGCTCTTGAAAAGAATGTGCACTTTGCTGCTGTTGGAGCCAATTCTCTGTAAATGTCAATGGGATGAGCTAGATTGTATCGTTTATGTCTTTTACATATCAAGACTCATTTTCTACCTGCTAATATTACTGGAGGAGGAGAGTGGGAATCTCCAAGTATATTTGTGGATTTGTCTGCCTCTCCTTTTTTGTTAGAACTTTATTTAGACACCTGAACATAATTTAGGATTTTTTTTTTTAATGATTCACCCTTCTCTCACTGTGTAATATTTCCCCGTACACTGACTTGGTCTGCTATTGATGATATTCATATACTCATGGCAGCTGCTGCTTATTCTTTTTTTCAAGTTGAATGCATTCTTTAAAAAATTTTTTTGCAACTGTATACATGTATATAATGCATGTTGATCATAGCTACCACTTTTGTCTTTTCGAAAAACTTGTTTAGACAAAGCAAACAAAATCAGATTCTAGTTGATGTTCACTTTTATCTATTCTATCTCTTCCTTTCAGAGGAAATGTTTAGCCATTTATCTATAATACATTTAGCATTTCCCTCTCCTTTGCCCTCTCCCTCTCTCTTTCCCTTTCCTTCCTCCCACCTCCAGCCTCTGACCCTCATTCACCACCCATCTAACCACTTTCCTTCTGGGACAAAGCCTCGCTCTGTAGCCCAGACTGTAGCTTTGCAGGCTACTACAGTTATTTGTCTAATGCTGTGAGCCGATGCTCACACAAGCCAGCAAGTTAGGGGAGAAAGGTTATTTGACCTACAGTTCCAGAGGGGACAGGGCATTATGGAGGGAATCACAGAGCAGAAGGTATGGCTGGAGGCCGAAGCTGGCGGAGGTTCTGTTCACCACAGCCATAACCTGGAATCAGAGGCAGCAGGGCGCAAACTGGAAGGAAGCAAGGCCTGGCCGTCAAACCTCAAGATCCGCCCCTGTGGCAGGCCTTCCGCCAACAAGGCTGTAACTTTTTTTTAATTATCATCACATCCTAGATTTATTACAAATGACCTGCAGGGAAAAGGATAGAACTATTACATAAACACTTAGATTCCATGAATATATCTTAGAGGAGGAATTCAAAGAAGAATACAGGATAAAATATTCCAAAGCTCCAAGAAGCGGCTGGAGCATTTTATACTTACAGACGCTCACTGTGCACTCAAGCAGGTCTTCCGACTCCTGATCCTCTTTGCCTCAGCCTTGAGTCTGCCATGACTCCCAGCTTATTATCTTCATGTCTTCCGGAAATTTCATTGATATATATTCATTTCATTGATATGTCCTTTGCTTTTGTAACCTTTTGTATATACATGTATACATGTGTACACATTCACATGTGTATCCACAGATGAAGTATGTCCGTGTTGTGCATGCGTGTACGTGCATGTAAAGGCCAGAGGACAACTTGTGGGAGTTAGTTCTTCTTCCACCCGGAATCAAGCGTACGTTTTCAGTTCTGGTTGCAAGCGCCTTTATCCGCAGAGCCGCCTTGCTCAACTGGCCAGGGAGTCTCATCCGTATAGCAGATGTTAAACTCCATTCTTTTTTTTTTTTTAATTCAATTGTGCATATGTGTGTGTGTGTGTGTGTGTGTAGAAACACGAGTGAATTCCAGAACCACCATGGACTGCCTCCACCTCCTCCTTTACTTTGCCCCAGGATTCATAGGCTCCGCCCTACCAGGACCAGGAAAGCAGGCTGCCCCGCTTCCGCCCAGCGTCTATACATGGGGTCAAGGATCCGAACTCAGGACCTTCAGCCTGCAAGGCAGAGGCTTAACCCCTGAGCCATCTCTCCAGCCCCGATTAAACTGCATTCTTATCCTTGGGAAGCCCTCCCTAATTTTGTTAGTTTCAGGAATTTTCTGAAACTGTGAGCTGGTTACATTCTCAGCCTTACAAGCTTTCCCTTTCCCAGGGCAAGTCTGAAAATTGCTACAAAGCCTCTTCTTTGTGTTAGACAAAGGGCAAAGTCCAAGGCGGGGTCACATTCTACCTGGAGCCTACAGATATATAAATGGTAGGATCACCTTCTCTTGTGGAATCAACCCCTTGGTTATTGGTAAACTGGGGTTTCTTCTTCTTTATCCATCCGATGTTCCTTGCTTTGAGTCCAGGTTGATAATGAACATATTCTTTCCCTTTTGGGTTCCTGCTACATTTTCTTTTCCTGTCCTTTTACTTCGGTCCTATTCATGTTTATGTATTTGAAGTGGATTTGGGCTGGTTTTTCACAGGATGTTTAGAGACCCAGGCTGATCTTAAACTCATAATCCTACTGCCTCCGCTTCTTAGGTGACAGATTACACACATGTGCTGCCAGCTAAGCGATGATCTCTGCCTCTTAGTTGGGGTATTTAGAACATTTTTTGCTTGCTGATCATGGCTATGATGGGGCTTAGAGTTCTTTCTGCTGTTAGCTTCCATTTTGTGTATCTGTCTTTTGTAGACTTCCTTTCCTGCCAAATTCTGAATTTTTTTTATTCCATGTCATCTCCTTATGAACTGTAACTCTGAACTTGCACGTATGTATCTGTTTATTCCATGTCATCTCCTTATGAACTGTAACTTTGTGAACTTGCACGCATGTATCTGTTTTCTTGATGGCTTCAGGGTTTTCATTATGCCATTTTACTTACAATGGCCTACTTGCAACAAAATCATATGCTGCACATCCACTCTTTGTACATGTTGTTGCATACATTTTGTTCTAATGATGTTGAAAACCCCACTACAAATTGCTATTATTTTTTCTTTGAATGGTAGTATATTTTAAGTAATAATAAAAAGTCCTTTATACTTACATATCCATCATTTCCGGTGATCTCTTTTTTTTCTGTACATACAGACTTATTGGATATAATCAGGCTTTTTTGAATGTGTGTGTATGTGTGTGTGTGTGTGTGTGTGTGTATGTGTGTGTGTGTAGAAGAGGGCACTTGAGTATGTTTGTCTGTGGAAACTCAATAGTGACATCCGGAATCATCCTGGATTGCTCTACCTCTTTATTGTTGTTCTGGGCTTCCCAGGTTCCATCTTCCAGGTCAAAAGTGAAAGCCACTGCCATTTCCACTAGAGGTTTTTATATGGGCTCTGGGGATCTGAACTCAGGTCCTTTTATTTGTGATGCAAAGGTTTTAACTCCTGCACCATTTCCCCAGCCCCTATAATCTGGCTTCTATCAAAGGATTTCCTTTCATGTGTGCTGCAGCCAGGTCTTCCAGAGAAGAATTTCTCTGGGCTTGGAACATCTCAACAAGAACTTATTCCACCATTATTAATTTGCTGGGCATGCACCTGCGTTTGTGGATTTATATGTGCTTTAGAGCTGAGCTCCACTGTGCAATCACAGCACCACCATGCATGCACATGTGCATACGTGCATGTATGAATGCATATTTGGATGTGTGGGGACGCACATGTATGTTCAGATGTGTGTGGGAGGCAAGGTTAATACTGGAAATCATCCTTGATCCCTCTTCATCTTATCCTTTTGAGACAGGGTCTCTAATCGAACCCAGAGCTCACCAATAGGGCTAGTCAACCAGCCAGCTTACTCCAGGGATTCCCAGTCTGCATCTCCCAAGGATGGCATTATAGGCAGGTCACCTTGCCCACCATGCCCATGGTATTTTACTTGGGATCTGGGAACCCCAGCTCTGATCCTTGTGGAACAAGTGCTTTCACCACTGTGGAACAAATGCTTTCACCACTGAGGCGTCCATCGCCCCTGCCCTGTAGTGCAATTTGTGTTTCTATGGCAGGAGTTGTGGGTGCTGGAAATTTTGCTGACCCTGTAAACTATACTAAACATCAGTTTTAGTTTTTAATCTTTTTTGTGCAAGACCAGAAGATCAAAATCTAGAACTAGTTTTTCCCTGTGTCTGAGGAGAAATTCTTAAAAAGACACTATTTCTGGTCCTGTGTTATCTTTGGAGGGTGCCCCCACAGTGCTGAAACTTTGGGTAATTTCCTCACATGCCTATTGATCTGCCTCCACACTCAGGAGAGGTTTGTCTACAGCTTAGTGCAATACTTTTACTTTCTGTGTCCTGCATGATGCTGCTTGACCTTCCTGAGTTCTTCCTCTATATGCCCTGCTCAGGATGACAGCTGGGCCCTGGGTGGCTCCCCTCTTCCAATGTGGCCTGGGAATGCTTTGCATATGGCCCGAGAATGTTTTTCATGACTTTGGAATGCTTTGCATGTAATACTCTAGAACTCAAGAAGATTGCTGGACCCTGGGTGGTTCTCCTCTCTCCAGTGGGCACTGGGAATGCTTTGCATGTGGCCTGGGAATGCTTTGCATGCAATACTCTAGAGCTGAGGAAGACAGCCGGCTGAGCTCTAGGTGAACCCCCCCTCTCCAGTGGGAACACTTTGCATGCAATACTCTAGAGCCATCCAGGGCTCACTTAGCTTCTCATCTGTCTGGTTGCCTGACGTCTTGGAAACATTAATTTGTTTTGTCTGCTACCCGCCGTTTGGAGCAGGAGATTAGATCTGGTTACTGTCCCACCATACTGATTAGCAGCTGCCTGTGACGCTGGAAACAGTTGTCATGACTACATGCATCCATGGCCACCCGCTCCAGTCGTGCTGACGCTGGGCTATGGGTCTGCGACTGGGTGCCAGAAGGCTTCCTGGCAGGAGCGTGTAATGCTAAACTCCATGCAATACTTCCATAAAGAAAGAGTTTCCAGTCCACTGCGGAAAATTGGGGACATCAGTTCTCACAGTGTATGAAGCATAATGTCTGCACACTGGGTGTTTTGGAACAGCCTAGAGGAAAGACGTCCAAACACAGCCCCCTGGTAGCCAACGGTCAGAAGATGGCACATGAAAGAAATGGATAAACTGGGCAGGAGTCTGCTGGATTACCGAGAACTGGGGAGAAGGGGCCTGGCACACATTCCAAATGGTAAGGATATTGTTGGATAGGCGGGAATCCATTTGGGGCATTGCAAATAGGCTAGAATGGTTGGATCCAAGGAGGAGAAGGCTTCAATGTCTCCATCTGAGAGTGTGTGTGCGCATGTGTGTGTGTGTCTGTCTAAAAGATGGCACTTGTGTATGCCTGTGGAGACCCAAGGGTAACATTGGGAATCATCCTGGATTGCTCTGTCTCCTTATAGCTTTGCTCTGGGGTTTCCCAGAGCTCTACCTTCTAAGGGTGGAATTATAGGTGGTTACCATTTCTGCCCAGCATTTTTACTTAGGATCTGGGGATTTGAACTCAGGTCCTTTGGCTTGCAAGGCAAAGGTTTTAACCCCTGAGCCATCTCCTCAACCCAGAAGACTGCCTTTCGGAAGTGGTCTTCCCATGTTTATTTTCCCAGCTACCAGTCATGATGCTAGGAGACTGGGATGCTCTGGGATGATCAAATCCCAGAGACCTTGTGGAGTAGTGGCGTACAGCATTGACACTGATAAGGAAAAATAGCTTTGTACCGCATGTAAGCTCTTCAGACTGACAAAGAACTTTTTTCAGAAGGTGGATCGACGAGGCATTCCCAACAAGCCACTGCCAATAAACCCAAGTTTCTTTTCGTCTGTTAACATGGAGCACATCATTGTCTTGTCCTAAAGGAAGACTTGAGATAATGTTCTCATGAGGCGCTCCAAAGTGTAGTATGGAAAGGAAATAGCTACAAGAAACTGAACAGTGAGCACACACGATTTATCATTTCAACCCACGGGGACAGAGGGTGGGAAAGCAGACATCTGTCCCACGTTTCCTTAGGTGTGGCTACAGAGACAGGAGGGTGGGTCTCATTCTCAGCGTCTGGGTGTAAGGTGACCGCTTATCTGCATACACTTCTTCAAGTCCTCCGTGGAGGATCCGAGCAACAGGGATGTCAAAGCCCACGCTACTAGGTCCAAACCACCGCGGGGAGCAAAGCATCTCCCGCGACGCCTTTGGGGTCACAGGAAGAAAGGTTTCGCAAACCTCAGGCTCCATCAACTGTGTACGCTTTAAGTTTCTCTTCTAGGCTAAGGGCCATGGGCACTGGGACCACCTCTGGACCAGCGAGCATCCCAGATGGCCAATCCTCGGATAGCAAGAATCCCAGATGACCCATCTTCAGCTATTTCAGTCGACTTCTTCATGTGATATCCCAAGTACTTTTTCCTAGAGTGGAGAAAAGAAAGAAATTCTTAAAATTCCAAGGCTGATTGACTGTAGAGGCATAAACACATGCCTGTGAACTCTGCTCTTGGCTGTTGGGCTTTGGGGAGGGTTTGGAAGGGTGACCCAGCACCCTTGTCGTGCCTGTAGCAGAAACATCTGCTAAGGTTTTCAAGGGCTAATGGGCTGCATCTTTTCTGGAGCTGGGGAAGGCTTCAGGGGTGCAATGAGAATTCTGAACGGTCGGTTCCGACAGGTTGGTGACCGTGGAGAGCAACATCTCTTTCCTAAAGGTTGCAACAGGCTGAGGTTGCAGAATGTGGGTGACCGTGAGAATGCGATCCCCGGAGAGAAAGCACTCCATACTCGGGTGGTTCTGGGTCGAATGTGCCACGTCCTCCGTGACTTGTATCCCCAGTCACCAACCCTGGTTCCTGTTGGCGCTGTGTCATTTGGTAGGGATGGGAGGAGGTAAAGGGGTCATGCCTGTTACCATGGAGAGACCTGCCATGCCTTCTCCTCAAAGCGGGAGGCAAAATAAGTCAACCAATCTTCCTTCCTTCCCTTGTTCCCCTCCCTCCCTCCCTCCCTCCTTTCTTCCCTCCCTTCCTTTCTCCCTGACTTCCTTCCTTTCTTCCCTCCTTCCCTGCTTGTTTCTTTTCCCTTCTTCCGTTCCTCCCTCCCTCCCTTCCTTTCTTCATTTCCTGCCTTCCTTCTCCTCCCTCCCTCCCTCTCTCCCTTCCTTCCTTCTTGGGAATTTGGTCACAGTAACAAGAAAAGTAACTAACCAGCATGCTTTGGAGATGGGGCTGCTGTTCTTTGGTGTAACTGACACATTCACCCCTAAGCAAGTATTGCTCCGCATCCATGATGCTAACAAAGCAGTGACAGCTACCCGAGGTAACAGGAAGTGTAGAACACAGACTGTCCTCACAGGCTAAATGCTAGTTGAGCTGTGAGGCTCAGACAGAGTCCTAGGCAGTGTGCAGCACTGAGCATCTGGCTGGCAGGTGCATAGGAAGATGAGCCACAGGGACTGGGGCCAATGGAAATCTTCTGCAGTTCAGGACAGAAATCTCTCTCTCTCTCAATGAATGATAAAATATTAAAAAATAATAATGCCAGGTTAGAAATATTTGCCTAGCATGTATGAGGTCCTGAGTTCAGTCCTCAGTCACATACACCACACACACACACACACACACACACACGCACATACACACATATATACCTAAACATACACATATACATGCATACACATGCACACATACAGACACACACACACTCCTACTAGTCCATCAATCATGTCTTTGAATATCTCTGTAAGTATTTTGTTAAAGAATTCATCTGCCTCCCATAGTTGAATCTGCTTTTCTTTCTAACCAGCTGCCAAGTTAAATAACTGAAATGTTTGCATTCACTTTTCTTTCTTCTTTGCATCTGACCACTGGAATGACCACACTCTTTACAGTTACTGAATGATAATTATACCATAAAATTCACTCTGCCCAAGTGCCCAGCTGAATGGCTTTTCCTGCTCAGAGCGGCACAACCCTGGCCTCCGACTTTATGTCTTCAGAAAGAAGTGTGGGGCCTGTCAGTACCCTCCCGTCCTTTCAGCAGACTACACTGTGTGAATTAGCCTCTTTGGGATGTTTCATAGAAACGGAAAGATGCCACACCTGGCTTCTTACCATGTTTGTGTGTGTGTGTGTGTGTGTGTGTGTGTGTGTATCAGAGGGTACTGTGGGTCTTGTGGAGGACCAAGGGTGACTCTGGGAATCATCTTGGATTGCTTCTACCTCCTTCTGCTTTGCTCTGGGATTTCCCAGGCTCTGCCCACCAGGGCTGGAAGTGCAGGCTGCTTCTGTTTCCACCTGGTGTTTTTATATGGGACCTGGGATCTGAACTCAAGAAGTTCTGCATGTGAGACAGAGTCTTAACCCCTGAGCCATTTCTCTAGTCCTCTGCCTGGCATTTTTTTTACGTGGAATCTTGGAATCTGAACCCAGGTCCTTCTGCTTAAGAGGCAAAGGCTTTAATCCCTGATCCATCTCCCTGCCCTTTGTCCCTAGGGCTCTCTCTCTCTCTCTTTCTCTCTCTCTCTCTCTCTCTCTCTCTCTGCCTCTCTCTAATGAATGAGTTATATTCTATTGTGTGGCTATATTTCATTTTTGCTTATCCAGCATTCATTCATTGATGATTTATTTCAGTTATTTCTATATCTTGGCTATTATGAGTAATGATGCTACTGTGGATATGTATGTCCAAGTTTTCATATATGTTTTATATATGAAATATATAATATGTTTTAGTTTTCCCAGAGTGGAAGTGCTCACTCTATTTTCTTTTTATTTCTTTTGTGCCTCTAAGAAATCAAATTCCTTGTCTGAGCTACTCCTTGTATCTGCATGGCTCTTGAGAACTGTGTGTTGTGTGCAGTGTGTATATGTGTGCAGGTGTATTTGCATGTGGGTGGATGCATATGTGTGTGTCAAAACTACTACGGAGGTCTGAGGATGATATCAAAAGCCATCCTAGGGCTGTAGAAACTGGGTTAAGATTTCGCTTTGAAAGCAGAAGGTCTTAAGTTGGGATTCCAGGTCCCATGTAAAAGTGCCAGGCAGAAATGGTGGTGGTTTGCACTAAGTCACCCTTAGTCTCTACAGGGACACACAGTGCCCTCGGATACACACACACATACACACACACACACACACACACACACACACACACACACACACGCATGCACCCTTGCGCACACAAAACAACAAAACCATCCTAAGTTGTTCTTCCTCCACCTTACTGTTTTGAGACTGAGTCTTTAAACCCAGAACAGTGATGGGCCATGGAGATGGCTCAGGGGTTAAAACCTTAGCCTCACAAACAAAAGAACCTGAGTTCAGATCTGTAGAGCCCGTGTAAAAATGCTCAGCAGATATAGCAGTGACTTGTAATTCCTGCCCTGGAAGGCCGAGCCTGGGAAAGAAAAGATGGAAGAGCGGGCAATTCAGGATGATTCCTGAAATCATCTTTGGGCCTCTTGTATACATGCCTGCACATGTGTATTCACACATACACACACACACACACACACATACATGTAAAAAAAAATAAACCTAAAGAGTATTGTAAGGTTAGCACACCTGCTGCAAGAGTGAGAAACAAAGGCAAGAGGAAAACTAGGGTAAACAGCGAGTGTTGTTGTCGGCTGAGGACCAAGGGCTGTCAGCCCTGTGGGTAAGGTGTGCCGCGTTTCCTTGTGATAACTGGGAGAGGAGCCCATGTTCAAAGCTGACTCAAGTCTCCTGCTGGTCGGGACCCATGTTTGTGGGAAAAGCATCAAGGATAATGTAGGTATAAAGACCCGTGCTTCTAGGAGCCCCCTTGGCTGATGAGGGAGCTGCCTTTCTCTAGACTAGAGAGCGCCATGTCTTGAGGCAGACCTCATGCCAATTTGAATATGGCTGTGGGGGGGGAGGGTCAGAGAAAAGGGGACCAAAGGTGGAGGAGGGATTGGGGCCAAGGCATAGAGGGAAGATGTCTGTTTGGATTGATGCCAAGTCTGTATAAATAGATGAAAGTTCACTGTTTTTTGTTTTGTTTTGTTTTTAGTTTGGATCAAAACATCCCTGTTGAGACACTTGAGTCAAAACAGGAATGACAGGATGTCATCAGCCCCCCTACACTGTTGGCATCCCTGAGTGCCGGGGATAGATGGTCTCCCTGACCCCACTCCGCCGCAGGAATGCTGCAGCCATCAGAATTTGTGGAAGTGGAACCTGCATCCATCTAAACATTTGATCTTTCCATCTGCTCATTTCCTGCTTCCTCTATTGCCCCTCCCTCCTCCCCAATACTCCACATCCCCTCAGGGTGTTTGGTAAATATTTATAAATGATAAGAATAATCACTGAAAACACAAACATGCTCCCATCAATGACATGTCAGCGCTTGTCACTCAGTGTCCTAAACTCATGGGAACTTTTTTTCTTTTTCTCCACCTCCCCTTTTTTCCTTCCTTTCCCCCCTCCCTCCCTTTCTCTCATCCCCCACTCCCCGCCTCCCATTCCTGGAGCATCCTTTAGTGTGCATGTCAAACTTCCCTCTGGGTCCTCCTCTCTGACGAAGTGAAAGGATTCAGTAGCATTGCCTAGAGCCCTTTCATGTGTTCCCCTTTAGTATAGGAGCACTGTTGTGGCTGTTAATCCCTTGCCTCTAAGGATCCTAGTGCTGTGATCCATGCTAGACTTTGGGGGAGTCAATGCTATGTCGGTCATTGCGCAGGTCATGAAAAGTTTATGGAAACCTCTTTTACAGATGTATTCTCCCCACTTAAAAAAAGAAAAAGAGGCGCCTGCCCCTCATGGCTCTCCAGACCTGGAGTCCGTGATCTCTTTTCCAGCTCCTTGTCCCGCAGGGGATTCCATGGGTTCTCTAGGGCACCTGCCCCTCATGCCCTCCACGTTTGGAGTCCACGACTTCTGCTCTTTCTCTCCTCTAATAAACTCTACCTTAATCCTTAAAAAAAAAAAAAAATCTTACCAGCCCATCCTTTCTGCAGAAGGGATGGGACCCGAGGTAGTGCCTATTTTAGGAACAGGTTGGACACTTGGAATTGCCTTCAGCAGTGGGGAAAAATTCATCCTAGAACACTCTTCTGGTCTCATGAAACAAAGATTAAAACCCAACATGGGTGTTTTGAGTTGTCCAGTGAGCGTAGGACTTTATAGGATTACCAAAACACCCTGTACTTTCTTCTCTTGCTCTTTGGTTAAGGTCTCACCATGTAGCCCAGGCTACACCATCTTCCTTCCTGCCTCGGCCTCCGGAGAGCCAGGGCGAAGACTGCGTTTAAATGGGAAGCACTTACCCATCCGCCATGCTGCTGGACCCAGGGGGAGAAGTGCTCTTTCAGGTACTTGGTGCCAAAGCCCAGCACCCTGTTCATGGGATGGTTGTCGATGGCCGTCAGCTTGGCCATGGCGTCTATTGCCAGCGCGGCCTTGAAGCCCTGGGCCTTGACCTCCGACTCCCCCCGGGTGTCCACGTCCCTTAGGAACAGGTCGGTGATGCTCTTGAAAAGCGAATAGGACATCTGGTCCTGGAAGCTGTTCATCAAGGCCTTGTCTTTCCTCAGCTGCGCGAGAGGAGAGCGAGGTCAGTGGAGCAGCCCAGCCACTGGGTGTGGGCCCTGGCCCACTCCAACTCAACAGCGCTCATGCAAAGGCAGGATGGGCTGGGGAGACGGTTCGGGGGGCTAAAGCCTTAAAGAAAGAGGACCTGGATCGGGATCTCCGGACCCCACAGAAAAATGCCCTGTGGCTGTGGTGGTTCATCCGTAATTCTAGCCCTGGAAAGCACAGCCCGGGACTCCTTAGGGCAAAGCAGTGAGGACAAACAGCAGCCCTGGGTGATCCCTCCGGTCCCCACAGGCACGCACACTCAAAGGCCCTTTGTACACATGCCTGCACACATGGATGCCCACACATATGCAAAGACACACATGCAATGCACGTTCCCCAAAGAAGACCCTTGATTCCAGCATCAGCCACGACAGGACATCCATGACGCTAGTCTGGATCACAAGGTTGTCCTAAAATAACATATTTATGAGCAGTTTGTCCCATCCTTTGCTGGGACCTGAAAAGTCCCATACTCTCCGTTCTTTCTTTAACCTGGCATCCTCGGTTTTCACTCCGTGCCTTCACAAAGTGCTCACCCTCCTCCGGGTGCACGTGTCTGATAAGGCCGTTGAGAGAGGAGTGAGGAGCATATTGATACTCAACTGCATGGCCCTCGAGTATCTGCCATAGCCCCTGCCTACAGAAACACCCCTCTCTCACCTCAGGGACTGACTTTCCCCACAGATCCTGTTCCCCAAGAGAGAGAGACCGCGGTCTCGGACAGACTCCAGAGGTAAGCAGCAGCCGCAGGAGAGACAACAGAGAGAATCCCTTGGTCTGTGCCTCAGTTTCACCCCAGGGTGGCATCCTGTCCCTAAGGAGATGGAATTGACTCCGCTGCCAGATGCCAGGAGGAATACAGGTCTTTTGGCTACCCTGACCTACCTTTCTGGCCCAACTGCTAAGAGGAATTATAAGCCCGCACACTCCAGCCACTGGGGTGGGAGAAGAATTCAGAAACGACCCCAGCCTTTGCAGCTAGACTAGGATAACTTGGAGCTTCTAAACCTCACCGAGGATCCGTCCCGTGGGGAATAAGATTAATAAACCTCTGCAGCCAAGTTTAATTTCCAATGTCTTTTCTTGGAAGAACACAGTTAACTTTTCTGGTTTCCAAAAATTTCCAAAGAGGCTCCCGGAGGTTTACTTATGTTTTCCAAAGCGACTCATTTTTGAGACGCTGCCCATATGAAGTGGTGAACTCCAAGGGCAATAAAACTAGAGTTCTGGAAAGGAACAATGTTGGAGCCTGATGTGCAATTCCATTCCCGTGTACTAGTGTGTGGGCGCAGACAGACATCACATTCACCCTGGGGGGGGGGTTCATACCTCTCTTCCCAACTGGTCCCCCGAATGTTTCAGCAGCTCAACAATTCTATCTATTATTTGGTCTTCTTCTATAAAGGGAGAGGGAAATTCCGGTTATTTTTTTCATGGGAGGCACAAAATAGTCTTCAACGTTTCCAGTGGCAATGATTAGGGATTAAGGGTGAAGCGAGTTTCCTAACTCTAGTCTTCCTCATCTCTTCTGATCAGACGCAGACCGTGAGACTTTCCTACCATCCTGTTCCTTCTCTCCTTCTTTTCTTCTCTCACTCCTGCCCCCTCCCATTTCTCACTGTGAAACCCACCTCTGCGTTGATTGGAAGAAAGCTGTTTGAGACTCTAAGTTCCAGCAACATACTCCTGCCTGCGAGGAGCCTGAGGAGAGGTTTCTCCTCCTTATTTTTCATTGTTATTTTTAGGCTGCGACTGCGCTCCACCCCTGCTTTCTCCCATCTGAGAGAGCCTGGAAGATTCTAGCAAGTGCTCCACGGCTGAGCTACAGCCCAGCCCTCTGTGGGTTTTACACTTTTCTTCAAGCATATATGGAGGCCAGAGTTTGACATCCAGTGTGTTCCTTCTACGTTACTTGTATTTGTATTTTTGTGTGTGTGTGTCTGTGTTTGTGTGACTGTGTGTGTCTGTGTGTATGTGACTGTGTGTGTCTGTGTGTCTGTATCTATGCATGTGAGTCTGTGCCTGTGTGTATGCATGTGCGCCTGTATGTGTCTGTGTGTGTGTGACTGTGTCTGTGTGACTGTGTCTGTGTTTATATGACTGTGTGTCTATGTGTGTGTGACTGTCTGTGGGTCTGTGTGTATGTTTGTGTGTGTATCTATATGTGTGTGTCTGTGTGTATCTGTTTGTGTGTGCCTGTGTGTGTGTCTGTGTGTATGTGTGTCTCAGTGTGTGTGTCTGTGTGTGTCTGTATGTGTGTGTCTCTATGTGTGTGTGTCTGTGTGTGTGTGTCTGTGTGTGTGTGTCTGTGTGAGTCTGCGTCTGTGTGTATGTCTGTGTGTGCGCCTATGTGTGTGTCTGTGTATGTATGTGAGTCTGTGTCTGTGTTGTGTCTGTGTATATGTCTGTGTGTGTCTCTGTGTGTGTCTGTGTGGGTGTCTCTGTGTCTGTGTGTGTCTGCGTGTGTCTGTCTGTGTGTGTGAGTCTATGTCTGTGTGTCTATGTGTGTGCCTGTGTGTGTGTTTGTGAGTCTGTCTGTGTGTGTGTCTGTGTGCATGTCTGTGTGTGTCTGTGTGTGTCTGTGTGTCTGTGTGTATGTATGTGAGTCTGTGTCTGTGTGTGTGTCTGTGTGTGTCTGTGTGGGTGTCTCTGTGTCTGTGTGTCTGCGTGTGTCTGTGTGTGTCTGTGTGTCTGTGTGTGTGAGTCTATGTCTGTGTGTCTATGTGTGTGCCTGTGTGTGTGTTTGTGTGTATGTGTGTGAGTCTGTGTGTGTGTGTGTGTCTGTGTGTGCCTGTGTGTGTCTCTGTGTGTCTCCATGCACGCGTGCATACACGTGTCCATGTGGTACGGAAGCTGAATGCTGAGCTCAGGTATCTTCCCTTGTCACTGTCCACCTAGTTTTTGAGTCAGGGTCTCTTGCGGAACCCAGAGCTCACTGAGTCATTAGCCCGGCTACCCGATGAGCCCCAGGGACCCTCCTCTCTCCCTCCATCTCCCCTGTTCTGGAATCACAGGCGTGTGATGCCTGGTGGCTGCCGAGGCTCTGAACCCAGGTCCTCATGCTTGCACGGCAAGCGCCCTACTCCCTGAGCTGTCCCCCAGACCCTGTAAATTCCCTATTTCCACCTTTATGTGAGCTACAAGAAAGCACAGAGCCAGACTGGTAGTCTGGATTTGTTGTATAATCTTTCTGGCCTAGTTTCTGGGACTGACTCTAATCCTAAACCCATTTGTAGTCCTATTTCTTTCTGCTTTCTTTTTACCCAATCTTTTTAAAGCTGATTGATCTTATATGATTAAAACTTACACTTTATAAATCATGTTAGGAATTTATAAATTCCTAACAAATAAAATTAACCAATTCTCCCTCTCCCAAGACTAAAATGACTCTGATGTGGTGTTGGGACAGGGGAGGTAGAGGAGGATTCAGGTAAATTCAGAGGTGAAAAGCCATCAGAGCTGAATCAGAGCAAGGCCTGCCGCGGGAGCACGGTGGTTCTGACTTGCAATCTTTTCTCCCAAGTGATGGAGTCCACGTGTTGTCTGGACTATGGGGTCAAGAGAAGTCAGGGAACTGATTGGGCCAGGCCCAAAAAGATGTGGTGAAGTAAAGAAATGGCCTGCGACTTGCTCCAAGTCTCCGCAGGCCTGGGCAGTTTTTCTGTGTGTGGGTGGCCTGGATTCTTCCTTACGAGGGGGACCCCTTGGCTCTAGCTTGGCTTCAGCTGTCACTTTGCATCCCCTGGACACTCTAGGAGACCAAGTTCAAGGACCAGAGGGCTCCTCACTCCAACCTCTGCCGAGAGGAGTCATTACTGTCTCGCAGGCAGTGGTCCTGGCTCCAGGATGCTGTGGAAGGAGAACTTACATCTTGTCCCTGGGGGGCTACAGACCAAGGGCCATGTAGGCTTTACACCTTTCGCTGGAGGCTGCGAGCAAGGAATGTGAAGGAAAGGCCTGTGATGCAGTTCTGCCCCCCACCCCTCTCCTCTGAGTAGGGGGGAGGTCCCCCTTGAGCTTCTGGAGCTGCTGTTCCAGCTGCTATGGTTTTCTGATGAGTGAGCTGATTTACAGTCCCACTTCCGCTTCGAGGTCTGCGACCAGCCCCAGTGTGGATGAATCAAGTATCTACTATTCCCCACGGGGATGGGGATGCTTTCTGGGTGCTTGTTCTCAACTGGTGACACTCTTTTGGGAGGCCAGAGAAATTTCAGGAGGTGGGGTACAGCTAGAGGAAGTAGATTGCCAGGCGCAAGCTATCGAGGTTCTTGGTAGTTATTTTCATCTGCCAACTTGACAACTGAAAGCTAAGCTTCGAGGCGCATCTATGACGGATTATTTAGTGAAGGCAAGCCTATGAGAGATGATCTAATTGATGTGGGAAGACCCAACCCAGAGCGGGTGGGACCATTCCCAAGGCGGGCAGATAGGATGGAGAGAAAGCTTCTTGGAACAGGCAGACTGGCCATCTAGAAGGTGCTGTTTGCTCCTTGCCCCTCCCTACTCTCCCTGTGCAAAAGACTCTGCCAGTTCTCTCAGCCCCTCCTCCTAACTCTTCTTTCTGCTGCAAAGGGCTCTAACATCAAGTTGTCACTGGAATAAAAACCCCTTGTTCCCCTGAATTGTTTGGGCCAAGGAGTCATTATTGTCATGGAAATATGACTGGAAGTCAAGAGCTGTATTACCAAAGGCTACTTCCTCTTCTCTGTCTCTGTCTCTCTCTGTCTCTGCCTCTCTCTGTGTCTCTGTCTCTGAATCTCTCTCTCTGCTTTCTGACTGACTACAGATAACTCTTCTTTGATACACTCTCCCATTGCCCCTGAGCACACGGGGCTAAGAAACCCTGGACCAAACTCTCTCAAACTTGTGGGCCAAAGTAAATCAGCCCGTCTGACAGTCCCGAGCTTCGATTTCAACATGGAGTCCAGAGTTACTGTCCATTCTGAGTTGATGCTCTAACTCCCGGAGCCATTAGTAATGTCATCAGATCTACTGCTTCTTTCTCTTCCTCTATAGGAGGGAGACTTTTCTTCCGACTTAGCAGCAAGTTGACATATCAGTTCAATCATGTTTACGGTGTCCCCATGGCTGTTTCCTCGAGTTGGACAGAACTCTGGGCTGTGCAGTAGGCGGAGACTCCCAAGCTGCAGGGTCTGGTTGCATACACAAACACTCCCCCCCACATGTGCCTGGCACACGCTCTGCCCACCACCCCAAGAAGGCTTACCTTTCCTAGGAAATGGACTTTGGGCCTGTAAGCGTGGGCCTTGGAACGAGGCACGTGGGCTTGCAGAATAGACACTCTGCAGGCCTCCCTGGCTGTGGCTGTCTTCTGGGGGCGGCCAGGAGTTCACAATCTCGGCTACTCGGTTGGCGATGCAAGCAACTTTGGGGTCCACAACTGAAAAAAAGACAAAGGGGGTCTCAGAGGCTCTCTCCACATCAGGTGTGTGCCTGGAATGAAAGCCGTATGCTCCAGAGTACGTGTCTGAGAAGGGGTGTCCTTCAGAAGGGCTGGAAGAGACATGCACGCGCACACACACGCACGCACACACAGGACTGCCACCTGGAAACAGGCGCCCTCCCACATCCTGCCCAATTTTAAAGGAAGCAAGAACACAAAAGAAGTGATTTTTTGCTTGAGAGAATGCTCAGTACTTTTCTCTTTCCTCTCTCTCTGTGAACCAGAGGCACTTGAGTGTGTGTGTGTGTGTGTGTGTGTGTGTGTGTGTGTGTGTGTGTATGCGTGCGTGCGCACACGTGTGCCTATGGAAGCCTAGGGATGATATTGGGAATCATCCTGGATTGCTTTACCTCCCTATGGCTTTGCTCTGGGGTTCCCCAGTGTGCCTTCCAGAGCAGGAATCACAGGCCACTGTCATATCTGCTGCCATTTTTACAGGATCTGGGGATCTCAGGTCCTTTTGCTGACAAGGCAAAGGCTTTCACCCCTGAGTTATCTCCCCCCACCCCAGCCCTTGTGTTCTTCTAATTTATTCATTTTTAAGCCTTGGAGAGCTGACCCACGTGTGCCTGGGGTGGGGGTGGGGCTTTCTAATAGCTGCCCGGCACCTCTTCGCCCTCCATGTCCAGTGGAAGCCTTCAGGTCATCGTTACAAGGGAACTGTGAGTCCAGCGCTCAGGAGGTTGCGGAAGGAGGATCTTGAGTTCAAGGCTAGCTGGTGACACAGGAAGGACCTATCTCAAGCGACAACCTGTCCATCACAAACTCATCATTCAGGCTCATCAAATACATGTCACGGGTTTGAGTGAAGAACAAAGCACATGGCGGCAGGACGATTAGATGGTACAGACGGCACAGTTAAGGTCAGAGACATCAACAGAGACTGGGAGGGAGGGAGGAGAATAAAAGGTAGAACAGTTACTCTGTTGCTGTGAGACACCAAACAAAGCCAAGCAACTGAATGGGAGAAAGGGAAGATTAATTCAGTTTACAGTTCTAGAGAGAAGACAGAGTCTGTTGGAAAAGTCAAGGCTGACTGAGAGAAGCTAGAGGCAGCTTAAGTCGTGTCCATCACTGAGGCTGCGAGTTGCAAATTGCCAAATGCAAGAGCAGACCTCTCTTGGAAGTAGGGTGACACCACTGTGATCTCCCCAAACAACTAGTGATTCAAATACATGAGCCTGTGCAGGGCAGCTCACATTTCAAGCCATGACAGAAGGAAAGAAGGAAAGAAAGAGAGAAGGAAGGAAGGAAGGAAGAAAGGAAGGAAGGAAGGAAGGAAATGATAGCAACTTTTCTTGAAATTTTAGGAAGCAAGGCCAAGCAGAACGCTGGTAATGTGACTTGTCTCGGGAAAGTGGGGTGAAGGCTTTGGAATCCCCTTGTCCCACTGCAGCCACGCAGCCAGGCCCATGGGAGGGGGTCCTCTGGGCTCAGAGCTGTAATCAGCAGCACTTGCTTCCCCTGGTGGGTGGGCTGGGGGCAGAAGGGTCACTGGAAGCAGCCCCCCTTTACTCTAGGCCCACTGCGCCAGCCTCAGGGGTTCAGAAAACAGACACCTTGTTTTGTGAGAGATTATGGAAGATGACCACGGTGTGCTCCAGGCTGTCTCCTCCAGTCAAGTCCCTTCTAGAACTTTCGCTGCCCATCTGGACCCTGGTTCCTCCTGGCCTAAGCGCCTCCCGCTCTAGCAAGGAGTAGGGGGTCCATGCTCACAAGTGGTTTGCACTAGGCACGTGGGTGCAGATGGGCCAAGGAAACCGGACATTGGCTCCAAAACTGAGACACTGCTGCCACCTGTTGACCAATTATGGACAAGCTTCCCGCTCAGCAAACCTAACCAGAGGGTAAAGTGTGGGCACCACACACCTGCATGAGGTCTGTGGACAGAAGCAACTCTGTGTGGAAGGATGACGTCCTTTTCATTACTACTGATTTTGTTCTAAAGAGATTCCGTCGAAATGTTTCTCAGTTGTTTTTAATGGATTATATTTTGAAAGCTACTTGGTTAGTCTTTTATTTTTAAATTTTATTCGTTTAAGACAGGGTCTTGCTATTTAGCCAAACTGGCAACCCCAACTGGGGATGACAGGTGTGAACTACCATGTTTGCTGAAAAGCTGTCTTTTCTTTTCTTTTCTTCTTTTCTTTTTCTCTCTCTCCTTCCTTCCTTTTCATTCTTTCTTTGTTCTTTCTTTCTTTTTTTCTTTCTTTCTTTCTTCCTTCCTTCCTTTTCTTTCTTCCTCTCCCTCTTTCTCTTCTCTTTTTTCTTTTTCTCCTTCCTTCTTTCTTTTCTTTCTTCTTTCTTCTTTCTCTTCTTCCTTCCTTTTTTCATTTCTCTTTTTCGCCTTTCACTTCTTTTCTTTCTTTCCTTTTTTTATTTCTCTCTCCTCCCTCCCTTTCTTTCCTTTCCTTTCCCTTTTCCCTCTCTTCCTTTTCTCTTTCTTTCTTTTGTCGTTGTTGCTTTATTGACTTTTTTCTTTGAGACAGAGGCTTATGTAGCCAAGGCTGACCTTAAAACTGAGGCTAATCTTGAACTCCTGATCCTGCTTCTTCAGTCTCCCAAGCGATGGAACAAAGGCATCTTTGCTTTGGTGTGAGAGGTCATGAGATCTTCCCTGTGTATAGATTGGCTGTGGGGAAGGGAGTTGCTTTCTGCAGTGGTGTAGCCACTGATTATCCACCATGTTCGGCCAAGTGCCCGGGCACATGCTAATGCAGACAACCTCATGCAATTCAGTGACTCACATGCACCAAAGACGACATAAAAGTGTGTGGAGGGGGGCGGTCCTGGGTGGGAAGAAGGTTTTCACTGGAAGGAATGGGATGGGATCCGTTACTATGAAGTGAAAATGACATGAATTCATCACATACATGTCTGAAACTTCCAAAGACTAAAACAATCTATATTATGAAGTGGGAAAGACTTCAGGAGGCTCCACACCTCTGGGGTTAAGGCTGGACAGGAGAGAAGGGGAGCAACTCCCCCCAGGGATTTGCCTACTGGAATATTGTCCTCACTCCAGCAAGTTCCCCGACACATCTATTATCAGTGACCCGGGTGAGATTAGTGAGTCACATGCATAGAAAGACGGGGGAGCATGAAGGAGGCAGGTGGGGAAGAAGTTTGAAATGGGGAAACAGTTGGGATTGGGTGATACAGTAAAAAAGACACACATACTTGTCTAAAGCGCTAAAAAACATAAAGAATAGAATAAAACAAACAAATAACAAACAAAAGCCCACCATGTCCAGGGGCTGAGAGCCCGGGAAGAGGTACAGCCCCAGCTTAGGGGACTTTATAAAGTCCTCTGTAGCTGAGGACCAGGAATTTGGGCAAGAAGTTTATTTATAGACATGGAATTAAAACCCCTCCAGTCACCCTTCCCGCCCACCTTCTTCTTTTCTGTGTAGTCTTGGGAAAAGTGAGTGAGTGTGGTACAAGGTGAATGAGGTAGAAGAAGGAGGCTGGGGAGTTAGCTACAGGCGTGAACGTGACAATCCGAGGCTTGAGCTCTTCACACATTCGCCAAAACTTAGTGGAGATTAAGCCCTAAGCAAGCCTGCAGGAGGTTGTCTAGTTGGTAAGGGAAGACCCGACCCAGCCCATGGTGGGTGGGGCTACTTCCTGGCAGGCAGATGAGATGGAGGGAGCTGTTTCCCCGGAGGTGGCATTCTTTGATGTACATGGACAGACACGCTGTCTGGCAAGTGAGGGTTGCCTCTCTCTCAGCAGTCCTGTGGGTAAGGTGTGGCCATCCCCACGGCCTGTGGTGTTGGTATGAGCTCCTCTGCCAAGTTGGACTAAGAAACGTAACCAGCCAGATAAGCGTAAGCCAGAATAAAAGCCCTCGCGCCCATAGGCTGTTCAGTCATGAATTTAGCAGCAATGTGCTGGCCCGTAGGAGGAGGAAGGAGCGAAGGGAGCCCGCTGCCTACCTTCAGTCTCCTGGCGCTGATCCACGCTGGTAAGTGACCTGCCCCACTGCCGGTCACACTGAAACTGCAGCCCGATTAGACCCTGAGCATGGATCTGTTTGGGGGAGCTTGGTGGGGTTTCTTCTTTCTCCATTACTCCGAAGAACGCTCTCCATGAAGACTTTTTCTTCGCCAGGCCTACGCGCTTTTCGCCGGAGGCGGACTGTTTGCAAGGCATGGACATCTGCGTCCATGAGTCCGCTGCCCAAGTCCCCAGCGACTTCTGCGACAGGCTCCTTGTTCGGGGCAGCTTGGGCGAGAAGGCAGGCGGCAGGCTCTTGAAGACATGGTGTTTGCTGTAGAAGGCCAGGATTCTGAATTCTATGCTGTTTGAGTCGTCATCTTCCAGGGGGATGTCCTCCAGGTCACCCACGCTGGTGCTGCACATGGTGGGGCTGCAAGGACAAAGGTCAAAGGTCACACAGTGCTCCTCTCTGTGTGGGGTAACTTTCTCTCCCTAGATCAGGAGGGACATTTAACTAAGCTTTGGCTCCGTTTTGCCAAGTAGGTAAGATTAACCAGAGAGTCACCATGTTACTGTGATGCTACTCTGGCATGGCTGGCTCCCAGAAGCGAGACTAGACTGAGACTTGCTGCAAAAGTAAGAAAGACTGGAATTTGGATCCCCAGATCCCATGTGAGACACAGAGAGGGTGTGGCCGTCCACTCAAAATTCTAGCCATGGAAAGCAGAGACTGGGCGCCCCAGAGCAAGCTGGCTAACCGGACTCCTCCCATCAGGGAGCTCGGGGTTTGACTAACCCAGACTGAAAAAATAAAATGGAAGAGTAATGGAGGATCTTCCAGATTTCCCTTGGACCTCCACATGTACATGCCGATCTGCACACACATATGCGCCCTCATACACGTAAACACACACCCATGAAAATCAGAAAAACAAAACAAAACAAATAGATAGACATTGTCATGAAGATGCAGACAGCCACATATGGGGAGTAGGAAAACGGGCAAGTCAACTTCAGACAGAAGGCCAAAAGGAAGGGTTTCGATGGATTGGAGAGATGGCTCAGGGGTTAAAGCCTTTGCCTTACAAGCAAAATGGCCTGAGTTCAGATCTGAAGATCTCAGGTTAAAAAAAAAAAAATGTAGGGCAGATATGATGTCCTTGGGAGGCAGAGCCTGAGAAACCCCAGAGCAAAGCAGTAATGAGGGGGAGCAATGCAATCCAGGGTGATTCTGGAAAGTCACCAAGTCACCCTTGGGTTTCCACAGACACACACACACACACACACACACACGCATAAGACAGAAAGAGAGAAGATCTGGAAAGACAGAAGGTTCAAGGTTGCTGAGAGCTATGTAGGCAAAGAGCCAACTATAAGCGATATCGGGGCATTTCTAAGGGGGGGGAGACGACAGCTTAGCACCTGCAGATGGCCAGGGCTTGGGAAGAGTGCAGGACGAGGCCATCGGGGTCAGACTTGAGTGGCCTTGAACTACCTGGGTAAAGGCTTCGCTGCTTCTCTTGGGGGTCAGCACTTTTCAAAAGGAGCCCCAGGCTGTGGAGGGAGGGAAGGCAACTGAGCGCAGCTGTTGCTCCCTCGTCTTTTCTCCTTTGCTCTGGGACCTTCCGTGTTAGCTTCTGGCCTTTATTTGATGTTCTAGGTAAGATTTCAGTGGGTAAACATACCCTGTTTTTATTTGGTGCACTCCGCTTGATCTCCGTCCAAATGACTCCACAGGCCTGGCGAGCATGGTGAGCTGCTTAAGCTTTCCTGGGGAAACTCCTCTTCTGGTTTCCTGCCTGGAAGCGCTTCCTTTTCCTGAGCAGCTACATTTTCTTTTTCTTTTTTCTTTTTGTCTCAGTTGCTAGAAAGCTCAGGTCCACCAATTCTTTTTAAATTTAAATTTATTTATCTATTTTGCATGAGCATATGTGTATCTGTTTGTCTATCTTTCTGTATCAGAGGGCACTGTGTGTGCCTGTGGAGTCCCAAGGGTGACTTCAGAAATCATCCTGCATTGCTCTACCTGTTTTGCTTTGCTCTGGAATTTCCCCTGCTCTGCTTTCTAGGGCCAGAAGTATAGGCTGCCACCATTTCCACCTGTTTTTTTTTTCCCCCATGGGATCTGGGATTTGAACTCAGGTCTTTCTGCTTTCAAGGCAAAGGCTTAACCCCTGAGCCATCTTTCCAGCCCCAGACCTACCAACTTTCACTGGATTAAAAAATTCATAATCCCCAAGTGAACTGGGCAGCAACTTGGACTTCTTGGTCTTACAGACTTGAAACCATGTCAGTGACTAAATTTGTGACCCAAGGCAACTTACTTTACTTCTCTGAACTGAAGCTTTCTGTAGGCAAACAAGCTTTCATAGCGGTCATCCTGCAGGGGTGTTGTGTGCAAGGCAGTGTGTGTAGTCCTGCAAGGCATTGTTAAATATACAAGACAGTGTGCGTGGAAGTCTTAGCACAGTACCTGGCTCTAACATGGTAGTTATGCCAGGTGCGCGGAGCGCTCAGCACTAAAGAGGCTGAGGCAAGAGGACTGCAGGTATTTTATTCTGCTACAGCCATGTGTACATCAAATAGTGGCAGGGATGTATTTTGAGAAGCAGGCAACATTGTGCTAATTTGGGGGCTGGAGAGGTGGCTCAGGGGTTAAGCCTCTGCCTTGCAGGCGGAAGGTCCTGAGTTTGGATCCTAGACCCCATAGATGTTGAGCGGAAGCGGGGGTGGCCTGCGTTTCTGGTCCTGGTAGGGCAGAGCTTGTGAATCCCCGGGCAAAGTAAACAAGGAGGAGGTGGAGGCGTCCATGGTGGTTCCCGAATTCGTCCGTGGTTCTACACACACACACACACACACACACACACACACGCACGCACACACACGTGCACAATTGAATAAAAAAAACATTGTGCAAATGCAATATATACTGACACAGCTAAGAGGCTCATGACATTACTCAGGGATGTGGTCTTAAGGGGTCATTCTCTCTCTCTTTTAGCATATGTGAGTGTGTGTGTGTGTGTGTGTGTGTGTGTGTGTATACAGGAGGGCACACACATGTGTGTCTTGTGAGGTGCAAGGTGACTTTGGGAATTATCCTGGATTGTTTTTCTAACTTATTGCTCTGTTCCTCCTTCCAGGGTTGGAATCACAGGCCACCACTATTTCCACCTGGCATTTTTATATGGGATCTAGGATCTGAACTCAGATCCTTTTGTTTTAACCACTGAGCCATCTCTCCAACCCAAGGGATCATTCTTGTATCTTGTATTTGGTTAGTGCTCAGCGAAGCGTTATTGTGGGGCGGGGCATAGACAATATGACTGTCACCCTAGCTTGGCCTTGGATTTCCCTATAGGTCTGTTGGGTGCTCCCTGCTCCTACAGGGGTCCCCTGTTTTACTCAGAGGCTCCTGCCTGCTCCTCTGAGGAACAAATCCACCAGGCCAGCTCTGGTGGAAGGATGCTTGCAGCTGCAGTGGGCTGGACCAAAGGTCAGGTGAAGACAGATGGGCAGAACTGACTTACCAGGACAGCAATGGGCTACGTCATAAACCGCAGCACCTCCGTACTGGAGACATATTGCCCAATTCCTCCCAAGCCCCCACGCCCACCTCAGACGCTGCATGTGAGCGAGTGCTTGAGCTGTACAATGAAGGCAGCTCCTAGTCAGGGTCCATCCTTCGTGGATGGATTCCTGAGCTCCCAATTACACACAATTATGTGTGAGAACTGGGGTCCCCTTCTGCTTTTCCATTCCTGACCCTTCCCCTCTCAGCCAACTCCATCTATCCAGCCTTACCCTCACCCCCCCCCAACACACACAGACTTCCACACACGTCACCGGGACTTCTCATTCACCTAGTCTATCTCCGGCCCATATCCTCTGTCCCCACTTTCCTCTCACCTCGGCTCTACTGCCCTGCTCAGGGCACTGTTATGTTGGATCTGGACCGCTACAAGGTCCTCTTCTCCCCTCTTGCTCTTCCCCCAACCCAGGCTCCACCCAGCAGTCACATGTATAGGGGCCAGAAAGACAGCTCAGTGAGTAAAGCACTTGCCATGCAAGTGTGAGGATCTGAGTTCAGATTCAAGAACCCACATAAAGCCACGTTTGTGATACTAGACACTCCTGTGTGAAATGGGAGCCAGATAAGAGAGTCCCTGGAAGCCAGTGGGGCAGCTAACCTGGCAGTGGCAGACATCAAAATACCCTGTTTCAAACAAGGCAGAAGACCAGTACTGAGATCCAAAGTTGTCCCCTGACCTCCACAAGTGTGTTGTGGCATTTATAAACACACACACATGCACACGCACATGCATGCACACATACACATGCATGCACTCAATCATTTGCTCACTCGATCACTCAAAAGAAAAGAGAAAGTACAGTCTCAAGCCTGGATCAGAAGATGAGATGACCACTCCAAACCTAACTATTACAGGATGCCCAAAAGAAATTAGATGTGAATCTGACTGAGCCTAACATGCTTACAAAATACACAGGGGACAGAGGAATATGCTAATAACCACAATGAAGCAACCATCTAAATACAGATGTGGTCAGTTCTACATTCTAGAGAAATGAAATTGCATACCTGTAATACCAGCATGCTGGAGAATGAGGCAGGATTGCAAGAACAAACCAAGGGAGTTATATGAACAGAATGCATCTCAAAACCAAAAATGAACAATCCACCGTATACACCTGTGCGCGCACGCACGCGCGCACACGCGCGCGCACACACACACACACACACACACACATACACACACACACAAGAAGGCAGTGAAGGAAGCTGTTACAAACTCCAAGAGTCTTGAACATACCCATCAGGTACAAAACCTTTTTTGGATCTGAATTCAAATATGTTTCCCTCATAAAGATGTGTTTCTGAGACAATAAGGGAGGTGTAAATATGATGTGTGTATTTTACATGGTATCAAGGAAATACTGATAACATTAAATGGGGTAAGGCTGCTGAAAGTTATGCACCTTAAGGACACCTATTGCACATGCAAACAAAATAAAAGTACACATGTTTTAAGATACTGTGATGGCTGAGTATCTTCAACTGGACTAGATGCAGAATCGCCAGGAAGAAGGAAACTAATGGCCCAATTAAAAAATGGGCCCTGGAACTTAAAAGAAACTTTACCAGGATGAAATTAAAATGTCTAACAAATATCTTTAAAAATGCTCTACTTCCTTAGCCAACAGGGAAATGCAAATCAAAACTTCCCTGAGATATCATCTCACCCCTGTCAGGATGGCAAAAATCCACAATACAAACAACAAATGCTGGAGAGGATGTGGAGAGAGGGGAACTCTCTTACATTGCTGGTGGAATGCAGGCTCATACAACCACTCTGGCGAGCCATCTGGAGATTTTTAAAGAAATTAAAGATTGAAATGCCATATGACCCTGCTATTCCACTTTTGGGAATAATCCCACATACAGCAAAAATTCACCTCGATAGCACAAGCACGACCATGTTCATAGCAGCACTGTTTACAATAGCAAAGTCATGGAATCAACCCAAATGTCCAACAGTTGACGAGTGGATAAGGAAACTTTGGTACATCTATACAATGGAGTACTACTCAGCCATCAAAAAAGATGAATTACTGGAATTTGCCAGGAAATGGATGTTATTAGAAACAATTATATTAAGTGAAGTATTCCAGACCCAGAAAATTAAGTGCCATATGTACTCCCAAATAGGTGACTCCTAGTACCAAACCCACCCAGCCCACCTAGAGACACTCAAGGATAAATCTCTGTAATACCTACAGTAATTGCAAGGATTATGAACAGGAGGGATGTGGTAGGAGGGCCACACCAGAAACAAGGAGAGAGGGGACCATGTTACAGCAGAGAAAATAGGCCTCCATCAAGGACTGCAAGTAAGTAATGAGACATCTGGTTAAGTTCACAGACTTTCTTTCCTGATCATTTATAACTGAGGGGGTATGATCTCATCAGAAGGGGAGGGCAAATAGTCTGGCAGATAAAAAGTAACCATTTTACAAATGGGTGATTAACCCCTCCCTCACTGTGGTTTCCTACTTTTATTACATCTACCTTTGAATATACTCTTATAACAAGACTCTAGTTTAACAGCTTTTTATCTCTGGCCAGGGGGTAACATCCAATGCCCATCAGGATGGAGTGAAGGGCATTGCAGGCGCAGCAAAACTGCAGAAGAAAATCAACAAACCATAATCCAGAACTTCAGAGACTCTATATCAACCACTTAGAACTAGGCCAGCCTAATCTCTCCCCATCCTGAAGCTCAGGGAAATTTGTGGAAGAGGAGGCGGTAAGATTGTAAGAGCACAAGGATGGGAGGAGCAATGATATGCAAGATACTCCACACAAGTTAGGGCTGAAGCAATCATAATTGGACTTTGCATGCCCTGCGCAATGTCTAACACACTATTGACCCCACAAAGTCTAGCATTTGCTAAAGGCACCAAGATCCTTGGAGGTGAGGGATTGACAGCCACAGTAATGTTCCTATGTTTAAGGGGAACATAGGAAAGGGTTCAGGGAAATGCAACTGGGTCCTTGTACGTCATCCGAGAGGAGGGCCCAGAGGAGAATCTGGCATGCACATTAAAGGATTCTCCGGGGATTGGGGGGGGGGGGGAGAGACACTGGGGGACGGGGAGGGAGGGATGAGGGGAGGAGGAGCAGGGGGTCAGGGGGGAGGAGGAGGGAGGGAGGGAACCAGTGTACCTATTAAGTTTGTATGAGCAGGAAATAATAATAATAAAAAAATGCAATTCAAAAAAAAAAAAGAATCACCAGGAGGCATACTTCTGGGTGTGACTGGGAAGATGTTTCTAGAAGGGTTTAACTGAGGAGGGAAGATCCACCCTGAAGGAGCCAGCACTATCCTGTAGACTGTGGTCCCAGGGTGAATGAAAAAGGGAAGAGGACAAAGAGAGGTGGGCACCTGCATTCATCCTTCTCTGCGTCCTAACTGGGGACACCCTGTGACCCGTCACCCCATGCCTCTGCCTCCACGGACAGAGCCTTTCTTGCCACCATGCCTCCCTTGCTGTGGTGGACGGTGCCTCCACACCATGAGCCAAGATAGTCTTCCTTAGGTTGCCTTTGACAAGTTGCTTGTTGGAGCAACTCGAAAAGTAACAGCAAGTAAGGTGCATGTTCACAAACCTGGTGACCCGGATTAGGTCCTCAGGAGTTCATATGGTGGAAGGAAATAGTTGACTTCCAAAAGTTTTCTACCAATGCACCATGACATGCATGTGTATGCATGCTCTATATCTATCTATCTATCTATCTATCTATCTATCTATCTATCTATCTATCTATCTATCATCTATCTATCTATCTGTCATCTATCTTTCTCTCAAATAAATAAATAACTGCTTTTAAAATGTAACTAATACAGGACTGGAGAGATGGCTCAGGGGTGAAGACTGACTGTCTCACAAAAAGAAGATCCTGAATTTGGATCCCAGGTCCCATGTCAGAATCGGCAGCGGCTTACACTTCTGGCCCTGGTGGACAGAGCCTGGGAAATCCCAGAGCGAAGCAAGGAGGAGGTAGAAGCAATCCAGGATGATTCCCAAAGTCACTCTTAGTCCTCTACAGGACACACAGTGCCCTTTGATACACGCACACACACACACACACACACACACACACACACACACACACACAAAATGAATATATAAAATATTTTTTTTAAAGTAGCTGATACAGCTAGGAAGACTAGAACTTTGTCTGGCTTTCCCAACACCTAGGTATTCAATAACTAAATGAACAAATGAATGATTACAGGACTGTCAGATGAAATACAAGATATCTGGCCAAATTTCAATATCAACAGTAGAAACAAATTTTAGTGTTGGTATGATCCAAATAAAATATTATATTGTGAATAAAACTAAAATAAAATCTGTTGTTCATCTGAAATTCAGACTTAACTGGGTGGCTCCTATTTTCATTTGCTAAATCTGAAACTATGATGAAGACGTTGCTAGAGAAATCCCGAGACCTGAGAGAGTGGATGAAGTGGGGACTGAGAAATTGGAAGCAAGTAATGAATGAACCCAAAAATCCGGTCCCGGTGGGGTCTTTGGTCACTGTGGGTCCAGGTAGATGACCTGAGCCAGGATGTGTCAGGGGAGAATTTCAGAAGCTTTGAAATTGGTCACAGTGGACAAACAGGACACTCTGGTCCAAAGGAACTCTGGGGAGAAGGGTAAGCCCTGTGCTTGAAGCAGTATCGGCTGCTACAGCAAAAATTAACAGAAACCCAGTCCTTTGATCATAGAATTAAGGCTTTAAATGTGCGCGTGCACACATGCATATGTGCATGTGAGTGTGCATGTGTGAGCACGTGTGTGTGCATGCATGTGCATGTGTGTGTATGTATGTGAGCATGCAGACATGCATGCGTGTGTGTTGCAGAGAGGAAGAGACTGACTTTGAAAAACACATTCTGAAATGCTGACTCAGAAGCAATGTCAGAAATGGGGGAAACCACAGTGGTCAAGGGGGAGTATGAAGTCCACTTTGTCGAGATTTTTGCTTTGCGGTTAGACAGGATCTGAGAACTTAGGCCAGCTGAGGGAGCAGATAAAGCAGACTGAAAGGCAGTGCCCAGGATGGAGCTGCAGGCTGAGCAGAAGGTGCTGTGGCGTGGGAACCTGGAATGCACGTGGGCAAAGAGAACCAAGGAAAGCAGAAGTGCTCGTGCCCTGTAATGCCAGCACTCAGGAGGCTGAGGAAGGAGGATAGCCCGTTTGAGAGAAAGACCCAATTAATAAAAAAAGGTTATTAAGCAAGTGTAGCATTTCCTTTCCCACTAAATCTTAGTATAAATTAAAGGAGGGGTGGTGAGAATGCCCAGCTGGTAAAGGCACTTGAGTCTGACTCCTGGGTGTTGGCGCTCTAGGACCAGGGAGGTCCTAGACTATTCCCAGACTCCCCTTGGCCTGGTCGCCTTGCACTGCACCTTCAGCGTTCTGGGCCCTTCTGGCTGGTGGAGGCTGTCTGCCTCCTCCCTGTGCCCTCTTTCTAGAACCCTATGTGTCTTGTCTTTCTCCCTGTTCTGCCATCCGAGTACATGACATGCTCTTCAGTCCTGAGGACGACTGGAATGAGACAAAAATATCTGAATTTCTCACCATCAACTCTAAACACAGGCAAAACCTTGGGTCTATTTATCACACAGAAGGATGAGAGCTCTGGTTGGAAAAGTGGGAGCAGAGGACTTAGGAGAAGAGCTTTCTGGTGGGCCAGGAGATGATCTGCCAGGTTTCTGGCGGGAGTCTACTAGGACTAGGCTGAGCACCCAAGTTCATGCAAGGTATTCAGATGTCAGGACTTATTCCCAGGGATTTCCATCCCGGACCCCATTTCTGCCCTGAGGAGGGGGTCTGTATCTACACCATCTCCAAATCAGCCATCACACACATGGTAACATACATACACAGCACATATTTAAACATGGACTGCATGTTTGAAAAGGATTTCTCTAGCTTTGAATTCTTAACCGAGTTCTCCAAACTCCTCAGTAGAAAGAGAAATAAAAAGAGAAGCCTTCAGAACCTTTCTTTCCCTTTCCTGGAAACCCCAAGGAACTAGATTCTCAGGGCCACTTTGCAACCTAGGGTTTCCGGGATGAGAACTAACCCTGGTTTAGACAATCTCTGAATTAGATGGGGTCCTCAGGCTGTGAGTTCCAGAAAGGGAAGACCCAGCCCGCTGCCTCTGAGTTACCTGGTGGGCAGGCTGCCAGCAGGCTTCTCTTGCTTCAGGTCAGGTGGCTATTGCTCCGCCTGAGTCTCCCCACACACAACCTGAGAGGACACCTGCAGCTGGCTGCTCTTCTTGGCTCGGGTGAGCCGGGAAGCTCCACGCTGCAGGCTCTCAGGTTGAGGTGGACAGCGAGAGGCTCAGGGAAGGAAGCCACTTCCTCTTTAAGCTCCGCCTCCAGGTCTTTATCAGAAGGAGGAGCTGCCCTTTGACCAAGTAATCTGACTCTAAAAGGACTTGGACATTCTTCACCAAACACTTTCACATCAGGTGGTCATGCTTTGACACAAGGTGAGTGGCTCCTGACACTTCTCTAGTCTTGTTTTATCAGTTTGGTAAGCATTTACTGACCACTTCTGCTATAGGTACTGTACACATCTTTAATCTTAATTTTTTTCATATTTGTGCATACTCATTGTACAAGGTAGAGTTTACATAAGGACATATCATACCTGTTTATTTCATGTTGAGAATATTCCCTTAAAGGCCCCTTTTCCTTTCTCCCCCCTTCCCCTTCTGTTAACTCCCCTTCTCCTCCTCTAGATAGTTTCACATCTACTTTCATGTCACATACATATACAAGATTTTATGGATCTATATAAAATGAAAGAACCACAAATATCAGGAAATGTATGTTTGTCTTTAGGAGTCTGTTTGAATTCACTTAATGTGATGGTTTCTAATCATTTCTTAAATGAGTTAATTTCCCTGCAAAAAATATAATCTCATTCTTTACAGCCGAAATTAATTCTAATGTGTGTGTGTGTGTGTGTGTGTGTGTGTGTGTGTGTGTGTGTGTATCACATTTCTTTGGACATCTTAAGTTGGTCCTGTAACTTAAATATTATAAATACAGTTATAATAAGCATGGCTATATAAGTAATTCTGTGATGTTGACTTTCGAGTAAATATCCAGGAGTGGAATAGCTAGGTCACATAATAGGTCTATTTTCAGCTTTTTGAGAAGCCTCCATACTGATTTCCATAATGGCTGAACTACTTTACATTCCCACCAGCAATGGATGATAATTCTCTTTGGTCTAAATCCTGCCCAGCTTTTGTTTTATTTGTTTTCTTGATGGCTACATTCTGACTGGGGGAAGCTGGGGTCTCAGTGTAGTTTTAATATGCATTTCTCTGGTGGTCGGTATTCCACAGGAATTAAGATTCTGGCTCATAAGCAGGAGGTCCCCAGTCAGATCCCAGATCCCACATAAAAAACAAAACAAACAAAACAAAACCCTTCAGGCAGAAATGGTGGAGGACAGCACTTCTGGCCTTGGTGGGAGGAGCCTGGGAAATCCCAGAGTGGAGCACAAAGGAGGTAGAAGCAATCCAGGATGATTCCTGAAGTCACCCTTGGTCCTCCACAGGAACACACACACACACACACACACACACACACACACACACACAAATGATAGATAGATAGATAGATAGATAGATAGATAGATAGATAGATAGATAGATAGATAGATAGATAGATAGATAGATAGTAATGTCCTCCTGACTGGCTAGCTAACCCTTTAACTGGTGTGAAATGACTTCACTTGCCTCTTTTGTCTAATAAGTCTATTTTGTCAGATATTACAACAGCTATAATCTGCTTTTTTCCTCATTTCATTTGCTTGTAATGTCTTTTCCATCTTTTCAGTCTAAAGTTGTGTCTGATTTTGATGGTGAGTTGTGCTTGTTGAAGTATCAAGTACATGGACTTTATTTAATCCAGTCAGATGCTGTGTCTTTAGTTTTTAAACATTTCTGAAAGGTTCTCTGCTTCGACCTTTAACAGCACCCTGAGAATTGAAGTCAGACAGAGTATTAGGCTTGCATAGTAAATGCCATGAGCCATCTTACTTTGCCTTTTGTGTCTTTTGATGTATATTTATTCTTGTAGTGTTTTAAATCCTTATAGTTTAATTCTTGTAGTCTTGTAATTCTTATAGTTTTGCTGATTTTGTAGTATTTGGTATTTTCTTCTTTCTTGTTTGTTCAACTGTGGTTTGTTCTTTCCTACAGGTTCATGGAGGATAATTTCAAGTATCTTCTATAGAATTGGCTTAGAGGTCATGAATTCATTTAGCTTGTTTTTATCATGGAAACTTTCTTTCTCTGTTAATCATGACAGATAGTTTTGCTGGGTATAATACTCTGGGTTGGTAGCTGCTCTCTCAGAGATTCAGTTACATCATTCCAAGCCCTCCTGGCTTTTAGAGTTGCTATTAAGAAACCCTTTATGATTGTGATATACTTGCTTTCACATGTGAGTTAGTGTTTCTTTCTTGTAGCAGTCAGTAAACTTTCTTCTTCTGTTTACTTAGTGTTTCTACTATAATATAATGTGGAGAAGGTCTTTTCTGATCTTGTCTATGGTTTTCTAAAAACTTCTTATACACAGATGTCATAGTTAGATCAGGTGTTAACTTGATGGTTGAGGGTTTGAACTTTGGGTACATTTGTAGAGAATTAGCAGCTGAGTTAAGCCTCAGGTGAATCTGTAGAAGATTGTCTAACTGATAGAGAAGAGCCAGTCCATGGTGGGTGGGACTAGTCCCTGTGCATGTGAATAAGATGGAGGGAACTGGTTGAGAAAGTTGACATCTTTTGGTATACTTAGCCATAAATGTCAGTCCCTGTCAGTATCCTGTGGATTTGGTGTGGCCAGTTCCTTTGGTCCTTGGTGTTATTTTGGGTTCTCTGCCAAGCTGGACAAGGAACTGTAACTGGGCAATTGTAGGTCCAAGATAAAATTCCTTGTTCCCCTATAAGCTATTTGGTCATGAATTTATCAGCAACAATGCACAGTAATTGCAGTATTAGGGAAATTTTGTCATGATTTTATTGATGATGTTTTCTCTGTCGTTAGCATGGTCATGATTCGTAGGTTTGGTCTTTTCACAGTGTTTCAGAGATCTTGAATTTTCTATTCATATTTTCTTGTTATCTTTGTCATGGATAAAATTCTTTTATTTCTTTTGCTTTCTTCCAGCCCTGTCCTTGATCCATTAATTCTATTGGCAAGTCTTTCCACAGAGCTTTTTATTTGATGTTTGAAATTTTCATGTACAGTATTTCAGCTGTTTTTCCAATATTTCTATCTCTCTATTGAATTCCATTTGGTATCCTATATTAACTTCATTTCATTTGACTGTGTTCTCTTGGCTCTGTCATTGGTAAATTTTGGAGGAGTCATGTTGCCTTCGTTTTTAAATGTTTCTTGTATTTTTTTATATTGAAACTTGGGTTAGGTAATTAGATTTTTTTTTCCTTGAAAAGTGGCTCTTACACTTTCAGTGGAAATATTTGCAACACTCAAGAGGGACTAAAATGCAGTAAGGTTGAAGTGACATTTTTCCTCATGAGACTAGTATTCAGGAGGACCATACTTGGTCTGCAGTGCTCTCCTCGTAGTGGAATATTGTCTGCTTGCACACTTCAGTCCAGGCTCTCTCGTTTTCCTTCCTAGGACTCCCAAATGCCTCGCACAGCTCTCCAGGAGCTCCTTTCTGAAGTCACATCACAGGGGTTGGTCTTGTCGGTGGGTGGTTCTTCCTGAGCTGGTTGGAGGGTGCTGTTCTCATCTCTGGGTTGTCTTTGGAGAGGTTGGGTCACAAGTACTGGTCCTGTCAATGGGTGGTGCAACGTAGGTTAGGTCACAGTTGGTGGTCACCTCTGGGTAAGACCTTCAAGAGTCCAGCTGTAGATGCTGGCAACATCCCTGGGGGTTCCTTTTCAGTGTCAGGCCCACTGCTTAGAACCTGTGCTTAGAACCTCCTTGGACTCTGGCTCTGACCAGCTTTCCACTTCACTGAATACTGTGTGGTTCTGATTTGGAGCTTCTTTTCCACAGTCTAGGATATTTCAGTGTACAGTCCTCTGACTCTTGCTCTGGGTTCCCAGAAAGGGTGGTTCATAGAGACTCTGGAGTGGTCCAGTCGCCAGCTCAGGTGTCTTTTAAAAACGGTGACTCGGCGTTGCTCTGGTCAAGGGACAAGAGAGAATGGCTTCCCAGCATCTCCCCTCTCTCTGATACTGACAAGCTTAACTTTTTTCTCCCCTCATTTTCTCTTCTTCTAAATGCCAAATACTGAGAGTACTGGGCTAATTTTCTGAACCTATCTTTTACCTTGTGGTTCCTTTTGTTCCCTCCTCACACCCACTAATCTCTCTGGAAGGGATTCTGGATTTTCCCCCTCTGTTCTGCTTAGTAAAGTTTAATATTTTACTTTTCTTTTTTTTGAGCCTTAATTTTCTTTTTTTTTTAAATTTTTATTCAATTGTGTGTGTGTGTGTGTGTGTGTATGTATGTGTGTGTGTGTAGAACCACGGGTGAATTCGGGAACCACCATGGACGCCTCCACCTCCTCCTTGTTTACTCTGCCCCGGGATTCACAGGCTCCGCCCTACCAGGACCAGAAACACAGGCCACCCCCGCTTCTGCCTGGCGTCTATACTGGGGTCTAGGATCCGAACTCAGGACCCTCCGCCTGCAAGGCAGAGGCTTAACCCCTGAGCCACCTCTCCAGCCCAATATTTTACTTTTGTATTAAATTGGAGCTTTTCCATATAATCGATCTTATCTGATAGCTGTTCTCCAAGTTTCCTTGGTTCTCTTTCTGGAAATTCTAGCAGACTCTACTGTGTCATCCACTATTTTCCATATAGTTAATCTCTATGCATAGAGAGCAGGTTCAAGGATTCCTGTGGTCCACATGAGAAACCTGAGACTCATAGAGTTAAAGAATCTTACCAGGCCTCTCCTCAGCTGACTGAGATCCAAATCCTGGTCTTTATGGTTTCACATTAGATCATGGGACCTGGGATCTGAACTCAAGACCTTCTGCTTACAAAACAGAGTCTTAATCCCTGAACCTCCTCTCTAGCCCCCTAAGCATTTTTGTTGCTGCTGTTGTTTGTTTGTTTTTTAAAATGTGTGTGTGTGTGTAGGTGTATACACACCTTGGTCACCCTTGGTCTTCCATAAGAGCACACACAATGCCCTCTGATATGTGTGTGCACAAACACACACACATTAAACAAATGAACGAATGAATGAATGAATAAATAAATAAACTCTTATGATTGTTTGGGAGAAGATGAGATGCTGAATGCTCCCTTGAATAATTCAAGAATAGTGAAATGTATATTAATAATTGATAATAAACTAAGGTCTTATCTATGTGGGTTTGAGTACAGAAACTAAGGAAGTGTTCTCCAAATAATGAAAAAAAAAAAAAAACTAAGAGGAAGAAAAGAAAAAAGAAAAGAATTGGGGACTTACATAAGAATATTTGCAACAGCAAACAGTAAAACCTAAAAATTCCATTGGGAAGTAACGAGACAAAGGGACAGGCTGTAGGCTTACAGGGACCCACTGAGAGGAAGGAGTAGATTATAAAAGGGAAAACTGACCATGTTCTAGCAAGGTCTGGTGCTAATTTCAGGTTGTGAGACCTTTCCTGTCCTTGTTCACAGAGAGGGCAAAGGGTAGGTTGGTTTGTTTGTTTGTGTCTTCTGGTTCTCATTTGTTTCCAGTTCAAAATGTCCTATGTCTCGGGGCTGGAGAGGTGGCTCAGGGGTTAAGCCTCTGCCTTAATGCGGAGGGTCCTGAGTTCGGATCTAGACTCCACGTATAGACGCCAGGCGGAAGCGGGGACAGCCTGCGTTTCTGGTCCTGGTAGGGCAGAGCCTGTGAATCCCGGGCAGAGTAAACAAGGAGGAGGTGGAGGCGTCCATGGTGGTTCCCGAATTCGCCTGTGGTTCTACATACACACACACACATACATACACACGCGCACACACACACACACACACACACACACACACACACACACACACAGACAATTGAATAAAAATAATTTAAAAAAAGTCCTTGTCTTATGTGGCTTATTATGGGGTGCTATCTGTAATCAAACCCACATAGATAAGACCTTATATATTTAATACAGTGCGTTAACCCTGTACAAATGGAAAAAAAATTAAGTTTGATGTTTCTAGACCAATATGGCTGTTAATCTCTGTACAATGCGAACTCAACACAGTAAACTGGGATACTTTTTCCCCCTAAAGTTGATAGCACAGCTAAAGTTTCCAAAAATTAAATTATGTCTGTATTTATATTTACATAAAAAGACCAATAATAGCAGTATGTTGTGCGGCAACAACAGCAACAGCTTTTCCAAGTTCTGCAGTCACCTGAACAAAATTACAGACACATTCAGCATGCGCCATTAAAAAAATAAGCAAAAAACAAAATCCCAGAAAACAGCAATGTTCTGGTACTGTCGTGGTACCTGGCACCATTTTTTTCCTAATAGCTTCTCAGTCATCATCTGGAGAGAAAACATTCTAGAGTAACGTCATTGAAAACAGCGCTGATATTCCTTTTATTTTTTTGACACGAAGTCTTGTAAGGCAGCTTAGTCCTGCCTTGAACTTAGGCTCTTTCTACTTCCATCTCTTGGTGTGTGCCCCCCTCACCCCACCCTACTCCCTGGCTCACTAATCCAGGCTCTTATGGTTCTGATTCCACGGAGTTGTTGGCCACTGATTCCTCTGTGTGGTCCCTTGGTTAATTGGTTTTCTTAATGTGCAGGTATCCCACACGGAGAATATAGGAGGGAAAATAAGAAAGGTTTGTTTTTGCATTTTCTTCCTCTTACCTGTCAGAAGAACCTACTTTGTGCTTGGGTGAAACAAAACAATGGAAGAACCTTCCACAATGGAGCTGGGGTGGCTGTGGCACTCTGTTCTCAGCACAGGGCTGGCTTTCCCTGGTGCACCGGCAGGGTAGGATGAACGAGATTTACTGACTTCTTTGCAAGACTTGGACTTGCAAAGCACCTTGGACTTGATGTTAGCACGACCCATGACACTGCCGGAAGCCTTGAGAATAAACGACGCTCCCTGACCAAGAAGCATGAGTTGTTCTAGCAGTCGCGATGGGAACCTTGGAAACAACTAGTGTCTGCCTTCTTGTCGAGCCCGTGATTTTAATTAAAAGAGAATTCTGGGCCCAGTCAGCTACCGACTCTTAAAATCACCATAAGAACGTTTCCCTGGCCTCACACTGTCGTCGTGGTCACTTTCTGGAGTCCCTGCCAGTGGTAATAAGTGGGAGCTTATTGTTACATGGCCATCTTACAACCCCTGGCAAAACTGCACATGGAGGAAGTGCCTCTAACTGCTGACCCCTGCCCATCTGCGAGCACTGGTACTTCCCCCTTCATGAATCAAGGCTATTTTTCCTTTCCCGACCCAAGCTCAGGGTCCATTTGACTTGCAGTGAGTAAAAGAGATTGCTGGAGATCCTGTTAAGGGGTGTTAGAAGTTTGGAAATGATCCGATTTTATAGACACATGCCCCTTGATTGCTTTAGATTAAGCTCCAGCAGAAGGCTACAGTGTGGAGAACTGGTAGCGAGGTAAGCAGTTACTCTGAAAACAAGACTCGGTGCCTGCAGAATGCGGTCCTTTATTGTCCTGTCCAGGCTGCCCAGTCTTTCCAGTTTTTCCTGTTTGTAGATCCATTTCGGTATTTCTTATCTGACTTTAAATAGGCGGTGGCTGAAGTTCTTCGTTGGACTGGATCTAATATTGGTTTCAGTTAAATGAGTTACATAAGCTATTTGGCACAAGTTCTTCTTTTAGCAAACTAAGTTACCATGTATCTTTTGGTAATAATTTCATATATGTAAATAATGTATTGTGATCACATTCACCACCATTACCTTCTCTTACCTCCTTCCCTATCCCACCTGCTTTCTTTTTCCAACTATTCCCCTTTTGATTTTAGCTATCAACTGACTACACCCTAGGATTAACTAACAGATTAGCTGTCCAACCGCTTGGACAGATTATCTGAATTAAGATATTAGCAGGGCTGCAGAAATGGCTCAGGGGTTAAGACGCTACCTTGAAAGCAGAAGGTTCTGAGTTTCGGATCCCAGATCCCAAGTAAAAATGCCAGGTGGAAACAGTGACCTGCATTTCTGGTCCTGACGGGCAGAGCCAGGGAAATCCCAAAGTGAAGCAAAAAGGAGGTAGAAGCAATCTAAGAGGATTCCCGAAGTCACTCTAGTTCTTCACAGGGTCACACTATGCCCTCTCTCTCTCTCTCTCTCTCTCTCACACACACACACACACACCAAAGAAATAAACAAAAATATTTGCAACACAAAGACCAACCCTAAATCTGGATGGAACCTCCCAGTACCAGACCGGATAAAAGGAGTCACAAGACAGAAGAGCTCTGAGACTCTCTGACCCTGTGCTGACAACTCATCTTCCCTCCATGGTGATGGATGTGACCTAAGCCTCTTCCAGCTTCTGCCACCTGTCATGGGCTCGACCTCCTTTCTGGAACCATAAACCAAACATATCTCCTTTTCTCCCCTGAGATTGCTTGAGCCTAAGTATTGTCTCACAGCAGTAGAAAGAGTAACTTTGACACACTCTCCTAATTTCACTTCTTTTCCTTTCTTTTGAGCTTAATCCAGAGATTGCTTGCATGAGCATGGGCAACTTACCCAGGGCTACACCACTGAAGAAAATGATACACCCTCTCCCGGCAACTGTTAACTGCCAGTAGCTCTTCAGGGAGGGGTGGGGCCTCACGAGCCCCCTCCCTAGCCATGATGGAATGTTGAAGGGTCTACTCTGACACAAGTTTTTTTGTATCACATATCACATTTTACTTTAATTTTTTTTAAAAAACTGGTTAAATCATTGAAATTCTTTGGACTTCAGGTTCACTTGGGTGTCTTCTTGGACTATGCGCTTGGTTGATTGAGATGCTTTCGGACACATCTGAGACATGCTTCTCTTACTGATTCTTGTCCCTTACTAATTGGGAGGTAAGAGGGAGTATTATGGTTTGAATCTGAAGTGTCACCATGGGTCCATGTGTTTGAACCTTTACTCTCCAGCTGGGGGTGCTGTTCTAGGAGGTTTGGGGAAACTTCTAGAAAGCTGGAGGAGGTAGGTGTCAGCGATTGGGCCTTGGACGTCCACTTTTCTCTTAGGAGTTCAGTTTCCTAAACTGCCTCTAAGTGACCAGGTACGTGGCAAATGCCTATCTCCATAGATGGTGCCAGCATCGATGGACTCCAGCCCTTTAAACCAAGACTAAGCCTACACTTGTTTTAGGGAAGGATCTAGAGAAAGAAATGCAAAAATGAATGTTTTTGGATGAACTCTCACTTTGTAAGTCAACATACAAAAGCTGTCCCCAACAAGATGACCAGGAAAGGGCTGGAGAGGTGGCTCAGGGGTTAAGCCTCTGCCTTGCAGGCGGAGGGTCCTGAGTTCGGATCCTAGACTCCACGTATATACTCGGGCGGAAGGGGGGCAGCCTGCGTTTCTGGTCCTGGTAGGGCGGAGCTGTGAATCTCGGGGCAGAGTAAACAAGGAGGAGGTGGAGGCGTCCATGGTGGTTCCCGAATTTGCCCGTGGTTCTACACACACACACACACACACACACACACACACACACACACACACACACACACACAATTGAATAAATGAATAAACAAAAATATTAAAAAAAAGAAATTAAAAAAAATGACCAGGAAAAAAAATTATTCTGACACTTACTGAAATGAGAAGGCAGGCTGGAGCAGACGGTTGCCATAGTTACTAGGATTCCTGCTGCGGGTTCCCAGTAGGGAAGGAAGAAGGACCCACTGCTGAGAACAGCATGGGTCAGTGGGAAACTAGAGCCAGGGAGTAGGTAAGGAGAATCAGAAGCTTGATGGAAAATTACTAAGAAAATACCAGAAGGGTTAGCCAGCTTGATAGGATGCTTGCTCTGGCAGGCTCAGAGACAGGCACACCTGAGGGGTGATGAGGATGAGAGGTGGTCTGATATGAGAATGGAGGACTGTGCAGTTCTCCTGCATGGTTGCTGATAAATGACCATCAAACGGCTTAAGGGAGCAAGGGGTTTATTTTCTTACAATAGTCTGGTTACAGTTCGTACATACAGCTTTGATGGGAGAGCACACACCAACACCAGGGCTGAGGAAACTGGTCACACCATCACCACATAACGGCTGAGAGAGGGACGATCCTTACTTGCCAGACCAGCACATCTGGCCAAGTGTACACAAGGATGCTGATTCTCTTAACCAGCTCTCTGTATTTTATTCCAGGGCCTAATCCCACCCACCTGTGCCTTCCCCATCAGCCAGACAATCTCCTGCAGGTTTGTTCTGGGCTTAACCCAACTACTAATTTTCCACAAATGTACCTAGAGCTCAAACCCTCAACTGTCAAGTTGGGACCTGCACCTAACTATGACAAGGATATTCCCCAGGATAAGGTCTGTGAGGCTCAGAGGAGCCTGCCGAACTTGTGGTCAAGGAGAAGAATCTTTTAGTGTCTATGAAACAACAGTACAGATTTCAGAACAGGCCTGGAAGAAGGACATTGGGTGAACTTAGGTCCTGGAAATGTGATGTTCTTTCAAGTTTATTTAAAACAGAAGGCAGAGAAGATGGGCCTATTTCCAGTGTGGTTGATTTCTATATCCACCAAGGAGTACAGTTTTAGTAGAGAATGTGCTTTTGACACACATACAGATAATGCCCCACAGGCCGTAGGTGGGGCTTAGTCCTCCATATGAATTTCAGGCCAGTGTAGGGAGATCCACGGTCAACCAATGGAGGGTTATTACGTGGATGGTGAGTTTCAGTGGGGAGGGCTGGCACTGTGTTGCCATGAAAGACCACCGGCCTCAAGTGCTTGAGCCCTGGGTTCCATCCCCAATTTCACTAACACAACAAAGTTTCAAGAGTGGGCAAGGACATCTGAGACGGGGATGGTGGGGGAGCCAAAGGTCTCAGGAGACACAGGGAATGAGTTAGAGAATTTCAGGGTTGAGGAAAATGCAAAACTTCTTGGGCGGTTTCTCATGGCTTTTCAAAGTGCGCATTGATCGAAAAGAGGAACTTGACCTTTCTGGCTTGTGTATTTTTCCATCTCCTTTTCCCATAGGTGTGTGTAACTGCTCGCCATCTCTGGCCTCCAATATTAATGCGAAATGTGCCTCATCCCTGCGCCTGTATGAGTAATTGGTTTATGTGCAGTGGGGGTGATGGGGGTGTAATTTACCTTTGAATTCCAACCTTGATTCTGACTTTTTTTTTTAATGCTTGACTGAGATCATGACAAGTTTTAGATGATGGGAAGAGGTTGAGGAGGGGAATCGGGATGAAATTTCCAGCCTTGAGTCAGATCATTCTGGACATGAACCTTGAATATATCATTTCCTAACTGGATCTCCAACAACTTTATGAACCACGCTGCCCTTGATGTCCTCGTCTGTTAAATGAAGACAGACTCTGTGTAAAGACCCAGTGACCATAAAAAGGCATTTTTCTGAAGACCACTGAGAAGGCATCTGGTCCTTCAAATACTATCAGCTGTGATTGCTATGCTGCTATTATTCTGGGAGCGTGATATTAGGTAACGTACAAAGCACTAAAATTATTGTGGAACAAAATGAAAACTAAAACTCAGACCTCTGCAGGATTCAGGGTAGCACCCCAAAGTTAGAGCAACTAATCAGCTGTATGTGAACACCATGAGAGAAATCTGACTTAAAAGTGGCTCACATCAAACATGTTTTAGAGTCTTTGGGTGGCTGTCAGCTGCATCTGAACCAACCCGAGAGCGTTTCCGAGAACCTGATGCTATGTGGACTGAGTTGGAGAACGCAAAGTAAATTATAATGGACATCAGTCACCCTGTGGGGCAAATCGCACCTTGCGTGTTCCGAGAGCTGGGGATTAGAACCCAGGGCCTTGTGCATGCTATTTTGTGCTGAGCATTTTGAGGCAGGGTCTTACTGTGGAGCTCTGACCAGCCTCTTGCTTGTTCCTTAGCTCAGACTAAGCTGAACTCACAGCTTCTGCCTCCACCTCCTCAGTGCCTGGACTGTAGTCATTTGCCCTCACTCCTGAGTTCCAGCCTGACTTCCTGTATCTTTTTACTGAACAAGTAAAGTGGGTCACTAGAGTGCCTGAGTTCAAGTCTCAGCTCTGCTATTAGTCTAGCTCTAGGAATTTGGGCAAGTCACTCAACATCTCTATGCTGCTGATTTCTAATTTGTGTAGAAATGCAAATTAAATTTTTTCTAAAAAATATTTTTATTTATTTTAGGAGGAAGATACACCCACCCCACCCCCACATATATATATATATATATATATATATAGAGAGAGAGAGAGAGAGAGACAGACAGAGACAGAGAACATGAGTTCCTTGGCATATGGGTAGAAGACAGAGGACAACTTTCAGAAATGAAAATTAAGTTGACAGAAGTTTGGTCAAGGAAGGCAAACTTCTCTGGGCCTCTGAGATTGCATTCGATAGAGGCTATTTATGTCACAGACACAAATTCTTTAATTTTAACTTCCAGAAAAAACCATGCTGTTGGGAAACTGTCTGCAAGGCTCGAAGATTGTATCACTTTCCAGTTCTGGGATTTCTACTGACTCGATGACCCTTGGGAAGACTTATCACGTATAATGACCCCCTGGCAATAGCCCGGTGTGATTTTCCCCAAGCAGCCAATCACATATCATTTACTCTGTGAAAAGACCCCAGCACTGATCTTAATTCATGGATAGTTTGCATACCTAATTGAAAATTGTTTTAAAGTTGCTGTCCTAGTTAGGCACAGATGTCAACTTGATAGTTGAGGGTTTTGAGCTCTGGGCACTTTTGTAGAGAATTAGTAGTTAAGTCCAGAGAGAAACTGCAGAAGATAATCTAGTTGATGGGTAAGGCTCAGTCCATAAAATTCAGAGAGCTGTTTGAGGAAGTTGGCATCGTTGTATACACTTAGCCAGACATGTTGATCTGGCAAGTAAGGATGTCCCTCTCTCAGCTGTTACATGGGTGTGGTGTGGCCATTTCCCTCAGCCCTGGTATTGGTGTGAGCTCTCCTGACAAGCTAGACTGAAACTAGACTATCTAAAGAAAATAAACCTCTTGTCTTCCCTTAAACCATTTGTTGGTGATTTTATCAGCAACATGAAGATAAACTACAATAATTAGCTTACCTCATCACGTTTTCCACCCTTTTCCTTAAAAAAAACCCAGTGACAACTTCAGTTCCATCCCCAGGACACATTTAGAAAATTTTGAAATTTTAGCCCCGGAGACATGGAACCAGAAAGTTCCCTGAGGTTGACTGGCCGGACTGTTCAGCCAAATCAGTGAACTCCAGATTCAGGGAGAGACCTATCTCAACATGAGGTGAGAACAACTGAAGAGGACACTGATGTTGACCTCTGGCCTCCACAGGCATGGCACACACACACACACACACACACACACACACACACACACACACACACACACACACAAAATAGCACACCATATACACAGAAACACACACACACACACACAAAACAGCACACCATATACACAGAAACACACACACACACACATATGCACACAGACCATGGCATTATATGCCACAAATATATATTTACTCTTTGTCGATTACAAACACCACCACCACCACCATCAACAAACCCTGCAACGAAGTCTAATGGTGAAGGCCCATAACCCCAGATATCTGGGATATAGAGACAGGAGGAGAATTAAGTTCTAAGCTGCCTGGCTTACTGAGTTCTTTCAAAACTAGTGAGAACCTGTCAAAAAGAAAAAAGAAAAAAAGAAAAAAAAAGCAAATGGACAAACAAAAATAAAGCAAAAAAAAAAAAGGAAGGGAAAGAGAAAAGGAAGAAACGAAAGGAAAAGAGAAAGAGAAAGAGGAAAGGAGGGAAGGAAGGAAGGAAGGAAGGAAGGAAGGAAGGAAGGAAGGAAGGAAGGAAGGAAGGAAGGAAGGAAGGAAGGAAGAAGGAAGGAAGGAAGGAAGGAAGGAAGGAAGGAAGGAAGGAAGGAAGGAAGGAACGAAACTGTGGTTAGGAATAAAGCTCAGTGGTAGAGCATTTACCCAGCATGCATGCATAAAGCCTTAGCTTGGGACCCCATTACTGCAAAACAAAATGGGGGAAAAAAACTTAAAAAGAAAGAGACTTGTCCCTTTCACTACATGCTACGTCTTCCCACTGCTATCTTGCCTCTTGCTCACATCTGTTGGAGTCTTTCAAACTCCAGTTCATACCTCACCTCTTCCAGAAGCCTCTGCAGATCCTCCACGACTTGCTGGTCACGCTTTCCTGGATGGTGCCATGGTAAGTCTGGAATGTGTCTTAATACCTGGGCCCTCCGGCCAAGCCTTGGTCTTCACCCTGCCTGTCTGAAGGTAATGGAGAGAGACTCATGTTAGAGTTCTGTGTGGTGCTTTGTACACGCACACACACATGCACGCACGCACACGCACGCATGCACACACACACGCACATGCACACAGGCTTTCACCAAATAAGAGCTGGTTGTAAGGGTCAAGGTTCGTCTAGAGGATGTGGGAGGAAAGAATCACCCGGAAGAAGGGTTAGAATGAGATTCATGGCTCCAGAGAGAAGAGTGAGGATGGGGCAGGGCACAGATCTGATCTGGGGGTGCAGAGAGAATTCCCCTCAATGACAGCCATGACGACAGGTAAAGCAAAGCATGATGATGGTGACAGCAGTCATTGTAGAGGAGGACAGGATGAGCCACTACCCTTCTGCTCCTCATCCTCACAGAAGGCTCTAGTGACGTTTTTAGGGCTCGCAAGTAGCCTCAGATGCAGCAGGTTCGTGGGATGGCCCTGGTGTCAGCCATGTGGAGTTGGGTTCATTGTTCACTGTGACTCTTGCTAGTCTAGCAATCAGGAGCTATGCACCCCCCCCCGCACCCCCCAACAAGTCAGCTCCTGTCCCTCCTTCCTCCGTCTCACACGCTGTCCCTTCCCTCTTCCCGTCCTGTTTGCTGAGCCCCAGGAGGACGATCTCAGGCTGGACCTCACATCAGAATGTTTCATCTGAAAGCAAGCGGTGATCACTAAAACTCTCAGCTTCGCTTTGGTTTATGTCATTCAATGCTTATCGATGAGTTCTCCCCAAAGCTCCAAATTCTCTTTTTCTTGTGTGTGTGTGTGTGTGTGTGTGTGTGTGTGTGTGTGTGCGCGTGCACACACACAAGGGCATTTGAATGGATTGGTTTCCCAGGCTCTGCCCTCTAGGACCCGAATTACAGGCCATCCCTATTTCTGCCCAGCGTTCTTACATGGGATCTGGGGATCTGACTTCAGGTCCCCAGATGAGGCAGAAGCTTTAAGCCCTGAACCGTCTCTCCATCTTCAAGTCCTGGAGCTAGGGTCTCTGCATTTCTTTTGATGATTTCATTTCATTCTCAAATTATGTATCTAATTATTTAGATCCCAGACAGACAGCTATCGGTCACTATCCACAGGGAATTGGTTTCAGAGTCAGGAAAAAAAAAATCCTCAGACATTCAAGTCCCCTGTATAAAACGATACAGTTTGCAAATAATGGACTCAGAGCTTCCTGTGTGTGTACTAAATTATCTCTGAATAGCTTCTATCATGTCATGTGATATCAATGCATGTAAATAGCTGATTGTTTAGTGGTACAGTTTGAATCTGAAATGAATTCCTAAAGGTTCATGTTTGAAGACTTCATCCGGGCTGGGAGTCCTACTTAGGGAGATAATAAAAACAGGAAGTGGAATCTAGCTGGTGGGAGTGGGTTACTGTTGCGCCCTGCTCTCTGCTTCCACTCCCAGCCCCTACCCACCCCCCACCTGCCATGGGAGGCCGCACTCTCCTCACACACACACCTCAACAGACATGATATTGTGTTTCACTTCAACCCTAGAAACACCAAATCAAGTAACTACAGATGGAAACCTTTGGCCCCCTGAGCTAAGATAAATCATTCCTCTCTCAAAGTTTTCTCTCGGGCATCCTGTCATAGCAATGGAGAAGCAATCGACACACTTCGGATGTGATGTTAAGGGAAACATGCAATTCCCCCCTCCCACATACACAGGACACCTTGAACAGCTTTGATTGAATCTGTGGTTGCGCAGCCCGCAGAGAGGGCTCATCATTCTCCAGTATGTGTATGCACCAAATCTTTCTGTTCTCACAGACCCCTTTGGTATTCCTCTTGGATTTGGCATTTCCTGTTTTTGAGGTTCTTTCCAAGACTCTTCCCGGGCTTCTGTATCCCAGGATACAACTTGAACACCTTACCCCAAGTCCACCTGGTTAGTCTCCCCATGCTTGGCTGGCCTGAGGTCTTTGCCCAGCAGGGTCAATAGAACATTTACTTTACACCAGCCTGATAGATTTATTTCTGTCGCTCACAGCGTAAAGTTCTAGGGGATACCAAACTTCATCCTCAAAAGCCCACTCTAAGGGACTTGTTCAGAACTCACCTTTTCCCCTGGCACTAATGTTCTTCATGGTGGTTAGTTTTGCCAGGCTGGGCCAGGAGGGCCCATCTGAAGTGTGGGACCTATAGAGTCTTCGGACTCTAACAGTTGCATAGAATGAAGTGTTTCCATGGGAAAATAGTTTCTGAGTTCTGACTTGGAATGCTGGGGTCCCTCTGTCTACCATAGCAAATGTGTGTTTGCTTGTGTGTTTTACATGTGGGTGGGGGTACATGTGTGTGCAGCTATGTGTACAAAAGGGTCCTTGAGTGAGTGTGGTATGCGTGTGTGTGTGTGTATGTGCTTGTGGAGGTCCAAGAATGACACTGGAAATCATCCTGGATTAATCTATCTCCTTAGTGCTTTGCTCTGGGGATTCCTAGGCTCTGCCCTCCAGCGCTGGAATTATCAGCCACCTCCATATCTACCCAGCATTTTTGTGTGTGGGATCTGGGAATCCCAACTCAGGTCCTTTTGCTTGTAAGGCAGAGACTCTAACCACTGAGCCATCTCTCCAGCCCCAAATTAAATGGTTTTGCATGTATTTATCCCATGTGTGGGGGGGTATGCAAAAGCCATGATGTGTGTGTGCAGCTTAGAAGACAACTTATAGGAGTCAGTTTCCTGATTCTACCATATGGGCTTCTGAGCTTGAATTCAGGTCACCAGGCTTGGCAGCAAGTGCCTTCATCTGAGGAACCATTTTGCAAGTGACCCATATTAAGTTTTTGCATGCATGAGCCAGGGGCAAGAGGACAGTGGCTAAGAGCTGGCAACGAGGAATGCAACAATGTCGTCAGGCCTGGAGGTGCCTGGGATGACCCTGTATAGTCCATCAGTTGCAGCAGCCATCAGAATTCACGTCCCCTTTACAGAACAGGACTGCGTCTCCACCATGGGTAGAATGACCTGCCCAGACTCCTGGATCTGGCTCAGCCAAGGGCATTGTTTGGCCTTCATGGCATTCAGTCCAGGTTGGGAGGTGACTGTCCATCAGAATTTTGTTTTCCTATGTTTCTCTACCATCCATCCTGCAAGAACATGACCAGGCAGCCTGCTGAGGAGGAGAGAGACATGGAGCATGGACAATGATCAGAGGAACTGATGAACACGTGTGGATGAGACCAAGTGGATCCTTCCACGTGCTTCTGAAGAAAGTACTCGCGTCTGTGCACTCTGGATGTGGTGGCACACACCTAGTGAGGAGATGGAGGAAGTTGGGCTGATAAGCGTGAGGCCACCGTGGGCAACATAGTCAAGATTCCATTTCAAGAACACACCAAATTGTTATATCCACAGTGCATAGTACTGTCCATTCCAGTGTTGAACATGTTAGGCCCATGTGAATGGAAACTTACCTAATTCATTTCCACGTGCTTTGCCTCCTTGGGCCATCCATTTGGCACGCTGCTGTTCTTGCTGTTGTAGAAGAAGGAGGAGAAGGAGAAGAATGAGATGAAGAAGAAGAGGACAACGAGGAAGAAAAGGAAGAGGAGAAAAGCAAATGAAAAAACATTCAATAACAAGAGGATTGCAGGTCGAGGCAAGCTGGGTGCTGCAGTTACCCATCTTTTGCTGGGAGTCAACACTCAGACTCAGGCAGAAAGAGATAAAGAGGTATTTATTTGACTTATGATTCCAGAGGGACCCATTATGGTGGGACTTGCCTAGCAGAGGGCACAGCTAGAAGCAGAAGCAGGAGACAGAGAGGCAAAGTTCAGACCCGGCTACCAAACCTCAAGGCCTGCCCCTTGTGATATGTCTTCCTCCAGCAAGGCTCCACCTCCTAAAAGTTCCGCAGCCTTCCAAACATTACTGACAGCTAGGATGCAAACACATGAGCCTGCGCTGGCGGGCAGGCGGGTGGGTAGTGGGGCGATTCCCATTTAAACCAAGATGCCAGTTTGTATGGAGAGTTCAAGGTCAGTGTGGGGGGTACACAATGATACCCTGTCCCCTGCAAAACAACAAACAACAAAAACAAAGCATAAAAAAATCACGTTCAACATAATGAGGTATGAGCGAAACATATATTCAGCCCACATCTCTGTCAAATCTGAGCCACTGGATCATTTGTGTATTGCTGGTAGGGAAGTAAATGGTAGTGTTTAGCTGTGATGTGGCTAGTATGTTTGTTGAGAGAAATATGGAGAACTTTGGGACTTTGTGCTGGGAAAGGCTTTGTGTCTTGGCGAGGGGGCCAAATGGACCTCTCTCATGAGAGCTGAGAGAAACACAGGCAATGGAAGCTCAGCTTGTGATGGCCCAGAGAGGAACAAAGGCTGAGTCTGGAACTGGGTGAGTGACAAATGAAGCCATGTGTTGGTGGAGAGTTTAGTGAAGTTTTGCCCTCATCCTGAAAGCTTGCCTGAAGTTAAACTGGAGTGTTTGGCAGAGGAAATTTCAAAGCAGTAAGTTTTGACAATGTGATATGGCTATTTTTTAGTTGTCTTCAGAGTTATGAAAAAGACCAAGGAATCATGCAGGAAGAAGCAGAAACTGTAAGATCTGATGATAAAAAATGCAATGGCAAGCTTAAAGAATTAAACCTGGAAGAAGCAGAGAGCAAAATTTCAGCTTTTAAAGAGATTAGCTAGCTCCATTAGTAAATTAAAGTCTGCTTTCAATTTGGTTAATAAGAGAAGCCCTAGTTTGAGGGCAAGATTCTCAGAGAAGGCTCCCACCCATAAGAATGCAAATCCTTTTGGAAGGAATGAGCTAAAGAGTGGAGTTCCAAAGAAAGGGTCTGTTTCTCCCCTAAAGCAACCATCCAGGAGAGAAAGAGATTTTTTCCTACAGTCAGCACAGAAAAGCTGAATCACCTGTGATTCAAGGGGAGACAATCTCTATCCCAAGGCCACAGCAGAACTTGACAAAGTTGTTCATGTGCTCCTGGTTTCGAAGGCATTAAAGATGCAAGAGGGAAGAAGTCATGGATCCCTCCTCCAATATTTCAGAGAATGGTGGAACCCAGGCAGCATGTGGCAGAAAGCCTGCAGTTTAGAGGCCCAAAAAGCGCAGTTTGTGTCATGGAGTTAAAGCCTGGTTTGCCATTGAGAAGTAAAGATGTAGAGATGCCAGAGACAATGTGAGACATCTGCCAAAGAGAGCTGTGTACCTGGGAGAAGGCAGCCCACGAGAGTGATGTGTTCTGTGGGAAGTTGTTTTGGAGAGGTGGAACTGAAGCCTTTGGAACTGAGATGATTGCAATGAGAGGTTCACCTATTGGACATAGAACTATAGGATTTGGATTTTGTCCTGCTAGTTTTCAATCTCATGGATTAATCTTTCCTGGATATGCCCCCATTCCTCCCTTTTGGAATGGGAATGTTTATTCTGTGCTATTGTGTGTTGGAAATATGTAATTTGTCTTTTGATTTTTACAGGAGGCTTTGGACTTTTGGACTGTTGGGACTACTGATGTGTCTATGAAGACTTTTAAAGTTGGACTGAGTATGGTTTCCATAATGAGATGGCAATGAGCCTGTGGGGGTCAGGAGTAGAATGTCATGGTTTGAATGTGTCCCCCACAGTCTCATGTGTTTGGGAAGATCATGGCACCTTTGAGAGGTGGAGCCTTGCTGGAGGAAGGTGGTCACAGGGGATGGGTCTTGAGGTGGATTAGTCCCACCCTACCTCCAGGAGAAGTCTGCCTTTGCAGCTTTCAGCCTCTCAGATGGGAGTGACTTAACCTGACTCCAACTTCAGCCAACCAGCCATGCCGCCTCCACCATCATGGACTGTATCTCCCCCCTGGAACTATGAGCTGAATAAATCTCCCTGTCTCCCTTAAGTTGCTTGACTTTTTTTTTTTTTTTTAACCATAGTCTGTTTTATTGTATATGACAGCCAGTGTATGTAAAATAGTTATAGCCTTGTGAAACAGAAATCCATGAAAATTCAGAGAGGTAGATGTAAAGGACTGACAAGCAGGAGACTGTATTATGGCCCGTGGTTACAGGAAGCTTTGCACAGGCTTCAGATTTACTTCTCTTGAAGATTCACTGGTTCAGGAAAAGTGGTTTGAGAAACCTCTGAAAGATTTGACTATGAAAAGGAGCAGACTTTCTGGGGTCTGAAGGGATTTGTGCTTGAAGACACTCCAGTCAGCAGGGGGTCGTGTGGTGCATTCTGCAGACAGAACTGCTTCAAGTCTGCAGCTGCCTGGGAAACCTTCACGCGGTTGAGCCCGGCGTCAAGCCTCCTGATGTGTCTATGAAGACCCGACATGGCAGCCGAGTTGCTCAACTTTGCATGCTCTCTCACAGCAACAGATAAGAGTAACCATTATGCTTTTTAAATGTTAATTTTGTTTATTGGGTGGCATAAGTGTGCAGGTGGGTGCGGACATGTGTGTGAGGGTCAGAGGACAACTTTTTTAGAATCTGTTCTGTCCTTCTGCTTGGGTTTTGAGACAGGGCTGCACTTATTTCCGTCCCTGCACTGCGTGTGTCTAGTTGTGCTGGGGTTACAGATGCAAGCCACCATGTCTGGCTTCTTTGTGGGTGTCTTTCTCCTGCTTTGGGGTCAGGGTAATGCTGGGAAGGGTTGGGCTGTGTTCTGCTTCTCCGTTTGGTAGGATTCACACTGCGTATCACTGGCCTCTCTGACCACACTTGGCTGTGCAGTATGTGGCTCTGGCAGGTCTTCTCTCCCCCTTGACGCCTCAGTTCCTACAACAAGATATGGCCAATGTTCTAATGCTCCTTAAAGCGCTGTTAGTGGGGTAAACAACCCCAGCACTCGCTGGGATTTGTGGTAAGTTCCAAAATGCCTCCCCTTTCCTCCTTAAGGTTCCCACAGTCATTTGTCAATTGAGGGAAGTGAGTTTCACACTATTTTAAGGATTTGGTTACTTAAGAGAAAACTCTATGGATGTGTCTTGTACCTGAGAAAACAGATTTTTTTTTTTAAATGTATCTTTGTAATCTTTTTTTTTTAACGTGGGATTCAAGATCTGAACTCAGGACCTTCTGCTTTCAAGGCAGAGGCTCAACCCCTGAGCCATCTCTCTGGCCTCACAGATTTTTTAAGCCACTCTGATGATTTATAAATCAGAGTAGTTGAAATTCCCACAAGAAAGGCAGAGCAGGCAAAAGCACCCCTGTCTACACAGTGCTAGATAAACAAGTAGGCAGGAAACGGTGATGTTCAGCTGGGGTCACCAGGTGGCGCTACACACACGCTAACAAATTATTTTTTCCAGACCTTGAGGATTTTTTTCCCCCTTCCCTATGTAATAAAACAGGGTCTAAACTGTGGAGGTGGTAATGTAAGCAAAGAATTTGTGCTGTCTAGCTGCGTGGCACAGAATCCACTGGTGTTCCTGAGATTCTGTGGGTAAACGTGGAGCTGATCCTCAGGTGGAGAATCAGGAGGCGGACCGCATCTATCACCAGCCTGCGCAAAAGTCCAGGATTAGGACTCCAGTGATGACGTCACCAGAGTGTATCACTTCTCCACATCTGACGAGTCTGACCTTAAGGAAGAAGGCGATTTCCACTTTTATCCAGGAAGCTCATTTCCTTTGGTGGGATTTATTTATCTTTTCCCTTCCAGGAGCAGACTGGAGTCTGGGAGGAGAGTTTGGACCAAGTGGTGGTGATTAGCAGTGCCCTGTTAGTGGTGAACCTTGGGCACCTAGGTCTCTCCAGCCCTCCAGAGAAGAGTCCTCCAGAGAAAGTGTGCATTTAGCACATCCATGCCTCTTTCTGGTCTAGATTTTTCTGGTCCATTCTGATATGAAATATCTTGCAAACTTGCTCTCTGAGCAGAGAGAAACAAAATTGCATGCTTCCCATAAGAAACAAGAGAACTACTGACTTACTGACACCACCCCCCCTCCATCCCGTGGGGTCCTGGCCACGGATCACTGGACACCAGAGGTCATCTGCGATGGTACTGGGGTGATGGTACCCCGGCAGCTTGACATGTCCCCAGCCCTCCCCAGCTTGCTTTAGGGGCTGGGCCCCTTCCATGGTTTGAGAGTGAGTTGCCCCTCACAGTCTCATGTATTTCCATTCTTGGCTGGCAGCAATGTTAGGGAAGGTCGTGACATCTTCAAGATCTGGAGCTTTGCTGGAGGAAAGCAGGTCATGGTGGGGGGGGCTTGAGGTTTGGTGGTCCAGCCCTGCTTCCTCTTGTCTCGTTCTCTCTGCCTCCTGATGGTAACTGCAGTGACCTGAACCTACCTCCTGCTTCTGCCCTCAGCCATGCCCTTCTGTTACATGATGGACTACATCCAGAACCAAAAGTCAAACAAGTTTCTCTTTCTCCCCTAAGTTGCTCGAGTCTGAGTCCTGTCCAGTTAAGTACTGGGGAGCCACTGGAAGTTTGCATTTTTAATCATCATCCTCAGTCTCTAGGCCAATGCTGTCAGCTTGGAGAACAGACCCAGAGGTTTCTGGAGGGGACAAAGCTGTAGAGAAAAGTCAATGGCTGTGGTCTGGCCGGTCTTTTTCCCTGGGAGCCGTGTGTATTGGGATTGTGGGTCCCTGAGAAGGGGGAGTCCTCTGAGGACGCTTTAAATTCATTTCCCTTCTTTCCAGGCCAGTGGGTCTGATCCTTGACATCACAGTGGATTCACTTTGGGGCCTTTAAAGAATGCATGCTGACTTCTGACTCCCCAAGATTAGGTTTGACTGGGTTCAGGCACTGGAAGCTTTAAAGGCCTACCTGCTCTATGTGCACTTGTAGCCCCAACACTTGGGTGTGGAGGGTTGAAGCAGGAAGATCATTAATTTGGGGGTGGGTGGGCGGGAAGGATATAGCTCAGTTGATAGAGTACTTGACATCCACCAAGCCCTGGGTTCGATCCCCAGCACCATGCAAACTGGACAGCGTGGTGTAAGCTTCTAATCCCAGCCCTCAGGAGGGGCATGTAGAAGGAGCAGAACTTCAAAGTCATCCTTGCCTCCACAGAGAATTCAAGGCTACTCTAGAATCTGTCTTAAGAAACAGCAGCAGAAAATCAGAATTAAACCCTTAGCGATGGATGAATCTGGCGGTTGAAGACCAGGTAGGCAAACCCAGACTCTGGACAAGGAAGTTTGCTAATTTCTCAGGATGATGAGTAGACATGGCTCGTGGCCTTGAAGACTCATCCTGGAGTCCACCCTTGCTAAATCCAGTTTGGGAACCGCTTTTGGAGAGACGGTGCTGGCTCGCAGGGCGGCCCGGGGCCTCGCTGTCAGCAGCTCTTCCAAGGCACTCAGGGCCGACAAAATTAAGTGTGTTTCTTGGCACATGTTCCATGAATCTGCCCTCGTCTACCTCTCGGTTCACAGCCACGTTCAGTGCTTGGATTGGCGTTCTCTGCTCGCGCCGCGGGATTGCCAGATCCCTCCCCTCTGTTCCTCCATTGCCCTTCTCACCCTCCTGGGCTGGCAGCCTTCCCTGCCCCGTGCTGAAGGTCGTCTCTGCGTTCTTTCAGCATTCTATGCGTCCTTCCGTTGCCTTAAACGCGCCTCCGAATGTCTAAGTGTTGAAAACACATGTTTATGTTAATGGTATTTTGAGGTCGGGTCTTTGAGAGTGATAGATGAGGTCATAAAGATGAGGAGCCCCCACAAGTGGCTTTCCAGTTAGCAGATTTGCTTTCTTTTATCAAGGGATGCTCTTTAGTGAGTGGCAAAGCCCCAGATGCTGAGCAGATGCTGAGCATGGCTGACCACCACGGCCCTGGGTCTCCCAGCCTCCAGAATGATGTGTTGAGTAAACTATTTAAGAATTATTATTATTATTATTATTATTATTATTATTATTATGTGATGTATGAGTGGGGGGAACATATGCCATGGCATGTGTGGAGATCAGAGGACAACTTTGTGGGATTAGTTTTCTCTATTTACATTTATATGGGTTCCAGAGATTGAACTTAGGTCTTCAGATTTGTATAGCAAGGGCCTTTATCTTCTGAGTCAACATGCCGGCCCTAAATGTTTTTTTTTTTTTCTTTTGTGCATGAGTGTGTGTGCATGCATGTGTGCGTGCGTGTGCGTGTGTGTGTATTGCATGTGGGTATGTGCACATGTGTGTGCAGTGTGTGTACAAGAAGTCACTTGAGTGTTTGTTCTTGTGGAGGCCCAAGGATGAGATCTGGAGTCATCCTGGATGCTCTCTTTACTACTTTTCTCTGGGGTTTCCCAGGCTTTGCCTTCTTTCCAGATCTAGAATTGCAGGCCACCGCCAGTTCTTTCTGACATTTTTTACAATGCAGGGTCTGGGGATCTGAGGATCTTAACTTGGGCCTTTTTGCTTGGGAGGTGACAGCTTTAATCCCTGAACCCTCTTTCTAGAGCTGGGTATTTCTTTGAAGGCGCATGTTTGATCTTCGTCTTCTCTATGTTCCTGGCATCTGGTGGAACACGACATCAGAAGGCTCTCAGCAAATGCTGGACTGAACTCAATGACTCTTACCACTTCTCCTGGTTACTGCTACAAATGCTGGTTGAGATGATTAATTGAGATAAGATGCTGCATCTCCACCCCTAGAGTTACCACATAGTCAAATAACAAGCTTGTTCTCCCATATCACATGAAAGTCCTATTTATTTATTTATTTGCTCTGTGTGTGTGTGTGTGGATGTTTGTCCACTGACTCCTAAAGCCCTTGGCAAAGTCTAATTTCCCCTCTGCTCATTTCCGCGGCGCAGGTTCAGCTATGGTTTTTCTTTCTGGCTCTGTACCTTTATCCTTTCCGGTCCTTCTGTCTGTGATGTCCCTTGGGTGCCCAATCTTTTCTCTCACAGAGCGTTCACTTCCCCGTGTTTGTGCTCACAGGGAACAGTGAGTCCTTCAGCTTGTCTCCTGCTTCCTGAACATCTCAGACCACAGCCCTGCTGACCAGCTCAGCTCCCTTCCCCGCCTCCCCTCCCTGGGAGAGATTCCCCAGCCACATGCATGTGGTGGGTGGGTAAAGCAGTAAACATGGTGTGTATCATGACTGCTGGGGAGAACAGGACCGAACACGATGGGTCTCCCTAAATCAGTGTGCAGTGCACTGATGAACTACTCCATCAGAATACCCATGGGTCTTTGCTGTTGCAGATAGACTGTGTGTTGCTGATAAACTCACAACCAATCAATTTATAGGGGAGCAAGGGCTTTTATTTTCTCTTATGATCGTCTGGTACAATCCAGCTTGGCAGGAGAGTCCATACTAACACTGGGGTCGAGAGAACAGGAGCACTGAGAGAAGAACAATCCTTCCTGGCCAGACCCAACATGTCTAGCCGTGAATACATAAGGATGCCAACTTCCTCAGCCCAGTTCCCTCCATCTTCTCCACCTGCCCAGGGAACAGTCTAGCCATCACGGACTGGCCCTTTCCTGTCAACTAGACAACCTCCTGCAGGCTTGCTTGGAACCTAACTCAAGTACTGATTCTTTGCAAATGTGCCCAGAGCTCAAACCCTCAACCCGTGTCTAACTATGACGTGTGCTTACTTTCTGCAACCTTCAGTGTCCCCGATTCTCACCCACCCTGAGGCCCACTACCCAAACCTCACACCCGTGGTGAAGGCAGTATGTCGCCAAGTTCCCGGTCTATGATGTCATTTCTTCGCGACAGTTTGTCAAGCTAGGTCAGATTGAATTCCCCCACCTGCCTTTTGTTCTTGTATTCGCTACCTGTTTCCCATTCCTCCTCTCTGTCTCACTGTGTGAGTGAAGAACTTGTGAGTCTTCCTTTCCTTCTTCTCTAGCAACTGTGCGACTCTGCATTGTTCCAGTGGCAGCTGAGATGGATGTCTCCTCAGCTCGTCATGTGTATACGCTTTATATACATGTTGGGAATTGACAAGGGTCAAAATTCATCGGTAAAGTAGGAAAAACATGAAATATTTTTTAAAAGGAGGCTCCTTTCTTATCCACTTAACCAGACAATAAAATCAATCTATGTCTCTCTTTTCATTTCACCATTGCTCTTTTACCTTCCACATTTCTAGCATGTTCCAGAATTTTGCATGCAATTTGATTTATTCATTTTGAATTTTCTCTGGTAACTTTCTTGGGGTCCTTTCAATTTCATAATAATTTTTTCGTTTCTTTGTTTCTTTCTTTGTTTCTTTGTTTGTTTGTTTGTTTGTTTCTTTCTTTCTTTCTTTTTTCTTTCTCTTTCTTTTCTTCTCTCTCTCTCTTTCTATTTTGAGACAGGTTCTTATGTAGCCCAGGCTTACCTGAAACTCACTCTATAGCTGAGGATAACCTTGAATTCATGATGCTTCTGCCCCCGCCATTGTTGGAATTCCCGGCCTGCACCCCCATGCCACGTCATCATTTCTATGTAGTGCCTCCACCCTGATCAGTTTATTGCTTCCAGTAAGAGACTCTGCTTTTCTCTTTAAACCCTCTGACTCCGGGGCTTCTTCCCGGCACTTCCTTATATCATTTTCTAGCATGTCCACCTCTGAGCAGCCCAGGGCAGATCAGAGGCCTGGCATCTTTCATCTGTCTTTGTTTTCGTCTGTTCTTGCTACACCAGGAACTTAGTCTCTGCTTTCTACCCCTGCCAAAGTTCTTATTTTTGAAAGGTGACTTTTGGCTATTACCTTCAAAAATAAGCTTGGGAGCACTGTGGATCTCCTGTCACAATCTCTGTTATTTTCTGGATGTAAACAATGTCAATCCTCCTGGTTCAGTTTCCATTTTGTAGCCAATGCTGGTACATGTGCCAGGAAACGCTTTCACCAGCCTCTGAAGGATGGGTTATTTGGCTAGCGGGGCACTTTTCTCAGATCTTCTATATCATTATTTTTTTCTTGAGAATCTAGAAATCTTCCTGTTCTTTCTTCTTCATCAACTTGTGGTTTTGGGGAGTGAGTCATATTTTTATATATGATTCCCCCCTAACTTCTTTCTCTTGGTGCTGTGAAGATTCAATCCCTTGTCCTCCCCCTCTCCTCTCCTCCCCTCCTTCTGCCTCCCTTCCTTTCTCCTCCCCTCCCTTGGTCCTCACCTATGTAGCCACACAAGGTCCTGCGCTCCTGTCTCCCGCGTCCACCTTCAGAACACTGGGATTGCACGCTGCAAGGACTCCTTGTGGGGACATGGTGTCCATGAAGCGTGCAGCTTGCGTGTTCGTTCCCAGCCTCACGGATCCTGGGCCACTTCTCACGCATCCTGGACAAAGTCTTATCACAAACTGGAGGCTGAACTCACACTTTGAAAACCGTCTGGTGGGGATTCCCACAGGCTCCGTTTTTGTCCAAGTTCCTGGAAGTCGTCTGCTCCAGGCGGCATCGGGAAGACTTCTTGCACAAACGCACGCCTGGGCTTTCTTTCTTCCCACAATCCTTTAAGTGGCAATTCTTGCCTTCCTTCTAGTGGTAAATTTACATTTCCATGTCGATTATTCTTTATTTCTATTCTATTTTGTAAATTTAGTGTTTTTTTTTTTTTTGACAGGGTCTTGTTTTGTACAGAGAAAGAGAGAGTGAAAAAGAGAGAGAAAGAGCTTCCTGCCTCTGCCTCCTGACTGTTAGGGGTACAGCCACACGTCACCAGGTCTGGCTGAGTTTAGTCTTTGAACCCGTCTTTTACATTTCTGTTTCTTTACCTTGTTTTCTCTCTGCCCATTTCTCAGGACTTGGGGTCCACGCAGTGGGTGTTAGCTGTGTTTCTGCCCCTCGATGGTAGACTTTGCTGTTGTCCCCCAAGGGCAAGGCTTAGCTGCCCGGGTACCCTAACTTGCCCCAAGCCATCTTCCTCTGGGTACCTCTCTGGGGTCCCTGGTCACCACCACATTGGACCTTCCTTCTCCCCTTTTCCCAGGAGCGCTCTGTGACCCCCCTTTCTTGTCTCTTCCACGGTGGTGTCCTTGACTCCATCTGAGTAGATGTCCTCAGACCCTTGATCCTTTCTGCGCTCATCCCGTGTTACAGCTGGTCCAGCCTTCAGGCGCAATGACTTGCTTTTGGGCACTTTGCCTGGGCTTTTGTCTAACAAATTACCCCAGACTACATAATTTTGGTTTTACCTTTAACATCTGTAGCTTGATATCTCTATACACATAAGTTCTTTCTTTCTTTCTTTCTTTCTTTCTTTCTTTCTTTCTTTCTTTCTTTCTTTCTTTCTTTCTTTCTTTCTTTCTTTTTTCTTTCTTTCTTTCTTTCTTTCTTTCTTTCTTTCTTTTTCTTTCTTTCTTTCCTTCCTTTCTCTCTCTTTCTCTCTTTCCCTCCCTCCCTCCCTCCTCTCTCTCTCCTCTCTCTCTTTCTCTCTTTTCTCTTACTCTCTTTCTCTTTCTTTCTTTCTTTCTTTTTTTTAATATTTTTTAATTTTTTTATTATTTCTTATTTATTCAATTGTGCATGTATGCATATGTGCGTGTGTGTGTATGTATGTGTGTGTGTAGAACCATGGACCAATTTGGGAACTACCATGGACCACCTCCACCTCCTCTTTGTTTACTCTGCCCTGGGATTCACAGGCTCAGCCCTACCAGGACCAGAAATGCAGGCCGCCCCCACTTCCACCAGGCGTCTATACGTGGGGTCTAGGATCTGAACTCAGGACCTTCTGCCTGCAAGGCAGAGGCTTAACCCCTGAGCCACCTCTCCAGCCCCCTTTCTTTCTTTCTTTCTTTCTTTCTGTCTTTCTTTCTTTCTTTCTTTCTTTCTTTCTTTCTTTCTTTCTTTCTTTCTTTCTTTCTTTCTTTCTTTCTTTCTTCTTATTGTTTGAAATTGACCTCAAACGTGTTATGTAGCCCAGACTAGACTTGAACTCAAGATACTTTTTCTTCCATTTCCATGATGCTGGGATTATAAACTTGTGCCACCAAATTCCTGCTCACTCAGATGGTTTCCATCTTCATCATTTTTCCCCCTTCACTCGACTTTATCGAGGCATCATTGACAGATAAAACGTGTATATTTAAAGCATACCACTTGATATATGTATGTTCTGGCGTAGGAACACATGATGGAAAGATCACTGCAGTACGAACAACCACATCCCTCGACCCCACATGGTAGCACCATGTGCTTCTTCTCTGAAGAGAATACTGAGCAACAAGCACACGTTACAGGCTCAATCCATACAGTGATAATCATGAAGTCTGCTCCATGCAGCAGAATAGAGGACTTATTCTCTTGCATACTTGGAACGTCGTACCTTTTATTTATTTATCTTTTTCATTTTTGTTAGAAAGAGAGAACGCAGGTATACATGCTGCATGGTGTACATGTGGAGATCAGAGCCACCTTTGCAAATTCAGCTCTCTCCTTCCACCACGTGTGCTCTTAGGATCAAGCTTATGTCACCAGGTTTGCATGCAGATGCCTTTACCCACTGAATCTTCTTGCTGGCCCCTGAGACTTCATGCGTTTTGACCAGTATCTCCACTTTTCCCTCTCCTCTCAGATTCTGACAACTGCTTGTCTGCCTTGTGTGTCCGTAAGTCAAGGTGTTTTAGATTTCACATGGGTGTGGAATCACACAGTACGTATCTTTCCAGGCCTGACTTATTTTGCTTGGTGTCCTGTCCTCCAGGTTCATTATGTTGTTGCAAAAGGCAGATTGACTGATAGTCCAGCATCTCCCAGTTCTTTCTACAGTTTTGGTTTTGATGAACATTTAGTTTTTCCGGTTACTTTCCAGTTCTGTCTTCTGCAGAGCTTCATCCTATGCAACGAATACAGAAAAGTGTCTTAGGTTCTTCTGTTAACGGCTCCATTTTATATTTCCCCAGCGTCTCGGTTACTCTGCATTGTTGCTGATAAATTCATGACCAAACAGCTGAAGGATTCAAAGGGTCTTATTCTGGCTTATGATTGTCCAGTTACAGTTCTCTGTCCAACTTGATAGGAGAGCCCACACCAACACCAAGGACCGAGGAACTGGTCACATCAAATCCACAGGACTGCTGAGAGGGACAATCCTCACCTGCCAGAGCAGCATGTCTAGCCAAGTATACAGAAGGATGCTAACTTCCTCAACCAGTTCCTCTATCTTATTCACCTGTCCAGGGACCAGTCTCACCCACCATGGGCTGGGCCTTCCCCATCAATTAAATGACCTTCTGCAGGCTTGCTCAGGGCTTAACTCCACTACTAATTTTTCCCAACTGTTCCCAGAGCTCAGGGCCTTCTGTTGCCATGTTGACACCTGTACCTAACCATGACATCCAATCACACTCCATTCTAGCCAACTTCTACTCATTCTGCCATGGTGGTTAGTTACTAGATAGTACCTCACGTGTCTCACTAATCAAATCATTATGAAGGTCCTTAGTAGAATCATTGGAAAGTTCTTGCATTTTCCTGACTGCACTGTAAAGATGAAGACAGATTTCTCTGATGTCCTGACCTTATTATCCATTTCTAGGAAGAGTTGAACTTTGTACTTTGGGCTCCTTCATAATGAGTTGAATCCAAGGTCTTCCACAAGTCTCAGACTGCAGGGGGCTACAGATGGTAGTGCATGCCGTCCGTTTCCAGGGCCAGGCAGTTTTGGAGAAGCTCTGCTGCTAATGTGTACATTTCCCTCATGCATGGGGATTAAAGGTAGAACTCTGGATGATCTGTTTCAGATGAGGGAATCAGGGTGAGGGGATTAGGATTGGGAATTGTCAGTCTTTAGGGGAAGTTTTCTTGTCAGTAGAACTGATGGCTAATTGGTCTGGTGAGAGAGTGACATCTTCCAAGCCCAATAGGTCCCTGTGTGACATTGGATGAATGATGTTGGTTGTGGCTCTTGAAAGCAACTTAGCTGTTTTTCAAGACTTTGGCTTCAAGACAGTGCTATGCAAATATCCCTAAAGATTGTTACTAGAAAATTCCTCAGGGAGGACCCTGACATGCCATGACCTCTAGAGTCTCATGGGCATGGATTACCATCCTGGCTCTTCTTCTTTCTAGAAGGATCTAGAAAGTTTTTGAGTCTTGATGTCAGCATCTACAAAAAGGAACACAACAGTACCTACCTCACTGGTTGATCTCAGAATTACTCGAGGGTTTCAGAAATGTGTCAATAAGACAAGGTGCTGTGTAAGTGATAGCTATCGAGCTTCTCTTTCTTCCTCCAGTTGTTAGCTCTCCCCGGGGTGGGGCATAACTGCCATTCAGGTTATACAATAGACAGAGATAATGAATGAGTATCAAAATAAAAGACTCGTGACAGATGTGAAATGTCCATCCTGAGGTGGTAAAGACAACACAGAACTCTGCGTAGAGAAAGGAAAGAAATCCCTATGCGGAGGGAGAGGTTCTCGCTCCCATTTTGTGGAGGGGAGGACTCAGCATCCACTGTGTGGCAGGAGATGGGAGGGAAGACTCCAGAAGTTGCTTGGGTTGAAGTATCTTCTCTTGGAAAGGCTCTGACAGTAGTAAGACAATGTCAACTACTAGAGCCAAAGCTACCAGATGTGCAACTGGGACAGAGGTGGCTGGGCATGCAGAAGGCACTGGGTACCCACTCACCAACCTTGCTTAGGATGGAGCCTCCTTTTTACCCCTTCGCTGGGCATATTCAGGCAATCACCCAGCCTGGAAAGGGAAGTCAGTCTGAATTTGACGGATAGAATGGATGAGCCAAAAGGACACTGTAGAGTCACCTCACACCCAAAGGAAAAGCTGGAACCTAGTTGTAGGGCTTGCTCAAGGGTGGGGTATTAGTCACAAGAGGTGAGCTCATGTGACTGGGTTGTCTCGTGATGTGCCCAGTACATTTCCTAGCCTCATTAAGCTTCTGTTTCCTTATATGTCCATCTCTAAACATTCATACTTCTATCACATGCTCTTTGTAATCCTTAAGTGGAACAACTTTGTCATTTCTAAGTTCTATGCAAATCTTATTTTTCTATGGAATTCTATTAAAGTCCAATCATTTTAATGTTATGGATCAGGATAAAAGAGAATGTTGAATCAGTGGCCCAGGCAGGAATGGAATCCAGGGTTCCTTGTCTTCCAATGAAGGGAGCAGGCGCTGGGAAGGGTGTGGAGGTGTCTCGGCCAGGTGAGTGTGTTCCAAAAGGGAAGCGACATCAGAAATGGCAACCAGAGATTGTTCTGTGTGACGACCGTTGGGCAGGAGGGCCGAGTACAGAATGGAGCCTTTCATAAGCGAATTACAGCTTGGCTGTCTTCCCAGAACGCCTGCTAAGCAGAAGCCGCCAAGGGAAGGGGCCCTGGTTGGTCCACGAATCCTTAGACAGTTTTTCAACAAACGAGCCTGGGTGGACGGTGGAGACAACTAAGGCATTGGAAGGGGGAGGCTTTCTTCCTCCTCCTGTGCAGAGTGTTGAAGGCGCCAGCTAGGGAGATGAGAGAGGGAAATTGTAACCACAGGGGCAGCAGGAGCCCATCTTTGCTCATCTTGTGCCTGGAGCCGAGTCTGGAAATGGTAGAAATGAGATTAAACCCAAAGGATTACAAGCTTTTATCAGAGCATTTGCTGGAGCATGCTGGGAGATTCAGCATTGACCCAGGAGGAAGTCAGGCGACAGTCTTCCTCCTTGCACATACCTAGGAGAAAGAGTTAACAAGTGCAGCAAGAGTTCCCGCCAGAGGTTTCCATGCAAGCCATTCAAGCTCCGGAAAGATTCAGACTGGAATGCTTGGGCCTGATTGGTCAGTGTCAGGTCGTCCATGCAAATGAGGGACTCAAGCTTACTGGGTGTCTGTTGCTGACCAGTAGTAAGTGTCTGAGATCAGCTGCAGGCAGCTCATTGGTCATTTGACCACGGGAGCAGGTTAGATGTTAGGAGGCTGGCCTCATCTGGATCCGGGAGAGTAGCAGGATGCGTTTGTGGCTGTTGTGCTTTTAATTCTGGGGCTGTGTGTTAGCCCCGGATCCCCATCCAGGTGAACAGAGCAGCTGTCTGTTAGGGGGCAGATTCCTCGATGTCAGTCAACGTTGTCTTTGGTACATGGCAAAGGCAGCCACTTCTTTTCAGGACTGGTGAAAGGTGGCTGGCTGCTTTCTATGACCCTTCAGTAACACATACTCTGGAAGATGATAAACCTAGGCAGGAACACACTTGGGAAAGAAGGATGAGAGGTGGTTAAATACTTCATGGCTGATTTATTTTATTGTTTACTTATTTTTGGCCATGTAAAAGTTGATACCACTTCTTTTTGAGTGTGCATACAAGCTTGTGTGTGTGTGTGTGTGTGTGTGTGTGTGTGTGTGGTGTGCATGTGTATGTGCCTGCATATGTGTGTGTGCATGCGTATATGAGTGTGTGTATGTGCCTGTATGTATGTGCGTGTGCGTGTGTATGTGTGAGTGTGTGTGTGTGTGTGTGTGTATACATATTTATGTGTGTGGAGTCCAGAGATCGATGCCTGTGATTTTCCTCAATTGCTTTGTCCCTTATTTTTTTAAATTCGTATTAATTCTTAGGTTCGTACATAAACACAATGTGTCTTTGCCTCGACACCCTCTGTCTTTCAACTTCATTGGCCTGGGGGGGGGGCGAAGAGATGGACTGTCCAGTATCTCCAATACTGAACTGTGCTCTTGGTTGGACAGTGACCAGGCTGTCTGTCCTGGGCTGTGCCTTGGAGGAGCAGTCAGTTCTTTGACATGATGGCAGGGATAATCCCAGGGCTCTGAATCTGTTTGAGCTCCATGCCAGGATTCTCCCTTCCCCCTTGCTTGTTTCTGGCTGGAAATCATACAAAACCCAGCTGCCAATCTGCAGCTATTTTCCTAACCAAAGCATCTGGTGTTTGACACATCTCTGGACTGTGACTTTGAACTGCTCTGACCTTGGTTTGATCAAACCCTGGGTGCCTTGTCCACGGATTCTGCTCTTTCATTTTTCCCACTAGAACTTTCTCTCCCCATTGCCTCCGACTTCTCATTAAAACACATCACAGCACAGCAAAACAAATGTTCTTTTAAAAAAAAATCCCAGACATGACAGAAACCAAACCAAACCTCCCTTTCAAAGAGGAAACCCCAAACAACATCCTCACCCACACCTCAGAGGAAGCTAACCTGCTGCTTTCCAGAAAGTGATGGAAACACGCTATTCAGAAAGCACTGGGCATGAGTCACCGACCCTCCCACTCCTTCATCTTTGTGAAAATAGACTCTTCGCCGGCTTCCATGGCTAGTTTCCTGCAGAAGTCGTTATCCTCTGGTGGTATCAGAGCTGGTTACCCGAGGAATGGCGGCTGGTTGACAGCACGCAAGCAAAGCCGTCTGAATGGGTTGCATGCTTACCAGCCCTGCTGCTCCAGGGCAGGGCAGAGGGCTGTGCTGGGGTATTGGGGGGATGGGGATGATGGAAGTCCATCTCAGAGGTGGTAGCTCACGGTCCTATGTGTGAACTTTCTCTGAGAGTCGAGACAAGCTGATTGCCTGGGCAAAGGTCATCCCATGAATGGGTTTAGAAATCAGATAGGGAAGGAGTGTGTCATGCTTAAAAATTCTATGCGGGGGGGCTGGGGAGGCGCGCATACTATATGTAAAAGTATGCAAATACCTGTACACACATGCACGTACCACTTACACATGCACACACCCCGAACACATTCACATACCCCATATACATATACATACCCCATACACATATACAGCTGATATTTTCATTCATCTAGCATGATGTTGGCTTCAGTGGTTGTGCTTCAGTGGTTGTTCGAGACAGTTACAGTGCATGTTTGGTTTTTTCATTCAATTTCTGAGAATCCAGATCTTCCCCATTGTTCCAGTTCACAGTACTACCGCCAGAGCGTTGTTTACACTGTGTGTATATATGTGTGTGGGGGAGGATATTTGCACATGTGTGGGTGCACATGTGTATGTGTATGTATATATATAAAGGTACTCAAACATGTGTCTGTGTGTATACATGTGGAGGCCCAAGGTTGATATCAGGAACCATCCTCAATCTTTTACTTTAGTGTGTGTGTGCGTCCCAGAGGACACTGTGCGTCCCCGTGGAGGACAAAGGATGACTTCAGGAATCATCCTGGATTGCTTCTACCTCCTTGCTTGGGTCTTTCCCAAGCTCCACCCACGAGGCCAGAAGGGCGGCTGTTCCTGTTCCATCTGGCTTTTTTTTTTTTTTTTTTTAATATGTGGGACCTGGGATCTGAACTAAGGACCTTGTGCTTGCGAGGCAGAGGCTTAACCTCTGAGCCATCTTTCCAACCCCTACTTTGTTCTTTTAAGATGGGGTCTCTAGAACTCACTTACAGTGCCAGTCTGGCTAGCCAGTTAGCTCGGGGGATTTCCAGCGTCCACCTTCTGGGACTGGAGTTATAAGAGGGTCACCACATCGCTAGGTCTTTAGATGTGGGTTGTTGATCCTTTGGCTTGTGTGACAAGTGCTTCAACAACTGAGCCATTTTTTTTTCTGACCCACTGGCTGCATTTCTAATGGTGAATTTGTAGTTTCTTATGCAAGACTGTCAATGGGCTGAGAGAATTTCAGACTATTAATCCTGCGAGTCTACATGTTACTGGTGCTTCTTGGCTTTGGCTTACCTTTGAATTTGTCCTGTGTAGTTTCATTTGTCTGAGACAGGATTTCCAGACTTTCCTGGAACTCCCCAGGGGGGTCTCAAACGCATGACAATCCTCTTGCCTCGACCTCCAAAGTGCTGGTATTTTACAGATGTGAGGCACCATGTCCAGTTTGTTTAATTTTTTAAAAATCTTCTCCAGGGTATATATGAAAAAGATTAATGAATGTGTTGGTAAACTTTCATTTGTGATTGAAACAAAGGCTTGAGAAAGTCAACCTAAAGGCAGAAAGGTGTATTTGGCTAATGATTTTAGTGTTTGTCCATGGCTGGCTGGTTCCATTGCTCTGGGCAGAAATACCGGGGAGGCAGGAGATGGAGGAGGATTACTTTATGGTGGTCAGGATGGAAGAGGACTAGGTAGCAAGATGGGGGAAGAGGGGGGATTCTCCTTACACTTTCATTCCAGGTGGACTCCAGCTATTGATGGTGCTACCAACATTCAGGGCAGATCTTACCTCCATACTTGCTGTTCCATTTGTCAGTCATTTCTGGAAATGTCTTTTCAGAGATACTTGGAAGTGTGCTTCGCTGTCCTATCAATCAAGATGACAGCTAGATTCCCTGCTAGTTAGGAAACTAAGACTATTGCTTCCCAGCCAGAGACTACTTTTCACAATTTTCCCTTCTTCTTCCTCCTCCTCCTCCTCCTCTTCTTCTTCTTCCTCTTTCTCTCTTCCTCCTTTTTTTCAGCTTTGAAGTTCAAACCTAGACTCTCAAGGTGATGAGGATGGCTTGGGAGGCTGAAGCAAGAGGGACACAGTGAGTTCAAGGTTAACCTGAGCCACACAGAGACAACAGCTTAAGTTAGAGTGAGACCTCTTCCTCACTTCCTCCACCCCCCTGAAACCCACAGAGCTTCATATCTGCCCTGCAAGCACTCCATCATTGAGCTACACCCTCAGCTTGACCTTTAATTCTCTAGGTTTGAACAGCTTCAGAATCATGCTCTACAATACCACCCACACAATGTTTTCCCCTTCAATCTCCATATGGTCTCACTTTCTATACTTATTTTGTGGCTACTACTTGTCAAGGTCTGGGATTAATCTGGGGGAAACATAAGAGAGACATCAGGGTTCAGTCTAGGGGAAAAGATGGAATTAGGAGCCATCAGTCATGGCAATGAGATGAGAGCTGGTGGGCATGATGAATAAGAAGATGAAGAAGAAAGACCTGGGCTCTGCCTGGCGGTGCCAGCCCATGCCGCCATGGGTCATCCTGTTCTAACAGGTGGCCATCCATGAGAAATGTCATTCGGCAGCTTGTGGAATCTAAGTGCGACATCTATGGATTCTTTCTGGGATAAGACTTCAACAAATGATTCTTGCGTTTATTTTAAAGCAGGATGGAGCATCTGGGAAGATGGAAGCTGGAGAGGAAGGAGTGTTTTGTGTGTATGTGTGTGCGTGCGTGCGTGTGTGCAAATGTAAGCCTGAGAATGATCCCAGGAGTCTTCCTTGATTGACTTCTACCCTTCTACCTTATTCATTAAGTAAGGCAGGGTCGCTCACCCAGATGTGGCCAATTGGGTTATGCTAGCCAACCAGGTAGCTCCAGGGATCTTAGTGTTAACCTTCCAGGTGCTGGGATTACAGGCAGCTGCCATTGTCACCTTGCATCTACATGGGTCTTTCTGCTTGCACAGCAAGCACTTCACATCCTAGGCATCTCCCTAACCCCAGAAGAGGGTTTCCAACAGAGACAGTTGAGGGGTAGAGAGAACCCAGCCAGGAAGTAGCACAGGGAGAGGAGAGGACAGAGAAGTGGAGGCGGGGGACGTCAGGCTTGATGGAAAGGCCGAGCTGCCAGAGGCCGTGCAGGAGGCTGGTGCGCACCTCTCTGTTTTTCACCTTGAGGAAGCTTTAGTGGTCCCCAAGAGATGTAGAGGAAGGTGTTTTGCTTCCTTTTCTTTCTGACGTTAAATTCCAGAACTCCTCTGACAGTCACTGACCCAGAGGGTGACTTCTAGGTGTCAGGAGAACACTGGCGAGTTTCCCCAGGGAAACCAGCTCTTCAGGCCAGTTTGGCTGGGCGTATTCTAAACCTTTGGCTGCGGTGTTAGCATCTATATGGCTGTATCTATAAATCTAGCCAAGCCTTTTCACTTTGGGAATTCATTCTCACAAAATCCTGTTTCATTGACGTAATTCTTATCAGTTCTAGGGCTCTTGGCCACCCCCTGACCATACCGAGAAGCATCTAGGAGATTGGCAAACCACGCCTCCAGGTGTTTCTGTGGGATTTTCTAACGAGGACTACCTAAGCCATTGGCTCCTCTCTGTCATGAAGTCAGCTGCTCTGCCACGTCCTCCCACCACGATGGATTGAAACCTTGGAAAACAGAAGCCCAAATAAATCCTCACAGGTGTTTTGCACAGCACTACAGGGGAGGAGACACAATCGCTGGACCAAAATGCAGCTCCTAAGTGGGACAGAGGTGACCCCAAGGGCAGCTGAGTGGGAGACAGCAAGGGGCCCTAAGCAATGCTACGGGTGACAGCTACCCCTGCTGGGCTGAGCTGCTCCCCAATTCATTCTCCTGAAGACCTAGAAAATGAATGACATAAAAGCATCAAGGTGAGCTTTCTGCCCTTATACCATAGCTGCTTTTAGGCAGAAGCTTCCTGGGAGTACCCCCCTTCCTTCCTGGGAGCACCCCCTTCCTTCCTGGGAGCACACTCCCCTCCTTCCTGCCACTGCAGACACGTTACTGTTGCAGGAAGCCAAGGACATCGCACAGGGCTGCTGCCCTCTAGAAAAACCTCAGGCCAACACACCCACGTGCATCCTGACTGTGAAGTGGGTCAAGAAGGTGTGTGGATGCCATTAGTTTCTCCCGCACATGCGTGTGTACCCTGCTTATTTATTGTGGAGAGAGGGGGTGCAGGATGACCGGAGCTCAAGTCTTATTTCCTGGAGGAAACACAGATCCAACACCCTCCCCCACTTGCCACTCCCCCCACCCCTACAAAAAGTTAAATGGTTCCCACAGGGTACAAGAAAGGGTTATTGAAAACAGCAGGTCTTTTATTTTATTTTATTTTTTTCATCCTTAACTTTAGCACTTCTGGTAAATCTCTGATCCAGCATCAGTGGTTAACCACTGATACAGGAAATGACATTTAACGTGTTTTATCGCTCAGCCAGAAAGGGAAGAACAAGGCAAGTCTGTGTTTAGGGAAGATGGATGACTGCCCAACACCTTCCTCTTAAAGGCACACCGCCCCTTTTCCTGATGGCCTGGCTGATAGGTGGCCCACGTCCCCCCCAGCCTGCCCCGGCTCCATGCACAGGAGCAAAGCAGGCACATGGGGGAACGTCTGAGGCCTCTACTCAGGATGGGAGCACAGCCTTGTCAGCTATCAACAAGGGGGAAACTGACAGGACTTGCTTCCCCTTTTCTCAGGGGCCCTTGAGTATGGATGTGGGGGTCACACAGGCAGGAAGGAAAACAGCCTGGAAGGCTATGTTCCTGGTGCTTTGAGCCACAGCATTAGCCTGGGGTGGCCGAGACTTGGAACAGAGTCCTGCCGGGCCAGGCCGTGAGTGGAGGCCTTGCTAACCCCACTGGGCAAAGCAAGCTTGAACCACAAAACCACCCCTGGGTCCGCTGCATTGGGTTTCACTTGTAGCTTCCCCGCCTCTGGGTTCTTTCCTGCTTCTTGGTTAACTACTAGGAACTAGGGATTTCAATGCTGTGGCTCGTGGATTCCTGCTAATGACAATGACATCGACAGTAATGCTCAGATTTGCTGAGTGGCAATGGCTGAGGTGCACCATCTTTCCACAGTAGGGGTCTAGAGCTGGTTAGCGCGCCACAGCCAGCCGGGACTGCACCCCAGGCGAGCATGAGCCCCAAAGTCCTCCTGCTCTGCAGATGTATTAAGTGCCACCCAAAGCTTTCCTCCCTGCCTAGATTTTGTGCCAAGCACTAGGGGCTTGAGGATACGGAGAAGAGTCTGGGGAACCCTGGAGGAACGTGTGAGTGTATCAATCAATGGGTCAATGTACTGTTGACAAAACCCCCTGTTCTCCCTTACTAATTAGGGTCCCAGATTCTCCAATAAGTTTCCCTTTCTTTTGCCAGGATTTACCATGATCCTGTGGGGTGTATGGATGTGTGCGTTTTTTGCATATGGGTAGCGCGCGCGCGTGCGTGCGTGCGTGCGTGCGTGCGTGCGTGCGTGCGTGTGTGTGTGTGTGTGTGTGTGTGTGTGTGTATACAACAGGACACTTGAGTATGTGTGCCTGTGGAGGCCCAAAAGTGACATTAGGAATCACCCTGGATTGTCCTACCTCTTTATTGTTTTGCTCTGGGGTTCCCAGGCTCTACCTCTAGGGCTAGAATTGCAGATCACTACCATACGTGCCTGACATTTTGTGTGGGATCTGGGCATTTGAACTAAGGTCCTTTGGCTTGTGAGGTAAAGACTTTAACTCTAGAGCCACCTCTCTAGCCCCATGATCCTGTTTTTAATGAAAAAAGTCCCTTTAAATGCAAAATTGTCCTCCTCTTGCTCTCTGCATGTGGCCGCATGGATTCCTGACCCTGTGTCTGCCATGGCGTGGAATGAGGCGGGAACCACAGGGCCAGCGTTTAGCTTATGCACGAGTCACCTACGATTTCTTTTCTGCCTAGCTCTGGAGAAGATCTGAAGTGAGGGCCACTCACAGTTTCTTGGAATCTTAGTTTATCCACTCATGTCCTTGCTTTGAAAAAGTCAAGAAATCTGGCTCGGTGAGTGAAGATGCTTGCTGAGTAAGCCTGATGACATGGGTTCGATCCACTTTTGGAGGCCCAAAAGTGACATTAGGAATCACCCTGGATTGCCCTACCTCTTTATTGTTTTGCTTGGAGGTTTCCCAGGCTCTACCTTCTAGGGCTAGAATTGCGGATCACTACCATATGTGCCTGACATTTTGTGTGGGAGATGCAGAATAGTTTCTGGTAGTCCCACATAAAGATGGGAGATGGAGACTGACTCAGTAATTTGTCCTCTGACACATGCACCCATACATACATGCACTAGTAAATTAAAATAGCAAAAAAGAAGTCATGAAATCTAAGGAACTCCGGAAAGTGAATTTGTCCTTCCTAATATGCACTCCCCTCCTTGAGAAGGAAGACGTGGTTGTTTGACTTCAAGGTGTTTCCAGGACAGTTGTACATGGACATGACACCCTGGGGTGACACTTTGTTCAGAAAGGACCTGAAGCACCTCAGGTAAGATTCGGGTCCTCCCAGAGCAAGACCCTCCAAGACCCATGTCTCTCTTCTGCATTCTCTCTGCAGAGCTTTTAACTGGCCGACCAAAGTGGAGCGAACAGCAGAGCCAGCTCTGAGCTGTTTGTTCCCTGTGCCTGAGGGAGCGAAACTATTCTGCATCTCTGAGCTGAAGGAATTGCAGGATGGCTGCGCTTCCCAGGACTTAGAAAAATGTTCTGGCTGAACTTCCAGGAACTTAGAAAACATTCATGTCCACGTCCACCTTAAAAGTCTTATTGAATCAACATCAGTGAGTGAGTGAGTGAGTGAGTGAGTGAGTGTGTGTGTGTGTGTGTGTGTGTGTGTGTGTGTGTGTGTGTGTGTGTGCAGAGAGAGTTCAGCGAAGGATGCCTCCATCTAACTTCCAGGGTCTCTCACTAAGCCTGGGACTATCATTTTTCTGTTAGACTGGAGATCTACAAGTCCCAGGGAAACTTCCTGTTTCCCTAGCTCCTGTGCTAGGGTTACTGCCACATATGGCCAAACTGGACTTTTTACATCGCCGCTGGAGATCCCAACTCGGGTCCTCAAGCCTGCACGGCAAACACTCATACACTCAGCCATCTCTGTGGCCCCAGCATTTTTATAAGACCCTTGACACATAGTCTGAACAGACAACCAACAATCTAAAGAGGCAGATAAGTTTAAAAAAAAAGTGTGATTTACCTAGAACTAGGCCAGACTAATCTCTCCTCATCCTGAAGCTCAGGGACATTTGCGGAAGAGGGGTCGGTAAGAGTGTAAGAGCAAAAGGATGGAAGGAGCAATGATTTGCAAGATACTCCACACAAGTTAGGGCCGAAACAGTCATAATTGGACATTGTATGCCCTGCGCATTGTCCAACACACTATTGACCTCACAAAGTCTAGCATCTGCTAAAGGCACCAAGATCCTTGGAGGCAAGGGATTGACAGCCACGGTAGTGTTCCTATGCTTAAGGGGAACACAGGAAGGGGTTCAGGGAAATGTCACTGGGTCCTTGTACGTCATCAGAGAGGAGGGCCCAGAGGAGAGTCAGGCATGCACAAGAAAGGACTCTGGGAATCGGGCGGGAGGCACGGGGGGATGGGGCAGGGAGGGGTGAGGAGAGGGGGAGCAGGGGGTTGGGGGGAGAGGAGGAGGAGGGAGGGAGGGAACTGGTGTACCTATTAAGTTTGTATGAGCTGAAATAATAATAAAAATGTATTATATAAAAAAAAGCGTGATTTAAAAAAATATGTGCTCTGATTTTGGTAAATACAGGTAAAGCCACTAAGCCACCCCAGAAGAGCTGGGGAGTTTTGGGGGAAGAGCCCAGTCCAAGAGCATTTGCCAGGCAAATCGCTATCGAAGGGGCTGGGAGTAAAGCAATAAGAAGTGAAGGGGATGCCAGGAAATCAAGGTGCACTGAAAATCGGTGAACTTTCAGCGTTGGGAATGACCAGGAGCAGGACATTCACGAGGGACTGAAGTTGAGTGGCCGGAAAAGCCTCTGTGGTTTGACTGGTGGCAAAGCTGCAGCTGAGCCCAGAGGCCAGCGCAGGCAAATGTTGAGGACTTGCTAGGAACTTTAGCTTTTCTCTGGAAAGTGAAAGTGAGAGGTGCTAAGGGAGACTTACGATCAATTACCATCAGCTTTTTGGGGTGAGAAACAGGAAGGGAGTGAGCTAAGTAGGGAGGAAGTCAGGAACACTGGTTTGCTCTTTCCTGAACCACCGAGGTGGCTGTGGGGATAGGAAGAGAGTAGGGAGTGAAGGCAAGAAAAGCAAGGCTAACGCTGAGGATCATGGGTAGCAGGAACTGCTAAGCCCAGGAGGCCATGCAGGAAGCTCTACATGTGAACGAGTGGGGCCGCTTAGGGCCATTTGAGGATGGCTCCCACCAGTTCTACAAGCTGCTCAGTTCCTGGTTCCTAGGACCCAGGGAGATCTCCTGTAAGTAGCACAGTCTTCCCGGGCAGACGCTGGAGGAGGGGTACCCCAAAAGGCAGCAAGGAGGGGTTGCCTTGTCAGCCTATCCACATTTCCAGAGCTTCTTCCACTTAGGATGACCTGCTTAGATTCCTTTCCCAGGTGGCCCAGCCTAATCCCAGAATCTCCAAGACAAAATGATGACAAATTGCCTTTTACTGTGACTCCATTTTCTTTCTCTAAATAAGACCTTCAGATCACCATCTACTCATATAAGAAATCTTTTAGCCAGACACCTAAAATAATTTTCTTTCTTTTCTTCCTTCTCCCTCCCTCCCCCCACTTTTTTTTTCTTTTTGAGGCAGCGCGTCTTAGTTTTAAATTCCATTGCTGTAAAAAATGATTACCCAAACAATTTAGGGGAACAAGGGATTTTTATTCTTGTGTACAATATAGGTTAAAATTTACTGTGGCAGAAGTCATAAGAAGAGCCAAGGGAACTTGGCTACACCATCTCCACAGCAAGAACAGAAGACAAGGATTATGGCTGCATACTTGTTTTCTGAGATGCCACCTTGCCAACTGTTGCAGTTCATCTGTATGGTTGCTGATAAATCACCATCACATGGCTTAAGGGAGCAAGGGGTTTATTTTCTTATGATATTCCAGTTACAGTTTGTAGTCCAGCCTGACAGGAGAACATGCACCAACACCAGGGCCAAGAATGCCAACTTTCTCAACCAGCTCGCTGTATTTTATTCCAGGGCCTAGTCCCACCCACCTGGGCCTTCCCCATCAGCTAGACAATCTACTTCAGGTTTGCTCTGGGCTTAACTCAACTACTAATTCTCTACAAATGTGCCCAGAGCTCAAACCCTCAACTGTCAAGTTGACACCTGTGCTTAACTATGACACCAACTAATATTATTATCAACCTGCCCAGGAAATGTTCCCACCCACTGTGGGCTGAGTCTGTCCACATTTATTATGCAATCAAGACAATTTCCTATAGGCTTGCTCAGAGGCCTGCCTTAACAATAATTTTTCATGGGTGTTCCCAGAGACCTGCCTCACAAGTGTCAAGTTAACAGTTGAAACTAACTGGCACATAGTGTCTCCATGTAGCACAGGCTGGCTCTAGACTTGTGATCTTTGCATCTCAGCCTTCTGAGTCCTAAGGTTTCCACCACTCTGACCCCTCCATGTTCCTGTCGATAAGTTTAGGTACTAATAGAGTTCCTGTAGATTCCCATGGCTCCTCCTGCTCAGAGACTTGTCCCCCCCTCTCCAATGAGTCCCACTCTGCCCACACAGCTATGCGTCACCTCACAGGTCACTGAGGCCAGCTTCAGGGATCACCGTTTCCTCTGCCCTGTGTGGCGGGCCATCCCTGCGTTACTTTTTCTTGCTCTTAGCTCCCTCTCTGTGCCTCTGGCTTCACTTGATTTGCCTTTTGAGAGCTGGTTTTCTGACTTAACTGACATCTTCTTACTCCAAAAATATATAAAGCATGTGTATGTCCACTGGGGCACTCATAGAAATCAGAGGTTGACATCAGAGTATCTTCCTCAATTGCTTTTCTATCTTTTTTTTTTTTTTAAGAGACGATTGCTCTGTGAACCTGGAGCTTGCCATTTCAGCTAGAGTGCCTGGCCAGTGGACTCTAGGATCTGTCTACTCTGGCCCCCCTTGCTCTGGGGCTAAAAATGTGCTGCCATGCCTAGTTTTTAATGTGATTGCTGGGAATCAAAACTCAGGTCTATATATTTGCATAACAAGTATTTTACTGATTGAACCATGTCTCCAACCCTAATTTTATCTATTTATCATCTATCTATCTATCTATCATCTATCTATCAATCATCTATCTATCTTGTTACATAGCCCAGGCTGGACTTGAGGTCAGCAGGGGTTAACTGATTGACATTGGGATTATTATAGTCTCATCAAGCAAACCCAAGGGAATGCAGAGCTAGGAATGGAACACCCAAGAAGAGATTGGCCAGACCTGAGCAGAAACAAGGCAGTGTTTCCTTAGGAAGGAACATATTTTCTTTCCACTGTGCATGTTTGACCTCTTGGTTAAAAACCATTAGCTGACTATAACTGTGTGGGTTTATTTCTGGGTCCTCTATTCTGTTTCTTTGATCTATGTGTCTGTTTTCATGCCAGTACCATCCATGTGGTCTTTGCCACTATGGCTCTATAGTACACTTTGAGGTCTGGTATTGTGATATTGCTTTGGCTGCTTGGGGTCTTAATCTTACTACAGAGATATACTCACAAGTCCATGTTTATTGCTGCATTGCTCATAATAGCTAGGAAATAGAACCAGCAGATGAGTTTTTTTTTTTAAAAAAAAAAAAGAAAATGTGATACATAGGTACACAACACAATTTTATTCAGCCATAAGGAAAAAATTCAATCATGACATTTTCAAGAAAATGGATGGAACTAGAATTTATTAGGTTAAGTGAAGCAACTCAGATTCAGAAAGACAAACATTACATGTATTCTTCCATATGCAGATCCTAGATTTTAATTTTTAGAGAAAATATATACATGCGGTGTAGGCATGGATCATGAAACCAGGAAGGAAGAGCATGAGAGGAGAAAAGAGTTTTCACTAGAGAAAAGAGGTGGTTACAAGAAAAAGTTTTATCTTGTCTCCTATTTCATTATATACATGATGTTTATTTGCCATAGTCTCAGATGTGTGCTTCGTCTTTTGAAAATGGCCTGTTCATTAGCCCAATTTATTGATTGTTTAGTTTCCTGAGTTCTTTGTATATTCTAGATGTTTCCTCTCAGTCAGATATATAGCTAATAAAGATTACCTCTCATTTTGTAGGCTTTGTCTTTCCTCCATTGTTTGCTGTATAGAGTTCTTTGGCTCCACAAGATCCCATTTGTCAACTGTTTGTATTGTTGCTGAGCTACAGCTTCTCTGTTCTTGCACTTTAAGTAGCAAAAGTTATGGATAAGGTGCACACTGAGTATATTAGATGCAAAAGTTTAGATTATATTTAAATTCAGGCATCTTGGGATATATTTCTCTTTGGATACTGGAGGAGAGGTAGGAATGGAAAAAGACTTGATACTATACTGGAAGAATATCGTGCTTTAGTAGATGGGTAGGATGATAGTTTTTTATTTTCCTTTATTGTTTACAATCTTCAAAATACTGCTTTTTTTAAAAAAAAAAAACTGGCTCCCGTAGAGTGGCCAGTTTAATTAAAGCACACAGGAGGCTGGGGATCTGGATAAGCCCTTGAACAGGCAGCAAGCTATTGTCACTGTGGGGCCCATCTGAGCGCCCCCTTCCCCCAGAGAGGAGAGCAAGCCTCCTGCCCGTCCTTGAGAACCCAGAGACGTATGGTGATGACTATTAATTAGAATAAAATTAAAATGTCAGTAACACATTGAGTTCTCACCAGGGTTTCTGGTTTGGGGGAGAGATGTCTCTTATGGAGACCTGCAGAGACTACAGGAGTCCTGGTGAGAATGTCACACCTTTCTCAGGCATGAGAGTGATAGACCGATGCTGGAAATTGACACGGGGACGAACACGGTGCAGTCCTCATTCTGACCCGATGTGTTTGCTGTTTCAGGTCTTCAGCCAGGATGCTCTACTGCATGTGATTAAAAACAATCCTACCTGCATAGCTTCTACTGGTTGCTCTTCTCTGTTGCTCTGAGACAATACCCAGTCAAGCAACCTAAGGAAGCAAGGCAGATTTAGTCACCTGACGGTTCCAGAGAAGAAATACAGTCCTTCGTGGAAAAGGCATGGCTGGCGGCAGAAGTTGGAGGAAGCCTAAGTCACTGCAGACATTCAGGGAGCTGAGAGTGCTGCTGCAAGCTCAAGAGCAGACCCACCCACTCTACTCTAACGGCCACCCACCAACCTCAAGGCCCAGCTTCTGTGACTGCCCTCCAGCAAGGCTCCGCCTCCTAAAGGAGCCATGATCTTCCCAAATACAGGCAGCAGCTCAAGATTCAAACACGTGAGCCTGTGGGGGGACAACTCACATTTCAAACCATGACATAGCTTACGCAGAAAGAATTCACTCCATTGTTGTCTACATGAGGTCGTCATGGCAGCAGAGGCCACTTGTCGTGGCCCCTTTCTCTCTCCCTTCTTCCTGGCTCTGGGCTCAGAGCCTCTGCCTGCGGGGTCACCGTGGCTGCACCACTCTGGGCCTGTCTCTCCTTACCTCAGAATCTCACGGGGAAGCTCATCAGCCACTTTCCCCATAGTTCAGCTCCACGGTGCTATTATTGTTACTGGATGGTAACAATGAAGTAGTAGTGCTGTTGGAGCTACTGGATTATTGCAGGGAACTCGATGCTGATTCACTGAGTGGGGGATAGGTGGTACTGTGATGATCAATTGTGCTATCCTGTCTGGGTAAAAGGAAGCCATTGTGGACATGGCGTGATTTCTGGACGATGGTAGCATTTGAGCAAAGGAGGTGCACCCTCACTAGTGAGGGCAGATCTCAGCCAACCGCTGAGCCCGGAACAGAGCAAATGCACCATGCTCTTTTTTTTCCTTCGTGTATGTGTGTGTGTGTGTGTGTGTGTGTGTGTGTGTGTGTGTCTGTCTGTCTGTCTGTCTGTCTGTCTCTCTCTCCATGTGTGTGTAGAAGAGGACACTGTGCATGCTTGTGAAAGCCCAAAGTTTTCATCCTAAATTGCTCTACGTCCTCTTAGCCTTCCTCAGGCTCTGCCTTCCAGGGCTGGAAGTACAGGCTGCCGCCATTTCCACCCAGAGCTTTTACCTGGGATCCGGGATCTGAACTCAGATTCTTATGCTTGTGAGGCAAAAGTTTAACCTCTGAACTATCTCTCCAGCCTCAGTGTGCTCCTTTTGAAATGTAGTCTTATATAATATGGCTGGCCTCAAACTCACTATGTAGCATAGAATGATCTTGATTTTTTTTCCTTTTTCCATTTTCATGTGTGTGTGTGTGTGTGTATGTATGTGTGTATGTGTGTGTAGAAGACCTGTGTCTGTATAAGTGTTTACACATGTGTTGAAGTCAGAATTTGATATCTGGAATCATAAGTTTGATATATAGAATCATACATGATCACTCTTCCACCTTATTCTTTTGAGGCTGTGTCTCTGATTAAATCCAGAGCTCATCAATAGGACTAGTCTTGATATGCAGCTTGCTTTGGGGATTCCCAGGTTCTGCCTTCCGAGGCTAGAATTACAGGTGGGCTATCACAACCATCTACCATTTTACATAGAATTTTGGGATTTGAACCCTGGTCTTTCTACTTGTGCTTTAACCACTGATCCATCTCCCTAGTCCTGGACTTGAATTCCTAATCATCCTTCACTGCCTCTTCAGTGCTGGAATTATAGGAGTGTGTACCCCATGCCTGAATTCTATGTTGTTGGGGATCAAATAAGGTTTCATGTAAGAACTCTACAAACTAAATTCCCCAGTCCTCACTGTGTTCTCGAGTTGGGCACCTGTCTTCTATTGTTCTTGAACATTGAAGTTCCTGGTCCCTAAACTTTTTTTTTTTTAAATAAATAGTCTCCATTCTCTGGTATGAGCTTGAATGATAACATTGCTTTCCTGGCTCTAGCTTCCTTTGACTAGCAAGCAGCAGGTGGTAGAATATGTCTGCATGATTATAGGATCCAATGCCTGTGACTATCTCTCTCTCCATCTCTCTCTCTCCTTTTTCTCACTCCTCAAACTCCTACATGGCTCTCTTACCATGTGCTACTTTCTTCTGTGTTATCACATAGCAACTAGGCCTTCTCAGATGTGACCCTTGGGCTGAAGAGATGACTCAAGAGTTAAAGCTTTTACCTCATAAGCAAAAGGATTTGAGTTCGGGTCTCCAGATGCCTAGACCCCACGTATAGATGCCGGGCGGAAGCGGGGGCGGCCTGCGTTTCTGGTCCTGGTAGGGCGGAGCCTGTGAATCCCCGGGCAGAGTAAACAAGCAGGAGGTGGAGGTGTCCATGGTGGTTCCCGAATTCGTCTGTGGTTCTACACACACACACACACACACACACACACACACACACAACCACATGCAAAACAACAACTAAAAAAAGATGTTATCCCTCTACTTGGGACTTCCCAGTTTTTGGAATATAAGCCAAATAAAATTTTATTGTTCATACTTCACACTGTGATTTTCTGTTAGAACCTCAGCAAGCTCAGACACCGTTCTGGCCGACTCCTTCAGTTCTTCCCATTCTAATTCCATTCTCCTGGCTTAAGTAAACTCAGCTGGACCAAACAGCTGTGCAGCTGGCCGGGATTGAAGCTGTCGACCATTTCGCCTTCTGTGCTGCCCTCTGGTTCTCCTGGTGATGCCGGCAGTTGCCATAGGCGTGTGCCAGCACGGCAGCTCATTAGTGAGAATGGCCTTCCAGCTGCCACAATAGCCAGGGGAACTCGGCGATCAGAACCTAAGTAAGAGATCATTAATCAAGACATGCTTTGGTTGAAGAGCGCCAGTCTTCATGTCAAAAAAAAGAATATGTGTCTCCAAGAGTGGTCAAACCTCTCTCAAAACAGGGACCCCCCAGGGAGAAAGAGTGGCTTCCTTCTTTTTGTTCCTTTCCCAGGGATGGACAACAGTCACTTTCCTTGTTGTTGTCGTTGTTGTTGTTTCAAAAATTGCCAAATCATCCTCATCGATCTCAGCGTCAATCCGTGCCTCGGTGCGAAGACAGAGCCTGACAGGAGAGAGGTCGGTAGCTGCAGTGATCTGGGAATGGCCAGATGCTAAAATGGATTTGGTTAATGGATCCTTTGAACATGGATTATTCCTTTATGCTTGAGAGCGCAGGACACCCTCACGAGCTGCGTTCCTCCTGATGCTTCGGTGACACAAATCACACTGCTGTTTATCTCAACTGTCTCCTCCAGAAAGCTGTCTCCTGAAGAGCAGCAGGAGTCCGGAGGTAGCTGGCGTCCACCCAACTTTGGGAAAGTGCCAAGTGCATCATCCTTTCCTGTACATGTGTGTTCAGAATTCATCCCAGGCAAAAAAGGTGGCCCCTGGGTTTATAGACACAATTGTATTGTCCATTTAGGGTTTATGACTGCACACGTTTGTTTGAGGAGTGAGTATTTTAGGCAGGGAGGGAGAGAAGGACAGAAGGAAGAAAGGAAGGAAGTAAGGAAGAAGCTGAATAGGCATATATATGTATGTATATATGTTTATGCCTTTCTCCATACACATGGAGAGAAAGAGAGAGAAGGGGAAACTTTTCCTTGACAACAGTCTTAATCTATTTGAAGGTGGAGGACTCATGACCCAATTACCTGAATCTTCAAGGTAATTCAACACTTTTGCATTGAGATTAAGTTTCAATAGATCACGTATTTGTAGTTCCAGTACTGGGGAGGGTGAGGCAAAATAATTGAATGTTTGAAGCCGTCCTGGGCTATGAACAGGTCAGCCCGGGCTACACAGTGAGACCTTGTCTTAAAAAGAATTTGAGGATGCATAAGATGGCATGGCATGATTTAGACAGAGATGCTCTGGATAGCCTTCTGGTGGGATGACCATGCTGTGATGTTTTGAAAGAAATGAAAAATGTAAAAATATTCAGCTATTAAAAGATCAGCCAAAAGAATCAAGCTATCTGAGGCAACCTATTGGCTGTACATCATCTACACAGAGGATGAATTCATCCTGCCACTTGGAGGAAGGCCAGTCCAGAGAGATAAGAATACACTGGCAATAGTCGTTAGTTCAGAAAAACTTAAAAAATTCCATTTCTACAATTAGAAAACTCACACATGTTATGCATCGCTAGCAAAATAATATGAAGAAAGAACAACTGAACATCGTGACATCATTTCTTCCCCTCTACCCTTGGTCTCAAGGTAGTTAATGATATGACCTATTGTGATTTTTTTTGTGCCTTTTTTCAAGGTAATTCAAATGTATTGTTTCCTTTTCTAAAAAATTGGGGTCACAGTGTATATAGTACTATGCAACTTGTTTTTCTTACATAAACATTTGTTATAGACATCCTTTTAGATTAAAGTAGCTTTATCAGTCATATAGACAATATTCACAGTAATATCCCCAAATTGATTTCATCTCCATTTGATGGATTTGGGGAAGTTTCCAGGTTTAATGTAGTACCTTTTCCTACTATGAAAGCTGGCCAGTGGGTGGGGAGATGGTTCAGTGGTTAATGCCTTTATTGCACAAGCAAAAGGACCTGAGTTCAGATCCCTAGATCCCAGGTAATAAAGCCATGTGGGTGTGGACGTCTGCTTGTAATTCTAACCCTGGAAGGTGGAGTCTGAGAATCCCCTGAGCAAGCTGACTAGCCAGACTAGTCCTAATGATGTGTTGTGGATGGGTTTAATTAGAGACCCAGGCTCGTAGAAATAAAGGGTTGATTGAGGATGATTCCCAATGTCACCCTTGGGCCTCCACAGGCAAATACGCTCAAGTGCACTTGTGTATATACATGCATACACCCAGGTGCACACATACACACACACACACACACACACACACATGTGCACACACCAATACACACACACACACCAATACATATACGCATGAAAGAAAAAAAAAAGCTATCCAGTATGGAGGAAATTTCTAGGTCAGTTCCAGCTTGAGTTTTCCATGTCCTGGGGACAAAGCGTGTGAGTGTTCAGCAACAGGGTCTTACCACCGTGTTTTGTGGATAATTAAGAACAACGGCAACAGCCTGTGTTGATTTGGGGGCCACTGGGGCCTCCCTCACAAGGTCTTGTGAAGATATCCCACATCTAGTGTTGGGAGCTTTTTAGAAACTTCTATTTATTTATTTAGAAAAAGGAAAGCATTGGGGTGGGCTTGAGAGGAATTCTATGTAGAAGCCAGTGATAGCAGGCATGAAGAGGATTCTCATCTTAGAGAAAAGGTGACGTTACAGCATGGAGTGATTTCCCCTGTCATGATTGATGCTGCTCCATCCATTTTGTGTGTCAGCATAGCAGTTTGGAAGAAATTCTGAATCGGGAATCCATACTGATGTCTCTCTAAGAGGCTTTGATAAACCACTAACTGCCGTGTGTGGGTGACTATTGCTTTGCTGTTGCTCTTTCTGCATCTTGATGTCTCCAAGGTGGACTAAGCCTGAACTGGTTGGATGGGAAGAGTTTTGGTTTCTGAAGGACAGGGAGTCTAAGGAGTCAACATGCTGGTCTATCCTTTGTAACCTAACCTAGCACCTAAGTTCTTGGTCATATCATGGTTTGAGTCTTTCGTTACAAACAATAGAGCATGAACAGGAATGAGAAAATGGTTTTGGGCAGGGAGATGGCTCAAGGGTGAAAGTCTTTGCTTCACAAGCAAACGCTTGATTCAGATCCTCAGGTCCCACTTAAAATTACCAAGCAGATATGGCAGTGACTTGCAATTCTGGCCCTGGAAGGCAGAGTCTTGGATAACCCCCAAAAGAAAACAGTAAAGAGATAGGGCAATCCAGGATGATTCCCATTGTCATCCTTGGGCCTCCATAGGATGTGCGCGCACACACACACACACACACACGTGCACATGTGCATTAAAAGAGGGGCAGGGAGTTTGTCTGGGCATGGTGGCTGATACTTGTACCTCCAGGAGGCTGAGCCAGGAGGATGCCATGAGTTTGAGGCTAGCCTGACCTAAAAAACGAGTATCAGATCTTCCTGGCTTACATAGCAGGAGCTTTCCTTTCTTCCTACTCCTCCCACCTACTCACCCGTCCTTGCCCTCCCCCCCAAAAAAATAAAGAAAGAAAGAAAAAGAGTCTCCCTTATTTTCAATTCTGTCTCTAGTTTCATATTAAGACAGGTGTGTTTTTTGGTTTCATCAAAAACTTGCCAGAAAAGTTTTCCTTTAGACTGACATAGACTTAACTACCTTAGACCTTAGAACTTAGACTTAATATGAGAGAGAGAAAGAGAGAGAGAGAGACAGAGACAGAGAATGTGCATACTGCATACATTCCATGACATGTCGTGGAGGTCAGAGAACAACGATGGTTCTCTCCTTCCCCCATGTGGGCTCCGAGGCTTGAACTCAGGTCTCCAGGTTTGCACGCGGGCTCCTCCACTGAGCCATCTCATTAGCCTCCTTACAGACTGCTCTTGTGTAGGGCCAGGATCCACCCAGGTGCAGCCTGACGGGGGCAAATCTTCCCACATCAAGTTAATGCAGCAGGCTCAGATGCTGACCTAAGCTAGATGATTCCACATAGTCGGCCTAGAAGCTTGTCCCCAGGTGATTCTAGATCCTGCCAAGTTGACAGTTAACACTAATCATCACAGTAGCATCTGTACGTATGTGTGTGTGTGTGTGTGTGTGTGTGTGTGTGTGTAGAGGTATGGGTGTGTGTAGGTGCATGTGGGTATAGAAGAGAGCAGTGTGTGCCTGTGAAGGTCCAAAGGTGATTTTGGGAATCATCCTGGATTGTTCTACCTCCTTATCGCTTTGCTCTGGGGTTTCCCAGGCTCTGCCTTCCAAGACCATAAATATAGGCATTTCTACGTGGGATCTGAGATCCAAACTCAGGTGTTTTTGCTTGTGAGGCAAAGGCTTTAATCTCTAGGCTATCTCTCGAGTCTGTTTCTACTTTTTAAAAAGGATCCATCTCTCTGCTGCAGTTTCCTACATATTTATCTTGCTGTCCAGTTTTCCACGATGTCATTGGATTAATTTGTCATAATTCTTTTGAAGTCCATGTCTGGCAGTTTTGACATGCGGTTGATCTCTGGGTCTGTGTCTATTACTAGCTTCCTCTCTTGATTGCAAGTCTCATTTTCTTGTTTCTCCCTATGTTTCACAGATTGTCTTCTGTCTCATTTAGACACGGGGATCTCATGATGTAGCCTGGGCGCTCTTAAACTCACAATCCTCCTGTCTCAAGAGTGCGGATCACACACCCAGCTTGAGTGTCCAATTGCAGGCTGAGCTTTGTGTGTCGAGGAGCGGCTGCTCCTCTTTCAGCCTCAGAAAGAGGTAGTTCAGTTGTCGGGCCTCTTGGGTGAAGGCTGAGCCAGTCAGCTCTGTAGTCAGACTGAGTGTGATAGTCAGTTTTGCTCATTGACTTGAGTGGATTCAGAGACCTTTGTGTGTGTCTACGAGGACGTTTTCAGAGATGGAAGATTATTCCTAGAATATGGATAGCATCATACCTTGGGCCGAGGTCCTTGGGTTGAATGAAAAGGGAACAGGAAGAGTCAGCGGAACATGGACAGTCCCCTTCTTGCTTCCCTTTCACCACCATAGGCCAAGGTGCCCCCTCTGCCTTCTCCTCTCAATAAGGAGCCAAAGCAAACTTTCCCCTTTTTGTCAGGATAAAGGTAACCACAACACTTGAGCTGGACTCTGCTGTAGCTTTAGTTAAATCTGATTCATGATCACTGTGCGAGTTCCTTTTAGCGGTGCTTGGGATTTTCACACTAATTTTCCTAGTACTGTATGGGGAGCGCCCAGCTTTGAGCAGTATGTGCTTTGGGGAACATTTTGGAGTGTTTCCTTTGCCCTGTGTTCCTCTAGCCTGCGGTTCCTTAAGAGACCTCTCTCTACCTGGCTGTCCGGTCCCTGGCAGAAGCTGGAGGGTATCCTCGGGATTCCTCCTGGCACATTTTACTTGACCAGCTCAAGGAATCAGTGGAGGAGGGAAGGGCGAGCCAAAAAGTAGAACAGGATGATTTCTGAACTCACCCTTGGACCTCCACAGGCACACAGTGCCCTCTGATGCACACACACACACACACACACACACACACACACAGTTTAACTAGTTTCTCTTGTCTGTTGTTGGCAGATGCCTCCTCTCCACTCTGCAAAGGACGAGAGCCTCTATGGGTCTCTTCTTTCCAAGAAAGTGTCTGGTTGCTTTCTTGAATTCGCTTAGATTTCTTTGTGTCCTCAGCTTTTTGATGATTTTTAAACAATGGCGGGTAACTTATTGAGCTTGTTCTCCACAAAATATGGGTGCGGGGGAGATGATGAGATCTTGTGGTTTTGTACCTCGTAAATGCAAGCAGAGTATCTGGAAATCAGCTAAAATGTGGAGTTACTGTAAAGTGCCTATTTTTTGCTGATAAGCTCACTGTCTCTGTAGCTTTTGGATAGAAGTGTACTTTGAAGCCGGAAGGGACCCGTGCACGCTGACATTCCAAGCTTTGGAGAGGACTGACTGGATCCACCAAGAGAGCACTTTCCCGGAACCTGGCTTTTTGTCTAGCGTCTTCCCGACAGTCAGCAAAGATGCGAGCATCTCTCTGGGTATCCTAGAATTCATGAGTGGCCTAGTCTGGCAGCGTTTTTCAGTAAGTAACCTTGAAATTATCCGTTACACTCATCACAAAGCCATCTTCTTCTGAGTAAACAGCAGCTATCTTTGTCTGAGACAATCAAGATGCAATTCTGCCCTAATTGCATGTGCACTCCGGGCCTCGAGGTCTGGGGAAGGGCTAGAATGTACATGCTTTCACATGTGTCCTTCATACATGTCCCACAGGTGCCTCGTGTATGGCCTTGCATGCCCCTCATACATTTCTTGGGGCTAAGAAGGCTACTTAGAGAAGTGGATTGCATCTGCATTTGTGGGGAAGCTGTCAATCATGCTGGGGATGAGACTTTCCAGTATGACAGCTTTGGGGGTCATCCAGGCTTTCATAAGTAACTCTCACCCCCTACTCTTGTAAATAGTCCCAATAAAGTCGTTGGTTCATCAAGTTAGACTTTGATCTGTCAAGGAATAGTTCCATTCAAATCGTTGTGTCAAGTCTCTCTGGGAAAAGTAACACAATGGCAACTCAACACTTTAACGGAGGAAGAAGAAGATAAAAGTACATCTTCTTTCATAAGCTATGGACTGTGGTTTTGCCTTCTACACCAGAATGTTCCCCCTTTTTATTCTTTGCCACTGGAAACAGCAGCCATCTTTGTCTGAAACCATCAAGATGCCAATCCTGCCCTTGAAGTCAGCTCTTGGAAACTCTTTCTGGTGAAACCAGTTTGTGTCATACTCCGCGCTCTCCTTTCTACCCACCTTTGAAATGGAGCAAACACTGGAAAAGTTATCAGCCCTAAATTCGTATTTTAATTAATTATACCATGTTTTTGCATTACTTTCAAAATTACTTGACTGTAGAGACAGCAATAGACCAACAGGACTAGCTTTGGTTATGTGGTAAAATCAACTCAGAGGGGTTTCTTTTAAAACATTGTTTTAAAATATCAGTATTTTAAGCACAGTAACAATTGATTTCTCTTTCAGACAGAGAAGTCTCGATCCAGGATTCTTCCCAATAGGAGGGACTCTGAACCTCTCTGCTTTTTTTCTCAACCGTGTGTGACCTTAAGGTTGTGGCAGGCCATTTAAATTCTATTTAAATAATAGAAGAGAGAAAAAGTAACTAAAGGATATAGATGTGCATCTGTGTCTTCAAGAAGGTTCACCAAGTCCATCCAGCACACATTTACTCAGTCCATACATGAGAACTTTGTGTGTGTGTGTGCGTGTGTGTGTATGTGTGCACGTGTGTGTGTATACATGTGTACAAGAGTGCACTTGAGTGTGTGTGCTGCCTGTGGAAGGGTGACATCAGGAATCATCTTGGATTGCTTTACCTCCGTTTGCTTTGCTCCGGGATTTCCCAGGCTCCACCTTCCAGGGATGGAAGTATTGGACACTGCCATTTTTACATGGGATCTGGGGACCTCCACTCAGGTCCTTTTGCTCATGAGACAAAGGCTTTAACCCCTGAGCCATCTCCCCAACTCTATGAGAACTTTCTATAAGCCACACTTAGTCACAAAAGAGGTTGGGAATATAACTTTCATTTTAGGCAATTAAAAGTCCAGCTGAACGTTAAGGATTCTATTGCCACAGAGGAAAGGGAGAATATACTTTAGGAGACCTTGAATTCTTGGTCACCGCTTGGCTTTTAGTTTGTTTGCAGACCTTGGAACCACTTTGAGAAGAGAAAATGTGTCAGTGGCCTTTCATTCTAATAACCGAGCCCCTCCTAGTTAGTCATGTGGGTCTAGAGAGCCAGAGCCATGATGTGTGCGGAGAAGAAAATCTAGATAAAGAAGGAACTAAAAATCTGTGTCACTGAGCTAGGGATATGGCCCAGTCTGCAATGCACTTTCTGAATAAGCATGAGGATCGGAGTTCAGATCCCCAACCCCCACATAAAAGTCAGATATGATGTGTGGAAGATAGAGACAGGTGGATCCCAGAAGCTGGCTGGCTATTCTGATCCAGCCAATCAATAAGCTCCAGTTTTGGGAGAGACCCAGTCTCAAAATAATAATAATAGTAATAATAGTAGAGTGACTGAGAAAGAAAACTGTATTGTTTATATACACACACACACACACAGTGTGTCACTCAACCACTTCAGAGGACGGTTTTATATGCAGGGCGATCTTGTAAAAGGTGTAGATGGACCAGCAGGAGAATAATGTTAAGAGCTATCTCAGAAAGGAGGGAGCACGCAGTCCTGCTTTGCTCCCATTGCTGAGACAGCACAGAAGGTTTGCCTCCTACCCGGATGGATCTGTGCTCTAGTGGGGAGGACAGACATGGACCAGAAGGTGACATGAAAGTGCAGGATGACTGTCGTGTGTCAACACCTGATCCAAGGCTACTGACTGAAAGAACCAAGGGACAGATGCTGTTTGTAGCTCTCCCACGGACAAGATTGGTGTTCCCGTGGGGCCAACCAAACGACTTTGGTCTCTCCTGGTTCATTTCTAGACATGGAAATGAGGTAGGAGTAAGAACAGGAGAGCGTTCGCTAGAGGGCAAACTGAGCTCCACTTTGTGGGATTTCTCAAGTCACATTCGTCAAGTTCACTACGACTCATCTGGGTCGAGCTAATATCTCTTGCAGTCAGAGATCACCATCTGTGCACAAGGTGTTCAGCGACTCGAGAACCTGAAGACTTCAGGTTGGTTTGGATGTAAAGAGTCTCTAGAATCTGCTAAGTTTCTGAAAATTCTGAAAAGTTTTCCCAGTGGAGATTCTTTTTTTTTTTTTTTTTTCCCTTTTAAAGATTCTTCTGCCCAAGAAAATAACCAGGAAAGAAATCAGAAGAGCTCTTTTTTCAGATCTCCCAATGTCTAAATATATCAATATACAAAACATGGTAATTTTATGAGTGAAACAAGTTATACATAATGCATGTTTTGTTCCTAAACTAACAGCATGACTTTATATCTGTAAAGGGCACTAAAAATAAGTTTCGTGTGGATTTCAACTACTTGCCCCTGAGTTTTCTCTGAAGAAGAAAAAAATTTTTTTGTGTGGCCTAAAATTTCTGAAAAATGTATGTATCTAATCTGTTCTTTTGTTTCGCCTTGCTGCTTGTGTTCAAATTCTTTAAAGTATATAAGCGTCAAAATGAATTGTTCTTTTAGCTTAGCCGATATCTATGGATATCAATTACGTGACACCTCACCTGTTACTATTAGGTTATCTAGAGGGTGAGGGAGGAACTTGTTGTCGATGGTTTGGACCACGGTGGGTGGCTTCGTCTTTCTCTAGCTTTAGTTTCTACAGACCTGCCAGGATCACAGGCATATAGAAAAGATGTCCAAAGGACCACAGATCCATGTAGATAGGGAGTAATTTGTCATTATGACAACCAAGGGACTGTTCCCACTGTGAAACACTGGCAAGAGGACCAGTTTGGAGTCTGGACAGGGTGGTTTAAGGCCAAGAGTCTTAGCAAACCAACCTATGAGGCCAAGGGCTGACAAGCTCTGAGACTTCCACTGTTCATGAAGGATGAAGACATTGGGCGAGACCCCCATGGTCCTCAAAGGCATTCATATTTTGTAAACCGATGATCTTCACTGATATCATAAGAAGGTCAGAGGCTTGATGGAGCTCAGCTTTTTCATTTCTAGGTCTCGCTGAAGTCTTTGAGATAAACCTGTACTTGGCCGGGCAGCCTTGTTTTGCTGTGGTGAGGGTTGAGGGAAACAACCGGTGCAAACAGTCATTTCAGCATCTGCTTTAAGCAATGTCACCTTGGTGGCTCTTGTGGAGGAGACCAGGAGAAGGAATGTGTTCCTCTGATTCGGATGCTGTTCCTCTGATTCGGATGCCGTTAGCTTGGCTGATTTTCTTCCAAACCCTCCCCGGAGCGCTGGCTCGGCTCGTGTCCAGCCAGCTTGACACTTATAGTGGTGTCTGACCAATGTGACGATGCCTGGGCTGCATGGAGATGGGCTGGGGGACTGGGCGGCACTTCCGTTCCAGTGGCACAAGAGTCCATGGAGCTCAAGTGCCTTCCAGAAGTGACTTGAAGAGCAAGACTGCCAGGGGACGCCCAGGGGGTCTGGCCTGGTTTCCTCTTTAGCTCAGTTGGCAGGTCCCAGAGGCTGAAACTAAACATTTGAATTCAGGAGTGTTAGCATAGCTTATGCTGGAAAAAAAAAAGATCCAAGAAGACAAATCCATCGAAGTTACTTCAAAGGTAAGTATTCCTTCATACGATACCATTAATGTATCCATCTTACTCTTCATAACTTATTTTACTTTGTAAAAAAAATCAAAACTTTATCATTTCAAAAGGCTTAAAATAGGAGGACTCTTTACAAAAAAAGTTATGTAGGAAATAAAATTCCTAAGTATAGATAGAAATGTAATATTATGAAGTATAAGATACAAAAATATAAAAAGGTTGTAAACTGTCCAAAAAACTTAACCAAATTTACAATTCCTTGTTATAAGGATCATATTTACTTTTATACACACATAGATATTTAAAAAAAAAAAAAACTTAGTCGGGTTCTGGAACTAGCCTGAATCGGTAACATTTTGAGTGGATTGTTGTCAACATAGGCTGCCTTTCGAAGATGACTAATCCTTACCTAACCACATGTTTCCTTTCTTGCTGCCCAAGTTCTGTCACTGAAAGGTGGTTCTATGTATTGTCATTAAGGCACTGTTCAGATTTCTCAGATCTGAAAAATCAGAAGAAATGTTTTAGTTTGTGCATGATGTGATGTGGGCTATTGTGTATGTCGAAAGTCATTCTGAAAAACTGGAAATAACCTAAACTTCCACCAGCAGGGACATCGGTATAAACATTTACAGTAATTCACAAATGAAGCACAAGGCAAGCTTTAAAAACGGTATAGGTGCCTTTTAGTTGATGAGGAGAATTCTTCTGACAGGAAAGGTAACATGTAACGAACTATCTGATGGTTGCAAAAAACGATAAGCAGTGGACATGTATATGATGCTGACATTTGTAAAAGTCTGTAGGAGAGGATGGACCTAAGATTTGCTGCTGCGCACTCAGGATAGAAATTCTTAGTGTTCAAGTAGCTCCTTCCCCGCACCTCAGTGCTCCAAGCACATTGTTGGGGTGTTACTCCCTGATCTTCACGGTCTCTAGTTATGTTTTTAAAAAAATACTTGGGGATTGGAGAGATGACTCAGGGGTTAAGACTGCCTCGAAAGCAGAAGGTTCTGAGTTCGGATCCCAGGTCCCACACAAAAACATCAGGTGGAAAGGGCGGCAACTGCACTTAAGGCCCTGGTGGGAGGAGCCTGGGAAATCGCAAAGCAAAGCAAGAAGGAGGTAGAAGCAATCCAGGATGATTCCCAAAGTTATCCTTGGGCCTTCACGGGAACATACAGTACCCTCTAATACACACACACACACACACACACACACACACACACACAAAGTAAATAAATAAAAAATTAAAAAGTAACAGAGACAAGAAAATCATAAAAAAAAAAAACTTGACTGAAATGTGGCTCAGTGGTAGTTAGTGTCTGCTTAGTATGTGCAAGGCCCTAGGCTCCTTCCTGATACTGCAGAACACACGCTCAGCAGCTTTTGAACTAAGTGGTGGCACACTCCTGTAAACCCAGCTCTTTGGAAGCTGAGACAGAAGGTCTATGAATCTGAAGCCCTCCTGAGCTACACAGTGAAATGCTGTACCCCCCAAAAGAAAGAAACAAACAAATGAATTGGATAGTAACCAACTAGGATAGATAAAATTATGATAGATAAGTGTGTTTTCTACTCATTGATCTCTTTTCTGTACTTGCCTCTGTGATAAAATAATAAAAATAAGAAAGAGATTCAGGAGAAAATTCTTTGCTTGGGACATATTAGTTGAAGTTATTTGAACTTCATTTCTAGTTCAAATTGCTCAATTTATTTCCTCCCTTCACTTTCTTTTTGCCTTAGGTTCTTTATACTCAGTACATTTTCCTTCCCTCTCTCCCTTCCTCCTTCCCTTCCTCCTACTTTCCTTCCTTCTTGCCTGCCTTCCTGCTGCCTGCCTGCCTTCCTTTCCTGAGAATGAAACTAGAACCTCTAGTCTTTTACTGAGCTACCTGCCCCCCTCCCCTCAGCCTTTGCACTCACTTATGTCATCAACTCATGGTTCCTTAAAATGAACAGAGACATCTTGGCACACAGCAGATTTGGACAGTGCCTTCCAAAAGAAAAGCTGTTCCTCTTCCGTTTCAGGAGACAATACTGCCATGTTGACCCACCTTGCTGTAGGAGCACAAACATTGTCGGGAAGCTTGAGAAGAAAAGCAATAATTGGAGGAGGAACTGGTTGCTATGTGAAGACAAAGCAATCACTATGGAAAGCAGGATTGGCGTCCTCAATTCTTTGCCAGGTTCTAGGAATTACTCATCAGGTGCGTGCTATGATGGGCTCATGGTGCATCAAGTCTATTTCCTGCCATTTAGGGTCTGGCAGAAGTGAACACTAGTGGATGTAATATGGCAGAGGCCCAAGAGAGCCTGTGTGCTAAAGTCAGACACATGCATCTCCATGATCTGTCATGAGAACACCATCCAGGTAGCTGTCAATCACACAGCCCAGAATGAATATGCAAACTAGCAGTCCAGTCTGTATGCTTCAGCCCAGCAGAGGCTGGATCACAGCCCAGCTGAGCCAGCTGAGCAGCGGTCAGTTAGGAGGACTTGTGATGTGAGATCAAATCCTTGCTTTTGTTTTTTAACTTCCAAGAACACCCTCCAAGTTCTTAATTTAAATGAATTTAATTTAATTTAAATCAATTAAATGAATTTAAATTCACTTAATTGATACATAAAACATAAACATTTATGCATTAAATAATGTTAAAATAAGATTTAACATATCTCCCCCTCAAACTGTTTTTCTTTTTTAATATTTTAAAATATTTTTAAGATTCCTCCCTCCCTTCATAGTACCTCTTCTACCCATGTCATAGATGTACACACAGATATTTGAAACTCTGGACTCCATATGAAAACATGTGATATTTGCTTTTCTGAGTCTGGCTTATTTTGCTTAACATTGTGTTCTCCAGTTCCATCTATTTCCTGTAATCCCATCATTCCATTCTCTGTAGTTGAATAAAACCCCATCAGGTACACACACTTCATTTTCTTCATGTGTTTATCTGTCCATGTTCCATATCTGGGCTATTGTGAACAGCACAGCAGTAGGCATGGATGTGTAGGTTTCTCTGTGATATGCTGACTTAGAATCCTTTGGGTCTACACACTGAAGTGATATGACTGGATCATGTGGCTATTCTATTGTTGTGGTTGTTTTTGTTTTTTGTTTTTTTGTTTTCTTTTTTTTTATTATTACTATTATTTATTCAACTGTGTGCATATGCATGCGTGTGTGTGTGTGTGTGTGTGTGTGTGTGTCTGTGTATTTGTAGAACCACGGACAAATTCGCGAACCACCATGGATGCCTCCACCTCCTTCTGCCCCGGGATTCACAGGCTCCGCCCTACCAGGACCAGAAGCGCAGGCCACCCCCCGCTTCTGCCTGGCGTCTATACGTGGGATCTGGGATCCGAACTCAGGACCTTCTGCCTGCAAGGCGGAGGCTTAACCCCTGAGCCACCTCTCCAGCCCTTTTTTTTTTTTTTTTTTTTTTTTGTAGTGCCTCCATACTGATTTGCACAGTGGCTCCACCAGTTTGCACCCTCCAGCAGGGTCTAAAGATTCTTTTCTTCCCACATCCTCACCAGTGGTAATTTGTGTTACTGGTGATAGTCTTTCGGACTGAGGTGAGATGGAATCTCAATGCAGTTTTAATTTGCATTTTTTGATGCTAAGGGTATTGAACACTCTCTTGAATATGTATCAAACCACTCTGTTCCAAAGCAGCCTGATCATACAGAGTTGAGTATGGTGACAAACTGGACTAAGCCTGCTGGGCAGAGAGCTTTATGGGTCTTCACTGGCTAGAAGGGAGCTCTGGCCACTTGACCATGTGGGTGTGAGAAAAACAAGACGTGTTATGATAACATCCTGAGATGGACAAGAATATGGTTAACCAACGGACTTCCCATCCTTGGGCTCCAGCCACCACATATTTTTGAACTGGGACAGATGTATCTTTTCCATCTGATTAAACACGCGTCTTAGCATCATTTGAACTCCTTAAATGAAGGATGACTTTGTTGACACAGTGGCTCTAGGTCTGCAAATGATTCAGCTCCTTCACACCGACTGGGGAATGAGTCAGGCCGGATGACTTCCAGTGCAGAAGGCCCACACTCCCGCAGAGTCTGGCTCTCTGTCCCTCCTTGTTTTCATAGATTCTACACTAGTTACTTTCCTGGTTGTTGTGACAAAATGCTCTGACAGAAACAACTTAACACTCAAAGGGTTTTTTTGGGCTCTCAGTGAAATCAGGGGAAGTTACGGTGGCAGGAAATCAGGACAGCAGGAAGAAGTCACAGTAGCAAGAAGTCACAGTGGCAGGAAGCTGTCATGGCAGCAGGAAGCCATAGTGACAGAAAGCTGTCATGGTGACAGGAAGCTGTCATGGCGGGAGGAAGCTATGGTGACAGAAAGCTGTCATGGTGACAGGAAGCTGTCATGGTGACAAGAAGCTGTCATGGTGACAGGAAGCTGTCATGGCGGGAGGAAACCATGGCAACAGGAAGCTGTCATGGGGGCAGGAAGCCATGGCAGCAGGAAGCTGTCATTGTGGGGACTCTTGGTAAAGCCTCCTCTACCATGGAATTATTGGGGATGCAAAGTCACACCAAAACCAGCACATAATATATAAAGAAAATTTGTTGTCATGCAAGCAGGAGGATAAAAGAGGCAAGTAGCATGTAGCATGGCTGTCTCAGAAACAGACAGAGAAGCAGAGAGGCAGACAGAAAGAGAGACAGGCAGAGAGGGAGGCAGAGGGAAAGAGAGAATCTAGTTTCTGGGGTCTCTTATTGGATGGGTCATGTGATCAGGATAAAAAGGGCAGGTGCATGACTATAAGCTAGTGGCTTGTAATTGGAAAAGTACTGGGATGGAAAGAGGGACTCATTCCGAGGTGGGTGAAAGTCCTTGGGAGCTACAGACAAGCTGGGGGCCGTGGATTTGTCCTTGGGAGAGTGGAGCTGCCTTATCCAGCAGACTGGGAACTGTGAATGGCTCTTTGTCTGAACATGTACATCGGCAGCTTGAGCCATTTTGTGTTTAACGTGCTTGACATCTAACAATCATGGTGACAGGAAGTCATGGCGACGAGAAGCCATCATGACGGCAGGGAGCTGTCATGGCAATAGGAGCCCGAGGTAGTTGATCACATGATACCCATAGTCAAGAAGCGCAGAGAGATGAATACTCCAGCTCAGCTAGCTGTCTCTTTTTATGCAAGGACCACCAGCTTGTGCAAAGTGGCTGCCCCCCCCCCGTCAAGGAGGGTCTTCCCCCCCTCCGTTGATATGGTCTAATCCCTCACAGGCATGTCTAAAGGCTAAGTAATCAGGATTATCCCTCACTAGCACACGCAGAAGCTTGTCTCCTAGGTGATTGTAGATCTTGTCAGCACGGCAATCAACATTAACCGTCATATCCTCTTTTCCCTCTCTTCAGCTTCGCTCTTACTGCGAAATCCAGCAGGCTGCTGCACCATCACTGTGTGGTGGTCGCAGGTCATGGTGGGCAATGAAAGCAGGAGATGCAGATAGAGGTGGCGGCAGGGATGCTGGAGACACGCTGCTTTCTGTCCAAAGAACTTACAGTCTGGGACGTCTCCTGAAGCCAGGGCTGTGTTTAGATTCCCCCGTGCAAGCTTTATCCAGATTCATCTTCTGGTTGGTGCTAGACCTTCTTTCTTAGACTCCTGCCTCTCACATGCCCGTTGCTAATACTCCCGAGGCGGCTGTGGCCCAGTCCCACGGAGGGGGGCACTTTTGAGAAACACAGACTCGAGAACGTTCATGACTCAGAGGTCGGAGCATCTTCCCCGCTGGGCAACAGGGAAATGGAGTCCAGTCAAGTACCAAACCAAGTTCACTAGAAAGCAGCAGGACTGAGCTGGAGCAACAGAGGAAACCTGCCCACTTGCCACTGTCCAGATCTAAGCAGTCCCCACTGGTTTCCTCCTGTCTTATCTTTTTCATACATGGCTCTCAACAACAGTGGATTTACTTATGACTAATTATTTCAATCAATGAACTTTTAAAAACCATTCATCGTCCATATAGATGTTTTGAAAAATATTGAAAAGTATGGAAAAGAAAAACATCTATTTTCCCACAAATAAGGCTTAATCACAGTTGGGGTGTTCCTTTAACACCCAACCTCACACAGAAGTTGCTGCTTGATATGCAAAGTATTTTACTTAAGAATTCCTGAAATTAATTGCTGGTATAGCTCAGTGGATAAAGTACTTTTCTTGGCAAGCCCAAGGCCCCAGGTTCAATCCGCAGCTGCAGCCAGACCTGTTTTTATACACCTATTATTTCGGTATTCTGGAGGTTAAGACAGGAAATCACAGGTTTGAATCTAATCTCAGCCATATAGTGAGTCTCAGTCCAGTCTGGGCTATCTAGTGAAATCCTGTCAAGAAAAAAAAAGCATATAAAAAATGTAATGTAGATTTTTGGTCATATTGAAATTTTTTAAATATAAATAGCAAATCAAAATGATATGAACTGATTAACCATTCACTGATCAAAAACAGAATATTAACTTGTGATATGCATACCTATCTACAAAATGAGGACTCATAAAAATAACTCCTATTGTTTTTCCAAGAATGAACTCTTAGGAAAGAATTCTCATCACAGTATTGTATAGATTTATCATATGATGTTGATTTGATTGATTCATCAGTTTATAGATATCTAAGTTGCTTCTGAGCTTTATATTGGTAAGTTATGATTGGTGCTGTCAACACTAAGCATGCAGTTTTTACATGGATATATGCTTTAATCTTGAGTAGACACTTAAGAGTGGAAATTTTATTTCATGTAATAACCCCAGATTTAAACCTTTTGAGGAACAACTGGACTACTTTCCTAAGTGGATGTTTATTTTCTACCCTACCAGCCACATGGGAAGAATCTGGTCTCTCCACATGTGCCAACACTTGTTGTCTCTCTTTCTGATCAGTTTCATCTAGTGGATGTGAAATGACATCTCCTTGTGTTTTTTAAAAAATATTTTATTAATTTAGAATGTGTGTGTGTGTGCGTGTGTGTGTGTGTGTGCGCGCGAGAGAGAGGCCTCCTGTAAACAACCCTTATCCACACTCATGCAAACAACCTTAATAAAACTCATTAGGCCACACACAAAGTGACATGGAAGTGGAAGTGGACTAGTTGGGAAGAGGAAGAGGAGCAGCAGAAGTGAGAGGGGAACGAGAGAGAGAAAGTAATGAAGGGGGAGAAGATGCGCAAAAGACACTTCATACATATCTGAAAGTGTCCCTGTGACACCCATTGTGATGTATCAGTAACATGTACCAATAAATACTTAAAAGGTTAAAAATATTTTAATCTTGGGTTAGGGAGATGGTTCAGAGGTTAAATAAAGTCTTTGCCTCACAAACAAAAGGACCTGTGTTCAGATCCCCAGACCCCATGTTAAATTCTAGATGGAAATGGTGGCAGTCTGCACTTCCAGCCCTGGAAGACAGAGGCTGGGAAACCCCTGAGCAAAGCAATAAGGAGGCAGAGAAATCCAGGGTGATTCCTGATGTTTTCCTTGGGCCTCCACAGCCTCACTCACTCAAGTGCCCTCCCGTACACATGCCCACGCACACATGTACACACACACACACACACACGCACACACACACACACATGTTTTATCTTAATGATGCTTAGTTTATCAATTTTTTCCTTTTGTTATGCATACTTCTGCTGTCACTTCTGAGAAGGCTTTGGCTCATCCAAGGTCAGGAACATTCACTCCAGTATTTTCTTCTGAAACTTTTATAGATTATGTTGTCACACTAAGACCTCTGATCTATGGTGAGTTTGTGTATTGTATGAGGTTAGAGTTTGCCATGGTTTGAATGTAAGTTGTTTCCCACAGACTCGTGCATTTGAATCTTTAGTTGATGTTTAGGCAGATCGTGGTACCTTTAGGAGGTGGAAACTTGCTGGAGGAAGGCACATTACAGGGGCGGGCCTTAAAGTTAGTTAGTCCCACCTTGCTTCCACAAGGAGTCTGCTCTTCAGTTTTCTCTCTCAGCCTCCATGGTGGATGTGACTTAAGCCACCTCCAGATTCTGCCAGTCAGCCATATTTTTTCCACCATAATGGACTCTATCTCCCCTGTGGAACCATGAGCCAAATAAATCTCCTTTTCTCCCCTTATGTTGCTTGAGTTTGAGTGTTGTCTCACAGCAGCACAGAGAAGAATAACTGGTACAGATTTGCTATGAACTAAATATATCTTGATACCCAAATTTGTATGTGGAGACCCCAATAATCCCCAGTGTGACTATATCTGGAGATGGGGGTCTCTAGAAAGTCATCAAAGTTAAACTAAGTCATTAAGTTAATCTACTTTGCTACCATGTAAGGAAGAGCACTCTCCCAGAACCCCTCTTTCTGGCGTGCTGATTTGAGACTGCCACAAGCCTTGAGAACAAGGGAAATAATTGACTACGATTTTAAACCCCCACTGTTTGGTGTTCCATGGTGGCTGCCCAGGTGGGCAGAGGGGTCTAGCCCCCCACTCTCTGGTGTTCTGTGGTAGTTGCCCAGGTGAGCACAGGGGTTAGCCCCCCCACTCTCTGGTATCCTGTTGTGGCTGCTCAGGTGGGCACAGGGGTTAGCCCCCATTCTCTGGTGTTCTGTGGTAGCTGCCCAGGTGGGCACAGGCGTCTAACTTCCGCCTTTTGTACATCACATGCTTCTGCATCACTTGTTGCAAATCCTGTTCTTTCCTGCTGAAATGTCTTGGCTTTCATTACTGCTATGCAAGCTCTGAACCAAGAATAGGATCTGTCCAAATCCTCTGTGAACAGAGGAGAAACTGTGAAATAAATAACACTGCTTCCCGCTCCAATTTGTCACTAGTTCAGGACTTTTCTAGAGTTTTCCAATCTGGAGCTTTGTTCATACTGAACATGAACTTGTGCGTGTCTGTGGTGTATGTTCATGTGCACACTGTGTGTGTGTGTGTGTGTATGTGTGTGTGTGTGTGTGTGTGCAGGAGCATATGCACATGTAGATGGAAACATGTGGAAGCCTCAGGTTGATCCTAAGAATCATCCTCGATTGCTCTTCCACCTTATTCTTTTGAGACTAGGACCCTAAATAAATCCAGCGCTTGCCAATAGGGCTGGGGTATGGACCCAGCTTGCTGTGAAGGTTTCTAGTCTCTGCCTTCTAAGGTTGGAATTACAAGCACCTGCCCTAGTACATTGCATGAGATCCGAAGCTTCAAACCCCAGGTCTCTCTCTTGGCGGGCAAGCCCCACATCCGTCTTTTACATGGGTGCTGGAGATAAAAAGCACGCTCACCTGCTGAGACAACACCTCTCCAGGCCCTGAGCGGGAGCTCCAGAGCTCCCTTTCTTTGCCAGCTTTTGGTAGTACCTCGAAAGCCTTGCACCTGTTTCTATTGGCAGGATAGCACAGCGATGTCAGGCATGGAACACTTTAGCACCTTAGCAGAGGGACTTGTTAGTGTCTGCAGCTCAGCTGGCAGTACTGTGAGGCAGGAAGAGGGAGGAAGGATTGGAAGAGTGTATGTGTCCAAATGATTACGTATTTATAACAATTTTAGCTACAAGCCTATGGATTCCTACACATCTAAATTCCAGCCTTAGAAAGAAAGGGTTGTCTGTACACATCTTTCCCCTTAGAGCAGGTAGCCAGATTTCATTCCTGGTCCAAACCAAAATGGGGCATGAGGGAAGGGACAGGAGACAAGGAAAAAAAATGCCTCTGCTCCCAGTGGCCCAAGATGGATCCATTGATCTGAGGACAAGTTAGTATTGCTTTACCTTGCTGCTGGGAGAGAAGCAAGGCTTCCTGTGAAAACATGGCTCCCAGGGTCAAGTGCGATGACTCCCAAAAGCGCTTCTGTGTATCATGGATGCGGCTTTGCAGAACTTGAGTCAGGGACTGGGCTGGACGCAGAGCTGAGTCAGGCCTGGTGAAGCCGGTGATACAGCCCGAAGCTTTGAAAGACACAGAAGTCTTATCAAAACACCCACGGGATAAAAAGGGGTGAACACAGTGATTCTCTGATTGGCCACGTTGGATTTCTACCCTGCCAATGATGTGGCTGTGAACCTCTCTACCCATCCAACGTCCCAATAAGAGAGGCAGAAGCTTCCTTTTAACTCTTTGCTACTGTCATGGTTGGAAGGTGAGTCCCCTACTCCCTACCTCCCACAGGCTCATGTGTTTGCACCTTAGCTGGTGTCGACAAGAAAGTTATGGTACCTTTACAGTAGGCTGAGCCTTGCTGAGGGAGAGCACGTCATAGGGGTGGGGGGGGGCAGAACTTGAGGTTTGGTGACAGCTACTGTTTGGATTGAGCTGGAAACTAAGCACTTGGACCCATGAGACTCATACTAGTACAGCCTCAGATAGAAATGTAGTCACATGTCCCCATGCAGAGGGCAGTGCTAAAGTGGACCTTCTGTTCACATATGCAAGGCTCATGGGAAAAATTCACTTTTTTTTTTTTTTTTGCAATTTATGAGTGAAGCTGGCATGACTCTGGTTTACAGATTTGACCCAAGTTGGCATCTGCAAGAGGGTATGCCCAGGAACCATAAAAGCAACCCTGATGGAACCAGCCCCTCGCCACAATGGGGGACTTGCTAATCAGTATGAACACGCGGTGGATGGAATCAGCAGCTGCTACAGGAGACTCCTGCTTGCAGCATTCAGCAGACCCGAGCTCTTGATTAATAGAGGACCATCAGAGACATAAGAATCTCATGGGAATGGTACTCAAGCTACAACCATACGCATGCAGTGTGAAGTTAGGACTACTGGTTACTGTTGCTGTGAGATACCCTTCAAAGTCAAGCAACTTAAGGGGAGAAAGGGAGGTTTATTCAGCCTATAGTTCTGGAGGGGAAATACTGTCCTTCATAGTAGAAAAGGCATGATTGGCTGGCAGAAGCTGGGGGTGGCCTGAGTCACTGCAGACATCATGGAGACAGAACTGCTGCTGCAAGCTCAAGAGCAGACTCACTCATTCAAGCAGGGCAGAGCTAACCCACCTCAAGGCCACCCCCGAGACTGCTGTCCTCCAACAAGACTTCACCTCCTAAAGGTGCCATGACCTTCCCCAACAACTAAAGACAATTCACATTTCAAACCATGTCAGGACTCTTCATGCCCAAGCATGAAGGCCAGAGCACAGCAGTCACTTGTCCACCGAATTCAGTGCGGGAAACACACATCGAGGGCTTGCATATAAGCCCGAACAGGGCCAGTGAATACTGAAACCAGATTTCTTTTGGGTTCTTGTGTCTCAGCGTCAAAGACTGAAGCTAGAACACGTGGAGGGGTTAAAGCAGGATTTACTGAGATGGAGAGAAAAAGGAAGAAATTCTAGGACACTCAGTTCAAGGGAGGCAAGAGGAAGCCATCATATCCTTAAAGTGGGAGAGTGTTAGAGCAGAGATGGCTAAGGTCAGAGAGAACAGGGAGAGCCACCATAACTACATGGCAAGAGGAAAGAGTTACCACAACCAAACAACAGGAGAATGTGAGGGGCAGGGGAGAGAGAATGGACCGAGCTACAGTCTTCTATATCCAGCGTTGGTAAGGAGTGGCCCAGGAGTTACTACAGAAGTGAGGTAATAAAGACTAGAGGGGTGGTGGGTGTGGTTCCCACGGACCAGAAATTCCTAAGTATGCTAGCTATCCGGCAGAGATTGTTCTGTTAAAACAAGCTTGCGTTAAGTTTACTGAGCATCTCCTCTGGGACAGAGATGCCCAGTAGCTGCCTCCCTACAACTACCTTGAGGACAAAGCTCAAGGTTCCTTTCATCATGCACAGAGTTTGGATTACCAACTCAAGTGTTCTTTACCATATTTAACTCCATTCTAGAAGTTGCTAAGATCAGTGAAGCACATTTGCAATCAGTGTGGAAGGAGGGAAGCTTGGGACAAGATGTCCCTGGTTCAAATCCTGTCTCTGAGCCTGGTAAACTGTGTAATTCTGAACGAGGTATTCAATTTTCTTTTTTAGAGGGAAGGGGGAGGGAAGGGATGTGTGTGTGTGTGTGTGTGTGTGTGTGTGTGTGTGTGTGTATCAGAGGGCACTGTGTGTGCCTGTGGAGACCCACGGGTGACTTCAGGAATTATCCTGGATTGCTTCTACGTCCTTTTTGTGTTGCTCTGGAGTTTCCCATCCCTCCCCCATTTCCAGGGCTGGAAGTACAAGCTGCTGCCATTTCTGTCCAGCATTTTTACATGGCACCTGGAATCTGAACTCAGCTCCTTCTGCTTGTAAGGCAGAGGCTTAACCCTGGAGTCATCTCCCACCTGATATCCAACTTGAGCTCTAAAGAGACGTATGACAATAGTAGTGTCTGTTTCACAGAATCGTTGAGAGATATATATTAGGTCACATGTGCAGGGAGCTTAAGAAAAACTAACTCATAACTGGACATAGTGCTGAGAAGTGTTTGGTGCTTCGCCCTAAACAGGACAAGTGCCTCGTTCACTCCAGGAATCTAGAAGGCTGCAGAAAAGAGGTGAAGAGAATCTCGGAGCTGCAGGGTGGGGAGAGTGTTGTGAATTGATGTGTTCTAAACATGACATGACATGACTGCTGCACCCATGAATTCACAAAAACTGAGGCCAACCACACAAGGCCTGCATCAGCATCTCATTGTGAAAGGGGCGAGGCTTAAAGAGGCCCCGCCCCTCCTTAAGGACAACTAGAGTTAATGCCCTGGAAGATAGAGTGTTATGTTCATCAATAGTGTAGCTGCTGAGGCACAGTCCATGTTCCAGTAAATAACCACACACACACACACACACACACGCACACACACACACACACATTCACACACACACAACACACAGACACACAGACACTCACACACACACAAACACTCATGCAAACAACTCTAATTAAACTTAGCAGGCCATAAAATAGAGACAGATTGAGAGAGACAGAGAGAAAGAGAGAGAGAGATTAGTCCTCTGGTCTCTCCTCTTTCTCTGTTTTGTTCTGTTCAGTTGCTTTTCAACCATATTTTTCCTCCATAATCTGTTGTTTCACCACGTCGCCAGAGACCACAGAGTCAATAGACCGTGAAAGGGACTCTTGGGGCCTAGATAGACCAGGAACCTGACTCCTACCCATCCTGCCAGTACTCAGGAGACTGAAGCAGATGGATCATGAGGCCAGCCAAGGCTCCGTAGATGACTTCAACTCCAAATACACAGATCAATAAACAAAGCCATGATGCAACATTTTCATTGCATAAAATGCAAAAATAAATTTAGCCTGTTTACTGGTAGAAAAATGCAACTAGGAAAGAAGTAGGGGCATATCTATCAGCCCAAAAGTAGCTAAGAAAGGCTACTGTATGAAAAGAACAAATTGAGAAGCAGTTTGAAGCAGAATGAGACCATGCATGACTGCCATTATTAGCTATCTGCTGTTACATGTATAGGAATGTGAGTGCATAAAAAAGTCCATAGACAGTGGCTGGAGTGGTGTGTGAGCAGCAAGAGATGTTTAAACATCTTCTATATGGCTTGGATTTTTATGAGAATGTAGTTGTATATATATATATTTGTAAATAGTCGAAATGGCAATTAAATTAAAATAATATTAAAATAGAAAGAAAAAAATTATTCTAGTATGTGTTAGAAAATGATAGTGGAGATGGAAAACAATGGGCCCAAGGGCTGGTGAGATAGCTGAGAAGATAAGAAGCCTGTTTGAATACCTTATTATCTGAGTTTGTGGGTCCCTGGAAGCCCACCTGGTAGAGGAGAGAACTGACTTTCAAAAAAAAAAAAGTTGCCTCTGACCTCCACTCCTGTGCCATGGCACACATGCTTTCATGATCTCTCTCTCTCTCTGTCTCTCTGTCTCTCTCTCCCTCTCAAATAAGCAAAATATTACAACAAGAAAAGAAGTGCCTCAAAGTCAACTTTAAAACAGAAACTGACAGATATTGCGAATAAACTATTAAAATTGTTTGAGCATCTTGTTACCAAGATGCTTGGAGCATGAAATTTTATGACCTGTGAGATTCGGGAACGTCATTCTGACTTGAGGAAGGCCTCGTGCTCTTGCAGACCTTGTTGTGCTGCTGTGCTCCGGGCTTTGCCCTTCGCTTGACACCCTTCGTCTGCCATGCTCCCTCCTCTCTGTGGGCAGCATTTGAGTTCAAGGTTCTTTCCAGTTCACATGACACTGAGATTAGATCCGAGTCAAGATGGCCCAGTCTTTCAACCTGCCACTTCTTCCCTTTTCATTTTATTTGCTTTTCTTAACAAAGGAAACCTGTTGAGTTCAGGTCAAACTTCCTTTAGCAAGAATTTTCCCTAAAGATAAAGTCCTTCTCAGGAGGCACCTTGGATCAGGGATCTGGAAGCTTCCTTTTTCCTTTTGTTTGTTGGCAGAGCTTTCTGTTTGCCTTGAATGTTGGCTTGGCATATTCCCAGGTATTTCTGGAAGGAAAAGACCCTCCAGGGGGCTTCCTCCAAGACTTTGCCAAGTCACCCTACTAGAAGTATCATGGAGCTGAGGCTGAGACGTGGGCTTCAATCCTTACCCTTAGCTCTCCATTTGGCATTTTTCAGTTTATATCACTAGACTTGGTATTGCCTCCGCCATTGGGCTGGAATCCATGAGCAAAGAAATAGCATTCTCCCTGATTCTCCTCTAACTCCTCAGTAGCCCCTGCTTCACGATAGACAAATTCTATATTAGGGGTGCTAAATGTGGGGGTGAGCTTCAAGGAGGCTGGCTCTGAAACAGGCCAAGGGCTCCTTGTTTGGCTGCCAAAACACAGGCAGGAATGTTGGGAGTTGTACCAAGTGTCTGGTCAAAGCAGAGATGGCAAGATTTAAAAAAAAAAAAAAAAGCCCTGCCTTAGAAAATGGGAATTGGCAGAAGATGCGTCTGTTCCATCCTGAGCATGACCTAAGGAAAGGACATGGGTCTAAAGAAGGAAGGCAAGAGGACGTTGTCCCAGGTGTGCACATGGGAGGACAGGAAGAGGGTGGACCAGGTCTGAAGACATCTTCCAAGAGGCACAAGATGGCAGAGTCAGACCCTGGGTTGTTTGGCTGCAAAGAGGCCTCTCCATCTAGAGCATGGAGGTTAGGCTTGGCACCCCTTGTCTGTCACGCTCCTTCCAAGGACATTCCAAGGGATGACCCATACGTGGGTCGTGCACGGAGGGCAGGCAAGCACGGAGGTGGGGTGGGCATGCACGGAGGTGGGGTGGGCATGCACGGAGGGTGGGGCATGCATGCTTGAGCAAAACTGAGTTGGAGCTTCAACTAACCTTTTTATTTGCTGAGTTCTCAGGCAAATTGACGTCTCTGTCTCTGGGTTAGTTTCTTCTTCCTCCTCCTCTTCCTCTTCTTCCTCCTCTTCTTCTCCTTCTCCTTCTCCTTCTTCTCCTCCTTCTCCTCCTTCTTCTTCTTCTCCTCCTTCTCCTCCTCCTCCTTCTTCTTCTCCTCCTTCTCCTCCTTTTCTTCCTCCTTCTCTTCCTTCTCTTCCTCCTCCTCCTTCTTCTTCCTCTTTCTCTTCCTCTTTTTCTTCCTCCTCCTTCTCTTCTTCCTTCTCCTCTTTTTCCTCTTCCTCTTTCTCCTCCCTATCCTCTTCTTCCAGCTCTTCCTCCTCTTCTTTCTCCTCATCCTTGTCCTCCTCCTCCTTTTCTTCCCCTTCCTCCTCTTTTTCTTCTTCCTTCTTCTTGTCCTTCTTTTACAATGGGCAAATAAGTGTGGACCTCTTGGACTGACAGAAGAATTGGTTGAGATAATGTATTCCGCGTGATCCAGACAGTGATACAGACCTAGTACTTGGTCAATGACTGGTGACACCAGTCAGGTGACATCAGAATAAGCTGTTGGCCTGGCAGAAGGTAGGGTCATACTGAGCTTGATCCAGTAGCTGGACTGTGATTCCCTTTTCACAGAAAGGCATCCTGAGTGCCTTACAGCATGAGAGCGCAGATGTCTGCTTAAGCAATGGACCATTTGGTGCCATAACAAACCTGGGACAGCTGTGAAGGGAGCCAGGTGTAGAGGGTGCAGTCATGATCACTCTTAAGTCCTTGGAAGCATCTAAGCAGGAGGTGAAACCACCTATCTTTTTGGATGATTCCCCATGGTGATTTCTTACATTTGAACAGCAAGAATGTAGAGATAAAATGCAACACAGCATAGAAGTTAAGGTCATAGCCTTTATATATATATCGTCTCACTATGTTGCCCAGACTGGTCTCAAACTCCTAGGCTCAAGAGATCCTCCTGCCTCTTCCTCCTTTGTCGCTGATTACAGGCAGGCAGTGTTCTGGCTCTCCATTGCCACCATGAACTAATTCTTCCCTTGTCTCATCTGTTAATAGGGCAATAATTCATTCATCTTGACATGTCTTAACGATTGGCAAGAGGCCGGCCAGGATGACTTAGTGGATACAGTGCTTGCTCCCACCCTGGCAATCCGAACTGGCTCCTGGAGTCCACAGGTGGAAGAGAACTGCACTTCTGCAAATTGTCCTCTGACTTCTTTTTTTAACCTCAACGTGAACACACTCACGCACAAACACACGCATAAATAAACAGATGTTAAGAGAGACTGCCAAGAATAAATGTATGAAAAGTACTCAGCCTTCAGAAAAAAAGAGCCGTTCACAGATAGGTAGGGGAGGCTCCGTAATGATAGGAGAGGCGAGGGTTTGAGAAACGGTGATCCAGAAGGTCTAAGGAGTAGGAGGGCAAAGCTGTCTCCCTCCTGAGCCACCCTGTGGACGTCACAGTCACGGCTGTGGGAGGGATGGGAGTGCGTGGCCAGAGGCGCCCAAGTGGGATCTGGAGAACCGGGTGGAAGGGAGGAGGACTGGGTTATTTTGAGCAATGGACTGGGTTTTCTGGCTTGTTTTTCATCTTAGCGATTGGAGGAGGAAGTCACATCTCAGAGGTATTTTGATGACGTGGAGGAAACCCTGGCTGAATTGTACCCCCCCCAAGTTCCCAGGCGGGCCCTGGACTCTCAGAAGGCCTCAAGACCATCAATTCTCCACAAAATATCTGACTTCAGCTCATCTCTAATCCCCTCTTAAGGGTCTTTTTTGTTTTGTTTGGTTTTTATCCCTAGTTGTCCCTCGGAGCCTGGTTTGATTTTTCACTGTATCCCTGCTTTAATTTGTTTTTCTTTGACTGTGAGTTTTGCACAAACCTCGTCTGGAATCGACTGTTCTGTGCGCCTTTTGTGATTTCTAACAAAGCGCCACACTGGGTGATGTCACATGTCAGAGCGTCCTTCCCTCAGATCAAGGGGCGAGCTGTTTTAGTGCCTGGTGAGGGCTCTTGCCTTGGTTTCCAAAAGTCTCCTCCTGTCAGGGCCTCAGATGGGCCTTCATCTGTGGCACATGGAGAGGATGTGCTCTGACGTCTCTTCCTCTCCACAGAAGGATCCAATCCTATCGATGTAGGTCCTAACGTTAGCATTTCATCTCCCCTGACTTATCTCCCAGTCTCCGAACAGTCTGGGTGTGGGGCGTTCAGCATACAGATTTTAGGAGAAGCCGTTTAGTTACTGATTCCTGGCGGACTTATTGGATGGGTGAGAGCCCCACACACTCACTGCATTACAGTTTTAGGCGGGGGGGTCATGATACCAAGACAGGGGTCTTTGTGACTCACTTTGTGACCCCTGACTTTCTCCAGGGAGGCCCTGTGGGCTCACATTGTTTTCTGGCCACACCCAGAGAACAGGACAATGAAGTGACTTGGGCTGCACTAGCTAGTGTGGCAGGTGCGTCGGGACAACACTGTCCTGCAGGTCTGTCAGCAACATTTTGGTCTAAGACCACGTGACTTGCCCAATTCTTTTGAGTCTATTTTGTGAGTGTGCATGTGTTCATATGTATCTGCATGCATGTGAGGGGATGCACATGCATGCACATGTGTGTACATGTGTGTGGCAACCAAAGGCAAATGCTGTTGTCTTCTCATATTGCTGTCTATCTTATTTTTTTGAGCCAAAGTCTCTCACTGAACTTGGAGCTAGATCGGCTGGCCAGAAAACCCCTGGAGTCCTCTTGTCTTTACCTCTCCAGTGTTCGGTTGACAAGTGTCATGCCCAGAGTTTTTTGAAAGGGACTAGGGATCTGAACTCAGGTCCTTCTGCTTGCGTGGCAGACACTTTACTGAATGAAACTTCTCCCCAATCCCAAGCCCAATTCTTTGAGTGTAAGCTACTAACATCTGTGTTTTAATTCTTTCAGTTATGAAAGCAATGGGTTTCCTTATGTGCACACATTACTGTTTTTTTTTTTCTTTTTCTGGTTCATTCCTCTTCCTCCACCTCGGCTCCCGCTCCTGTGACTTCTGCATTTTAATTAGTACTCTACTCACTATTCTAGCATTTTCCTTTTCCCTACTCTGTTCTTTCCTTTTCTCTAACACACTCTCTTCTGGCATTTTTCCAACTTATTAATAATAATAATTTCTCTTCTTAATGAGACAGGAGCTTGGGGTTTGGAGAGGTGACTCAGGGGTTAAGCCTCTGCCTTGCAGGCAGAAAATCCTGAGTTCGGATCGTAGACCCCACGTATAGACGCCGGGCGGAAGCAGGGGTGGCCTGAGTTTCCGGTCCTGTTGGGCGGAGCCTGTGAATCCCGGGGCAGAATAAACGAGGAGGAGGTGGAGGCGTCCATGGTGGTTCCCAAATTTGCCCATGGTTCTACACACACACACACACTCGAGCACACACACACAACTGAATAAAAAAAATGAGACAGGATCTTGCTGTGCATCCCAGACTGACTTTGAACTGAGCATCCTCCTACCTCTTCCTCCAGAATGCTGATAATACATGTGTGTCCTGACACGCATGGTAGTGAGGATCCTTTGACAGACCTGCTGAAGGAAAAAAGAAGAAGGCTGGGGATATGGCTCAAGGGGCTAAAGCCTTCGCCTTGCAACCAGAAGGATCTGAGTTCAGATCCCCAGATCCCACACAAAAATGCCAAATGGATATGGCCACAACCTATGATTTCAGCCCTGGAAGGCAGAGCCTGGGAAACCCCAGAGCAAAGCAATAAGAAGGTCAAGCAATCCAGGGTGATCCTGAAGTCATCCTTGGGCTACCACAAGCATATATATTCAAGGGCTCTCTTGTACACACACACACACACACACACACACACACACACCATATGATTAGGTTTGAATGTCATTTACCTTACCAAGGTATAGATTATTTAAATTAGAATAAAAGCTTTCGGATGCAATGGAAGAGAGCACAGGAACTCTGACCAGATAACTGGAATGTGGATTTTAGAGAAGAGGCATCCCAGACTCGCAGAGCTCCAGGAGGCTGCACAGGGAAATGATGAAGATAATGATGGTGGACATTCACCGAATCATCCAGGGGGTCTAGACAACACTCAGTGCTGTGCACGTACTTTTTTCTCACCATAATCCTCTGACAGAGCTAATGGTGTGAGTCTCTTTTTACAGCCAAGTAAACGGGAAGCCAGGATGGGGGCCACGGTATGCCACCTGTAGACCCCAACAGTGGTGGAACAAAACAGCCAAGCAGGCAGGCAGAGAAAAACCACAAAGGCAAGGTGAAGGGAGAGAGCTGGAGGGCTCATCTGAAGCCTGTCTTATCCCAGGGTCCACGTTCGTGCTGCCAGGCTTAAGAAAAGAACATTCGAACAATTAGAGTTGGCCAGGGACGGAATGGCAATGGCTGCCATGTGGGCTTCTGTCGGCGCTGAGCCCCATCCAGCAGAGGCTGGGTGACCATCTGTTGGGAGCGCGGCGGAGGGAGATGGATTTAGACAACTCTGAGTCTCTTTCCAACCGTAAGATCTTGCGAGAATGTAACAGCAGGCTGGGGGGGGGCAGAGGGGGAAGGCATTAGGGGTGTTCTCTGTAGATCAGTTCAGCGGCCAGGCATCTCTCATGCTTGTCTATGGAGGTACCCTGGGGTTGAGGGCAAGAGAGAAGACACTCTTGGGAGGTCTGAGAGAGGGCTGACTGCAGCATAGTTGCGTGCCAAATCTGGAAAAGAAACCATGTGAACCGTTCGATGCTCCAATATGCTTGTTTGCTTAAATAATATTTTCAATTAGAAAATATGTGTAAAAATCCCAGGCATTTGATACAGTGTCTGCATTCCATCCACCTAATAAATCATTGCTTTAATTTGGTTTATCAATTCATTTATATTTTAGGGGTTTATGGTTTCCTCAGTATAGCTCCAAGTGTCTTTGGGGGGAATATCATCCCAGAATGAGAGAGAAAATGTAGTGTTGGCAGAGTGATGGCTTAGAGGTTAAAGCCTTTGCCTTGTAACCAAAAGGACCTGAGTTCAGATCCCTAGATCCCACTTAAAAATTCTGGGAGGATATAGTGGGCAGCCTATAATTCTGGATCCTGGAAAACCCCAGGGCAAAGCAATAAGGAGGCGGAACAATCCAGGGTGATTCCCGATGTTACCTTAGCTTCCGCAGGTACATTACACTCACTTTCTAGTCCTGGTGGGCGAAGCCTGGGAAATCCCAGAGCAAAGCAAGGAAGAGGTAGAAGCAATCCAGGATGATTCCCAGAGTCACCCTTGGACCTCCACAGGGACACATGTGCCTTCTGATACACACACACACACACACACACACACACACACACACACACACACACATAAATAAATGAATAAATAAATAAAGTTTAAAAAAATAGAAGGCCTCTTGTACAGGCTGAAGAGAGCCGGGTTAGCTCTGAGGTCAGGACTCCTGGATTCTTGCCCCCTCCCACACTACCAGTAACCAAGCAGCTTTGGGAAAGTTGCTTGCCTTCTTTTCTTTTGAGTTTTTTTTTTTTTTTCTCTTGGTGACTCATCATTTCTGAGTCTGCCATGGAGATCTTTGTTTCTTACATGACTTTTACTAAAAGCCCAAGGGAAATGTATCATGTTGTACAGCCCCATTCTGCTGTCAGTAGAACCGAGCTACTGGAAGGCCAAACACAGCCAAGCAAATAGCACGGAATCTTACCTTCTTGAAGGCAAGGAACCCTCTAGAAAGTGCCTCTTTCTCCTTTGAATTTGCTCTTTTGGCAGGTAGAATCTTGTGTTTTAGATTTCTTAAGCTTTCTCCATTCCTGATCCCTTTAACCTGAAACATTCTTAAGCAATCCTTAAGTGTACAAGCTGGACTGCAGGGGAGAAATTTAACAGGTTGGTTCCCCTTAATTTCTCCATGTTCTGTGCTCAGTGCAAGCAGTGTCTAAAGCACTACAGAACTACAGGATTTTCCATCCACTTCCAGTGGACAAGCAGGATCAGTCACTGTCTGTGTTGTTCAGAGCCCTCTAGGGACATCCTTGACCCACAATGACTCCTGGGAGCAGCTCACTTTGGACAATGGCAGTTTTAGTAGAAGCCTGTAGCTTCTGGGAGCAGCTTGGAGACGGGGTCTCTCGAGCTTGAGCTTGCTGAACAGCCTCGACTAGATGCCAGCCTGGCACAGAGATCTACCCGTCTCCACCTCCCCAGCCCTACTATTCCCCCCCCCACTCCCATGTCATTACTATTTTAATTTCATCAAGTCTGAGAACACCACTTTACAAAATACAACATGGCAGACGTGTGTCTAGGGCCATTTCAAACATCGTTGGAAAGTCTCCAAGTGGAGAATCACTGAGATCAGCAACTCCAGCAACAATTTTAAAATGAGACTCTGGGACACTGTAACAGTTACTCTTGTGCGTTGCTGTGAGAGAGCATTCAAAGTCAAACAACTTAAGGGAGGAAGGGAGATTATTCAGCTTGTGGTTCTAGAGGGGAAATACAGTCTTTCATGGCGGAGGCAGCATGGCTGGTGGCCGAAGCTGGAGTCAGGCTAAGTCACTGCCATCCAAGAGGCTGAGAGCTGCAAAGGAAGACTTCTCCTGGAGGTAGGGTGGGACTCCTCCACCTCAAGGCCCACCCCTGTGACCCTCTTCCTCCAGCAAGGCTCCACTTCTCAAGGCATCATGACCTCCCCAAACACATGAGACTGTTGGGGACATCTCAAACCATGACAAATAGTTAAGATGAAAATAAAATCGAACACTTAGGTATGTATTATTCCTTCCCTGAGAGTGTTTCCATGAAATCCTATGCTTAAGATCTGTAATAAAAATGCTTTTTCTTTCTTTTTCTTTCTTTCTTTCTTTCTTTCTTTCTTTCTTTCTTTCTTTCTTTCTTTCTTTTTCTTCTTTCTTTCTTTCTTTTTTTCTTTCTCTTTCTTTCTCTTTTCTTTCTCTTTCTTTCTCTTCTTCTTGTTCTTCTTCCTTTCTTTCTTTCTCTTTCTTTTCTTCTTTCTTTCTTTCTTTCTTTCTTTCTTCTTTCTTTCTTTCTTTTTCTCTTTCTCCCTCCTCTCCCTCCTCCCTCCCTCCCTCCCTCCCTCTTCTTTCTTTCTTTCTTCTCTTTCTTTCTTTCTTTCTTTCTTTCTTTCTTTCTTTCTTTCTTTCTTTTCCTTCCTTCCTTCCTTCCTTCCTTCCTTCCTTCCTTCCTTCCTTCCTTTCTTTTCCTTTTCTTTTTTTTTGGTATAGCCTGTAATTTATCTCTTTGAGCCACTAAAATAAAGCCCCATTTCTTCTCAAAAAAAAAATGCCTTTTTTTAAAAAAAATTCATTTTATTCAGAGAGAAACAGAGATGCAGAGACAGAGACGCGGACCACACGCGGGTCGGAGGAGAACACTCAGAAGCCCGTTCTCTCCACACGTAGGCTCTGGGGCTCAAACTCAAGTTTGAGTGGTACTTTCTGCACTGAGCTATCTTGCTGGCTTGAAAATTTAATAAACCCAATTTTGCTTCATTCTGGTGGACCTGAGTTTTCTGTTCTTCAAGCCACAAGTCCCAGTGTTGACTGGACAGAGGTGTCTGCAGAGGCTGAGTGCTACCAGAATGCTTGCTGCAAAGGCAGACTCCTCCAGGAGGTAGGGTGAGACTGATCCACCTCAAGGCCCACCCTTGTGACACGCCTTCCTCCAGCAAGGCTCCACCTCTCAAAGGTGCCATGACCATCCCAAACACATGAGTCCGTGGGGGACACATTCAAACCATGACAGACACAATCTAATCCAAAAGTATACTAATTAGTTACTTACATGCGGAGAAAGCCCAGCAGAAAAATATTCGAAGAGCTCATTTTCTGTCGTTAAACAACGATGCCTCTAAAGCAGCAGAAAACTTGGAATGAACGATGCAAACACTGCTGTTGATAGAGTGCAAACACTGCTGCTGATAGAGTGCAAACACTGCTGTTGATAGAGTGCAATAATGTCACGTAGCCAAGGTAGCTCAGGATCCATTGTTGCCGAGTGTTGGGACGGCACACACATTTGCGCATCTAGAACCAAGGCTGCACAAAGCCACACAACACAACACAAGTGCGTGCCGCCTGTCTCACCTCAGGGCCGTGTCTTGTTCGATTCCGAGATAATCTTTGGTTGTTCCTCATTCAGAAATCTTTTGCCGTTGCCACATTCTTGTGACCTACCACTCAAATTCAGTGGCCATGGGTGTGACCCACAGTTTCAGAAGCTATGCATAGACCACACAGGGAATGCCTATTAAGGGGTACTCCTTGTGACTCCCTGCACTAATAATACAATAGAATTTGGGCCTAGATTACTCACTGTGGATTTACAGCTTCCAATAATGTGGATAGATTGTGTCCCAGAGGCTATTCGCTCGGAACAGCCACATGATGTATGTTGTAGGCCGGTGGGGGATGGTAGATCCGGTGAGAATCACTTCTAGGTTCCTTTGCTGCCATAATGAGGGATCGTTGGGGTGTTCTAAGAAATGTCTGCTCTGACACCTGCTATCTCCCATAAAATCTGTGTGTGCGTGCGTGCGTGTGTGTGTGTGTGTGTGTGTGTGTGTGTGTGTGTGCGTGCGTGTGTAGGGAGAAGGATCCTTCATACGAAGCCACAATGACTACTGAGAAATTCATCTTGCTGTATCCTAGGAAGGGTGAGGCAGAAGCCAGAGAATCTTTTTAGGATACTTTTTAAATCATGAGAAGAAATCCCAAGGTGGTTGGACCATTGGGAAAAGGTCACCCTTCCTTTCCGTTTCCTCCTCCGCACAAGGGTCAACATTTAGTATTTTCAAGTGTCCCAGAGAGTCTGCTTGAATGTCCTCAGGGATTTATACCCTGTAATTGTAAGTGGCTAAAGAAATCTGTCTTGTCCCTGGATATTTTTCTTAGGGGGCCAGAGAGTTGGCTCAGGGGTTTAAGTCACTGCCTTACAAGCAGAAGGACCTGAGTTCAGATCCCAGATCCCATGTAAAAACATTGGGTGGACATGGTGGTGACCTGAACTTCTAGTTCTAGAAGCAGAGTCTGGGAAACTTCAGAGCAAGCAATAGGAGGTAGAGCAACCCAGGATGATCACCCATGCCACCTTTGGGCTTCCACAGGGACACACACACACACACACACACACACACACAAGTGCAGCCACTCCAGAGGTCTGGGGAGTGGCCAGAGTGAAGGTGAGTTTCTCAAGCAAGAGGGAATATTCTGTCAGGGGGAGAAAAAAAAGATCAGAACAGATTATGAAAGGGCTTATTAACCTGGTTCAAAAGGGGAATGGAAAGCTGGGCCTGGTCAAGGTAGAATAGCTGGGCCCAGGGGAGCTCAAAAATGGGAGGGAATAAAAATTGAAAGACATAAGAAGATATTCGCAGCAGTTAACATTGCTGAAACTTTTCTACGTGCCATGGAACGTGATAGATGTTGAGCACCTGTTTGTTGCAGAGGCCGAGGCTTATGGAGGTAAAGTAAATATAACAAATACCTTAAAGTCACACAGATGGCACAGGGAGAGCCATCCAAAGCCCTGCCACTTTTCCAAGGAGGAACTAACTCCATACAAAAGCGTAGGAAAAATGAAAGTCAGTGTGCTTGCCTATTTCTCTGGTCATTTTATTTATTTTATTTTATTTATTTTATTTATTTTTAGTGTGTGTGTGTGTGTGTGTGTGTGTGTGTGAGGGTACTATATGTCCATGTGGAAACCCAAGGGTGGCTTCAGGAATCATCCTGGGTTGCTTTTACCTCCTTTTTGCTTCACTCTGGGATTTCCCAGGCTCCACCCACCAGGCTGCCGCCATTTTTGCCTGGCATTGTTACATGAGACCCAGAATCCAAACTCAGGTCCTTCTACTTATGAGGTAGAGTCTTAACCTCTGAGCCATCTCTCTAACCTGGTCGTTTAATTGAATAACACCCATCTTAAAGTATTTTGTTCTTCTTGGACAACCCTACTTTCTTAAAAATGTTTCATAGAAAGTATTCTCCTTGTCCATACATTTGGTCAGTATTTTAATCATTTGTTTGTCTTGTGTGCATAAGTATATGCAGTTGTATGTGTGTCATGGCATAAGTAGATCCCAGGAATCGAACTTAGGTTGCCAGATTTAGCAGCAAGCCTCCTTACCCACTTAGCCAACCATCTCAACTGCCTGCCTATACCTTTTATTATTCACCTGCCTCCACAATTCTTGCTACATTTGCATGGTGCATTCTGGAAATCTTTTTAGGGGGCAGTTGTATGTAAAGCATGCATAAAGCATAATGCAAAATAAAATTTGAAATGCATCAACAGAACAAATAGAAATGATTTGTGGTTTTCTCTGCATTGGCCATTGTCTCTGGGTGTTGTGCTTGGACAGGATCTTTGCTGAGGCTTTTCAGAATGGTTTGTTTTGTTTTGCTTCATTTCCTGAATAGGACTCTAAGATCTTCTCTCTTTGCCTCCCTCCCTCCCTCCTTCCTTCCCTTCCTTCCTCTTTCCTTCCCTTCCTCCCTCCCTCTTTCCCTCTCTCCCTCCCTCTCTCTCTCTCTCTTTCTCTCTCTCTCTCTTTCTCTCTTTCTCTTTCTTTCTCTTTTTCTCTCTTTCTCTCTTTCTCTCTTTCTTTCTTTCTTATCCATACATATTCAACTGATCTTTTTGTAACAACCCAAATGCAAAGTAAATGAATAGGACCAAAAAAAAAAAAAAGAAAATGCTTCATCATCATGAATCTGACTTGTCTTTTGATACGATTCATAAACAGTGGGAGATGCACTTGGTCTTTACAGAGTGCAAGTGGGGCGGGGAGAGAATGCTGAGCTTAGCCTGTGGCAGACAGTAAAAGCATCTTCACAGTGGTTGCCTTTGCCTCAGGGTGACTAGAACCTGAAGGAAGCAACTCGAGGCCTCAAAGGCTTCAAGATCTCATGACAGGGAAGGCAGGTCTATCTATCCCTATTGTGCTGGGAGGCTGGAGGGGGGGCTGCTCCCAAGGTGACTGACCAGGAGGCAGAGGGAGGTGGACAGGAGCCAGGGGTGGGGATGACCTCCAAAGGCTCAACCCCAGTGATCTACTCTCCTAGATAGAGCCCCTCCTCCTATGGCTCCATAGACATGGAAATAGCACCACCAGGTCTGGGTCTGATGCTCACAACATGAACCCTGAGAGGGACAGCTCAGATTCCAGGCGGAGTTGTCTTCAGAGTGACGGGGTCTGAGGCTGCCTGGCACTGTTGCCTCTGCCTCCTGTGTGCTGGAGTTACAGGGGTGTGCCACCACTCCTGGGGGGGGTAGTGTTTTCCCAAGGGACTCTTGAGACACAAAGCAGTGTCTCACAGCAGAAAGTCCTGAATTTGGATCCCAGGTCCCACATAAAAACAGAAGGCAGAAATGGTGGCAGCCTGCACTTCTGACATGAAAAGTGGAGCCTGGAAAATACCAGACCAAAGCAAAAAGGAGGTAGAAGCAGTCCAGGATGATTTCCAAAGTCACCCTTGGGTGTCCAAGGGATGCACAGTGCCCTCTAATACACACACAAATACATACATACATACATACATACATACATACATATATACATGCATACATACATAAATAAATACATACATACACACATACATACATACATAAAAAGTTTAGAATTTATCAAGGCGTGAAGTCAAGATTTTTTTTTGCTTGTGTGTGTGTGTGTGTGTGTATACAAGAGGGCTCTTGACTACATGTGCTTGTGGAGTCCCAAGGATGACATTGGGAATCACCCTGGATTGTTCTACATTCTTATTCTGATCTGAACTCAGGTCCTTCCGTTTGCAAGGCAAAAACTTTAACCTCTGAGCTATCCTTTCCAGTCCTGAGTATCTTATTTGTAAAATGCAAGTCAGATGGCTCAGTGAACGAAGGTGCTTGGTGCCAAGTTTGACGACCTGAGTTTGATCCCCAGAGCTCATATGGTAGGAGAACTGACACCCGTGGGTTATCCTTTAGTGGAACACACACACACACACACACACACACACACACACACACACACACACACACACAATGTATCTAAAAACAAGTCAGACAACAAACCAAAGAGCCTCTAGGGATAAATTAAGGGAAGACTCTAGACAGAGCAGAAGCAGTGTTCTCTAATTTGAGTTGATCTGATTTTCTGAAGATAGGATAAGAATTGGCATATGTGATGAGCCAATGGAAGAACATTCTGGTAAAGCTGGCATCATGCCAACAGAAGGAAGCGTGTCCTTTTCCTTCAAAGAACTGAATGGATATCAGCACAAGGGGCTGCCTTGTGCAGTGGGCTCAGAGGCGATCTGACTGGCTGGAGCTGGTTCTAACCTGTTCCTGGGTCATGGATGTTTTAACTTTACACTTGGCAGGGGCAGGAGATGGGGGGAGGGAGTAGTTAATGTCTGTCTTTCTTTCCTACCACTCCATAGGCACCAGGAGAAAAGTGATCACTCTGGGGAGGGAGAACATGACTATGTGGGTCTCCCTGCCCTGACAATGTGGGTTTACTCCATGGATGCAGACCAACGTTTCTGGGAGCTTCTGGGAAACACCACAATTTGCATGTGTGCAAACTGCGTTCCTCACTAAATAGCTGCAGATGCCCAAGAAGTCACAGAGGAGACAATGTTGATATAACACCCCCAAATTGACCTTTTGGGGTTTTCCTGTAGCTTTCTGACAGGTACAAGGCTTTAAGCACAGCGCATCAACCTGACTGTCGCGTCTGATCTGGTGTTGAATGAACCGAGACGCAGCCTCGTGACCCGTGTCATCTGGAGCTCAGCAGCTGGCCGCCAGCAGCCGGGCACGCAGTCCTGGCTGGGATCCACGTGGAAGTCAGCGTTTGCCTGAGGATTGCTCAGCATGGAGTCCTTTGGAAGGTCACCAGCCAGATGTCTGGGCACGCTCAGATGACAGCTGCTGCTTCATCATCTGCTGATAGAGAGCAGTGTGGCGGAGGCCCAGAGCCCAGGGGTCAGGCACAGCAGGGAGGGTGGATTCCCAGAGAGGTGGGCAGCACTCGCGGGCAGCTCTGGGAAAATATTTCAGTACGCCCAGTGAAAGTTTGGAGAGATTCTTTCCTTGCTTGCTAGGCTTCTCGTTAATTGAAACAACACAAGTGGCCGGCATGTGCTGCTTCTGTGTATACCCTAGAAGACAAAGAAGAAAGGAATGAGTGTGGGGAGAGGACCTAAAAGCATGCTATGTCTTAATATAAGGGAAAAGGACAGAGTGCGGCATGACTAGTGTTGCCCCAGCCATTCGAACCACCAAGGGGAATAGTAAAGTGAGTGTCTTTGTCATGGTGTAAGTGTGGGTTTTTCCTGCACCGGCTCATGGCTTTGAATCCTTAGTTGATGTTTGGGAAGGTCGTGGCAACTTTAGGAGGTAGAGTCTTGCTGGAGGAAGGCACATCACAAAGCGTGGTCCCCCACTCCTCCCCTTGCTTCTGGTATAGTTTGCTCTTGCTCTCTGAAGCCTCCATGATAGATGTGACCTAAGTCACCTCCAGCTGCTACCACCTGCCATGCTGTTCCCACCATTATGGACTGTATCTTCCTTCTGGAACTGTTAAGTCAAATAAATCTCCCTTACTCCCCTTGAGTTGCTTGAGCTTGAGTGTGGTCTCATAGCAACAGGCAAGTGTAACCATGAGCATGTCGATGACTTTTACTATGTGATAAGAAACCCTGACATCTTGGCTCCACTTGGTACCCTTGACATAGAATGCAGCAGCGTTGTGTAGATTAGAGAATTCCTGAGCTGGGAGATGGCTCAGAGCTTAAAGCCTTTGCCTCACAAGCAAAAGGTTCCGGGGTGTCAACTTGACCCAGGTAGTCTGATCAGCTGTCAGACCACCTGAAGAGATTACCCAGATCAATACATTACAATACAAAGACCAGCCCTAGATCTGATTGGAACCTCCCAGTAGCGGACCAGATGAAAGGAACCACAGAGCAGAAGACTTTGAACAGAGACTCTCCAGGATATTTTCAGTGACAGACTGCCTCCAGCTTCAGCCACCAGCCATGTTGCCTCCACCATGAAAGACTCCACCTCTTTCCTCCCTTAAGTTGCTTGACTTTGAATGCTCATTCACAGCAACAGTTAAGGGGAACTATCACAGGGTACCACAGGCAGACCCCAAAGCTTAGTGAGCAGGTGGTCTAATCAGTAAGTGAGCACTGGGTTCAGTGAGTGATCATGACTTAAAAATAAAGCCTCGATCACGGGTCTCCACACTTAACCTGCACTTACACATACAGTCCACACCCATGAGCACACGCGCACGCACACACACACACACACACACACACACACACACACATACACACACTCATAAGAGAATGACAGTGCTGAAATTGTCCATGCAGTCTCTTCCTAGGGAAGAATTCTTCTGTCCCTCCAAGTTCTACTGATTCTTTAAACAAATGACTAAGTATTATTGGTAGCATCTGCCAACTCACCCAGAGCCCAGACAAACTTCTCAAGCCATTTTATCTTGTTCTTGAAAATTGACAAATGGGTTGATAAGATAGCCCAAGGGGTAAGACACCTGCTGGCAAGCTTGGCAACCTGGGTTTGAGTCCCAGGAGCCCACATGGCAGAAGGAGAGAACTGACTTCTGAAAGTTATCCTCTGACACAGCAACAGTTAAGAGTAACTATTAGAGGTTCTGAGTTCAGATCACCAGATCCCATGTAAAAGTGCTGGGCAGATATGGCAAAGGTCTATAATTCTGTCCCTGGAAGGCAGAGCCTGGGGGAAACCTCAGAGCAAAGCAATAAGAAGGTAGAACAATCCAAGATGATTTCTGAGGTCACCCTTGGGCTTCCACAGGAACACACCCTCAGGTGGCCTCTTGTGCGCGTGCGCGCGCGCACACACACACACACACACACACACACACACACACCCCTTCCCAGAGCATCTAAGCATCATTTTTCCCCAACCTGGACTTGGACAGCAGAGCCGATCCCTGCTGTCCCATGTAGTATTAATTCCAGAATCTGGGAGGTGAAATCAGGGGGGTCAGGAGCTAAAATTTGTCATCAGCTAAATATCAAGTTCGAGGCCAGCCTTGGCTACATGAAACCTTATCTCCAATATCTAATTTTTTTTAAATGACTGTTCCTTGCCTAGAAGAACAAGCCACCCCTCTTCCCCAGGTTTATGATCCTGGGGTGGGGGGACACATTCTCGTCAGTGATCCCTCAGGTATGTGCAGCTTCTATTTCCCATGGCTTGCTTTCATGTAGAGACAGCATAGCTCCAGCTGCCCACAGTTACTTCCTGCCATATGAATATTTAGTGGCTGTGTGAATTCCAAAGGAACTAATGATCACCTAGTACCTTTCTTTAAAAGGACTGTCCCGTTCACAAATCAGAGAAATATGAAATGTATTTAATAATTAAAAGAACATTTGTTATCTTCGAACAATATGTCTAAGTCAAACCACAAAATATTCCGCTGAGCACTTTATATGGTCTGACTCAAATACCAAGATTTTCCTGCTATCTTTTTCTCTATATATATTTCTCTGTGTTTACTCAATCTTAGTGCCTACACTGCCTGGATTCACTTACCTTTAATTTTTGAATTACAATTATCTGTACTGTTCCTTGTATTTAAGGGCTGGAGAGATGGCTCAGGGGTTATCTCTCTATCTCACAAGCAGAAGATTTTTTTAATTTTTTAATTGATTAATTTATTCATTTCTGTGTGAGTGTGTGTGTGTGTGTGTGTGTGTGTGTATGTGTGTGTGTGTGTGTGTGAGAGAGAGAGAGAGAGAGAGAGAGAGAGTACTGTGTGTTCCTGTGTAGGACCAAAGGTGACTTCAGGAATCATCCTGGATTGCTTTTACCTCCTTTTTTGCTTCTCTCCAGAGTTTCCCAGGCTCCACCCACCAAGGCTGGAAGCGCAGTCTGCCTCCATTTCCACCTGTTGTTTTTATGTGGGACCTGGGATCTGAACTTAGGACCTTCTGTTTGTGAGGCAGAGTCTTAACCCCTGAGCCATCCCTGCAGCCCCTGCACTTTTTTTAAATTATATTTTATTTACTTAAATAATTTTTATCTATCATGCACGTATGTGCCAGGATAAGTGCTTGTGTAGGTCGGAGGTCTGTGTGTGGCAGTTGGCTGTCTCCTTGCACCATGTTTACTCTAGAAATCAAACTCAGGGCATAAAGCTGGGCAGTAAGCACCTTTACCTGACATTCTAGCTCACTGAACCCAGAGCATCTATGTTCTTTTCTTTCCCGTTTTTACATGTATGTGTGCAAGCGGCATATATATTTATATGTGTGTTTGCATAAGTGTGTGTGTTCACCTGCATGTGTGTGTGTTTGTATACGTGTTTATGTTCATGCACATGCATGTGAGTGAATGTGGAGTCTTGAGGTTGATATAGAGAACCATCCTCGACCTCTTTCATCTTATTCTTATGCAGCTAAGTCTCTCATGAAACCCAGAGCTCACCTGCAGGACTAGTCTGGCCAGCCAGCGTGCTCTGGGGATTCCCAGCTGGGGCTGCAGTCACAGGGGAATGCCAAGCCCACCTGGCATTTCATGCGGCATCTGGGAACCTGAACTGTAGTCTTTCCAGTTTTTGAGACATGGTTCCTCTACCCCAGGCTGTCCCTAAACTCCCTATTGGGCCAAGGATGGGTTTGAATTCCCAATCCCCCTAGGCTGAGATAACAAGTGTTCAGTGCTATGCCTGATTTATACAGTGTCAGGAATGGAACCCAGGGCTTAGAGCATGCTAGGTGAGTTCGTCCCAGCCTAGGACTTCACACATAGTAGGCAAATGTGCTCTCTCTCTCTTTCTCTCTCTCTCTCTCTCTTTTTCTCTCCTCCAGCTCAGATACTGTGGAGTTGTTATTTACGTTCCTCTTTATTTCTCTTGCCTCCTGGTCTTTACTTCTTGTTCTAAGCATCTACATACCCAAGGCTAACCCCAGACTAATTTATCCTACTTTCTGCTGAAAAGGAAAAGATTTTGGTCTCCCAGTTTTCCAAGTCTTGTCCCAGACAAGTTTTGAAGGAAATAACATGTATTATTTCAGAAATGACATGTATTATTTCAGGAATGGAAGTTGCTCATTGGTCACCCACATTTCACTTGGCAAAGCTGACTGGCCATCCAAATGGCCAGAGCGCTTTTTGCCTCGGTTGTAATAAAAAACTAATCATTCATCAGCACAGTGGCTGCTACACAAATGTCTGATTATTATTCATCCATAGCTAAATAACCTCCTGCTTCCCTTTGGAGCAGTGACAGACATCCCCTTCCAAAACTGGAAGGGGAACATATGTGGCTTGTAAGGGGTCTTTGTCTTGATTCAACCAAGACAGAGATGGAAACCAGCCTCAGCCACCTCTTCCCCAAGTCCAGACTCCCAGTCTGGAGTCTACGGAGTCAGGATGGTGGAACCTTGAGTCGCAGCCTGGAGACCAGCAGCTGCATGCATCTTGCAGGCCTGTGGTTCACCTGGCAGAGGTCTCCTGCCTAACAGCTGCTCTGGGACTGTTGCCAAAGGAGCAACAGGCTTGTCTGAGGATCCAGACATGGCTCTAAGTTACATCTGCGGTGGCTGATTCACTTCCTGGTCCTGGACCCCGCGAATCACCAGCCACAGCTTCCAGGGACCCTCGGGTGGAGGTCTAGAGTGGGGGGGGCTTCCTTCCCTGGTTCCTTTACCCCTCCTCACCTCTCCCCAGCTGGTTTTCCTTCCCTGATACCTTTGTGCTGACCCAGACCTTGTGGAGTAAGGACTTTTCCCACTTTCTTCTGTTTTTTCCTCTTAAGATTTGCCACGGGCTGTTGTTGGCCGGGTGTCCCATGTGGTGTGTGATCTCTCTGCTGTGTCCCAAAAGCATCTCTCCAAACATCCTGAAGCCCAGAGAACTTGCTCCAGGACTTCTGTGTGGTACCCTAGACCCTAGGCAGTGTGGGTCCCCAGGGGGGCCCTTCCTCCCCTTTCTGCAGGTCTCAGGCTCCCTCCTTCCAGCTCCCCACCCCCTCTCTAACCTGGTTCTCTAAAGCAAGAACCCACCCAGTCCTCACTCCTGGCTCTCTGTTTTGCTTTTCCTTAACCATGGCTGCCCCGTGACCTGTGCCTCCCTCACCCCACTGTGCCTGTGGACCCTACAAATCTGGTACCAGCCTGCCTGCTAGCCTTGCTTTTCTTTCTTCTGCTGTGGGATGATGCTCATACACAGACATGCCAAAGGACGCCACTTCCCTAACCAGCTCCCTCCATTTTATTACCTGCCCAGGGACTACTCCGACCACCATGGGTTGGGCCTTTCCTGTCAACTAGACAGTCTCCTGCAGGATTGGGAGATTTATATGGCTTCAGTTCCACGGGGGAGATAGAGCCCATTATGGCAAGGAAGGGCATGACAGACAGCAGAAGCTGGGTGTGGCTCAGATCACGGCCGTCATCATGGAGGCAGAAAGAACAAGATCAAACGGCGGTGAAGCAGGGCTGATTCCCCAAACCTCAACGCCCCACCCACTGTGGTGAGGCTCCACCTCCTAAAATTGCGCAGCCTTCCAAATGTTCACACCAGCTAAGGATGCAAACACAAGAACCTGGCTCTTCCCATGGCTTTCTACCACTCTGTTATAGTTAGACACAGATGCCAACTTGACCGTTGGGGAGCTGAGCACTGGGCCCATTTGTAAAGAATCAGTGGTTGACATCCTGCAAACGGGAGACTGACCCCCTCCCCCACCACGGTCTCCTACTCTTATTCCATCTACCTTTGAATTTATATTCATATAATAAGACTCTATTTTAACAGCCTTTTATCTCTGGCTAGGGGGTGACATCCAATAACCATCAGGATGGAGCCAAGGGCGGTGCAGGAACAGCAAAACTGAAAAAAAAATCAACAAACCATAATTCAGAAAATCAGAGACTCTACATCAACCACCTGGAACCAGGCCAGCCTAATCTCTCCCCATCCTAAAGCTTAGGGAAGTTTGTGGAAGAGAGGGCGGTAAGATTGTAAGAGCCTAAAGATGGAGAAGAGCAACAATATGTAAGATACTCCAAACAAGTTAGGGCCGAAGTAATCATGATAGGTCTTTGCATGACTTACATATGATTGAACACCCAAAGTCTAGCATGGATCACAGGCACTACGTTCCTTAGAGACAAGGGATTAACAGCCACAATAGTGTTCCTATACTAAAGGGGAACACAAAAAAGGGCTCTAGGCAATGCCACTGAGTCCTTACACCTCATCAGAGAGGAGGAGCCAGAGGGAATTTTGACAGACACACTAAAGGATGGTCTAGAATTGTGGGGGGGGGGCCCACTGGGAGAAAGGGAAAGGGGGAAAGGAAAGGGAAAAGGGGGGAGAGAACAAGAGGGTCCAGAGAGGGGTGGAGGGAGGGAGGATGGTGTACCTATCAACTTTGTATGAGTGGAAGAAAGAAAGAAAAAAAAAAGAATCAGTGGTTGAGTAAAGCCCAAGCAAGCCTGCAGGCGATTGTCTACTTGATTGGGAAGCCCAGCCCGCGGTGGGTGGGGCTGGTCCCTGGACAGGTGAATAAGATGGAAGGAGCTGGTTAAGAAAGTTGGCGTCCTTCTGTATACTTGAGCAGACATGCCGGGTCTGGCAACTGAGGACTGTCCCTCTCTCTGCAGTCCTGTGGATGTATGGATACAGTGTGGCCAGTTCCCGCAGCCCCTGGTATTACTGTGGACTCTCCTGTTAAGCTGGATAAGGAACCATAACCAGACTATCGTAAGAGAATAACTATCCCCCCCCCATTCCCCTATAAGTTGTTTGATCGAGATTTTCCTGGCAATAGTGTAGAGTAACTGCAACACACTCCCAGGGTAAAAGCTGAAGTCTTCATGCCCCCTCCGCATGACTGCTCTCCTGCCCTCCAATAGCAGCGCATCCTCCCATTCTCTCCTTCTCTCCCCCACTGCACAGCAAAGCCTGAGCCGACTGCAGAGCCTTTGAACTTGCTGTTCTCATTATCTCTAAAGATTCCTTATTTCAGTTTCTTCCCTATCTATCATACATGCATACATAATATATATAACCTACTACATATATAATATATATTTTAATGTCCAGCCTCTCCCTAAGTTTGTTCCTTTTTTATAACACTTAAAGCCCTGATACGTTGTGTGTTTACTTTTTTTGTCTGATACAGTTGGCATCAAGAATAAGGATTTTCTCACTATGCTAGTGGACTGTTGTGAACTGAATAGTGTTCTCCTTGCAATTCTGGTGTGACTGGGCATATCTATGGTGGCGCAGCTGTAGATTATTGTCGTGGTTTGAATGTGCATCGTCTCCTATGGGTACATGTATTTGAAACCTTAGTTGATGTTTGGGAAACCTTTGGAAGGTGGAGCCTTGCTGGAGGAAGGCATATCATAGGTTGTGAGCATTCAGGTGTTTAGCCCCAACCTGCTAGCAGTTAGCAGTTGCTCTCAGCCTCCACGATGTCTGCAGTGACTTAAACTGCCTTCAACATCTGCCAAACAGCGACGCCTTTTCTGCCATAATGAACCGCATCTCCCCTGTGGAAACCTAAACCAAATACATCTCCCCTTTCTCCCCTTAAGTTGCTTGAGTTTGAGTGTTGTCTCACGGCAGCAGAAAGAGTAACTGCTACAACTATCTTCTCAAATCATACATTAAAGCTCGGTTCCCCGCTTTGATGGATGTTGGAATTAGAACCCGCAGGGGGCAGCCATGCCTTGGTGAGGTCATGGTGGGGGAATCTCACGATGGCATCCGTGGTCCTTGTAAGAAGAGACACCAGAGCGTTGTCTCTCTTTCTCTCCCTCTCTGTGATTCAAAGACACGGGGAGTTGGTGACCTCCCACGAGCCACAGAGAGCCCTCCCAGACCCCTGATCTCACACTTCCTGCGTCCAGAACTTGGAGGGGGAGCTCTATTGCTGAGCCCCGGATCTCCCCAGGGGAGGCTGAGTTGATCAGACGTGTGAAGGAAAACGGTACCAGGCCACGCAGCACCAGGAAGGGCAGGAAGCTGAGATTCACTGTCGTCTCTCTTGATGTTTCCTGATGCTTCTCCCAGTCTGCGCGGTCCTTTTCTCTAAGGCTGCTCAGTCCTCCCCTCCTGTGCTGAGGCTGTGGCCCCTGGCGCTCTCTCTCTCTCTCTCTCTCTCTCTCTCTCTCTCTCTCTGACAGTTTCAAGGTCTGGCTTCCTCCTAGTTCCAACTTGGTCTCAGCATCCCATTAAGTGATGGTCCGCTCAAGTGACTTTTTTAATGGCAAGATCCCCTGAATGCCCCCTACACTTCACCTTCTCCTGGGAAGTTGTGAGTTGCCGCCCCCAGCTTTTCCTGAGTGACAGAAGTCAGGCTCCTGGTTTCATGCTGTGACCATGACATTTACTTGACTTCCTCTGTCTCAGCCCCACTCCATCCCTCCCACCTCTCGCTTCTCACTTCCAGACTCCAGAAGCCCAGAAGGCCTGGGATGGTTATGCTTGATGGGATGGAAATAAGTCCAGGGTATTAGAGACCATGTGTCCGGGTGTGCCCATGAGGGCGCCCCCCCCTTGGGATTAACTGAGGGCAGAGGACCCATGGTGAATGTTAGAGACTCCGCTCCACAGGCTGGAGACCAGGGTAGAATGAAAAGGGGGGAGGGAGAAGGCAAGCAGAGCGCTAGCGCTCTGTTTCCTCTGCATCTGGGTCCTCTGTGACATGAGCAGCTACCTGCGCTCCTGCGCTGTGGTCTGAGCTGCTCTACTATGCCTTCCCCACCATGATGGATTGAAACCCCAGAAACTGACCTGAAATCAGCCTTTGTTCTTTTAGTAGGCTTCCTCGGGCATTTTCTCACAGCGGTGTGAAAGTAACTGACACATGACCTCCTTCCCCCAGTTTCTTGCCAGTCTCGGGCTGAGGGCGTCTGGTAGGATGGAGCTCTGTGCAGGTGCATGGAGGTGGCCGTGGAGAAGGAGCTGGGCCCGAACGCTTACCCCAGCCTCGCCCAGCACAGGGAGGCGCTCTCTCTCGGAGAAGGAGCGCGTTTCCTTCCAAGAAGGATGGGCCTTGCCACATCTCAGGCCTGCAGGCCACAGGGTGCCCCAGGACGGTGAAAGTCGCTGCGCAGGTCAACAGCAGCCTTTGTCACCTGTGGTGGCCAGCTGCCCAAGACAAACCTTGGGAACTCTTTGAGAATGCTTTAAAAAAATCTATTTACTCATTATTTGAGAGAGAGAGAGAGAGAGAGAGAGAGAGAGAGAGAGGCCACGGTGCACAGGTGGAAGGTGGAGGACAACTTTAAAAAGTTCTTTCTACTGTGCCGGCTTCTGAGCATGGAACTTAGGTCGCCAGGTTTGTGAGCAGGAACCTTAACTCACTAAGCTACCTTGCTCGCCCTTACGAGCTCTTTCTGCACCGTGATGTTTCTCTACAGTGCAAATGCCCATTGGAGTGCAAAGGGGAAAGGACACAACACACACAGATACACACACACCACATATTACATACCCACACTACACACACAACACACACATCATACACACACCACTCATACATATTACACACACATACCACACACACACCACACACATCACAACATCACACCATTTACATACTATACACACACACCACACATACATATTATACATACCACACACACACCACATACACCATATACATATTACACACATATATACTACATACGCACCATACATACATATATTCACACATACACACCACATACACATAACACCCAGAGACACATATAGATACACACACCACATACTATATACACACATATATACACACCATACACAAACACATACACACACAGAGACACACAGACGCCACACAAATATATGCACACGCACACATACCACATACTACATACACACATATATACACACCACACACAAACACATACACACACAGAGACACACAGACGCCACACAAATATATGCACACACACACACACACCACATATTACATACACACATATATAAACACCACACACAAACACATACACAGAGACACACAGGCACTAAACAAATATATGCACATGCACACACACCACAAATTACATACACACCACACACATACATATACACCGCACCACTCACACATCATATACATACCCACACTACACACAACACACACATCATACACACACCACTCATACATATTACACACACACACCACACACATCACACCATTTACATACTATATACACACACACCACACATACATATTATACATACCACACACACACCACATACACCATATACATATTACACACATATATACTACATACGCACCATACATACATGCACACCCCCACACACATACCACTACACACACACCACACACATCATACACATACTATGCATGCACCCATACCACACACACGTGACCCATACATATTACCCACACATACCATACACACACTACACATACCATACACATACTACACACATGCACACCACACATACATATTACACACACACCAGGTATACATATTACACATAGATACCACACACACATGCTCACATGTGTACGCACCACATACTGCACACACACACACACACACACACACACACACACACACACTACACATACATGTTAGACCCACACTGTTGCAGTCAGCCTGCACAACTGCTGATAAATGACAATCAAACGGCTTAAGGGAACAAGGGCTTATTCTCTCTTATGATTACTTGTTATAGTTCTTAGTCCAGCTTGACGTGAGAGCACGCACCAACACCAGGGCCGAGGAAACTGGCCACGCCATACACGTATACCACATAACCTCTGAGAGAGGGACAATCCTTACTTGCCAGACCAGCATGTCTGGCCAAATATACAGAAGGATGCCAACTCTCTCAAATGATTCTCAGTGCTTTATTCATCTCTTCAGGGCCTAGGTTGGGCCTTCCCCATCAGCTAGACAATCTCCTAATTCTCTACAAATGTGCCCAGAGCTCAAACCCTCAACAGTCAAGTTGACATCTGTGCCTAACTATGACACACACCATACACATACATACACACACACACACTCACTACATACTATACACACACATGCCACAGATACATATTATACACATACCACACACACATCATACACCTACTACACACGCACTACATACTATACACACACCACATATACTACATACACATATACCACATACCACACACACACCCCATACACACATACCACACATGCATACATATTATACACATACCACACATACACCATATGCATATCACACACATACAATACATGCTACATATACACACCACACATACATATTATACACACACAACCCACTCATATACATATTACACACATACATAAACATACCACATACTACACACACCCCACACAACATACACATACTACATACACATACACCACATACCACACACATACACACCCCATACTACACACTCCACACATTTACACATATTACACACATACACCATACGCATATCACACACACTTACACTACATACTACATACACACACCACACACTAATCGTACAATACTACACACATGCACAAACACACCACATACTACACACACACACCGTGCAACATACATATATTACATACATATACTCCACATACCACACATATACACACCCCATACTACACACACCATACATAATTACATATTGCACACATACCACACATACACAATACACATATCACACACATCTATACCACATATTACATATATACACCACACATACATATTACACCACACACATCATACCCACATTACATACATACACATACACATACACACCACATACTGCACACCACACATGCCATACGCATACACATACACACACACACACACACACACACACACACACACACACACACACACGGGTTTCCCAACCTCCTTTGCTCTCTTGTTACCAGGGCACACGTGAATTAGTTCCACCAAACAAAGTCTCTCTGAGACTTTGACTCAGAGCTGAGCTGCAGGATGGGAGGCGCATGTTTGCGGCACTGGCAGCTGAGGGGTTGTTTCTGTAGTTGGCAGCTGTGGTGGTCCAGCTCTAAGTTAAAGCTTCGTGATGCCTTGTGGGCCAGCTCCACCATGTGTGGTGGGGGGCGTCGTTCCTGGCAGCTTGGCCAAGATTCTGCTTCTTTACACCTCTCGGTGATTTGTTTTTCTCCTGGCTATCTATATCCCTCTCAGCTAAAGTAGCTACCATGGGTTCTGTTCTCTCTAGTGAGAACTGCGATGTACAGGAGTGTGTCTTTCCCTGGAGTCATCTGGAACATTCTTCATACCTCCATCCATGTCTTAGAATTTCCTTCCCTCACCCAACAAAATACCTGTCCTCTCCTTCCCTTCTACTCCTAGACAGGAGCAGGGTTTGCAGGGTCACATGGCCTGCCAAATTCACCTGGGTCTTCCTGGATACCCAGGGATCCTCTCTCAAAAACTTGATGAAGTTGTCCTATGAGATTTGTGTGTGTGTGTGTGTGTGTGTGTGTGTGTGTGTGTGTGCCAGAGAGCATATGAGTGTGTGTGCCTGTGAAGGGCCAGGGTGACATCCAGCAGAACTATCCGGGATTGCTCTACCTCCTTACTGCTTAGGCTGCTGCCGTTTCTGCCCAGTGTTTTTATGTGGGATCATCATGGGATGGGGCCCTCTCAGGAATTCACCACTCTGACACCGAATAATTTTTTTTTTAAAGGGGAGAGGCTTTATTGAAGCTGGTACCAGCAACCACACTAAGAATCAGAAATCCTCAGGTGTGGTCCTGAACTCTGTGTATTCAGCGTTTATAAAGGTAAATGACTGAATCCAAATGGCGCGAGCAAGCGCTGTTTTACAGAAGGGGAGGTCAGCAATTGCCAGTTTTTGGCAACAGCTTTTCTGTAAGCCCTGTGCTCCCAGGAAATTCCAAGGAGTTCCATGTTTTCCTGGAGGTTATCAGTGGCCAGGGGACTCTGACATTCTTGGTCAGTAAAAATTCTTAGAAAGCCCTGCAGGACAGTTTCCTTATTACAAGTTTTGTTTCATTATTTTATGTTATTTTAGACTTACAGGATCTGGGATCCGAACTCAGGTCCTTGTACTTGCAAGGCAAAGACTTTAATCCCCTGAAGCCACTTTTCTAGCCTGACAGTGACAGAGAGAGAGAGAGACATAGAGAGAGAGAGAGAACACTAGAACAGAGACACAGAAGTACCACATTACGGTCAGAGACAACTTTCGGAAGTCAGTTCTCGCCCCCCATTTAGGTCACCAGGTTTGCGCTCAGGCACCCTTACCCCTGAGCCTTCTCCGCAGCCTCCTTTGGCAGTTTTATACCTGTATATAGAATGTACACTGACTCTCTCGCCCCACCATCTCTTATCTCTTTCACACCCTGGTCACCCTGTCCCTGCCTCTTCCCCACGGCTCCTTTCCCACATCTGCCCTGAAGACAGCATTTGGCAGTTGCCGTCTAACTTCCGCCTCTTACATTCTTTTTGCTCCATCACCACAATGTTCCCTCAGCCTTAGAGGAAGTGCAGTGTCATTACATGTCCATCTCCATCCTCTTCATCAACTCTAAGCTTCCTCCATGCGTCACGCTTGTGGCCTCTTCACTCCTGGCAGACAGCCCTTCACTTCCTGTTCTGCCAACCCCACAGCGCAGTGCTCGCCTCTGGGCTCTCGCGATCTATGTGTGTCCTTCCTACACTCCCTGCAGGGCCAGAGCATGGGACCAGTGCCTCTGACCTCACCACCCCCACCTAACCTCAGACTTCCACTTTCCCAGGCACCAGACACTGCCATTGGCTCCTCATCTCTGCACCTTCATCTTGTCAAGAATAGAGCATTTACTGCGCATGTTGCTTAATTATTTCCTTGTAAGTGAGTGAATAAGTTCTTGAGAAGGTTTAAAGCTATAACTCTGTTTATCTATATTCTGTCTATCATCTGTTACCTATAATCCATCTTTATCCATTTATCATTTATGGATCTATCTGGCATCTAGCATCGATTTATCTTTCATTTATCATTTATCTGTCTATATCTAGCATCTATCTCTTATTTATCTATTATCTATCTTCATACCTATCGATCATTTATTCCCACTATGCAACTGTCTCTATCTTTTGTCTATCAATCAATCTATCATTTACCTATCATTTACATTTTATCGATCATCTATCTATCTCATGTGAGAGGAAGCTGAGGAAGAACTATGGGAGTACCTAGTAAATCTCTCCTTCACTTTTTGATGGTGAAGAGACTGGGCTTCTTGTCCACAAGAAATTTAAGAAGGCACCTGTCACTCTGTAAGAGGTTTGCTTTCAGAGGCTTGAGAAAGCTTTAAGTTTGGCCAAGCTGCACGCGTCTGGGGTTCTGTCTGCGCTGCTTCCAATACTGTTGAGATTCTTGTTCCCCAGGGAACGTTAGAGGGCTCACCCAGCATGCATGAGCCCTGGCTTCAATTTCCAGGACTGGAGACTCTGGAAAGTAGAGACAGGAGGATCAGAAGTTCAAGGTCACCTTCCGCTACAAGTGAGTCTGAGGACAGCCCCGATGCAGGATCTATCTCCTCTGGAAAAGAAAAAGAAGGATTCTTGGTTCTTACTGGATGTGTCTCCACTGCTTCTCATTCCATTTTTGGAAAAGAACTCTTCTCCCTTAACTGTCCCCTGCTAGCAACCATTGAACTTCTTCTAAAGCACCCCTGTAGGCCATTCTGTTTCCTTCCCTCCCTCTTGTCCTTGCTCCATGTGGATCCATCTTCTGAACTTCAACAAAGGTCCCGTGCAAATGTGCTCATGTCCTAAAGCAGCGTATTTACTTCTCTGCTGCCTTTGACGCTGCTGGACTCCAGAGAAACCCAAGAGTCTCCACACACAGCTCGCTGCCCCATCGGTCCACGGACTTCTCTTTTCCATAGCAACCTTGGATGGGCATCCTCCGGGAGTGTCCTCAGCTGCTTCTCTCGTCTCTGGACTCACACTGTTGGTTTTTTATAGGTGATAACCACGTGTTTGTGATTCCTAAATCTGCCAGGATGGCTTAAAAAAATTATATAGGAGAATGGGAAGAAAAGGGAAAATGTTCCACTTTATCCTACCAAGTTCTGACATGGTGCAAAACTCATGCCAAGAGCATGCCCACCCTTCACTGGGCAGCTTTACAGTGTTTTCCAAGGGTAGTCGTGCTTGCTTAGATGACACCGGTGTGCCACTGCATGAATTGCTCCCCCTTTTCTGAAACAGGAACTTGAAGGCTGAGGGGTGCTTGTCTTTCATCTATCTATATCCCTAGGTTCCTTTCCAGATATGGGCACCAGTTAGGCACTTTACTGGCAGGTAATGGGTGTGCCCACAGGCTTGGGCATGGTAGCAGGCTCATGACTGCAGGCTCCTGGCTCCGCCTGGCCACCCATGAGATAATTTTCTGCCATAAAAGCATAATTATGGTGCTTCGCTGGGCAGCATCCAAAGGGGCTGGGCTGGTGCTGTGTTGGAATTTTTCTGCCGACATTTGTGCTGGGAACACTGGTGGAATTCCACAGAAGAAACCAAAAGGACCCGATGCATTGAGAAACTTATTTTAGGGTTGGAGAGCTGAGTCGGTGACTAAAGTCTTTGCCTCACAAGCAGAAGACCCTGAGTTCGGATTCTCAGATCCCATGTAAAAATATCAGGTGGAAATGGCAGCGGCCTGCAATTCCAGCCCTGGAACATGGAAACTCCAGAGAAAAAAAAAAAGAAAAACAATCCAGGATGTTTCCAGGATGTTTCCCAAAGCCACCCTTGGGCCTCCATAGGCATACACATACTCAAATATCCTCTGGTACACACACACACACACACACACACACCAGTGGAATTAAAAAAAAAAAGAAAAGAAAAGAAAACTAGTAGGTGCTTTGTTTGTCACTGGGACGATTTTACTTGTCGACAGAAGCAACTCAAGGAAAAGCAGGTTTATGCCGGTGCATCACTCAGGCATGGTGGCTACTGCTCTGCCCAGGGCGGTGGGAGTGTGTGACAGATTTGTTCTACTTCATGGACGAAGAAACAGGAAGCTCCAGCTTGAAGCTGGGTCAGTCTATGCCCTTCAAGCCCTGCTCCTAGAGCCCCCTGTCTACCCCAGGTCAGAATGGTGCCACAACTTTCCCCAAACAGCGCCCCCAGCTGGAGGCCGGCTGTTCAAACATGTGAGTCTATGTCGGGGCGGGGCAGGATTCTTTTCTCCCCCTCAGCATGCAAGGTCTCTCCATACATCTGATTCACTCAAATGCTGTTTGGTTTGGCATTTCTCCCTCACCCCGGTTTGGCATTTCTCCCTACCCCCAACCTCGTTGTCTTATAAACGAGGACTTGCTCCCCAAAGGCAGAGGCCATGGATATATACAATTAGGTCTTAGGAAAGAAACAAAGAAAAGTATTCAGACTTCGAAGCAAAAAGAGAGTGTGTTATGAGTTGGAAAACACGTGTACCTTCTGCTAGTGGGCTCTGCTGGAGTGACCTTGGGGAGTTGGGAACGTGAGTGTGTGCGTTTGGCTCTCTTTCATATAGGAACAATAACTTGCTTTATCAAGGTTTCAAAGACTAGGGAAATCACAAAGCACTTTGCATAAATCAAATCCTCATTGTTAGCAGCATTATTGATTAATGCTCAATAAGTACTTCTTGTTTCTATTACTTTCTCTTTTCCCCTGGAGAAATTTCTCAGTTCTGTGACTTGTCTATTTATCATTGCAGCAGGTAATTCCTCCCTCAACTCTGTTACAAGGAGACACTAGGTAGATTGTCTCTGCTCATAAACATTCATGTATATATTTTTTATGTTTATGACTTGCGTCCTAAACTCTAAGGGCTAATTTGTGAAACTGAGAATCATTTTATAGTTTATGAACCCCTTGTACTTTGCACAATATCCATGCACAAGCATTTAGTAATTCAGATTAATAACAGAGCTTAACTTTAGTCTATATTCTACCTTGCCTTTCACATTCTTTATACCGTCCTGACTACCCAAACTGGTGCTGTTTGTGACACCCAGGCTGGAACAGATTGATGTGCAAATACTTGACAAAGTGATAATCTATTTGCAGATAAGCAGGCATTGGCTGTCTCTCCAGTAGAGTTATGATCTGTCACTATTAACACCCATGAGTCACTAACATCTCGGTGGGCTGCGCGATCTCCTGCTAGGCTTGGAAGGCATATTATGCTAAAAATGACACTGTCCATCTGTCTGATCAGTGTTGGCTGCATGGATGTCACAGCTTTTGAAATGAACTCTTTCTTCATGATCAAATGAACAGGGCCCCTTGTACAGTTCCTGGAGCCCACATGTGCCTGAGGTGAGGAGAGGGAAGACCATTGTTTCTTTCCATTATTTCCAGAACAAACACTGGTATAACGGAAAAGGTTAAGAAGGAAGGAAAACAAACTGATTCTGTGTTCTCTCTCTCTCTATTTCTCATGGGGTGTTTGCATATGGGTATATGAACACAAATGCACTTGTGTGTATGCCTGGAGAGTCATTCTCCATTGCTCTTCCCCCTTACTGTTGTGAGTCTGAGTCTCTAATTAAACCCCATGCATGACGTTAAGATTAGTCTGACTAGCCAGCTTGCTCTGGGGATTCCCAGGCTCTGCCTCCCAAGACTGGAATTGGAGGTAGACCACCATATCCTCTCAGCATTTTTACATCAGGTCTGGGGTCCAAACTTAGATCCCTTTGTTTGCAATGCAAGTGCTTTAACCAATAAGCATTGAAGTAGACGAGTCTTGCTGTGTAGCCCAGGCTGTCCTTGAACTATCAACGATCCTCCTGTCTCAGCTTTCCCCATGCTGGGGTGACAGGTGTGAGCTGCCACACTGAGCCCTGTGCATCTACTAAGCCAGATCTTCCTACTCATTAACTCCTCCTACCACAGCATTCAGCAGGCTGTGCTGTAAATATCTAGCATATGGTTTGTGTCCTAAACGCTAATGGAAGATTTCTAGAATCAGGAGCCTATATTATAGCTTTTGGATCCTAGCAGTTCCTATAGTGTCTAATCATAAATATTTAATGAGTAACATTGAACCTTGACTTTAGTCTATATTCTACCTCTACTCTTGCCTTTCACATTGTTTTTAAATTTTTTCTTTTCATGTTTATGTGTATGGTGTGTGTGTGTTTGCATGTGGGGAGGTCTATGTAGGTACATGTATATACATGAGTGCATTGAGTTTGTGTGCCTGTGAAAACCCAAGGGTGATAGCAGGAATTATTGTTCATTCGTCTACTTTATAGTCATGAGCCTAGTTCTCTAATTAAGCCCAGAGCACACTGTTTGCTCTCTATCTCACTAGTCACTATAACTATGAAATGTTAAGCTGTTATGGCATTCATGATTTTGATTAGAATGGAAATTATTGAATCCCACTCAGCGAAGCCCGTCAAGATAGGGGCTCTTGTTGTATCCAAGGAATATTTATGGATCACATTTTTTTCTTTTTCTATTTTCATGTATATGTGGTGTGTGTGTGTGTGTGTGTGTGTGTGTGTGTGTGTGTGTAAGAGACAGGGACAGAGATCACCCAAATGTGGGCACACATGTGTGCAGAGAACCGAGGTCGATGTTGGAGCTCATCCTCATTTTTTTTCCATCTTATTCTTTTGAGAAAGGATCTCTAATCAAACCCAGAGCTCGCTGATAGGGCTAAGCTCACTAGATGGCTTGCTTTGAGTCTCAGCCTTCTAAGACTAGAATTATAAGCGGCCTGCCACACCTATCCTGGGCATTTTTTTATGTCAGATCTGGGGATCTGAACTTAGTCCTGCTTGTGGCAGGAAATGCTTTAATTGCTGAGACAGTTCTCTGGTTGAACTGCATTTTTTTAAAAGGATGCTTTGCCCTTTCACCAAATCAGTGTTTATATGTATGCAAGTGCATGTGTATATATGTGTGTGTTTATGTATATGTGGGTGCATGCGTGTACACATATGTGCATGTGTATGTGTGTGTTTATGTATGAGTGGGTACATGCATGTATTTATGTCTGTACACATGTGTGTGTTTATGTGTGAGTATGTGCATGAATGTGTACGCGTGTACACATGTGTGCATTTGTATATGTGTGTGCTCATGTATGTGTGGGTGCATGCATGTATGTGTGTATGTATGTTTACCATTCTCTCTTCTGTGCAGTACAAGCAGAAGTCAGTGCAGCAGCCAGATAGGGAGAGGAGTGGAGTTTGAAGTGTTGTTGACAGTGTCACACGTTAGTCGCTATTGTCATGCACCTCTGAACCTCAACCAACTTTGCCATGTTTACCCTTAAGAACAGCACAGGCTGGAAAACCAGCCAAAGAGATGCAAATGATACCTGCCTATTGCCTCTAGGATACAATTTACTCAAACAAACAGGCACTAAGCCAGATCCAGGGGAAATGGTCCTTGCCTTCACTGAGTTCATTTTCTACTGGATGAGAAGAAAAATAAAAGCAATAACTAGATAAAGTGGAGCAGACAATGAATAATTTCATGAAGGAAGTAAGTGAGGATGATTTCGAGGACAACAGAGTGGTTTGCTCCTGACGGGTTGTTTGGAGAAGGCATCCTTGGGAGGGCGGTATCTACGGCGAGACCTGCAGGACAGGAAGGGACCAGCCGGATGAAGAGCAGGTGGAAAACCTCCCCCTGCATGTGAACTAGTGTGGGCAGGACCAGAAGCAGCAAAGACCTCTTTATCTGGCTCTGTAGTGGAAAGGCAGAACGATGAAGCTGGTGCTTGATGAACGAGGAAAGGAAGAGAATCACCGAGATGCAGCAGCAGAAGGAGCCATCGGATCTGGCAGAGCCTTGAGGGTCCGCTGCATTCAGCCTCAGGGACGGGAAGAATCATAGGAGCTTTCAATATCTCATTTGCCCTCCCCCCATTTATATGTGTATGATATGTGTGTGAGTGTGTGTTTTGCATGTGTTCAGATGTATATGTGTGGGTGTATGGGTGTGTGTATAAGAGTGCATTGAGTGTGTATGTGCCTGTGGAGGCCCAACGGTGACTTCTGAAATATCCTGGATTGTTCTTCCACCCTATTGCTTTGCTCTTGGGTTTCCCAGATTCTTGCTTTCCAGGGCCAGAATTACGGACCACCACAACACCCATCCACATGCATTTCTAAGGATCTGAACTCAGGTTCTTTTGCTTGGAAGGTAAAGGCTTTAACCCCTGAACCATTTCCCTAGCCCCTGTTTACCTTTCCTCACAGCATTGAGGAAAATGAATGGGAGGACCAGGGATGGGAGGGAAGAAGCTAGTTCAAAGCTGAATACAGATGGAAAAGAAAGCTGGAGGCATGCTTGAGGGTGGTGGTGGTAAGGATAGGAAGGATGGGCGAATCAACTAGTGCGCTAGGGTGGAGTGATAGCAAGATGGCTCAGTGGGTAAGCTTGACACTTGCTGTCAAAGTCTGATGACTTGAGTTTGATGCCTGGAACCCACATGGTTCCCACAAGCTGTCCTCTGACATATCTCTGTTGCTAGTCCTAGACACACCTGCACATCTGAACGATATCAGGATACAGCATCCCAAAGGTTCCCATCTCTGTGCCCACAGAACCTGATTCTGATGTGAGCTGCTACAAGTTAGAAAAGGTAAGTGCTGAGATG